>CM053755.1:17560187-17577697 GCA_028658305.1 Pachyuromys duprasi | reverse complement strand
CAGCAGCAAATGAAGAATGCATAAGGAAACTCCCTGTTGTCACAGACAGATGTAACCTCCAGAATATGTGACACAGGAGACATTTCAATCTGTGACCCCAAACCCGGATGCATCAAGTGCTTTCCCATTCAATCTAACACTTCTGGATTCCTACTAAAAAGGAATATGTATTAAGAGCATGGAAAAGTTGCTTCTGAAAGGAAAACCCCAGAGAAGGGTCAGAGAGGGAATGCGGAAATCAAGAAGTTATTATTACAATCACTTTAAATTGCAACGCACTACATTTCCATATCTTCACAGTAATACAAAACACAGTCACTTGCAGAACTGGTTCAGATTACTTAAATACCAACTGTGCTGTCTGTCCTCCACACAAGTGTCTGGAAGTTACTCGTGTTTATATGAAGTGAAGCTACTGATACTTTTCTACAGCAGTAACTGCACACCAGGAAGGCGGAGACAACGCAAACGAAGGGATGGAGTTTTCCCAAAGCTGCAGTGTGAAAAGACTATGAACAGTTGATCCCACACACGTGAGTGGGCTTCCTTGCTAGAGGAAATCCAAGTGGAATAGAGAATGGAGATGTAAAAAGGTTTTCTTGAGGGAAGGAGGAAGGCGCTCTGGAGGCCTTAGTTTTCGGCCCCCTCTGCTGCGTCACATTCTTCTCCCGCACTGTCTGATGTCCATAACTACAGAAGAAAAAGAGAATCATGGTGCGTTACTACTTCCATTCAGACATTCTTCAAGTCCCTTAAGAAGTCAATCCTTTAAACAAGAGGACGACCAGGATAGTCCTTTCGTAAAACTGAAAACGATCAGCCCTTTAAAAAGCAGCCTAACAGACATTTACAAACCACACATGTGTGCCCACAATAGATCCTATGTTCACAGGTTTCCCCTTGAGCTCCCGCTCTGACTTCCCTCGACCATGGACTACAACATGCATACCCTCTTCTCCCTAATTTTTGGTCATGGACCTTATCACAGCAATGGAAAACAGACTGAGACAGTTCCCAACACCACACATGCAGTTAAGTAATTTCATTTTTTCCATTCTTAATAGTGAAATGTTTTCCTTGAAAACAGTATTAAAATAGAACTATTTAAGAAGAAAATCGTTCTTGGTAACTGTTTCCAAGTACATGAAAGGCTAACCGAAAAAGGAGTAGACTTACTTTGTACTAACAGAAATTTAAATGGGGGGGATGAAACAGCACGTATACATGTGAATTAACTGAATGCTAACACTACAATATTCCAGGGTTGCTCACACCTAAAGGAATTTTCTCTAAGATCTACTTACTTTGTCTTCTGCCTATATGTACGTTCCAGTTTCCTTGCTAGACCCACGTGTTTCCTACATCCACGACAGCAACAAAGCAGCTACCACAGGTGTTCCAGTCTAACCTTGCAGACTTCCTCAAGCTGGACCTGCACTTTTCCCTCCCAGCCACAGATGTTCTCACAGACCCTGGACTGCATTAAAACATCCTGTTCTTCCTAGACTTGGCCAGCATTTTGGCTTTTTGATCTTCCTACAGTCGCCCTAGTGTCAGGAGGAAGTAGCCAGAGAGAATCTTCGACTGTTACCCACTTACTATCAACAAAAGGGTGAAATGGTATGCTTCAGGCCCAGGACCAACAGCTCTAGGTTCTCCCAGCATTCCTCAGTCCCTATCTGCTGTTGGTGATGCCTAGCAAACCCCACCCTCTATCCTAAACTTCCCAGAGCAGGCTTCCCCTCTTCCTCACCATGTAATCTGGGGATTTTGGAACGCACTCTCTCCCTCCCCCTCTCTGCATGGTGACCAAGAGCTGTTTCCACTGAACCTACATTTATAGACTTTAACTTGCCTTACGTGAAGCAGTCCAACGTCCTCATTTTTTAATTATAGAAAAATGGAAGAATGTCAGCATTTAGGCAGCCAGCTTCTCAGTTGCCTGGTAACCTATGCATCCTGTGTCACCCGCCAGGTGTGGCAGTCGCGGTTCAGCTGTACCAGAGCCATAAATGGACCCCTGCCTCTCACCTCTTTCTTGCTCTCTCCCTCTCTCCTCTGTCGGGGCATACCTCCCCTCCTCCTGCCGTCTCTCTCCATCCTTCCCTCTCCATGTCTATCCAATAAATCACTTTCATAATACGGGCTGTGCGCATCATTTCTAAAATATTAACAACCAACGGCAAAGATGCTACTCGCAACTTTAGAAAAATTAGGCTCTGAGATTATCTTAAATTATTACTAAGATATTAAGATAAACAGAACAAAATCTCAAAAATATCACTGGTTCAGGAGAACTGAGCAGATATGGAGCTTTATAAAACACAATAATAATAACAACAACAATAGTAATACAACCTAGTAAAGTTACAGCACCACTATCAGGGGCTGGAAAAACTGAATTTATATTATAAAGCATCATCTCCTACTGTTCTTTTTCTATTAAGCCTGAGACACCATTCCATCAAATTTACTTGAACATAACAAATGATGTAAGTTCAAGTTTCACCTTTTATCAATTATTTCCTGCTATGCTTTGTTTGGGTCTGAAATGCCCCACAGGCTCACATGTTAAAGTCTCAGCTCTTCCCAACGCAGCTTTAGAAAGGTAGTATAATCCTTTAGAGGTGATATCAAGTTAGAGAAAGCTGGAAGAGCATGGGAGCGCCTTGAAGAGGACACTGCCGGGCCTCTTTCCTGTGGCTGCCAGGAGAGACGCAGACCTTCACCTCAAAATGTTCCTGGCAAGTTGTTCAACACAACCTGGCCAAGCTCCTACTATGGACTGAACCTCCAAACATCTGAACCACACTAAACGTTTCCTGGCTTCAAAGGTGGCTAATCTCAGGTATTTTGTCACGAGAATGGAACACTAATGTGTCCTGTATCTACTGCTTAAGAAGTAGGCAGAAAAGCCAAAGAAAAAGACAAAACAGGATTTAGCTTACAAGCAGAGGTAAACTTACGTATAGGCTTAGTCTCTGTACGGGCTAGTTTTTTGTTGTTGTTTCTGTTTTTTGTTTGTTTTTGTCAACTTAACAGAAACTAAAGTCATCTGGAACGAGGAACCCTAACTGTGGCTCTGCCTCCATCAGACTGGCAGGCATGTCGGTGGGGCATTTTCTTGATCAATGATTGGTATGAAAGGGCCTAGCCCCGCTGTGGGAAGGGCCACCCCTGAGCATGTGTTTCTGGGTTATAAAAGAAAGCAGACTGAGCGAGCCATGGAGAACAAGTCAATAAGCAGCACTTCTCCATGGCCTCTGCTTCAGTTCCTGCCCTTACTTCCTTCTATAATAGACTATAAATTCTAAGCTGAAATAAAATCTTCCCTCCCCAAAGCTTTGGGTTATCATGTTTACTCACCGCAATAGACTACAAACTAAGAAACCCTCTCTATTCAACAGAATTCACCAAGAAAACTTAAAAAAAAAAAAAAAAAAAAACCACTTTTATAGGCATGGGTATTTTACCTGCATCCCATATGTGTACAGTGCCCATGGAGGCTAGAAGAGGGCATTGGGTCCCTTATTGCTGGATTAGTCCATTGTGAACCACTGTGTGGGTACTACTGAGACACAAGCCCAGGCCCTCTGGGAAAGCAACCAATGTTCCCAACCACCGAATTATTTCTCTAGCCAAATAAACTTATTATGAGAGACCTAAAAAATCCCTAACTTTCTATACCTAATTTACCCAGAGAAAGAAAATACTAAAAATACCACAAGTTCTTTAAATTAACTGTTATCAACACATTTGACCAAGTCAAATAGTATTGTGTTCTTAGAAACATAGTACCTTTCACAGGCAGATCTGATAAAATACCTTGTCACCATGAAGACCTTTCTCCGAACTTTTAAGAGACTATATAGTTCTAGCCAGGTGGCAGCGCACACCGTTCATTACAGAACTCAGGAGGCAGAAGCAGGAGGGTCTCTGTGAGTTTAAAGCCAGCCTGGTCTACAGAGCTCCAGGCCAAGGCTACACAGAAAAACCTTGTCTCAAGAAACAAAAACAAAACCAAGAGACTACAGCTCTTCTCTAACTGTCCCCCAAAAGACAGGAAGAGGTTACTATTGTTTCTGAAAACAAAGCCACATTACAGTGGACAACTTACTGTTAAGTTGTCTCTAAGCAACTGCATGATGAGGGTGCTGTCTTTGTAGGAGTCTTCATTCAACGTATCAAGCTCTGCAATGGCCTCATCAAAAGCCTGGTGAAGTTAACATTCACAGTGAGTAATACATTCAGTGAAAGAAGCTGCAGTCTGCAAACACAACCCTGTGTATGGCCATATTATTATATGGGGTATCACTATGGAAGAACTGCCTTGGTGACACAATTTAAGATTTTGTGAGGGTTCCTCACAAATCCCCTTCCATTTGGGGGACTTCTGTCCTCACTTTTCTGTACTAAATCTATACTGCTCTGGTAAAAAAAAAAAAAAAAAAAAGTATAACCTGAAACTACACTGTAAGTACTAAAGCCAAAAGGGCACCAGATTTCATTACAGATGGTTGTAAGCCACCATGTGGTTACTGGAAATTGAACTCATGACCTCTGGAAGAGCAGATAGTGCTCTCAACCGCTGAGCCAGCTCTCCAGCCCACAATTCAAGTCTTACAATACAATTCTTAGCGTGTAGTTATGCTGCCCTTCTGAGACATTTGGGGGAATACAGGTTTCTAGCTCTCAAACTTCGCAGGCACTCCTTTCCAATATTTGATGTTTCCTTCCTGAAGTTACTCCTACTTCTTTAATTACTTTGCCTTCTAGGTTTTTTAGTCAGACACGACTACTTAGAATCACAGTGAGGGAACCATGTTTGGAAGGCTGAGGGGAGCAATGGGAGGCCGACAGGAGCAAATGCGAAAGACAGTAATAAAAACAAAACATCTAAGCAAAAGAAACGGCCTCCTTGAGCATTCAAATACCTAAAAATAAATATGCCTAGCGTCTCAAACACCCTCAGCCAAAATAGGGATATTCCCAACATAGATCTTACCGTTTTAGCCAGTGTGCAGGCAAGCTCTGGATTATTAAGGATCTCATAGTAAAATACAGAAAAGTTAAGAGCCAGCCCCAGGCGGATTGGATGTGTAGGCTGCATCTCTTTCTTGCTTATATCAAATGCTTCTTGGTAGGCTCCTTGGGAATTATCTATCGTTTCTGTGAGTTGGAGAAAAAAAAATTGTAAACACAACAGTAAAAGTATCTATCCAATATACATCATGCTAACAGCTTTACACAACAGCTACCAGCTCTGAGTCATTCTGAGCCACCATAGCTCCAGCGTATTTAAATAAAACTTATGAGGACTAGCAAGACAGTCAGTGGATAAATGTGCTTGACAACATGAGTTTGACTGATTCTTAGAACCACATAGGAGAAGGTGTCCCCTGATCACACATGAGTGCTGTGGCAATTAGTTACATGCACACACACACACACACAATTAAAAAGGGGGAAAAAAAGAAAAAAAGAGGCCAATCTATTCATATAGGCCATTTAAATTTACTGCGAAGTATGGACAAACCATATACTCATCTACCCTCCTCTCCCTTCTTCAAAAGTTGGTTATAAGCAAAGTGCAATGCGTCAAAATGAGCCTGACGGAAAAAGCCTGTATTCCTAGCTACTTGGCAGGAGACTGAATTTCACAACCTTCCTGAACTACAAAGTAAATTCAAGTACAGCCTGGGCAATTTTATGAAACTCTGTCTCAAAACTTAAGTGAGGCTAGGAACATAGGTCAGTGGTGGGGCACTGTGCCTAGCATGTATAAGACCCTAAGTTAAATCTCCAACAAAATAATATTAATAATTATTATTAATATTTTAAAAAGAACCAGGGGTATAGTTTCAGTGGTAACCTGTATCTATCATATCTAGAGCCCTGGTTTCAAGCCCAGCACCGCCCCTATCACACTCCACTTCTATGTTCTATACATATATAGATACATATACATTAATATATTCTATATAAAAGTATAGAATAATTTATTAAGTATATGTAAAGAATTGTGGAGCTACAATTAAGATAAACTCCCAAAACATTAAGCCTGGAATATCAAATCAATGGATCAGTCCTTTGATGGATAGCATTACTGGGATGTGATGGCAACTAGGAGGTAGGACTATATAAAGAAAACAGGTCAAGGAGTATTTTCTGAACAGATATACATTGTCTCTAGCTATCCCTCACCCTCTTTCTTCTTGGCTGCAATGAGATGACAGCTCTGCCCCACCATATCTTGCCAAGTTCTGCCTACCTCAGGGTCCACATTGATGGAATATGCAAGGGGTGCTGGGAGCTGAACGCCGGTCTTCTGCAACAATACACACTCCTAACTACTGAATAATCTATCTCGCTGTAACCCTCTCCTTTAAGCTTTTTTCTCAGGTATTTTGCCACCGTGACAAGTGTACCCAAACCCCTTTTTACATATTCCGGCTTTACCCACAGCTCAAATATACTTACGTTTGCGATCATCGCCACAAGCTACTTCAGCAAGGTACCGGAAATAATCTCCCTTCATTTTCAGATAGAAGACCTTACTCTCTGGATTAGTTGCATTGGCTATTAAATACTTATCCAACAATTCCTACAAGAAATAAAACAAACACTAGTAAAAAGCCATATTATCACAGACAACAACTTGTAATGGTATGCTTCTGCCTATCATTCCAACCTGTACCCAAAACATGTTCTCACAACAGGATCAGGTTATTGTACTCTAGCTTCCCCGGCAGGTCTTTAACAATTCAGCCCATGGTTTATAGCAAAATGCTATATAGACAAAGGCTTGTCCTTTCAGCAGGCCATTTACCTAATATTAACACTGATGCCTACTTAGGTGACACGTACCCGACTAGAGTAAATACATTAAAAAGCCTGAAACAGCCAGGCAGGGTGGTGCACACCTGTAATCCCAGCCTTCAGGAAGGCAGAGGCAGGTGGATCTCTGTGAGTTCGAGACCAGTCTGGTCTAAAAAGCCAGTCAAGGACAGCCAAGGCTACAAAGAAACCCTGTCTTGAAAAACCAAGAGAAAGAAAGAAAAAAAAAACATCTGAAATTAGGTTGATGCTGCCCTCAAGAAGCGTTCAGTCAGTGAGGTACACCATGAACTATTAACACCGAGCTCTAAAGGATGAATGAATGAGATGCTATAAAAGCACAGGACACTGACATGAGGACAGGCAGGGAAACAGAGAAACCAGGGAGGAGAGGTCAGCCAAACCTAAAAATGTGTAAAACCACATCAAAACAAAGAACCTGTCACAGATAGGGAAGGGACTCATGAGGCCTCATCCTTTTCTGAGGATTTATAAGCAATTAACAATAATTGGGAGACAGGTTTATAAGGCCCGATTCCTCTCTAAGTATCTCTAGGTAACTAATAGCTAGCAGGGGAGAGCTCGTTCTTCAGCAGTACAGCTTCTGGTAAGGCACTCAAGCCCCTGTAAGCAACCCAAATGATGCTGAGTCATCAAAAAAAAATTTACCCGTCTGTATCTCTAGCTCTACGGAGATCCACTGCGTCTGGACTTGAATGACACCTTCACTGACATGCACATGAACTATATACAAACAATAATTAAACAAATAATTAAAAACAGTAAGTATTTTTATAGGGGAACTATTAATTGGGAGGAGGAAAAGGATTAATGGGAGGTGATAATGAGGATAGTGGGGTGAATATCATCAAAACACATTACATACAAAAATGAAAATGGTACACTGAGATGTCAATAAAGACACAGTATTTGTTTTAAGGAAAGGATGTTTAGGGAAAGGGTACCCAAGTTAAGCTGGGCATAGTAACACACATCTATAGTCCCAGTACTTAGGCTGGTACAGGAAAAATCACCTGGTCCCAAAACTTTGAGACCAGCCTACATAATACAGTAAACAGCCCTCTCCCCAACGTGAAATGCAGGGAATTTGGGACAATACTGCACTAAGAAGAAAATAAAGATGTGGGGTCATTTTATGGAGGGAACACCAAATGTTTAAGACATCAAGTATGAGGGAGCACAATAAATAAATATATTATATATATATATATATAACAAGTAACTCACTATGGTTTAAAATGGTGCATTCAGCACCCTCTGCAGACAAGTGTCTGTCCAAAACAAGGTAAGTACAGGATCCACAGACTAGATTTAGAAATGTGTATAGCAATTTGAAAGCAACTTTTATGTCAATTGGATCTAAATTGATTAGCTTTATTAGAGTAGTGCTGGGGACCAAACCAGTGCAAGACCTGGCATGTGCTGTCTGGACAAGAGCTCATTTACTGGCCCATGCAACCCTTTATTGCTGGGTCTAATAAACACGGGTATATTATTTATTTAGGGACAGGGATTCCTTATGCAGCCCAGCCTTTCTTGGAATTTGTGATCGTCCTGTTCTAGTCCACAAGGGATTATAGGTGTATGTCACCACACCTGGTTTGGCTGTCTTTTATCTCTGATTTCATACAATGGCATTCTGCACTTACACCAGTTACCTAAACAGAAATGTTTGTGCTGACTAAAAACATAAACATACAATTTCTTTAGACTACCCATTTTACTTGGTATTAAGTAATTTAAAATTTAACTCTTCTGTTCTCTGGGAGTAAAACCAATCAAAAGAAGTCAAAGCCTAGAAGTATCACATGCTCACAGCTCAGAAAATAAAACAGTAACGGACCAGCTCCTCTGTCTTAATTCAGTTTTAGAAGCTGAACACAGAACAGAAGTTCATGATAACATTCTTGAAAAAATACCAGATACTATCTGTTAACAAGCCAACTATGATATAAATTGAAAAATCTAGAAAATAGCCAGAATAAGACTTTTAAATTCAAATAAATAAAAAAAGTCAATAAAAAATGCCAACAAAATGCAACCACTGTATCTTTACAGTGGTTCAATATAAACAGAAAAAAAAATTAAAAAAAAAATATTTGATGAGTGCTCTTTCTGCATGTATACCTCCTACATGCCAGAAGGGGGCATCAGATCACCTTATGGATGGTTGTGAGCCATTATACGGTTCCTGGGACTTGAACTCAGGATCTATGGAAGAGCAACCATGCTCTCAACAGCTTTGTCATCTCTCCAGCCTCCTTAAAATCTTTTTAAAGCAAAAAAGCAAAAAACCTTTAACACGGGCCTGAAGAGATGGCTCAGTGGTCTTATTGCTCTGCCAGAGAACCTGGGTTCAATTCCTAGCACCCACATGGTGGTTCAAAACCACCCAATCCAGACCTGATGCCTTCTTCTGAATTCTGTGGTACCAGCCACACAAATGGTACATATACATACATGCTGGCAAAACACTCAGATACATAAAGCATGTTTAGCCAGGCGCAGTGGCACACACCTGTAATCCCAGCATTCAGGGACTAAAGTAAGTCCAGAACAGCCAAGGCTACACAGAGACACCCTGTCTCAAAAAACAAACAAGCAAACAAACAAAAACAACTATGTTCAAGCTGGAAAGTTGCTGAGCTAGGAATAGAGCGAAAGAGGTCACTATCGACCACCCCCAAATTCTAAAGACTGGACTAAAAGTAAGTGTTACTCCTGCAGCAACATTCATGAAACAGAAAAAAATGGTGTCTGAAGACCAGATTTTTAAGAAGTTCAGCCTCACAGGCACAGAAATGCATGCTTTTAATCCCAGCAGAGGTAGAGGCAGGTGGATCTCTGTGAGTGTGAGGCTAGCCTGGCCTACAAAGAAAGTCCAGCCAAGGTAATACAGAGAAACCCTGTCTCAAAAACAAACAAAACAAAAAATTTAAGAGCTTCAACTCATCTTCACCAATATAATCTTTTAATGATTTATCTGCACCGGCATTTTGCCTGCATTCATGTCTGTGAGTATGCCAGAAACTGGAGTTACCGTCACGAGCTGCCATGTGGGTGTTAGGAATTGAACAGAGGTCTTCTGGAGATAGATAGCACTCTTAACTGTTGAGCCATCTCTCCAGGCCCCACCAACACAGTATTAGTAGGTACTTAAAGTGAAAAAAAGAAACTCCCTATAGCATTTGAATATCATACTATTTAAAAAAAAAATTAAGCAATTTTCTGAGAGAAATAAATACCTGCCAAGTTACCAAGGGACTCTCATGCAAAGTTCCCTCGCTTGTCTGGTTTCCCAAGTGAGCGCCAGTTAGTAAGTTACAGGAACTAACAGGATTTCTAAAAAGGTACTAGTTCTGGTGAACAGATAAAGATTCCTTACACACACACACACACACACACACACAGTAAGTAAATTAATCTAAACTGTGCATGGTAAAGCATGCCTTTAATCCTGGCACTCAGGAGGCAGAAGTGAGTGGATTACTGTAGCTTCAAGGCCAGCCTGAGTTCTAGGCCAGATAGTGCTACATAAAGAGACCCTGTCTTAAGAAAGAGTGGAGCCGGGCAGTAGTGGTGTATTCCTTTAATCCAGCACTAGAGAGGCAGAGGCTGCCGGATCTCTGAGTTTGAGGCCAGCCTGGTCTACAGAGTGAGTTCCAGGACAGCCAAGGCTACACAGAAAAATCCTGTCTTGAAAACAAGAGAGAGAAGGAAAGTGAAGAAATAAATCATTCAGTATTTACAGTTAAAAGCTTTCCTATTGCTAAAATAATTATTTTTAAGAGTCCCTCTATGTAGCTAATACTGGTATTAAGCTCAGAATCTTCCTGCCTAAGCCTCCAGAATTAAGGATTACAGGCATGAACTACTGTACTACGTCCAAGCATTATTTTTATTTAACTCATATTGTAAAGTCTTCAAGCAGGAAACTACAGGATTCTGGAAGGTCTGAAGGACTCCTGCTAGAGCTTCCCCAGGCACTAGCTGTGTTATCTGGCTGAAGGGTATAGAAAGCAAATAATGTGAGGGAGCTGTAAGATGTCAGTAATACTACTCACAACTATAAGATGGCCTGGTAACGAGACCGCTCTAGAGTAGTTCTCAACTTTCCTAATACTGCCATCCTTTAATAAACTTCCCTCATGTTGTAGTGAGAAACTAATAAAGGATTTCATTGCTACTTCATAACTATAATTTTGCTACTGTTATGAATCTGATATGCAGGATTATCTGAAAGAGGTCAAAAACCACAGGTTGAGAACTACTACTCTAGATCAAAGAAACAAAAACAAGGAAAGGATGTAAGAAATTTACTCTCAGAAGAACAAGATGGGAGTTAACAGAAACATAATACCACAAGAGCTATAAACTATGAAATGAGTTTGTCAAGAAATAGCACTGAACTGTCTCTGACATGAACTCAATGGCTGGCCCTTTTACACCTCTCCCCACCCCCACCCGGAGCAGCCTTGCTAGGCCACAGAAGAGGACATTGCAGCCAGTCCTGAAGAGACCTGATAAGACCTGATCAGACTGAAGGGGAGAAGGACCTCCCCTATCAGTGGCCTTAGAGAGGGGCAGGGAGGAGATGAGGGAGGGGGCTACACCTGGGATACAAAGTAAATAAACTGTAACTAATATATAAAAAATAAAAATTTAATTTAAAAAAGAAAGAAATAGCACTGAGAGCAAATGTAGATTAGTAGTATTTCCTTTTACTCCTTGCTCCCATGTCTTAGAAAAAAACTAGAATAACAAGCCCTATTACTAATTCTTAAAGGTAACCCATTTTGCATTTCACAATTCTATCACTTAAAGGGCCATTTTTAAAAGTACAGTTTGTGATGTATGCATATGTGACGAACTGGCACCTTCAGAGGCCAGAACCCCTGAAATAGGAATTATAGTTGGTTGTGAGCCTCCTGGCTGGAAAGCCACCTCAACATCCCAGGAAGAGTAACTATTGTTAATGTGTCACCTCTCCAGCCCCTACGAACAGTTCTTTAATGTTTTTCAACTAAAAGTCTCCTGTTCAGAAAACAAACTGCAACAACCAAATGTATGAGTCTCATCCACGTCCGAAATAATGGACACAACTTTGTTAGATACTTTAGAGCTTTCATTTTAAAACGTCTTTGTTGTCATCTTCCTTTTCAGACAGCCCCCTTTAGCTAATATCAAGGCTTTCTTAACTATCTTAAAATGAAATTGGTAGGTAACACACACATATATACACACAGACAAAACTATAAATTTCATTACCTGAACTTTCATATATATAAACCAAAAACTGTGTATTCAGATGTGTAGCTCTGAGAATTAATTTTTAACTACCAACTTGTTCAAGTAACATGAATGACCACTCCAGTCAAGTTCCAATCAAAGCAAAGTACAAGGTTCTCTTCATTTTTAAGTAATAGTAGTATTCCTATATAATTTCTTGATCATTAAAACATTATGAATTATATCTAAATATTTCAGTACAACGAATACTAAGCCTGTATCTGATTCTAGAGTCAAGCAGGATCAAGCTCCAAGTTTTGTTTCCTCAGGAAATAAAATAAAAAGAAAAAAATTGACTTTGCAAATGAATTGGCAGGTCCAATTCAAATCTAACACAAGTTTTCCTCCCTTACTCTGATTGTCTTCTCTTTGCATACAAGCACTGACTCCTGCTGAGTAATGACTACAAGCACTTCATATAAAATACGGAAGTGAAAAACAGAAGTTTTCCCTACAATTCCTTAGACATCTAGATATTCAATTTCTGCAAGGCAGCAACTACTACTAGCTTCTTTTATACTTTTTCAAAGATTCAAAGCACTAAGAATCCGCTTTTGTTTTTCTTCTCCATGCTTTAGCACCTTTCATACATTATCCCACACTGAAGTCTCTCCATATTATAATTCCTCTGAGATTCTCACCTGGAAGGCAGAGCCAGGAGGATTTCTCTGAGTTTAAGGCTAGCCATAGCAAGATCCAGGATAGCCAGGAGCCTGTTTCAAAAACAACCAATAAACCCAGAATTCTTTAACTACTGAAGTTGGACAATGAGTGCATTTATTCTGTTTATTTTTGCATAAGCTTTTATTATTTTCAAGATATTAAAATAATTGTTTTAAACTGAAAATAAATGAAGTCAGGAAGGAACAAAATAAATTAAGAAAGGTCTTACTTTTTTTTCTTTTGAAGGTTCTGACTGGTGTTTATTATGTAGACAAGAAGAAAGGAGGCGATCCCCTTGTTACAGTTTCCCTTAGGCAGAAATCCCTAAGGCTTGTGTCTTGGGTGGCAGTGAGGTGGTGAGCACAAGGACCAATTCCAGCAGCAAGAAAGGTACAAAACGGTGTCCTGTCTCAGGCCCGAGGCAGACCACTTCTCCAGCCAGCATCTCCACAGCTCAGATATAACAGGCTCCTGACGTAGGTTTTGCCTATTTATCACAAACACCCTCTGCCCTGACAGTCACCAGTAGCACGTGGTCCCCAAAGACCACAGATAGGTACTTGAAAGGGACTTTCATGCCACAGTGCAGAGGGAAGTCACAGGCTGTGCTGACCAGTTCTGAGATGGAGCTAACTGCATGCTCAGAGTTCTTAAGGTCTCCAGATATGCCAGCACTGAACCTCTGCTCAGCACCCAGTAGCCAAGCTGGTCTAGAATTCACTCCAGCCCAAGTCAGTACAGAATTCACTCCAACCGTAGTTATGTTTCCATTGCTGTGATGAGACAACATAGCCAAGACAACTTATCCACAATACACGGAGCACATGCACACAAACAACTGGTAATGGCATAGGCTTTGAGCCCAACAGTGACACACACATCTTCCAGCAAGGAATACCTAATTTTAATCCTTCCCAGTTACACCAACTAGAGATCAAGCATTCAAATATATGAACCTATAGGAGCCATGCCCACTCAACCCAGCACAGGGCACTTGCTTTGACAACACATATACTAAAATTAGAAAAGAAAGCCAGAAGTGGTGGGTACTTGCTATTAATCCCAGCACTCGGGGAGGCAGAGGCAGGAGGATCTTCAAGTGAGTTCAAGGCTAGCTTGGTCTACAAAGCAAGTCCAGGACAGCCAAAGCTACTTGCTAAATTAGTGCCATTAATTAATGAGGGCTGTCATTACAATGTCAGAGACTTCATATATTACTCAGGCCTTACAGAGTATAAACCACTCTAGTTACAGTGAAAACAATAAGCCAAAGTAGTTCAGGCAGTCAACTGGTTATTTTTGTGGTCAAAAGAGCTAAAAAAAATCCAAAAGATGAACAGACAAAGCAGGTGGAGGCGGAAAGCACTCAGAATGTAAATTCTCCATAAAAACAGAAAAATGTCCCTTCCCCAAAGATCTCTCAATTTCAAATCTCTAAATCCATTTTCCTGGTCCATAAAATCTCCAGCTACCACTCACACAAGCCAAATTAGTGTTAGTATCAGTATCTGCACAGAAGTGCCTCACAAAGACTAGAACAGTCTTTTATGAACAGGGTGTACCCCCCCCCCCAAATACACACACACACACACACAGATAAATCAATCAGAAGGAAGGGAGGAACAGACAGAAGCATACACCCATACACCAAAAGATACTCTGGCATGTAAAATGTTCACCCAGTCTCTGCTTCAATTACCAAGACGTTAAGATTATAGTAATACTGAAGATGCATAACAAAGCTTGATCTCTGATAATTAGGCAATAAAAATGTATAAACTGTAATGTGTTCAAGAAAGAAATCATTCTTGTCCCTTCAATGCCAAATATTACTAGAAATGTCCTGTCGGACTTCTGCAGAATTTCCATGTTGGCAGCTAAGCACTAAGTAGTTGTAGCTACCATGTAAAATGTTAACACTGTCTCTCGGAGTTCAAAGATGTATATAGAGGAAAAAATATCCCCTGTATTTTGTCAATTAAAAACTAGTGTGCTGCGGGACTGGAGAGATGGCCCAACGGTTAAGAGCACTGTGTCCTCTTCCAAAGGACCCGGGCTCAAGTCCTAGCACCCACATGGCAGCTCACAACTGTCTGTAACATCAATTCCAAGGGATCTGACACCTTCACACTAATGCACATAAAATAAAATTAAATAAATTATTAAAAATGTTAAAAAAAAAAAAACAACCAAACTATTATACTAGGCTGGAGAGATGGCTCAGTGGTTAGGAGCACTGGCTATTCTTCCAGAGGTTCAATTCCCAGCAGCCACATGGTGGTTCATAACCATCTGTAATACGATCTGGTGACCTTTTCTGGCATGCAGGCATACATACAAATACTGTGTAAATAATAAATAAATAAATAAGTTTTTTTTTTTAAAAAAACCATTGTACACACCAACATTTCTTTTTTTGTGACAAAAACAAAAACAAATAAAACAAGCACCAGTGCCCACACTCTCCCTTCAGCCACAGAATTTCAAGGGAAAGGACACAATAAAAGGGAAAGATCCTGGTTTAGACCTCCGCAATCAAACTGAACAGATATTCTGATATCCAAAACAAAGCTCCATAACAAATAGGTCAAAATTGCTTGGTTAGCTTACTAAATATAGGTCATCTGTAAGACTACAAAAGACAGGAAATAACTTGCATTAGCAAGGACGCCAATGTACCTTTAGTTTGTGCCGTTATGTCCAAATTGTGTTAAAGCAATATGGAACAGGATCTGCACTAGTATCTACGTAGCTGTATCACATGTACCCTTAGAGCCAACTCTATCAGCTCTGTCTCAGGGCTCCCAATGAAGTACATTTGCTTAGGTATGTAAATGCTGAGCACTGGAGAACTACTACCGGCAACCCCCACAAAAAACACTGTCATCACCATACAAAGTTCCTTCCTGCCCTCTCATGGTCTATCCCAGACTCTGCTCCTGGATCACTATACTCATCTCCCACCAGTTTTGCTTGTTTTAGGACTAAGAAGAGTTATACACTATCTGAAGTTTTCCACTTAGCAGTTTTTTAAATAGTCTACTCCTTTTTAATGTTGAGAAGTATTCCATGACTACTGCTTTTTTTAAAAATCCATTTCCCCTAATGGATTAGTTGCAGTTTTCAACTCATAGAATAAATTTCCTACAGATATATCTTTGTAAATTTGCACCTCTAACTATGGACACCATGAAGGTGGTACAGAAACATCCTTTACAAGAGATACAAAGAGAAGAAAACTTATAGTTTATCCATTGCCACCTTAATTCTAGTCTGTTGGTTTAATTACCTCTCTTTTCCTTTTTTGGTTTTTTAAGACAAGGCTCTGTGTAGCCTTGGCTGTCCTGGACTCGCTTTGTAGACCAGGCTGGCCTCCAACTCAGTGATCTGCCTGCCTCTGCCTCCCTGAGTGTTGGGATTACAAGTGTACACCACCACACCCGGTTTAAATTATTTCTTGAACGTGTTGTTTACATTATTTCATAAATAAGTGTAAAAGGCCTCTTAATACCATGTAGCTCTCATGCCATACTATTCATATTCATTAAGAAATAAAACGGCAAGTTAATGAGCCCTCTCAAGTCATTGTATCAATTAAAGGACTAAAAATATAGGAAGAGGTCAGATATGGTAGGCCTGTTAGTTGTCCCATATTTGTAAAGGGCTAACCTATGGAACCTTTATTTAAAACAAACAAACAAAAAACAAAAACTTGTCCTGGCCAGGCTGTCCTAGCCCAGCAGGTCCTAGCGCAGACCTTTAAGCCCAGCACCCAAGAAGCAGAGATGTCTAGAGTTCAAGGCCAGCCTGGTCTACATAGTAGGTTCCAGAAGAGCCAGAGCTACACAGAGAAATCTGTCTCAAAACATCTCCACCTAAAAAAACATTGCCCCAAAACATGCTTCGACTTGAAAAAGTAGTTATCATCATTAACCCAAAAGCAGCACAAAATGCAATACAAGCTCACCATCAGACCACTGCAGCTTGTTGATGGGTCAGCCATGGATTTCTTAAATTATGTTTGTTTGTTTGTTTGTTTTTTTAATCAGAATGCACTGATTATACTTTGCCACTCTCTACTGGCATCTCTTCACCTCAGTCTGTAGCACCCTTTGATGGAGCTCAGTCTGTAGCTCTATTGATTCAGAGTGTCCATTCTAACTGTAATGAACTTTACTGAGCTGTATAGTTTGGGACTCTGCAGGCATTTGAGTGGCTTCATTAGTACAAGTATGGAACATCTTAGAAACACACCACAGGGTTCAAAAAACTTTGGCCACTCCATGGTTGATATTGATAGTTGGCCACTCCAACTATCAATAGCAATTTTCATGAAGGGGGAGAATTATCTTTTATTGTCTTCCTAAAAAGACAGAAACTAATAGTTTCTTCCTCTGTGACAAGTTTATCCAGATGTTGTTAAAAGTCCACACAGCATGGAGAAGGAGAAAATACCCTGGTTGAGAAATACTGATCTAATTTAGATTAACAACATTCCATTCCGTTTTACCTTTCCCCCCCCCTTTTCCCATTGCTGTGATAGAACACAGGTTCTTGGGATGGAGAGATGTCTCAGTGGTTAAGAGCCCTGATTGTGCTTCCAGAGGACCTGGGTTCCATTCCCAGCACCCACATAGCAGCTCACAATCCTGTATAACTCTAAGATCTGACACCCTCACATAGACATATATACAAACAAA
>CM053755.1:17443891-17553393 GCA_028658305.1 Pachyuromys duprasi | reverse complement strand
CGGCCCATCCCTGGGGCGCGCGGAGGCCCGGCAGTCACGAGGACCGCACCCCGCCGACCCCGGCCCGGGCTCGGGCTCCGGCCCCTCGCGGCCGCCCGTCGGCAGCACCCACACTCACCTTCTAGTCTCCGCGGCCACGACGCGAGTCCCACCACTTTGATCTGCTTTGGGCTTTAGCCGAGGACCCTCCCGTCTCAGCCTAGCGCGGAGCCGACGAGCTCTCCGCCGGCCAATAGCGCGCCGCGCCTCCCCGGACAGTCCCGCCCCCGGATTCTCCGCTGGCCAATGAGGAGCGAGCGCGCGGAAGGGGGCGCAGCGGGGCGGGGCGGGAAGCGAAGCGGAGGCTCGGAGGGTGGGTCGGCTCGGGTAGGTTCGGTTGGCCCGCAGGCTGCGGCTTCGGCCACGGGGTTTCCTCCAATTAGATCCAGGGTGAATGGACGTCACTGTTGCCATGGCGATGCTTTTACCGCCTCCCCTCATCCTCCCCGCCAGCCCGGCACTCCTGGGTGCGGCATGGGCCCCGGAGGTGCGCTCGACCTCAGTGGCTGCGGCCGCGTGTCCTGCAGCAGCGGCCGCTGCAGATGGGGCGTTGCAGCTTGCTGGCCGCTGTGGCTGCAGCTGGACTTCTCAGGGGTGACATAATTGGCCGTTTTGTTGCACAAGCGCCTTTCTTCCACCTTCTTATTCTTGACAAAGGTTTGGAACACCCCCCACCCCCCAAGACTTTAAAATGCAACCTTTATGACTTTATGACTATTCCGGCTGCAAATTAGAAGTAACCGTATCCCCATTAAAAAGAAAAAAAAGAAGAAGAATTCGTCCCCAGACAAAGTGACTTAATTCAAGTTTTCACACAGGTTCCCTTGAAAGCCAGGAATTCCCTTGTGGAAAGGTAAGTCTACGAGATCTGGGCAGGTCCGCGTGGCAGCGTCAGGTACGCTATTCTTTACAATGGGAAACGACATTAAGCACGATTTGGAGAAACACAGCTGTGACTTAGCCGCTCCCCAAAGCATTTAAACAAAATTTTTTTCCTATTTTTCCACATTACTGTCTAAATACAGCTCCCCTCCCAACACACACGTAAACGTACGCTGTAAAGCATGTGTACATGCTTTTTGTGTGTGTGGTGTTTTTTTCTTTTTTCTGACATTTTTGCGAAAAGCCAAAATTTTTTCAGACTCTACGCCTTCAGGGTCATCGCTAACATTTCCTTTTAGATCAGCAACCTTCTCTCCCGGTCCTTCAGCCGGACTTAAAGAATGAAATTGCCACCTGGCTTCATGGCGCTGAGATTGCAATTCTAGTTGTTCCTCAAGGGTTCAAAGATCTTCAGCGACTGCCACAGGCAAAGTGGATTCAAATGATAAGTGAAGCCTAGCGGATCTGGAGACTCCAACATGGAAGGTCTGACAGAGCCTGCAGATGGGAGGGAAAAGGACAACCCTCCCAGAACTTCAGATTCTCTCCCAGGTGCCCCTCCCTACCCAGCCTGTAAAGGTTGCTTTGTGCTTTGACCAGGAGGGGCCTGTTTGGAAAGTGACTGTCTCAATACAGAGTAGCCTCAGTGTGTTCCAGTTCAGTAGCGGAGGGCCCGGTGTTATTTCTGGAATCCCTGAGGCCGTGCTGGAGACACACAAGCGTTTATGGTCCTGTGGGTTGGGGTGGAGCTGGACACATAGAAATCCCAACGGAAAGAATTTCCATGTGGAAGGTCAGATAAAATGTCTTCTGTGTACCCTGTGTTTAGGGAATGTCTTCAAGATTCCCTAAACTAGAGCAGCAAGCCCAGGGCATAGAGAGGAGACAGCCATGGAGGCAGATGGGGAGAAGGAGGCATCTGAAGGGAAATTGTCAGAAGGGTTGCATCAGAGAGGCACCAGCCAGAAGGGGCACGGGGACTAAATTCTCTCTCAGTAAGTCAAGAAGCTCTGGCCTCTCTCCAGGTGTCATTGAGCAAGTTTTTGCTTTTCTCTGTACTCTACCCCCTAAAATCCCTAATTTCATCCAAATATTTTCTGCAGACCAGCTCATATAGTTGTGATCCTGTGAAATCAGAAACATCGACACGTTATGAAATTGTAATATCTGAGGGTCTCTAAAGAATCTGCCTCTGTCTGAAAGAAAGATCTGGGCACTTTCAGTCCCAGGACACAGAAAAGCTGACACTGACATTTCTTGAGCATCACACGATTTAAGTCCTGCAAGGATTAACTCGTTCAATATACTTACTGCCACTTTGAAGGCAAACACTGTAGTAATCACCATCTCCAATTCGAAGAGAAATGAGGCACAGCCTGACCAAGTTTCAGGGACAGGTCACCCAGCTTCTCAGCAGCAAAGCCTACATACAAGGACCTATGCAGTGTCAAAGCGAACTTTGGTGTCAAAGTTCACCCTTGAATCTTCACTGTGGCTGCTTCCCTGGGATCTGATAGGGGCTGTGAAGATTCCAAGGCTCCTACTAGTCTCCCTGTCCTCTTGGAGTTGCATCCTAGTAAGTGCGAAATGTATTCAGCATCATATCAATGTGCTGGGAAGGACTCTTAGGGACTAGACAGCAGAGAAAGTACAAAGCAGTTACCTTATTTTTCCCTGAATTGCCTGCTAAGAAGTTGTTGCTGGAACAGAACAAGACACATTCATCTTGCAGCCAGATGATCCTAAATCTCAGTCCTGATATTTACGATTTGACCTTGGGCACTTTGATCCTTTTTGACCTCAGTTCCTATACCTATAACCTGTAAAAACAGTTCCTAACTCAGTTAGGTCAGCTATCACATTAGAAAATACGGGAAGTCTCACAAGTACCCAGTAAGGAATTTTAGTTTTGTTCTGTTTCCTCCTTCCCTCTGCTTGGGGCTAGAGAAGGTGTCTTGCTACAGGGAGCTTGTGAAAAGTTAATGAAAACCTAGCTCTCTCTCTGTGTGTGTGTGTGTGTGTGTGTGTGTGTGTGTGTGTGTGTGTGTGTTTTGTTTTCCAGACAGGGTTTATCTGCATCGCCTTGGCTATGCTGAACTCACTTTGTAGACCAGGCTGGTCTCAAACTCACAGAGATCCCCTGCCTCCCGGAGTGCTGGGACTGCAGGTGTGCACCACCCGACCCAGTGAAAGTCTATCTCTTGAATCATTGTTGTAATTAGCATAGGTAAGAACTGTAAGATAGCTACCGTTAATGTCAAATGTGATGTTTCCATAAAGTTTTTTCATTTTATTTTTAATTTATTTATTTTTCAGGACAGGTTTCTCTGTATAATGCTGGCTATCCTGGAACTCACTCTGTCCTCGAACTCAGAGATGCCCCTGCTGGAATTAAAGGCAAGGGCCACCACGTCCCAGCGAGACTGACATTTTAATCGGTAGACTTTGGGTAAGTAGATTGCCCTTACTGTTGTGGGTGGGTCTCATCCAATCAGTTGAAATCCAGGACAGAGGAAAAATGCCAGCCTGATTTGAGCAGGAGGGTCTTCCAGCAGTCTGCATTTGAGTGTCATCTTCACCAGGGGCCCCTTTAAGACTTTTGGACTAAAAATGGAATATCAGCTCTTCTGGGGCTCAGCTTGTTGGCCCACCCTGCACAATAAATCAATGAGTTATAATCAATCAGTCTCTCCTATTTTTACACTGTGACGGTTAATGTGAATTTGTCAGCCTGACAAGATCTAGATCCACCAAAGAGACAAGCATCTGAGCATGTAGGAGGTCATCTCTAGTAGGTTAACTGAGGCGGGAAGACCTGTCCTAGATGTGGGTAGCACATTTAATCTTCTGGGCCTACGTCCAGGTCTGCAGGAGCAGAGAAATGGAGCTGAACACTTGCATCTGTCTGTCTCCTGACTACAGATGTACCGAGGCCAGCTGCCTCTTGCCACTGTACCCTCAAATTGAGACCTGAAATAAACGCTTTCCTCCTGGAGTTCCTTTGGTGAAGTATTTTGCCACAGCATGAGAGAAGTAACTAATACATCTATCCCGTCTAAGTTCATGACTGCATCCTGTCCACCAGCAAATGATACACTTCTCTCCATAGCTTTAAACGGAAACCCACAAGGTGCCCGTCCCACCTCTCCCCCTTAGCAGACGATGGCCTTCCTGAGGTTTTCATTTGTTTGCTTTGTTTACTGGTTTGTTTTTCTATCTCATCTCGCCAATACCCTCTAAACACCTGTAGTCTGGTTGGTTCTGCTGAAGCTCAGACCAGTTCAATCACCTACCCAATCGGTAAGCCTTAGAGTTAAGAATCAGAAACAGGTCTGCTTGACTTCTCTCTTCTACAACAGCCAGGACTCTGAATGCCTGTGGTGGGGGATAGGCCAGTACCGCTGGCTGGCTTGAGAACAATGTTCAGTTATTTGAGGCTGGTGGGTGGCTAAGTACATATCTACTAGTGAGTTGGCCACTGTTTTCTATTTTCATATGGAAGCTCTGTTTCACTCTCAATGTATCTAGAGCAAGCGAGGCAACCTCAGCTTGGCTTATTCCCTTTGCTTATTCTCTTTGATGGTTCCTGTATTTCTTTCCCCAATTCCATCCTCCAGACTGTGCCATTCTAGTGGGCAAAATTAAATCTCACTCCGTCATCTCTGGTGACTTTCCATCCTCCCCCACAAAAGGCATTAAGTGAAGGCTTGTTTTGAGAGTGAGTTCAGACCATCAAGGGGAAGCATGTCCAGTCACACTGATGGTTAGTGTGCTTGTTATGTGCCCACCTACAAAGAGAAGCAGAGAGCAGAGCTGTGTATGTTCAAATACATTGTGCTGACTCTTGAGAAACTTACCAAGATTCTTGAAGCCAACACAGAAGGTCCTGGATCCCTCACAGAACATGACAAAGATGAGGCATTAATGCATGCCCTAGTATACTGTTCAAGCCCTAACTCAATTTCTCATCAATTCATTAAAAAAGTTTTTTGCCAGACAGAGTGGTACACACCTGTAATCCCAGCACTCAGGGAGGCAGAGGCAGTCAGATCTCTGCAAGTTCAAGGCCAGCCTGATCTACAAAGCGAATTGAGGACAGCTAAGGCTACACAGAGAAACTCTGTCTTGAAGAACCAAAAAAAAAAAAAAATTAAGGGGCTACTACATGCCAGATATTATCCTAGATGCTGGAGTTTTGGAAAAACTAAAATATGCTGTCCCTTCAAGGAGCTTGGAAGAGAGTAAGGGATGGGGCACTTAACTTGGAGCTCAGTGAAGGGCAGAGGGAGCACCCCCTTCTAAGCAGGCCCTGTCACACACAACTACTCCCTGAGCCAAACAGCTGCCATCAGCAAGAGTGCAGTGTGTCCACTTGCAAAAAATCATCCCGGCTAGGCTAGCTGACAATTGACATCCTCTAATGGAAAGAAGGAGGGTCAGAGAGGGTCACAGAGCCCTGAGCTCAGTATCCAGCTGCTCCATTTCCCTGTTGTAGGCAAATCTGCCCTAACTGCATGTAACTTTGGAGAAACTATCTCTCTCTCTCTATCCATCTATCTATGAATATGTGTATGTATCTATGTATGGTAAGGAAGACTAGGTGTATGGGGCACCACCCATGCAGTTTTGGGAAAACTTGCTGGGAAAGTCTTTCCAGTGCAACCTTTTGGGGGAGAGCACCCACACTCCCGTAAGGAACCTCTCATCTACACTCATAAGTAAGCCCCAAAACTTCCTTGATTTCCCAGACTGGTGAAATCACACCGCAGTTCGTCATTGGGCCGTTAGGAAAAGGGGAATATATAGTTTACATCTCCTCTGGGGAAGGACTTTTAGCAACAGGACCATTTCCTTGGTTTCCTAGTCTACAACCATCCAGATGTGGCTAATCCTAAGGCATAAACACCAACTCTCCTTTACCAGCAGGGGGTTCTGATTAGAACTGAGGTTTGTTCCTAGAACTGCCCTGGGATCCAGAGACTTCCCTCAAAGTAGTCACTTGATGAAACAGAGATAGCAAACTTACCAAGAGCCAGTGACCTCAGACATCGGGGGCACACGGCCCACACATCTAAGGGCCTACATGCACAGCAATGAGCCTTAATAATCACACATACAAAAAAAAGGGTCATCATGTTCTCAATCTTGTCAGGTCAGGCATGTACCACATACACACATGCGTGTATTTAAATACTAAATTAATATTTATTTTACGGGTATGAGTGTTTTGCCTAGACATACGTATGTGCACCATGAACACAAAGTTCCTTCAGAGGTCAAAAGTCACTGGATCCCCTGGAGCTGAAATTACAGATGGTTGTGAGTCACCATGTGGGTGTGGGTCCTGTGGAAGAGCTGCCAAAGCTCTTAACTGTTGATCCATTTCTCTGGGTATACATACATACACATACACACACACACACATATATATACATACATACATACACACTCTAGTGACCCACAAGCCCAGTCTCAGGGCTTCATGCAAGCTACTCAAGCACTCTATCACTGAGCTATATTGAATATCTCAGCTCTACTGTACATTTTTAAAATTTAGTTTATGTGCATTTATGTGCATTAGTGCGAAGGTGTCAGATTCCTTGGAACTGGAGTTATAGACGGTTGTGAGCTGCCAAGTGGGCGCTGGGAATTGAACCTGGCTCCTTTGGAAGAGCAGACAGAGCTCTTAACTACTGAGCCATCTCTCTGGTCCCCTACTGTACATTTTTTAATTTTTAATTTTTTTTAATTTTTAAAAATTTTAACAGAGCTTTGTACCCAGTTCATTTTTACTCTTCTGCCAAAGCAGGAGGTGAGGGAGAGGTAGTCAGAAACTCTCTTAGTTTCCCTGCCTTTTCTTTATTTGAGACCCCCACAACTTATAAAGACATTTGTTGTATCCAACTTCAAACTTCACATTATCTCTCCGCTTCTTGCTCTTGGCAGATTTAGCATCTTTTCACCTGGCTAGGAGTAAAGACTCCAAGAGTCCTCAGTTTTCTAGCTAATGACGAGGACCCGTGCAGGAAAAGAGTGTGGGCCAGGCAGAGCGAGCAGTAAAGAGATGTGCTTTTTTAATGTCCAGAAGAGCAGGGCCTTAAACTTTTTGTCCACAAAGCAATAAACCTTTAACAGTCACCCAAATTATGACTCATCTCCAGACAATTCGGGAGAGCTGCATGGATGAGTGAACAAAAAACAGAGAACAATGCACACAGGAGTTGATTGTGTGTCCCTCACAATAAGTGCCATGAGAGTTGAGAGAAAGGAGAGGCGAGTGTGGGCTGGAGCGATGGCAGAGATTTCAGGCATCAGGAGGCTGCAGAGTGAGAGGAACCACTCTGGGAAGACACAGAAACAAGCGGCCGCACCTCTCCTCTTACTGTCCTTAGCGTGCTGGCTGTCTTAATTCCCTTCATTGCTATGACAAAACAAGTCACAAAATACTTCACAAAAACCAACTGCTCAAGGATGCTGGCTTTCACGGCAGGGCCATCGTGAAGGAGGACACGTAGGGTAGCTGACACATCAAATCCGTAATCAAGAAGCGGAGAGAGAGATGAGCAGTGGTGTTCAGCTGTACTTGTTAAGCCTAGGATCTCAGCCCATGGAATAATGTCACCCGCAATTAGGACAGTCTTCCCACCTCAGCCAACCCAATGTAGAAACTCCCTTAAGGACATCCCCAGAGTCCAGATCTTGTTAAGCTCAACCAACGCTAATCACTCAGGGGCTCACACAAAATGTGGTCAAGCAGATCACTCAGGAGACCATGTCCCAGCCGAGGGGGTGGGATTTCCTCTGCCTTTGTTTTGACGCCACAACAGCTTAGTCACCAAGCAAGCACGGGTTGTGCTGGAGAGACTGGCTGCGAGCTCTCACCCCTTGGCAGGCCCACCTTGTTACAAACAAGATCTTCCCACTCCTCTGCCAGGTCAGTTCAGTCACCAGGACTCAGCTGAAGCTCATCATTCGGGATGGACCCAGAAGCCAGATGGCCTGGGTTCACAGCAGGGAACCCAACCACTGGGTGTTTCAGCTTCCTTATCTGTGAAGTGAGGGTGGTGAGAGTAGAGGTTCTTTGCCTCCTTCTGAAGGTTTTGAAGCAATATTGGCAATGGCCTCACCACGGTTCCTTTCCTATCTTAGCTCTTGGCTTCCCCTCCTGTGTTTCAGCCTCTTCTGGTCTTTGTTCCTGCTATCTCTGGTCCCCCTGACATTTTCACCTGGCTACCTGCTCATCTCTCAATTCTACCTCAGGTAACACCTCTCTCTGAGTTATCCTTCTGCCCCTTGCCCCTCCCAGCTATCAGAGTTCAGCCTGTCCTGTGTTTCCGGAGCAAGAAGTCACTTTGGGTCAGCTCTGGACTGCTTGGCCACAAGCTGAAGATACCTCATGGCAAGGGCTCTGCCTATGTGATTTGCTTACATAGCCTCAGCGCCTCCTCGCTGAGCGAAGAAAGGGATGGTGAAAAGGATGAATTAACAAAGGCAGGAAGGAGGAGCCCAGAGGACCGGGTGAGATGAGCTGCTGCTCAGGGTGGCTTCAGGATTTGGCAGAGGCCCAGTCACAGCTGGAGACACCCGTGACTCTGACTGGGTGGGGGTGGAGAGGGTAGGTGGTGAAAGATCCAGGCAGCCCCTCCCACCTTCCTTCCAGTCATGCCCAGCTCAAGAACCAAACTCCCAACTGCTCCAGAAGGTCTGATAACTAGAGATACCGAAGAAGAGGTCTTTTTTGCAGAGGGAATGAGGCTTTTAAAAAATTGTATAAGATCCCTAATTTAGCTGACCAATTTCTCTTCTGGGTTTCCTACATTTTTTTTTTCCTTTTCTTCTTTTTTCCGAGACAGGGTTTCTCTGTGTAGCCTTGGCTGTCCTGGACTCACTTTGTAGACCAGGCTGTCCTCGAACTCACTGAGATCCGTCTGTTTCTGCATCCTTGCGTGCTCAGATTAAAAGCATGTGCTACCACATCCAGCTCTGGGTTTCCTTAAGAGAGGTTAAATCCAAGACTTACATACCAAAATATGACACTCAGAAGCTTGACCCATCAAGAGCTGCCCCCTGGAGGAGAGGAGATGTCTCCGCCCTGCTCAGCTGTTAGTATACCATGAACTGCTCACCCTTTGCCTGGGGTCAGCGGTTGATGCAATCAATATTAACGAGTAAATTATTGCCAGCCATTTTCCCTGCTTCTCCTCAGCCACCAGACTGATGAAAACAGCCTCCCTCTGAAGGGGTCTATGGTGAGGGAGCTGCTGGAATGTGTTCAGATGGAATCCGAGGGCCGTGCCTGCTGCAGCAGTTTCGCAAACTTCCTGAAACAACAAAGGGAGAAAGGCAGCAACTCGTCCCTTCTTGAGCCGATGGAGTTAAAACACGAACCCAAGCGAGAGTGGTTTCAACACACACCAGAGAGGGAGAGGGGAGGGAGTCAGTGTAATAAGAACTTAGTTTACCAGGCTTGAGTCTTCAACACGGGAAGTTGTAGCTGCCACTCAAGCAAGTCAAGAGCTGAGGTCCGGAAGTTCATTTTGAAGCTTTTCCTGAAAGTGATGAGTTAGAGTCAAGGACTTGACAGCAAACCTTAGAGGTCTGGCTGTTCCCTGATACGGTCATCATAGGTGTCCACTACCGGTGTTCAGCCATTGCTGGAAAAAAAAAATGAGTTTTGTCCTAGTTTTATGTCAGCTTGACACAAGCTAAAGCCATCTGAGAGGAGAGAGCCTCGATTAAAAAATGGCTCCATAAGATCAGGCTGTAGGCAAGCCTGTAGGGCATGTTCTTAATTACTGGTTGATGGAGGAGGGCTCAGCCCATTGTGGGTGGGGCCATCTCTGGGCTGGTGGTCCTGGGTTCTATAAGAAAGCAGGCTGAGTCAGCCATGGGGAGCAAGCCAGTCAGTAGCAGAATCCCTTCATGGTCTCTGCAGCAGCTTTTGCCTCCAGGTTCCTGCCCTGTTTGAGTTCCTGTCCTGACTTCCTTCAATGTAGCGCAAGGCCAATAAACCCTTTCCTCTCCTGGTTGCTTTGGTCACCGTGTTTCATCATAGCAATAGTATCCCTGACTAAGACATGTTTCCTTTCCCTTTTCTGAACAGGGACCCAGGATCAGTTACTGAATCCCAAAGAATGGGTGTCTCAGTGATAAAGTACCCGCCCAGCATGTGCAGGAATCTGGGTGTGATCCCCAGCACTGAAAAACAAAGACGAGCTCTCTTCTATTGTAAGTAATAAAACCCCACTCCCCTTAGCTTAAGTATACCACTGGTAATTCTCACTGATGGCCAGGGAGAGCGATGAAGCGAGTCTAGGGAAGAAGGAGAACTGATGATGGTGTCTGGTTAACTAGGGCCACGATCCCCCTGCAGACCTTGCCTAGATGAACCTTGTGGCTTCTGGCATTACCAGCTGATATCAGAACATACTACTCTGACTTTCTAGGTATGACGCACCACATCTTGGATCCATTCCCTACTCTGGCATCATCCTTATTGAAACCCATGTCACTAGTCCTAATGATGCCCCTAAAGGCTTTTTCCACAGTCCCTGCTCTTCAAGTGCCTCACTCCAGGTACTAAAGCCTGGTATGGGATATGACCTTGCCCTGAATCACATGCCAGGGCCACGCCTAGATGCCAGGTAATCTGGGAAAGAAATATCTGGAATATGCATCTTCCAGGAAGGTGTGCTCCACCATTCACTAAGATGCAAGGAGGGTTCCCAAACACATAGAAGAGTTTCCTAGGCTGGGTAAACCTCCAAATAGCACACAACTTCTAATATTTGGCCTGAATGGCGGAAAGAGCAATAGCTCTGGGGAGCATGGGAGAAGCTGAGCTTGAATCTCAACTTCCCCTCTCTATAAAAAGCAGGGGAAACATGACTGTCACTGAGGTCTTTACCTGGGAGACTTTTCCCAGCGCAACTCAACCTCTTCCGTAACTGACAAAGCTCTCCCTTGCAACGGGGCTATTCTACCTCTGAATTACATCACACTACTTTGGGATGAGTTATATCACATAGTGAATCCTGTCGAGCTTCCCAATGAAAGGAACAAAAATGTTAATCACTCAAGAGTTCCTTCTGCTGGGCCTTGAAGGGACAGAGGGAACAAAGACACGCCTGAGTCTTGAGGCAGGTCGTCATATCCAGTGCCAGCTGTGTGGAGGTGGGAAGGTTTGAGGAGAAGGTGTTTGAATGATAAATGACTCCCATAGTCTCCGGGCATTTGAATATGTGGTCCCTAATTGTTAGTGCTGTTTAGGTAGGTTTAGGAGGTATGGTCTTGCTTGAGGTAGTATGTCACTGAGGAGGGACTCTGAGAATTTAAAGGCTCATCCACTTCTAGTCTGTTCTCTCTGCTTTGTGCTTGTAATTCATGATGTGAGCCCTCAGCTTCCTGCTCACTCTGCCACCATGGACTCTAACTCTCTAGAACCGAAGCCCAGATAAACTCTTTCTTCTATAAGTTGCTTTGGTCTTGACATGAATCTGTTCTTAGCCATTCAGAGAAAGAGAAGGAGAGCATTCCAGAGAAGAGGAAGGGTAGGTGAGGAATGGAGAAGAGGAATTGTAACTGTGTTGGTCACGTTTCTATTGTGATAAAACACCATGAGTGGGCATCTTATAAAAGGAAGCATTTGTTTTGGGCTTCCAGTTCCAGAGGGCTTAGGGTCTTAATGATGAGGGCAGCATGGCAGCAGAGAGCAGACATGGCAGCCAGGGCATGTCTGTATGTCTACATCTCCCCCCACCCCCCTTGATGGTTCGCACATCAATCCTTTATTAGCAACTGCAAATGAGAAAATTTCTCAACACCTGAAGACCAAACTACAACAGAAGACTCCATAAGCTCTAGACTTGGAGACATTCCGCTCTCTCTTGCTCTCTGCTTTTGTTTCTCTGTCAGGGTCTCTCTCTGTCTCTCTGCCCTCATGGCTCACTCAGGCCCTAACTCTCTTCCGCTTCCCTTCTGCCAAATAAAACTCTTTTGTAGCAGATCTGTGGATGTTGTGACATTTTAAGATAACCGCTAACAATGGGGAGGGGTGACATTATGTCGGAGTTGTTGGTTAGATTTTGGAATTCAGAGACACCCCTGGAATTAAGATGTCTTTTTGTCTATTTCCTGTTTGCTATTTTAGCCCCCTGCCCCTTCTCCTGTGAGGAAGGAAGATTATGATCTTTTAAAATTGAATTTTAAATAATTCTCTATCAGTTCACATCTGTTTCAAAATTATAAGCCATTTTTTTTTGTTGGTAGTTTGTATCCTCAAACAATGAAGGTGAGGTGCTGAGAGCATTGTGGGGCAGAATTGACTGGTGCTTTGACCAGTTTCATGAAGGGAAATAACTGACAGCAGTACTTTGCACTTAGTAATGGGCAGTGGCAACTCAAAATAGGTCAAGTGCAGGGAAAAGCTATTCAAGGCTTGTGTTCAGACAATGGCTGACCATACACAGGAGCTGAGGTGGATCCAAGAAGACGGAGTTCCATCCAGCAGCACCTTTCCCCAGCCATGTGACCCCAGGGGGGTCTAGTTCTCCCAATGCCTGTTTCTTCTTTAGCAGTTGTGAGAATCCAATGAGGAGATTGCCATGAAGTACTGAGGGGGGCATCTGGCCCACAGCGAGTGGTCAGTTCACATAGAGTGCTACTGTTATCATTTGGCTGTATGACAATGATCATCACAGTCCTCCCGTGGTACCTGTGGAACACTGGTCCCGGATCCCCAGAAACCAGAAGCCTCAGGTTCACAAGCCCCTTATATACCATAATGAGGTATTTGGAGATAATCTAAAGTGTCTGTCAGTATACTTTAACTCATCTCTTGATTAAGACAACTAATATAATGTAAACACTATATAAATAGCTGTCTACCGGATTGTTCAGGAAAGAGCAACAAGGGCAGTCCTTACATGTTAAATACAGATGTAATTTCAAAAAAAACCCATTATTTTTAATTAGGCATAGGTGTGTGTGTCTGCAGATATGGGTATTGTGCATATGAGTACAGACACCTGAGGAGGTCAGAGGTATCAAATCTCCTAGAGCTAGAGTTACAGCCAGTTGTGAGCTGCCTGACATGGGTGCTGGGAACTGAGTTCAGGTCCTTTGAAAGAGCAGCGAGTGCTCTTAACCACGGAGCCATCTCTCCAGCCCAAATAAATGTCTTTGTTTTGTTTTGTTTTACGGTTTTTACACTTATGTGCCTGTGTGTATTTATGAGTGGGTACTCACACCACAAAGCCCTTGAGAGGAGATTAGAGTACATCTTGGCAGGAGTTGGTTCTCAGCTTCCAACCATGTGGACCCAAGGATCAATCTCAGGTCATCAGGCTTGGTGGTCAGTGCCTCTACCCATCGAACCATCTCACTGGTTCCCAATTATCTGTCTGTCTGTCTGTCTGTCTGTCTGTCTGTCTGTCTACCTATAATTCCACTGTCAGTTGGTTGAATGTGAAGGGCTCGCTCAGCCTTGACACTCCGTACTTTTCTGTGATCTTGAAAGGGGGACAAAACCGTCCATTCCTGGGTGTTTCAAAACATGTGTGCCCCCCCCCCCGTGGGGCTCCCCCAGCCCAGCATGCTCCAGGCCTCAGTGCTCTGCCAGCTTCGTCTCTTCTCTTCTCGCTTGCTCTGGTCATGTGTGACCCTGCCTGGCCTTCCTCAGCAGCTGGGCCATTTCCTTCTGTACCATCACAATGCCAAATCCTGCTGCCAGAGTTGTGTGACAGAAGCAGGAGACATGGAACGAGGCCTTCCCCGGGAGCACAGACTCCCACCATCACCCTATTCTTTAGCCATGCCACACACCGCCCCCCCCCAGGAAACTGTCACACCATCTTCCAGATGTCCCCACCCTTTTCTTTTCTGGAGCTCAGAATGTTCAAAAACTCTTAATAATCCAGCCTTTCTTCAGGGCTCATTCATTTTGTGAGACTCCAATGCTTGTACACATAAGTAAATATGATTTTTCTCCTGTTAATCTGTTCTACATAGATTTAATTTGTAACTTAGCCAAGAAACCTAGAAGGATGGGGAGGCGTGTCTTCCCTCCTTTACAGTTTCTTTTTTCCTCTTTGTAGGTCTGGGCATGCATCTAATAGACTAATTGATTAGAGAATCAGATACTTGTCGAAATGAGAAGCTTTAAAGTGCTTTTAAAAAAATGTCTCATTGGCATTAAGCTCCATGCTCTGTGAATGGACTCTGGCTGTGGCGCTTGAGTGTCTATATCGCCTTTTATTATTACCGGTTCCTTCTCAGGGCCTAACAGCTTCCACTAACAACTTCCACAAGGCAAATTGTGTACCAGGTGCCATGGTGGCTTTCCAGCTTAAGAGTATAACCATATTCATGCCTTTTCAAGCGCCTGATAGAGTGTTGCGTGCATACCAGGAATATGCAGCAAAAATAAAGTTATTTCCCTCAGAAACCTTAACTTGGCCACTCCTGTGTCTGTCTGACTCCTTGATCTGAAGACTCTAATAGCAACTGCCCACGGATGCCTACCTGAGGTCACTGGTGTCTTCCTCAGTTCCAGTGTGGCCGACTAGAGGAGGGTGGTCAACCTAATGGAGGGAAGGGATGCTTTACCGGAGCCTCGCCTCACACTGGCTTACGTATTCATGCAAAATTCTAGAACCAGACAGTGCATGTGGGAAACCTGAAGCAGGCAAGCAATTGCAACCTTCAGAGTTCTCTGATGGGAGTTTTGTGACTGGTGGGAGTTTTGAGTACACTTGTATTTGTGAGAAAGGAAGAATACTTCTGAATGGCATGGGCTCCTTTCAGCTCCAAGCCTTTGTTTAGTTGAACTCTCTGCCCTGTTGCTAGAAGGTTCTTTCGTGAGCATCCATTCTAGCCTCCTAGTAGCTTTGTGGAAACACGCTTGCTTCCACGAAGAAATAATTGAGGAAGGACATTCGTGCCTCATGAATGTTCCCCTGTTGTTCCCGAGCCTTCCCCAGAGGCCCCCACCCCCGCCTCTGCGTCCTGATCCAGTAGCAAAAGGGGATGGAGTTGGGGGGGGCGGGGGGGGGAGATCCAGCTCTGCTCCTGTTGAGATCCTGACGCTTGCGAGGCTAAGCGTCCTGACTGTCACTGTGCACCCGTGCATGCACAGCTGCATATGTGGACAGAAGGGGGTACCACGTGTTTTGGGGACACTCAGCTTAGCAGCAGGAAGATGATGAGATCTGAACTCTGGTCTGCGTGATTGTGTAACAAGTATTACTAAGGACTGAGCCACCTCTCTTGCCTCTGGGTTGTTTTGTTGTTGTTGAGACAGGGTCTCACAAATGTAGCCCTGTGCTGCCATGGTACTTGCTATTTAGAACATGCTAGTCTCAAACTCATAGAGATATTCTTGCTCGCCTCTGCTTCCGATTCCTCTGTGCTGAGCTCAAAAAGTATGGGCACTATGCTTGCCTGTGTGTTTTCTGTTGTTGCTATTTTTAAATATGACTCTTGCAGCGTAGGCAGGCCTTGAACTGACTCTGTAGCTAAGGATGACCTTGGGTTCCTGATTCTCCTTGTCACCACCTCTCAAAAGCTGGGAATACTGGCATGCTCCGCCACTCCTGGCTTTGCCGTGGTGAGCTGGGCTGCAGCTGAAGGCTGAGCTGTGGCGGCAGGAGGTTGACAAAGTGAGACAAGGACGCCTGAGATCCAGGCTGCTTCACCTGCAGAGAGCTGGGAGCTTGTGGCGGCCCTTAGAGAGCAGATTAGGAAAGAAGAGGGGGTCGCCCCCATTTCATGGCTTTCCTGTCCATGCAGGAAACACAAAGGCCTTGTCCACATTGTCTCTTCTTGCAGGGGGTGAGGGGTCCTCCTGCCCTCAGCCCCTCCCCTGACCTCTTCCTCTCTGAGCTGAGCTTGTCTCATTCTTCCTCCTTTGTTGCCTATGACTTATCTTTTAAACCCAATTCTCCTCTTCACAACTCGACCTTTACCTGGTAATGGTTGTCATTGCCTGTAGTCCCAGCACTTGGGAGATTGGGGTCTCAACGATTGCTACCCAGTGACTTCAGTGCCAGCCTGATTAGGAAGCTGTAAAGACCAGATAAATAAGGAAATCAGAGAGCCAGTACAGGTTAGTGGCACAGGAGAGGGCTGAACTCAGATCTGCATTCTTCCCAGTACTGAGTCCTGGGCCAGTTCTTACACCGTGTATTGCAACGGAAACTCACGGGGAGAAACCATCTTTTGGTCAGTTACAACTAAAGCGGGTCATGACGCTCAGGACAAAAAAATTCAGAAACTCAGGGGTATCCATGATGAATCAAGCAGGTTTCTATTACACACACAGGTAGAATTCTCAAAGCAAAACATTTGTCTGCAGGGTATTGACCTTACCCCGATGTCACTGTCATTGAGCGAACTGTTTCAGGCCCCCTTCTGTTCTCTCGCTAAGTCACCCTTGGATGCCATCGATTCTTGGCAGGCAGCAGCAGATGTAGACTGCGGAGGCAGCAATATTGGTAGGTTACAGGCTGGGCTCGGTGGGGTCTGGGCAGGTGACACTGTGGGTAAAGTGTTTCCATGTAAAAACAGCCAGGGAGGGCAGCACATACCTGTAACTGTGATATTGGAGGGGCAGGCAGGTGGATCCTCGAGGCTAGCTGGCCAGCCAGTCTACTGAGGGACCCTCTGCCAAAAGAGTAAGATGGAGTCCAGGGGTGGTGGCATGTGCCTTTGATCCTGGTACTTGGGAGACAGGGGCAGGCAAATCTCTGTGAGTTCAAGGCCACCCTGGTCTACAAAGCAAGTCCAGGACAGCCAGGGCTACACAGAGAAACCCTGTCTCGAAAAACAAAATGAGAATAAGGTGATGACTCCAAGTTACAGACACACACATTCGCATACGCACACGCACGCGAGCGCACACACACACCCCTCTATGTACGTGCACCCCGGGCTTTCTTATAACATTCCGGACCCTGTGACTAGATGCAGTTGCAAGGGGAGAGGGTGGCCAAAGCTTGGGCAAGTGGTCTCCAGGTACCGGCTTCAGTACCAACCTTATGACTGCATCTTCCCGCCTCATTCCTCTCCCTTCACCCCAGGGCACCATCTGCATAGACAGGAAATGGGAGTCTACAGGCAACCTCTTTACCTGCTGTGTGGGATGCTTGGAATGGTAGGCAGATGCACCCTAGGGGCTGTGGTTTGTGGTTTGTGGGCCATACCCAGGCTTGGTGTCAGACTGATAAGGCTCCCATCCAAACTCTCTGCTTCTGGTTGTATGACCTTCAGAAGGTCACTTGCCCTTTCTGAGACTTTGGGTCTGTTTTTTGTTTGTTTGTTGTTTGTTTTGAGATTGAATATCACTGTGTAGCTCAGGCTAACCTTGAACTGCCTGTTGGGTGCAGGGATTTTAGGTACAAGCTGCTGGATCTAGCTCTGGAGCCTTTTCGAAATCAGTGTAGATTTATACTGATGGCTATGGTAGCCCTTGAGCTGGGAAGGGAACACCCGTGCTAAACTCCCAGGGTGCCTTGGATGGCAGGTGTTAGAGCAGACTTCAATGAGTGTGGGATTGAGCCAATGGGAGGGAGCTGTAGCCCTGACCCTGTCAGGAACTTCGCCCACACCCCTGGGTGAGCTCAGCAGCCACTCCTTCCGCATCTAAACGCCTCACCTGGAAAGCAGACTTGCCTCCCAGGGCTCCTGCCAAGAGAAAATGAGCTATAACACCTTTGAGGTGTCTAGCATTGTCCTGGAACTTGGCAAACAAGGATAAATATTAGTGATGGTTTGGCAGGGCCCAGGAGAGCTTTGTCCTCCCACATCCTCCCCAGGTCAGAGTAGCAGGAAAAGGCTTTCCGTTGATCCCCATCACTTCCTGTCTCCTCAGACACTGGGTACCTGCTTTCCCATGTATTCAGGTGTTCTGGGTTTGGAAAATGGTTCCTGGTCAGGGATCCTTCTGTGTATTTTGAGTTAAAGTTACTTTGGGAGCTGTGTGGCTGTTGGTGGGGGTGGTTTGAGGCAGCTGGAACGAGACTGTGTCTATTTGCTCTAGATAGTGCTCTTAATGGAGGATGGATGACTGCCAGCTATGTCCCAGTACCTGAGCAGGACCTGGGGTAGAGCTTGTTTGAGTCTCTGGTTTTCATGCATTTTGATGGGTAAAGAATCATCTCCCCATGTGACAGTCTACCTGGAAGATGCCTCAGCAGGATTGAGCTGGCTGAAACAGCCCTCAGCTGCCTTAGCAGTCCCAGAGACCTATAGCAATGCCTATCAGAGCTCTGCCTCCCAGGCTGGAGAGATGGCACGCAGGTTAGGAGCACTGGCTGCTCTTCCAGAGGTCCTGAGTTTAGTTCCCAGAAACCATATGGTGGCTCACAACCATCTGGTAGCCTCTGCTGGCATGTGAGCCTACATGTAGACAGAACATTATATACATAAGAAATAAATAAATCTTAGAGAGGGGGAGAGAGAAAGAGAGAGCGAGAGCTCTGCATCCCATTTCAATAAGCCAGTTGGTCGCAGATTCTGAACAATTTTGTTTGTTTGTTTCAAGACAGGGCTTCTCTGTGTAGCCCTGGCCGTCCTGGAACTCACTCTGTAGACCAGGCTGGCCTTGAACTCAGAGGTCCATCAGTCTCTGCCACCACTGCCTGGTTTCTTTTATTTTTCTTCATTGAAGTAATTTAAGTCTTTGCTTTCTGCCTTCTAAGACACATGAACAGACACAAATATTCAGAGAGGAAGATGGGCAGACAGAAGGGTATGTCTATTAACACTACCCTCTGAAAGAGGCTCCCCGCCGGCGAGCTGCTCACCTGATTACATCTCAAGAGGTTGGCCCTTCCTAGCCTTTCATCACCCTCTGGCCCACCGACGAGGGACCTGAAGTCTGAAATCAAGCGGGAACGCAAGGAAGAAAAGCAAGCTCCAACAGTTTCCCTCTGGGAATGTGTAAGGGCTGAGGAGGTAGTATGGTTTCTCAGAAGTCTATGGGAAGCTGGCCTTTGAGCCAACCCTCTTTCAGGGATGAGTAAAAGCGAGAGAACTCAACAGACCCCAACCGACCTACAGAAACAGCTCTTCGGTTGACAGATGTGGTCCTGCAAAGATAAGGCACAACTCTACCCTGGGCAGCCTCTTACTCAGCCCTCCCCTCCGCTCTCCTCCATCTCTGTGGGGACTTGGGGGGAGGGGCATGCATACAGGAGACTTGCCCAAGATGGTGAAACCAGTGCGTGGAATTAGCTGTAAGGTGCCTAAAATTTATTCACTAAACATATAGAGAGAGCCTGCGGGGCACCTGGCATCATCTAGATGCTGGACCCAGGACAGGACTGCAAGGAGGACAGCCCACTCTGAGAGCCTTTCTCTTTTAGGGTGAAGTGGGGAGGCTGAGGGACAGACAGGGACCCCTCTCACTCCAGAGCCCAGTACAAGGTAAGCACTCAGCAAACTTGGCCAACTTGCAGAGGAGATGCACAAAATAGATGCTGGGGACAGTCTGTTACAGTATAGAGCAACAGCAAAGCCGCAAGGTGGGACGACAGCCTTCCCCTCTGCTCTCCTCCGTCTCTGTGGGGACCATTACCAGCCCTGGCCAAGGTCAAGCACAGTCAACCAAACAGCACCACATCAGAGGCCAGTGAAGCTGCGTTTTAGCTGAATACCACTGCGTGGAGATCTTTTGTATTTCAGATCCGCTTTTGTTATGGCACAAACGTCTTAAGAAAGACAAACCATCCTGTTGCCTAGAACTGATTCAGTTTTTCGCTTTCTTTCCCCCTCTAGTCTTTGTTTCCATGCCTGTGCGATTTAACTCAGCAGTGATCACCGTGAATGTGTGATTTTGTATTCTGTTTGCAATCTTTTTTTTTTCTCTCTCTCTCTTTCTTTCTCTCTCTCTTTCTTTTTTTTTTTCCAAATAAAGCATTTGTTCTTTCATATAGAGGTGGTGCTCAGGGCCAATCTTTGTTGGCACACCAGTTTTCCGCTTAGCAGCTTAGCGCTGAAAAGACAATGGGAGATGTTTTCATTACTTCTATCGGGGTGTCTGAGAGAGGCTTTGTGTTCCGGAGCTCTACAGACTGAGGAGTTAGCACAAGAACAGAACAGAATAGACTTTTCACACAGATTATTTGTATTGTTATCTAAACGGGACATTTCATTCGTTTGGGAGGGAGCCTCCAGCAGGAATGGAGTGAGCACGAGTGTCAGCGCTGTAGCCTGAGCAACCACGATTTGAATTTGGAGACTGCCATTTGCTGTTCCTCGGTTTCCCTCTCACTGGGAGGAGAGAGAGGAAAGGAACATACGAGATAGAATGTTCCCTGCATGGCGTATTTTTTTGAAGATTTATTTTTATGTGTGTGGCTAGTTTGCTTAATTGTAAGTATGTGCACCACGTGCATGCTTAAATCAGAAGAGGACAGAAGAGGGCGTTGGATTCCCTAGAACTAAAGTGATGGATGGTTTAAGAGCTACCATGCAGGCAGCCACCATGTGGGTTCTGGGAATCAAACTCTGCTCCTCTGCAAAAGCACTCAATGCTCTAAACTCCTGAACCATCTCTCCAATCCCACTGCATGGTATCGAGACTGACTCTGGCTTAGTCTCTGGGTTAGTCTTTAATGTGCGCACATGCCAAAATCAGGAAAAACAAAGGTCTCAATATGTATTGGTTACCTCTGTGAGTGTGTGTGTGTGTGTTGGTCTGTTTGTTTCTGTGACAAAATAATTAGCAGAAGCACTTAAAGAAAGTGGGATTGCTAGGCACAGTGGCACACATTTGTATCCCCAGCACTTGGGGAGGCAGAGGTAGTTAGTCATGTCTGAGTTTAAAGCCAGCCTGGTCTACAAAGTGAGTCTAGGACAGCCAAGGGTACACAGAGAAACCCTGCCTCGAGAAAAAAAAGAGATTTATTTTGAGTCACAGGTTATATTGCACAGTCCAACATGTTGGCAGGAACATGTGCCACTGTTTGTCCTTATACTGAGGATCTGGAAGTAGACTCTCAGGTCAGATGTGAACCTAGGCTGTAACCCTCAAATTCACCCCTAATGGTCTATGCCAACTGGCTCAGTCCTATATCCCCAAAGTGCCATAACCTCCCAAACCAGCCCACCAACTGGGGGCCAACCGTCCAACACACGAGCTTCTGGTGGACATTTTCCTCTCAAATCTTAATATAATGTGCCTAAGTGAGATAATGAATACAGGTGTGTCCTGCTGGCTAAAATGCACATTTGTTTATCTAGTTATTGTTGTGCTTGTTTCCCTGCGCGTGCGTGGTATGGAAGTTTGCAGATGAGTCCTGAAGTATATCCCACAACTGTGGTCAGAGATGCTTGTCTGTCCCAGGCCAGCAGCTTTTACGAACCACACTCAGCTCAGCATCTACCCTGGGCAGCTTCAGCTCTAAGATGCTATGTGGGGTGGGGCTGGGAAGCTGAAGTCTTTTTTAGACACATCCCTGCATTGCACTCTCTGTCCAGGGCTCAGTTCCAAGGAAACAAGAATCAGGGTGCAGAAGGAATTTTTGAGATCTGGTCTTGGCCAGCCCAGCCAATTTACAGAGCTTGAGTTAAGTAGGATTTCTATTGCTGTCAAGAGATACCATGATCACAGCAACTCGTGGTTTTTTTGTTTTGTTTTGTTTTTGTTTTGTTTTAGAAAGGGTTTCTCTATGTAGCCCTAGCTGTCCTAGAACTTACTCTGTAGACCAGACTGGCCTTGGACTCAGAGATCCTCCCGACTCTGCCCCTCGTTCTAGGAACCGCCAATGCCCAGCAACCGTGGCAACTCTTATAAAGAAAAACATTTACTCAGGTCCAGATTACAGTTTCAGAGGTTTAGTCCATTATTGTCAAGGCCGGAAGCAGGCAGACATGGCCCTGGAGAAGAAGCTGAGAGTTCTACATGTGGTTCAGCAGCAGCAGGAGGAGACTATCCCACTAAACCTGGCCTGAGTATCTGAGACCTCAAAGCCCACCCCTAGAGACAGACTTCTTCCAACAAAGCCACACTTCCTGTGAGCCTATGGGGGCCATTTTAATTCAAACCACCCACAGGGAGGCTAGACCTGACTAGCCTTGTTGAATGGAAGTCATTTTTCTTCCCTTCTTGCTATCATCTTCCTTCCTCCCCCCTTTTCCCTCTTCTCCCTTACCTCGCTCCCTCTCACCACCTTCTCTGTTGCTCTATAATGCTTATCGCTACCTTACATTTTACCAAGTATCCCACAACATCAGTGACCCCCTACTCCGAACAGTAATTGTGCTCTTCTGCACACAAGTTTTCAAAATACATGCAGAAAGACAGCAGGGCTGACGAGAGGCTTCAAGAAACCTTGCCAAGGGGGTGGACAAAGTATTGTCAAGTGGCTAAAGAGTTGTGCACCGAAAGAGAAACAGGCTTCTCTCTTGCGGATTTCAGAAGGAACAGCTAGGAAGAGAGATTGCTGCTCAGTAATTGGAAGAGCTGATCCGTGATGGAAGAGGCTTACCTAGAAGATAGTGAGTGGCTTCTTATTAAAGACACTGCCAGCCAGCCTGGACCGCCTGGTGATGCTAGAGAGGAGGATCCAAGCTCCCAGGGGTAGTGAAGGAGGTCAGACCTGAGGACTCTTGGGTTCTCACCTCCCTAACATGACTGTTGTAGCAAATTAAGAAATGGCTGTCGGCCATATATTTTTTTATTATTGTTAGCCCAATGATTATCACGACGGTATTATATTTAACCAGCTATCACAAATAATAAGACACAGACATCTGTTAGATTTTATAATTGCCTTATTTACCTTGGGCCCAGCAGATATTTCACTCACACTGTTTCAATATCCTCACTATCCATCTCCTAGGCCCCATCCAATACTGTCCTCATTAACCATCCTATCTTCGATCCATAATCTTATAAACACTTGCATTTATTCTTCATCTGGGCCTTTCATGCCCTTATTGGAGTCCTTTCTCCTGGCCCCATGGTCTTCTGTAGGCTAACCCATCATGGTGTCTTCCTTCTTCCTCTCTTTGCTGTCAGTCTGTTTCCCGTGACCCCTCTGTCCTCCAAAGCCCAGGGAACCTTAGTTATACCTTCCCCATTCTGCCCTGCCCAGCTATAGGCTGTTTAATCAACCAATCAAATATGTTTTAGGCAGTTTTACAAAACAAAGATAGGTGTAACCAGATCTTAAGGGCTGGGAACACACATCAAACCAACTTCCAACATGTGACTTTGAATCTCCCAGTTCAGATCTGCAGAAGAGGAGCCATGACTGTCAGTCACACAGGCTGTGGGTGAAAACAGCTCTGATTTTCATCTCCTGTAACTGGCTGAATGGCATCAATAACTCCAAAACTCCTTACTAGAGTGTCTGGAAAAATCTAGAAACAAGAAGAAAGGTGGTCAGGATGGGCTTCCCAGGCACATTGCAGAAAATACATGCTGAACAACCTCCTTGGCTCCTGGAGGGATCTCTGGGTGCCTGGACCATGGTCTGCCCTTCCAGGTTTTGCTTTGTTTTGTTTTTAGAGATTTTTGAAGAGTTTACAATGGAAGAAAATCCATTATCAAGTTCTGAGCCACCTGTTTTGCAACAACAAGCTCTTCTGTACAAATGGCATCTGTTGGTGAAGAAAACCAGTGAGGGAACAATTTACAGGCTATTTCAGTGACAGCCATGCCTGACCCCAGGTCACAACAGCCTTGGCATGAGTCAGAACCAAGAGAAGTCTCAGGTCTGTCATACCCACCTATGCCTACCCTTACCCCTAGACAGACCCCAAGGGGACAGAATCCGGAGAAATACAGCCCAGAAGGATGCAAACCCAGGGACTTGGGGTACCCAGTCTCTATTGGCCCTTTAATATTAACTTAATCATCAGGGAAAACTACATTTTATTATTGCTATATACTTACTGGTTTTTTTGTTTTTGTTTCTCAAGACAGGGTTTCTCTGTGTAGCCCTGGCTGTCCTGGAACTCGCTCTGTAGACCAGACTGGCCTGGCCTTGAACTCATAGAGATCCACCTGCCTCTGCCTCCCCAGTGCTGGGGTTAATGGTGTGAGCCACCGCTGCTCAGCACTTTGTTGTCTTTTAAAATGGATTTTCCTTAAGTCACTCCCTCACTCTTTCCTTGAACCGTTTTCCGGGTAAAACAGCCTTGTCTCAGGCTTCATCTCTCCTGATGAACCCTGAGCTGGTAAATCCTGGTTAGGTCCCCAGGCCTGGGCTATGCCCAGATTCCTTCTTTTATGTTTGGCAACTTGACTTTTTTATGTGGTACCATGTGCTTCTCTATCAACCTAACAGTGGCCGTGCGTGGGAGAAGGTACCAACCTCAAAACGACAGGACTCTGGCTGGCAGACTCTGGGAGCCATGCAGAGGGTTGCCACGGCCACTGTCTCAGAGCTAACCCTGTATTCGATCCTGGAGCCCTTCACCCACAGGTAGCAATGCTGTGTGCTAGGCAAGGAGACTGGGGCTTGAGTCACTCTCACTTTGCCACAGCTCCCAGGTGTGACTCATCTCTGCTCACCAAGGACCATTTCAAGTCCGTTTGGACAGGACACTTAGTGTCACAAAAATAGAAGCTCACCAGAGGTGTGCTTCTGCTCGGCTGCTTAGCGCCTTGTAATTCGAATGCAGAGGGGAAATTAGTTATCTGTGTGTGGGTGTGTGTGCATGCACACACACATGCATGTGGGAGGTGTGCACACGTGTGGGTTCAAGATCTTTTCTCATTTTACCTGGCAGAAATCATTGCCCGGTTGCCATAACCTCTCCTTCTCTTATTCTGTTTCTATTTCTAGCTAGTGCCCGCCTGTGCAATGAAGCAGGTTAAGGTAGCGGCAGCTCCAGGAGACAGATTAATTGACTGTGTTAATCTAGGCCACTCACCGAGCCCAGAGCTCTGGGCTCCATTTTTCTTAGTCTTAAGCTGGACATGATGAAAAGGCATAGGCTAGGACGCTTTGATTTAACAAATCAAATGAGGGGCTGCGTAATGACAAAGGAATTTTGCAAGCAGTAAAATCTTGTACAAAAGAAGAGAGGGTGTCTTTATGTCTCAGGGGGAATAGATTTTCCATTCTCTCTGGATAGTTTTTGATGGGAGTAGGAAATGAAGATCGAACCAGAAGGCATTCTCAGTTGGAAACAATGGCAAGAGACCTGCACTAATTGAAATTGTGAGATTTATTGACAACACATTTATGTGTTGTAGACTTGCCAGAACCCTGCTGAGCCAGGTGTGCTAAGTTAGCAAGCTCCAAGAGCTCTGGGCAATGGTCACAAACCCAGGCGCTGCTGAAGCCAACTTCTTCTTCAACTACTTCTTCTTCTTCTTCTTCTTCCTCCTCCTCCTCCTCCTCCTCTTCCTCCTCCTCTTATGCTTCGTTGTCCTCCTCCTTCTTCTCTTTATTATTATTATTTTTTGTTTTTTGATTCAAGGTTTCTCTGTGTAACATCTCTGGCTGTCCTGGAACTTGTTTTGTAGACTAGGCTGGTCTCAAACTCACAGAGATTCTCCTGCCTCTGCCTCCAGAACTTTAGGATCAAAGGTGTGTGTCACCACACCTAGCTTGAAGTACTATTTAACACAAGAGAATGTGGTTGCTCAGCCACTACTGTGGCCCTGTGGCCTTCATGCCCCAAGGCAGTGGCACTTAGTACTTCCAGATGGTCTCTGTCCCTTTCAATCTAGCATCCAGGAGGCATTGTGGAGACCACTGAAGGTTTTGATTTGCGGCTTGGGAGATGGCTGGATGGGTAGAAACGCTTGCTGTGAGGTGTGAGGACCTAAGGTTGGATTCCAGAACCCAAGGCAAGATGTGATGGTGTAAGTTGTTAACCCAGGTGCTCCTGCAGTGAGGAGAATCCCTGGAAGCTTGAGGAACAGCTAGCCTGGCATATGCAATCAAGACACCCTGCCTCAAAGAAAGCCTAAGGCTGAGGGCCAATAGCCCAAGTTGTCTTCGGCTCTCCACCCACGTGTTGTGGCAACCACGCACCTGCACTTACTCGACGATGCATGCACACCATACACACAGGTATCTCTAAGGCCTAGGGTAATATGGACACCGTCATTGTTCATGGGTCAGATGCCAGACTTCTCCAGCAGAGATTTGGTGAGATTCTACAGTGGCAGAATACTCCCCCTTGGTGAAGTCCAAACCCCTAAACCACTGTCTTATGACTTTGCTTCACCTCAAAGGAGAAGGTGGAGAGTTTGCCTACTCTTGTGTCTTCCGGGACCTTCTGGGACCTGGGCTGGCCCTTCACCCTTCCTGTCTTCTTTAGTGGAATAATAGGCAGGACAGAGCTCCAGCCTTGAGCATAAACTATGTACATGATATAATCATTTGTTATTGTTAAGCATCTGTATGAAAATGTGGACAAATGCTTTTGACTTATGGTCAGTAATATATTGAACTGTTATATGTTACTTGATATATTCAAAACAGAAGAGAATATCAAATTATATGTATGCTTGATTACATGGACATAAAAATAAATGTGGATATAAAAAGTAATCTGTAAAATGGAAAATGGCTGTTTGGGGTTTAAAATTGTGTGAATACAGGTAATTTTTATTTTTAAGTACCTTTTTCTTTACGGTTGCTGCCATGTAGCTATTTTACTGAAAAGAAATGTAGTAAGTTCTAGTAGCTGTATTCAAAGGCGAATTAAAATCCTATCTTTGGAAGACATTTGCAATACTGGAAACTCCAGCAGTGTTGAGAGAGAGAGGAGAGAGAGAGAATGCACTTGTAAGACGCTCACCTGCTTCTCTCCCTGTTTTCAGAAGGGTAACATTTGGTTAATACCTAGACCATAATGTGATGAGGTGACCTGGGGCCTGTCGCACAACACCTGAGCCTGCTTCAGAGTTCTGTAGCAGCCAGAGACGGTAAAATGACCTCTCCGGCTGCAGCTCCCCCAGCTGTCACAGCGTGAATTCCTGATGGCTCTCGTATGAATTCCCTCCATCTCAGAGGAGTAGCAGCAGCGAAGGGCTTTCCCCCAACTTGTCTTCTAGGAGCCTGACCCACAGTTCCTCCTGTCTCCTATCCAACTTGGTTGGCTTCAACTAGGCTAAAGATAGGCGCTGCCTGTTTGGACGCAAGAGCTACAGTTTGCACAAAGACTCGTGCGGAGAACTTCTTGAGTCACTGGCTTGTTTTTCTGAGGGTGGAGGCATGTGCCGGGGTGGCCAGCCTGCAGGATGGAGAGCTGACCCTTGTAAAGCAGTAATCAATACTGGGAATTTGGCCCCCCGTGACCAAAATTCGTGTAAGACAGAGAAGCGGGTGTTTTCACAGCCGCTTCAGGAGACTCAAGAGAAGTGTGCAGCATCCCCAAGTTCTACAAGATTGCTGGCCTTGCCGGGTAGTGTGGGCTTTTCCACAGTGCTGTCCACACTTTCTGATCATTCCATGTTTGTGTGTCCAGCCTGCAGCCGGTAGGGCACACTCATCCCGGGATGGCTCTGAATGCAGCCCAGCACATTTGTAGATGATGTATCACAATGTCAAGAGGCTGCCCATCGTAAACTCCTCTGTCTGTGTCCCCCTCTGAACTCTTCATTCCAGTAGCTCTTGAATCTCTTCCATTTGTAATCAAAATGTGAGCATTCTTGATCAGGGTAGAGTGTAACTTTCCGGGGTTACATTTTCGTCATTAAAAAGGCCTTCCTTTTGGGGTGCCTTCCACTTCCACCTGTTGATTAATGGGGAAGGAGACAGTTTAATATTTCTAATATTAATAATTTTAATAAGTCTAATATTCAGACTTCTGTAGATGTCAGTGACCTCTTTAGGAAATTCTTTTCCTTGTGACGATGTTCAGTCTATGAGACTACCTCTACTTCAGAATCTCCTTTGACCCCGAGATGTCTGAAGCACGGTGTCTGTGTGTGTGTGTGTGTGTGTGTGTGTGTAGGAGGAGGAGGACGAGCACCCTCTTACAGTAGCTGCAGAGACATGGAGTCTTCAATGGCAACATTCTCTTTTTCTCTGTGCCTGCAGGAAGGGCTTGGTCCATCTGAATGCTTTCCATCCCATAGAGGTCTGAGATTGCTATGTGTGCTACTCCTAGTCACAGCTTCTTGGGAATCTGCCCTGTCCTGCACGCTGCTCTCTTGCTTGCTTCTGCCATGGCCATCTCAAGGATGAGGTGGTCATGGTACCATGATGGGTCATGGTAGTCCCTCTGCCCTTAATGTCACCTGGAACAACGTGCAGACAGGAAACAGTAGACATCCATGGCCTCCTCCTTTGCCTGCCCTCTCCTCCCTCTCCCTCTTCCAGCTACCAAGCCAGAAACATGGACCTCTCTTTTACTTCTCTCCAGCATCTCTTCCTTCATCCTCCCTCCAGCTAAGCTTTAAGATTGAGTTGGGATCTATGCTACACACTGCAGGGAACTCTGTGGGCTGAGTTCTCCCAGCTCCAATGTTCCAATGTTGTTATGCCAGAAGAAAAGAATTTGGGAAATCCCTTCTTCAGACAACAGCGCATCTTGCTGAACCATGCTTTCTGGTCTGCTGCTGTTAGGATAGGAGTTTACTTGTGTTCTGTAGCCCTTCTCCCAGGAGCCCATTTGTACCCTGCCGCACAACCAGGAGACAGATGCCTGGGAAAGCTAGAGCAAAGGTTTTTGTTTTGTGTCTGTAAAAACTTCATCTATGACTCTGTTTTGTGGGTTCTTCATTTAGCACTCAAGCTGTCTGAAGCCAGGGCCCCCCTCTTCCACCTCCAGCTAAGCTTTTCTAAAGTCGCACCCGACTGTGTCATTGTCTGGCACAAAGCCTTCAAGTGATCCCTGGTGTCTTTATGTGAACGTCTTCAGACCCACAACTCTCTGCCCTCTCCTTTCTAACTTTCTCCTCAGAACATCATGGCTTGCTCTCCTCTAACTCTCTATTTAAAAATATCTCCCTTACTCCCTGCCATTCAACCCCCCAACACTTCCCAAAATGTGACATCAAATCCATCCTTTCGAGACATTCCCTAGACCTTTACCCCAGCATTAGTTAGACACTTAGCCCAGCCTACTTTGTCAGGCCACTCTCTCTACTCAGTAGGGTCTGGGACAGTGGCTCAGTAGTGGAAGCACTTGTGATGCAAGTGTGAGAATGAGGATACTCAGAACCCTCATGAAATACCAGGTGGATAAGACAGGCTGCCTATTATACCAGCTCTGCGAGTCAGACACAGAGGCTCCCCAGAGCAAGCTGGCTAGAGAGATTAGCTATATAGATGAATCAAAGGCCCTACCTCACTGAATGAGACGGAAGGGGTGATGGAGGATTCCTGACATCAACCCCATGTGTGTGTGCATCCATACACATGCAAAGATGTGAATATGCACATGTGCATACCACATACAAAAACACATGAAAAAATTTAAAAGGAGGAAAATGAAAAACAGCGCATAGGCAAGTAATTTTTCTGGTGTTGGCAAATCCAATCCCTCGAGTGTCAAGGACTTATGAGAGATTCAGCGGCTTATAGCTCCAAACCCTGAGAACATTGGCTAATAAAGCTGGAGATGATGGCTCTAGGCACTCAGGCTTGAAGGCTTACTTACACTGCTCAGCAGCATGTGTGATCCTTAGATCCTCGCTGCAGCTGGAAGTTAGCAGCAGTCTTTGCCTTCTGCCGCTATGGTGCCTAAGTGAAGGTCGTAACTGTGCTTAGTACCACGACTCTGGAGCCTCAGGTACCAGGAGCTGCTACCCCATCAGTGACCAGCATTACAGCTTTTGGGCCTTGGTCACTAGGATCTCCCCAGAACCTGTTCAGTGACTGGAGTCCACAGTCCTTCATCTTTGACTCTCTGAAACTCTCCAGTTACTTCTTTTTTTTTGATCCTCAAACTTGAGCATGACCTTGAATTTCTATGCAGTGCTGGGGCTGGAGCTCAGGGCTTTGCGCATGCCAGGCAAGCTTACCAGCAGCTCAGCTACATGCTGGCCCCCAGCTACCTTCTGGATGCTATTGCTTTTGCTGCCACGACTTGTCATTGCCACCGTCTCCTCTTTGTGTTACCATCTCAGCCTACTCTACCCATGATAAAGATCACAGACAAGCGAAGATCACCCAGGAGAAGTCTTTTATGTGGTCCAGTGTTATTACAAAACCACGGGGCAGCATAGGAGGGTGTCTCCTGGCTGACTCAAAAGGAAAGCCGAACAGGTTGATTATAAAGTCAGAAAGGGGACTAGAGAGATGGCTCAGCAGTTTAAGAGCACTGTCTGTTTTTCCAGAGGTCCTGAGTTCAATTCCCGGCAACCATACGGTGGCTCACAACCATCTATAATGAGATCTGGCGCCCTCTTCTGGCGTGCAGTTGTACATGCAGATAGAGCACTGTATACATAAAGTAATCTTTAAAAAAAATCAAAATAAAGTCAGAAAGGGACTATGACATGCAAAGGAAGGATTATTTTTGCACTATTCACAACATAGCTTCCAGTCCCACCAATCACAGGCCTGGCATAAGGACCAATCACAGGCCCCACATAAGGACCAATTGCAAGTGCAGCATTGTACCAATCACTGGCACCTTGGTAGCTTCTCCTTCTCCTCCTTCTCCTCCTTCTTTTTCTTCTGTTTCTTCTCCTTCTCCTTCTTTTTCCTCTTCCTCCTCCTCCTCTTTTTTATCTATAGGGCAGAATGATCTCAATCTTGAGAGCATCTGCTTCAGCCTCCCAAGTGCATTTGTTACTTCACCTGGCTCTTCCCACAACCCACCTTGAGTGAAAATAGCTTCAAGGTCACTCAACATTTATAGAGGCCTTGCCTTGCTTGAAGGGCTGCCATGGTGACCATCTGGCTAGTTGCCATGAGAGGGGACACTCAGCGACAACTTCCTGCTCAGGGCAGCCAGTCATCGGCGAGGATCTCAGAGTTGTCCTCATCCCTACCTCCCAACAGTTTTGCTTAGGAAGGAGAAGTTAATGTCCAAGGTGTTTACAGTAAAGATGAATCACCAGGGCTTTGAGGCAGCTCAGTGGGTAAAGGTTCTTGTCCCTTAATGATGCAAACCTGTCAACTCGAGTTTGAGCTCCAGAACCCAGCTAAAGAAGGAAGAGAGACTGAACTCCAGAGTCTGACCACTAGTGTATGCTCTGATGCATACACGCACACATAATTGCTGGCACTGTCAACAGTATTTAACAGTGTTCAGCTTAACAAAATGCCCCTAGTGAGAGACCTTGTGTCAAGATAAGCTGACAGGTAGCGTCATCATCCTTTGGGTTTTTACTTAAGTGAATGTCCACAGGACCACATGCATATGGGTCATGTTAACTGGACTCAGGAGGGTCATTAATAACAAAATGAAGGTGTCCTAGCTTGCCTTCTGTTGCTGTGATAAAATACTGACGAAGTCAACTTGGGGGAAGAAAAGGTTTATTTGGATTACAGGTTACATCATTCATCATCAAGACAGGAACCTGAAGCAGAAACCATGGAGAAGGAACAGTTTACTACCTAGCTTCCCTGCTCATGCTCAGTCCACTTTCTTACAGAATCCAGGCCCATCTGCCCAGAGGTGGCCTCACCCACCATAGGCTGACCCCACCCACATCAATCACCAATCAAGACAGCACCCCACTGGCAACATACATGCCCATAGGCCAGCCTGATGGAGGCGTTTCTTCAGTTGAGGTTTTCTCCTCCAAGGCAAGGCAAGTTGCCAATCAAGAATAGGCATCACAGAAGGTTTGGAGGTTTGGAGCACTAGGAGAATTGGGAGGGAGGTACTGGTAGAGATCTATTTATCTAGACATAAATGTATGGAACTTTCAAAGAATAAAAATGTTTTAAAAACATGAGCTGACAAGAAATCCAACCTGTCTCATCTTCAAGGTGAAAAGGATGGGTGTAGCCTTAGCTGTCCTGGACTCTTTTTGTAGACCAGGCTGGCCTCGAACTCACAGTTAATCCTCCTGCCTCTACCTTCCGGAGTGCTAAGATTAAAGAGGAGCTTAAAGAAGGTACTCTAAAGAGACACTGTGCAGTCTCTTGGGCTATCAGATATGAGACAATGGGCCCCAAGAAAATGAGTTTTCCCCAGGAATCTCACACTGAGCAAAGGAAAAGCTGAATCCTGGTGTCAGCCAGAGAGAGGGTTTGTCTCCCCAAAGAGATTTTACCCAGTGGAGCCTGAACTCATGTTAAGACCTAGAAGATGGGTCACTGGACCTCTTTGCTCTTCTTCCCAACATGGCAACACAATAAATACCTTCACCAAATTAACTAATTGTTCAATTGGTCTGTTGAGGTGGGTGTCCACCTTCTGCTTTATGAAGGTGTAGTCAGGATCGAGACTCTGACCCTAACTCCAGTAGCAACACTAACAGGTGTATGTGCACATGCGCCCATGCACACACATAGGCAATGTTGATGTCTTCCTCCATCATTCCCCATCTTACGTTTTCAGACAAGGTCTATCACTGAACCGTAAAACACCGGTTAGATTGGACTAGTTCTAGCGAGCTTCCTGTCTCTACCTTCCCAGTGCTAGGATTACAGTCATGCGCTATTGTACTTGTTCATATTTCTTTTTTTTTATTGTGGATTTTTATTCTTTAATGTAGATTCTGAGGGGCTGAATTCAGGTATTCAAACACTTTACTGACTATAGCTCAAAGTGAAGGGTTAACAGAGACTACTGAAGGGCAGACACCAGAGAGCAGGCAGGACAGTATCTCTGGTCCTGAGAAGGTGGTGTGTGCTGGCTCTGACCCAAACTTCTGCAGGAAGCAAGCAGGCGTGGCCGTCCATGGTGATGACAGCAACGCAATGCGACTTCGTCCGTCTCATTGGCCTTGTCCTGTGAGACACCACTAGCAGTGCTGATTGGCTGATTCAATCCAGAATCCAGCCAATCTTCTATTAGCCTCCAGCTTACACTTTTGTGACCAGCTAATCCATCAATCTAAATCAGCTATGTAACCCATGTGATCACCTTCCATCAGACCCAGGGATTTGGTGACCACATCAACATCCTGGCCATGTATTAGCTGCTAGGGTTCCATGTGGACTGGTCAGCTTTCCTGAGGAGCAACTCTGAGCCATAGCAAAGCGTACCACAGACAAACAACAGACACCTGTTGCGCTGACGTGGAAGTGGTTCCCCAAGTAAAGAAAGCTGAAGATATTCAAAAGCCCAAACTAAGGACCTTTGGTTCAGAGGCAAGTCCCACTAAGGAAAAGAACAGAGTTGGAATAACGGTTATGCACTCTAGGAGTGTCCCAGGGACAGCAGAAATAATTGGGAATGTTGAAAAGAGCCATTTCAATAGTAGTCACTGGCCACAGAGCCTCCAAAGAGCAACAGAAGTGAGCAGCGTACAGTCTTGAGGCAGAAACTGGTAGTTTGTAGGCTTTAGACACAGAGGAATGCAACTGTCCATTCCTATGGTTTAGGACTAGCCCCAAGCTTAGGACTCATCCCTTTGAGGTATTGGGCAGGTATAATACCATTTATATTGGTAAATTGTTATGCATTGTTCGTGCTTCTTGAGAGCTGGTTCTGAGAACAAGAGATAGATTTTTTTTTTTTAACCTCGGATTTGAGAATGATTATTTTAAGTGTTCTTGAAAATGCTCTCCTGGGTCAGGCTGGCCTCCCGGCTCTGAAACAGGGAGAAAGGAGAAGAACAAAGAGCTATATGTATTAAAAGCACTGCACCCTTGAGAACAGCTAGAAGGTAAACTATTTCTACCCAAGGTTACTATTGTTTATCCAGTGGTATAAACATGCCTGCAGCAGGAACAAGAATACAGAAACGCATCTGTGGAGAAACTGTTCTGCTCTGCTCAAAAGTCTCCCAGTTTGGAGCTCCAGCAAGACTACCTCATCAGACTTCCACAGCTACTTCCTTGGGCATTGTCTGTATTCTGCTTGCTCTTTGACCTTTTGCTTTTACATGCAGCACGTTTTCTAAGCTCACTCATTCAAAACATGGCTGTCACAGATTGATTTGTTTGGGTAAAACTGTAGGTCACTTCAAGCCATCTATGCTGTAGGTAGGCTATAGGTAGCTGGTAGCAGCACCCCCACAAAACTAACCCTCAGGCTTGGGGTGGGTGGGGGCCAGGCATGTGCATCCCCTTCTTTCCTCTAAACATTTGCTCTGTCTCTAAAGCCTCTGTCCTCAGGCTGACTTCAACAGCTAGAACTTGGTCTGGGTTCTAGTGATACATTTGATTTTGCTTCCTCAGGTCTACTATATGAAGCCACATAATAGCAGAAAGGCATATGTAGGCTTAGATTTTTCACCAAATCTACTTTATTTGGGGTTCTTAAGAACCTTTATCTCCCTTCCAAGCCCCCTAAACCTTAGGTAGGAGATTAGTAGAGAAAAGGGCTGTAGTCCTCTTTTATCTACTTCCTGCTGATTAGGGTTGATGGGTCATTAGAGTCAGCCAGGATGCCAGAAGTCCAGTCCAAAGGTGAATACGAAGCAGCGAAAGCCGAAAGACTCAATTGGATTGCCCAGAGAAGTATTCTGGAACGTTTTTATATGTGAAGTCAAGTGTTGAAGCAGGAAGATCAGCAATGTCGACCCAAAAAGCGATGTCTCGCTGTGTATGGGCCTCTATATATGACCTCTTCTCAGAGTCCACCCACGGATGTTCTCAGCTGGCCAAAGTCATGCCCCTCACATGTGAGAGATCACAGCGAAACATCACGTGCCCTCTCATAAGCCAACCTGGGCAAAACATCATGTGCCCAACTTGCAGCAAAATATCACATGACAAAATTCGGTCTTCAAAGAAACAGAAATTTCCACTTCAGGCATAATTCCCCAAACCTAAAATATAGAAGGATTAAGTTATTTATATGACAAACTATATTTAAATCTAAAAATTATAGGTTTAGGGTTTGGGCTGGTTAGTTGTTTGTTTGTTTTTTTCAACTTGACACAACCTAGAGTCATCTAGAAAGAAGAAACTTCAATTGAGGGAACGCCCCCATCAGATTGGCTGTGGCTCTGTGGGACATTTCTTGACTGCCATTGTTTGAGGAGGGCCCAGCCTGTGGCACTCAGTGTTATCCCCTTCAGGTGGTCCTAGGGTATATAAAAAGCAAACTGAGAGAACCAGTTAAGTTAGCCAGTATACAGCCTTCCTCCACACTCAACTTCTGTTCCTGCTTCAGGCTTCCTGCCCTACTTGAGTTCCTGTCTCCATTTCCCTCAGTTGTGGGCTGTCATCTGGAAGTGTAAACCAAATAAACCCCTTTCTCTCCAAGTTGCTCTTGGTCCCAGCGATTGAAAGCAATCTAGAACAGGGTTCCTGTGAAATGTCAATTTATAAAAAATTGTAATTAGTACATCTTTTTGGCAACTTTTTTTTTTAAATTCAATACAAACAGTTCATTTTCATGAAAAAAATATATAGGGCTCAAAACATGTGACCACGAACTTTGGGGTGTAGGGCCGCCTTCCATCACACATCAAACTCAGGTTGTCAAGTTTGGTTGCAGGAGCCTTCACTCACTGAGTCATCTTACAGACCTTCATTTTTCAGACTTCCTGTTTGAGCTAGACCTGTAAGCCGTGACCCCCACCCCGTCCCTCCCCACTCCAGGGATCCTCCTGTCTCTGCCTCCTCAGTGCTTGTTTTTTATGTGGGTACGGGGGATCTGAATTCTGGCTTCCTGCTTCCATGGCCAGCACTTTACTGACATGGCCATCTTTCTAGCCCCTGCAGCGATGTTTTCGTTAAGCATGTAAGTTGTATGTTAATATCTGATTTTTTTGTTTGTTTTTGTTTTGTATGTTTGTTTTTTCAAGAAGGGTTTCTCTGTGTAGCCCCGGCTTTCCTGGACTTGCTTTGTAGACCAGGCTGGCCTCTAATTCACTGCCTCTGCCTCCCCCGAGTGCTGGGTGGTGTGCGCCACCACACTCGGCAATATCTGGTTATTTTTAAACATTATTTTAAAAGACAGCCTCATACATGTAGCTGAAACTTGTCATGTTGCTCAAGGTGGCTACTGTGAACTAACGATCATCATGCCTCAGCCTCCTGAGAGCTGGAACTAGAGTTGTGCTAACACACATGACTGGCCCCTTTTGCTTTTAATGTATGTCTCTGAACTTGGGGGTTACTTTTCTGCCAATTAACCCTGAGAAGCCAACATAGAGTCTAACGTGTGAGAACTGCTAGAGGAGGTTCTCTTCACTGGAGGCGAAGAAGACCTGCATAGCTTTGACTTCCGGCATACGATGATGGACCATTCCTGATGGACCTGCATTCACTTTTCTTGGGCTGGTGAGAGCCTGCGTCAGGGTACCAGGTTTGGAGGCTGTGGCAGGGCTGCAAGAGCACCCCATCTGGGCCACCTCCAGTTCGGGGTGATTAAGCCAAAGGGCAAAGCAGCAGTTTGCACTCTTGGCTTCAGGGATGTGAGCCGATAGGTACCCAGTGGCTCTGTACTCTTATGCTCTGCTGGCTTTGCCTCTGGGACACTGTTTACTCATGAATCTAAAAGGAAATATTTACTTTAAAAGCCAACAGTTTTAGGCAGCTGAGTAAACGCGCTCAGATCGTTTTATGTAATCTCTACATGGTCTACATGGACGCCAAATGTACTCTCATTTTACAGAACTTTTACAGAACTTTCATTCACTCCTGCAAGAAGGACTGAATGAGGACAAGAAACATGGCTTAGTGGGCAAATGTACATGCTGCCAAGCCTGACACATGCACCATGGTATGCATGCACGTGCGCATATGCACACACGTTCATCTCAATCCCCCTCAGTAAACAAACAAACAAAAATGGTCTTGAAAGAATGAAGGAAAGACACACATCTTCTGAGCTTTCTTGGCCTCAGCTGTTTTGGCTTCTCCTGCTCCTGTCTTTGGGCACACCCTGCTCCAAACTCACCCTCTGCCCACCCCAACCCCCCTAACCGTAGGACCACTTCTAGGCCTTAGACTTCTAACCCTTTCTGAGACTGTGTCTCAGAGCCTCCCAGTCGGCACACGGAACTCAAAGTTTCATTCCTCACACTGACAGATTCAAGACACTATGAGCCTTGAATTAAAATTACTCCCCTGATACTCTTCAATCCTCTGTAACCAGGCAGCCATAGCCGTGGGCACAAAGCCATTAGTTGTTCTCTGACTGTGGCATAAAGTGGCTGATGGATTGTTCACAGTCCCTGTCATTCTCTTTTTCAAAGGACCTAAAGACATCACAGTACCCAGCCAACAGAACACTGTACCATGACTTTTCTTACTTTCTTCCTTCCCTTCGCCAAATTTTACTTTAAGTGCATATAAATGTGATGGTTTATTTTAAAAAAGGGATTTTATTTTTATCTCTCTGCATGTGGGTCTATCTGTGTAAGCATATGCCACATGCGGGTGCCAAGGAGGCCAGGAGAGGGCAGTAGGCCCTGGAGCTGGACTTACAGAAAGCGGTGAGCTTCCTGATCTGTGTGCTGGGAACAGACCTCAAGTCCTCTGGAAGAGCAGCGAGTATTCTCACCCACTGAACCATCTCTGTGTGTTCCAAGGCCAGCCTGGTCTACAAAGTGAGTCCAGGACAGCCAAGGTTATACAGAGAAACCTTGTCTCGAAAAACCAAAACAAAACTGTCAGAATGCAAGTGAACCCTCTGTGGGAAAATCATTCGGCCTTTTGGCTCTGCATCTGTGCTGGACTGCAGCCGTTAGAATCTTGGGTGTGGTCGCTGGAGAATGTTTGCACTGAGCTTGCCCTTAAAGGTTAGTGGATGCCGTCCTTCAGCTCACAGCACAGAAAGCTGGATGCAGAGAGCAGCTCCTGCTCCACAACCATTCCCACCATATAGGCACGGCTGTTCTTGAGATCTAGTAATCTGAGCTATAGATCCTAGCTGATAAAATTAAGTTCTTAACAATGATGAGGTGTTGGCTCAACGGTCTAGACTTGGGGCTGGCACGGATTGAGTGTTCACTTCTGGCCCAGTCATCCATGGCCAGCTGATAGAGTCACAGGAGAATCTAGAAGCTCCTACTGGAATCTGAGTCAGAGGGCCCCGTCTCCCTAGGAGATCGTTTGTCCCTCAGGAGGGACAGAGCTTCTGGCTGACAAAGCACTCTTTGCTCTCTATAAGCAGACGTTCGTTCAGAAGGGCCAAGGAGTTTTGAAGAGGAAAGAGGTTCTGCCCTCCTGTTGATCAAGGACAGGAGTAGCTGATGAGGTGCTTAAGATGGCGAGTAAAGGGAGGGGCTAGGAATTGGAAGAGTGTTTGCAGAGCATGCACAGAGCCCTGGGTTCGGTTCTCAGTACCGCATAAAGTGCAGTAGCAGTGTGTGCTTATAATCTCAGCATCCAGGCATTGAGGCAGGAATCAGAAGTTCCAGGTCATCTTTGACTACACAGAAAATTTGAGGCCAGCCTGGGCTACAAGAAATCCTGTCTCAAAAACAAACTCACAAGGCCAGCTGCGGTGGAGCACACCTTGGATTCCAGCATTGGAGAGGCAGAGGCAGGCGGACCACTGTGAGGAAGAGTACAGTGTGGTCTACAGAGTGAATTCCAGGACAGCCAGGGCTACACAGAGAAACCCTGTCTTGAAACCAAAACAACATAAAAAACACACACATACACACACAAACTAACAACCACTAAGAATCATAAACTGGAGAGTGAAGGGAAACGAGTTTGCTGAAGTCCAAGGCCAGGAGAGAGAAAGCGAAAGCAAAGGGAGGAAGTGTTTGGCCTTGTCTGAAAACGAAAATGTACAAATAAGGGAATGGTGAATTGGAAATAACTCAGGAAGAGGTCAATCCGGAACCGGATGAAAGTTGTAGCTATTAGACAGAAAACAGGATGCCAGCTTAAGTCCAGGTTTTAGGCAAAGGGTGTTTAGTGGCCATCTTTATACTAAAGAAGTAGTCATTGTATCTGAAATTTAAATATAATTGGCCACTTCATTTTTACATTTGCTAAATCTGGCAATCTTTTTGTCTTTTTAATTTCTTTTAAGGACAGGGTCTCATTGCAGTCCAGGTTAGCCTCCAATTCAATATGGCCAAAGATGACCTTAAACTTCTGATTCCGTGGCCTCCGTCTTTGAGTGCTGGGATTATAGGTGTGTGTCACTATGCCTGGTTAATGCAGTGTTGGGGGCGGAACATAGGGCTTTGTGATTGCCAGGCAAGCGCTCTGCCAGCTGACATACACCCAGCACTCTGACAGTCTCGAACAAGAAACCAAAGAAGGTTCCGTAGCTCCAGGCTGTCGATGCAATGCAAGCCCCAGAACCTCATGCACCTAAAATCTAGGCAATAAAATCCAGATGCCCAGGACGAGGAGATATGCTTAATGCCACCTTTTCCTCTTCCGTTCTCCACAAACGAATCCCATTATAGTGTCAGTGCGTTGAGTGCAGTCTTTAAACGTTTTCATGCTCTCGGCTCTGTCACAGGCATCTTTTGTTACCATGCCAACTCAGTTGAAGCCACAGAATTCAATTAACCAAATGCCTCCTTTCCTTGAGACTAGCCACCAAACCGCTGGGCTTATTGATGTCACCCATGATCTAGTCCCTCAGTGAGTCATGACAGAAACACAGACAGGAAGCAAGTCAGAAATCCCAGAGGTGCAAACCTGTTGCCTGCTTTCTGTCCCCATCCTTCCTCCTCTGCTGAGAGAGTTGTGGGCTGGCAGTCAGGAAGCCACTCACAGCCCTGGTTTCCCGGCCAGCTGTAAAGGAGCTTGTGGCCTTCACAGCCAGGACCCGGGGGAGCACACTCAAGAGCAGACTTTCTTAGCAATTTTCACTCAGCAGAAAAGAGGGCCCTGGGGAAACACATCCTCTTCATACTAGTTCACACGGCATGGTTTGGCTCTGCTCTTTTCCAATTTTCACCATGTCCAGAGAGGTAGCAAAGATCTTCTCTTCCTTCTAGAAGTTTCCATGTTGGCTACATCACAGACGACTCTTCCTTGGGATTGCTGCTGGAGAGGAGGTAGCTGCCATCCCCTACAGGGGGTACCGGCAGCTCTGCGTTCACTCAGCTCATCTTCAGCTATGTCTCTCACAGCCTGGCCAAGGTCTCAACACTGATCAGCCACAGCATCTTCCATTACCACCTGAAGCCCAAATCCCACCCCTACCCCATTCAAGTGTCTCTGGGACCTTATGTTTATTTTCCCTTCAGCATTGGGCCTACGTGGGGTCTGTTTGTCTGCGTGGTTGGTTCATTTGTTTGTTTGAGTCAGGGTCTTTTGTAGTCCAGCCTGGCCTTGAGTCACTATGTGACTGAGGATGTCCTTGAACTCTTGATCTTTCTGCCTCTACCTTTCCAGTGCTAGGGGTTACAGCTGTGTACTACCATGCCTGGCTTCCAGTGGGCTTGGTTCCTCCAAAAGGTGGTGCTGGACCTAGGCTCTCCCCACTACCCTGCACCCCATTTCCCTTTCTTGCATGGACTAATTGTGGATATTTATAGCATGTAAATGGAGAGAGTATGGAGAGAGTATGACACTCCATGTTCAGACAACATGCAGCGATCAGATTCATCATCTCAATCAGAGAAAATCTTTTTCTGTTAGAAACCTCTCTTCTAGATATTTTAAAATACACAAGCTGGGAGTAGTGGCCAGAGGCAGGAGAATTTTGAGTTTGAGGCCAGCCTGGGCTACACGAAGACATCTATGACCACATGTCAAGAGCCCTGTCTCAAAAAAAAAAAAACAAAGCAACAGGGCTAGAGAGATAACTTGGTGGTTAAGAACATTGGCTGCTCTTCCAGAAGAGCCAGGTTCACTTCCCAGCACCCACACGGCAGCTCACATCTGTCTGTAACTCTAATTCCACCAGATCTGAGACTCTCACACAGACACACATGCAGGTAGAACACCAATCTATGCACATAAAATAAAAACAAAGAAATCATTATGAACAAAAACCAATAGCAGTAGTGAGCAGCTGTTGAGTTGCTACCTTCCCAGGCTCTGTAGGTGTTGGTCCTTCTAGCCGACCACACCTGAGTCTGTTCACCCGCCTCACTCCCTCCTTGTCCCCGTCTCCCAGTCCTTGCGACACTATTCCACGCTCTGCATCTAGGAAACTGCTGCTCTTAACACACTGTCCCCAGACTGTCTGTTCACGTAGCCCTTTCCTCATCGAGTGCGGCCTGCTCTAAGTCAAGGACTGTGCTCTTAGCCTTGACAGGCAGGGTGAACCATGGCTCTCGACAGAGCAGGGACTCACTAACGATTTCAAATCAGTTTTAAAAATATTGCCGATATCAAAACAAATAAACTTCCTAACTTTTTTTTTATTACGCTTATCTATTTAATTGGCGTGTATGGTGTGAGCATTCTCATGCCATGTCACACAGAGGCCAGAGGACAACTTGTTAGTGTGTCAACTTCTCCCCTTCCACCATGTGGCTTCTGGGACTTAAACCCAGTTCGTCAGGGTCAGCAGCAGGTGCCCATTTCCGCTGAGCCATCTTGCCAGCCCTTCTGTCATTTCTTCGTCCTTCATTCACTTCAGAGGCAGAGAGGAGCACCCTTGCAGATCTTGACTTGGGCCCATCACAGCACATGTATGTGTGTGCACAGGGTCACTAACACATGCCACTCCACACAGGGCCTTTCCACCTCGGACACATCTTCCACCTTTCCAGATCTACTTCTTTCTTTTTTTCTTTATTGCTTTTGTTTGTTTGTTTGTTTTTTGGAGACAGGGTTTTTCTATGTAGTACTTGCTGTCCTAGAACTTCCTCTGTAGACCAGGCTGGTCTTGAACTCATAGATATGCCTGCCTCTGCCTCCTGAGGATGGATTCCCTTTTATCCCTTTATTTTGCTTTAAGTATTTGGTCATTGCATGAAACGGCATATGAATATTTTACAGTAATAGATTCAAGCACAGACATTTATCATGAGAACTTGGGGACCCAGAGAGGAAATGACTGAGCGTATCCCGTAGACTCCCATGCTCTGTCGCAGGCCATGATATCGATGTAATGTTATGGTGCTCACTTTTTTTCATGACTCTTTATTTTTGCTTATCAAATTTGACTTGGAAAAAAAAAAGTTCAAACTGGTAAGCCCTCTCTCCTTGTTTCTGAAGGTTATGACACAGCAGATTTTAAGGGGGTTTTACAGTGTGGTCCAAGAGCCTCTAGAACATGGGTTCTCAACCTGTGGGTCACGACCCCTTTGGGAGTCACATATCAGATATATCCTGCACAACAGATGTTTACACTATGATTCATAACAGTAGCAAGATTACAGTTATAAAGTAGCAATAAAATAATTTTGTGGTTGGGGGTCACCACAACATGAGGGGCTAATTTAAAGGACTGCAGCATTAGGAGGGTTGAAAGCCAGTTTTCTAGGGCAATCTATAGTTTCTTCAGGGCCCTCAAGGTCAAGACTGTGTGTTGGCCTTTTCCCTGGTGGCAGAAGCCCCGTGAGTGACTTCCTGGTGCCTCAGCACTTGCTTCTCGACATTCTACATGAGGGTCTGCGCAGGGATCAAAAGTTCTCGTCACACACCCTGCAATGCCATGTTTTTCTGACAAACAGCGCTCCTTCCGGGAACTGTAAGCTGACCTTGTTGTGTCTCTCACGCAACATCGTTTTCACTTGGAAAGGACATGTTGATATCCACACGATGGTCCTCTTGACTTTGAGGGTTGGCAAACATTTCCATAAAGATCAAGGGAGTGAGTCAGCAACTTCAAGAAAGCAGCTGACACGGTTCGAGTTTTCAGCGGGAAAATAAGAATTTGAATAACTTAATTGTTTTAAGCCCCTCTGCCATCTATAGCTTCCTCATTTCTCAGTACTCAAAGATAGATTTGCCGTGGGTAAAGATTAATGAGCATGGTCCTTAGCACAGATATTTAATTTGCAAATATGTATTTAGTGTGTGTATGTGTGTGTGTGCATGCGTGTGCCATCTCATTGGCTCCTGATTCTTACATTATATGATGAAATGTGTCAGCATTTTAAAAAGCTCTGTGTAATTTAGCAAACTAATATTTTCCAAACACTGAATGTATTATGTTACAAAATCATGCATGGATAAAAGATTCATTCAAAGAATAATAAAAAAAAAAGAGTGGAGTTTTATATAACAGAGCATTAAAAGTGTTAAAAGTCATATTGATTTGGATTCAGATTATTCACTGCAACCTGCAATTAAGAAACTGCCACTTACTGATGTTTAATGTAGCATCAAAGAACATCCACAGTTCTCTGGAGAAGACTATTACGCGTCTCCTCCTTTTGAACTGCACGTCTCTGGAGGGCGGTCATTCATTAAACAGTGCCCTCAGCCCAGCAGCTGTGAAGAGAACACAGCACCCCTCTACTCTCACGAAACTATTTCGTTTTGAATTATACCATTGCTTTTCAGAAAAATACATAGTTTATGTTAACTTGCAGTGGGTAATTTTGTTGTTTTAAGTTCACTAATACATACATTTTATTTTTATTGTTTATTTTAATTTCAGGTGTATGAGTGCTTCGTCTAAATGTAGATATGTATACCAAGTGCATGCTTGGTGCTCGTGGAAGACATAAAAGGGCTTTGGATCCCCTGGAACTGGAGAGACAGCCAGTTGTGGGCTACCAACTGTCATTTCACAGGCTTCTTTGTGTAGCCCTGGCTGTCCTGGTGCTCTGTAGACCAGGCTGTCCTCCAACTCAGAAATCTGCCTGTAGACTCTTCCTCCCCAGTGCTGGGATTAAAGGCTTGAGCCATCACTGCTGGCTGAGCATGTCAACAGTTTTTAAGATTATGAAGATGTGCTGAGATCAGGCTTGGAAGGCGCTAATAGATAATGCACTCCTAGATTGGGAATGAAGTTGCTATACATGACTCTATCTTGGCCTGAACAGGCAGCAGATAAAGAGTCATTCAAGCACCAAGGATGCATGCAAATTGTTCTTGTGCCTGTCTCTGGTAGCACCGCAAACACACATACACACACACACACACAAACACACACACACACTCTCTCTCTGTCCCCTCCTCAGTAAGTAAAATGTAATTAAAAATTTTTTTAAATAATATTTCTGTCTCCTGCTCTCTCCCTCCTCAATAAGTAAGTAAAATTTAATTTAAAATTTTTAAATTAAGATTTCTCTTTTAGGGTTTTATTGCTGTGAAACGACACCATGACCTTGGCAACTCTTTTTTTTTTTTTTTCCAAGACAGGGTTTCTTTGTGTAGCCTTGGCTGTCCTAGACACACCGGGCTGGCCCTGAACTCACAGAAGTGTGCCTGCCTCTGCCTCCCCAAGTCCTGGGATTCGAGGCAGGTGGCACTGTGATTGGCTGGCAACTCTCATAAAGGAAAACATGTAATTGGGGCTGGCGTATAGTTCATAGGTTTAGTCCGTTCTCATCATGGCAGCATGAAAGCAGCCGTGGTGCTAGAGAAGGAGCCACACCTACTCAGCAAGGCCACACCTCCAAATGGTGCCACTCCCTGGATCCAAAAATGGGGGCCATTTTCTCTCATATTACCACAATTTCTGAGCCAGAGGGTACCTCAGTTGATAGAATGTTTGCCTAGAATGCACAAAGACCTGCATTTATTAACTTATTTTTAAGTTTTATTTTATGCGCATTAATGCGAAGGTGTCAGATCTCTTGGAACTAGCCTTACAGACAGTTGTGAGCTGCCATGTGGGAGCTGTGAATCAAACCCTGGTCCTCTGGAAGAGCAGACAGTGCTCTTAACCACTGAGCCATCCCTCCAGTCCCGAGACCTGGCTTTAATTCCCAGTACTCCGCAAGCTACATGTCATGATACTAGGATGTAATTCTAACATTTGAATGATGCTAGAGACAGGAAAACCATTAGTTCACAGTCATTCTTGGCTACACAGTCATTCTTTGATGCCGCCCTGGGATACATAAGGCCCTGTCTCAAACATTTTTAAAATAAATTTCATTACTATATTTTTATGTTTGGACACAGTCACATCAGTTGCTGTAATCTGAGCTTCAGCTATTAAAACCCTCCCGGGTGATGGGTCAGAGGAAGAGTTTGCAGTCTCATAAAGCAAGCTGTCCAGAGGCAAGGACTCGAGTTTTCTTCTTTGTGCACTTTGAAGCCCTCAGGGTGAGGCCCCTCCTAGTACCACTTTATGAACCCAACTGTCACATTTGCAAGACATGTCCAGCGATTCTTTCTCTATGTCTTTTTTTGTTGTTGTTTTGTTTTTGTTTTTTGAGACAGGGTTTCTCTGTGTGTGTCCTTGGCTGTCCTGGACTCACTTTGTAGAGCAGGCTGGCTTCGAACTCACAGAGATCTGCCTCCCTCAGCCTCCTAAGTGCTGAGATTCAAGGCATGAACCACCACACCCGACTTCCAGGTCTTGTTTTTTCTCTTTTCTCCTTTTATTTGAGGAGGTGTTATCTCTGAAACTCCTAAGAACATGCCTTTTAATTTCTCATTGACCACCACCATGCTTGCAAAACCATTTAGGATGGTGGTTGGCCAAGAAGATGAGGTTACCACAGTTGTTCTGTCCTGCTGCGAGCGAGGATTATAAAAAGAACTTCTATTCACTGTTTTTTGTTGTTGTTTCAGAGGCTTACTAAGCCTTCTGCTAACCTAGGCCTACTTCTGGAAGCTTCTGGCCTCCATACAACCTAACCGAGGCCTAGAATGTTTTCAGCCTCTGTGACTTACTGCTTAGTAAGCTCACCCTTTCTTGTTCTTTCTGAGCTCTGGCCTTGCTGGTTCATTCAACTCAGCTAGCTGTTCTGGCTCAAACTCTTCCCAGCTGAGTTATTCAGTTTGGCTTCTCTCTCAGCCCCAAATTGCTCTGCTTGGCCTCAAACTAACTCCAGCAATCTGCCCTAATCTGGCTCCTTCTCATTCTCTGGCTCGTTCTGTCTTCACCTGTGTCTAGCTTGTTCTGCAACCTTTCTCTCTATTACTGTCCTGGTGAAACTGCTTCCTCTCTCTCTACATTGCCTCGTAAGTAGCTTCCCTTCTCTCTCTCGTGAGAATTGGGCTTATCCTCTTATGTCAAATCTTTCTCTGATTCATCATTGTTTTTGCTACTCAATTAGACATCACTTTCAAACATGGGTGCTTTTTTCCTACAAACTAACTTTACCTTCATTGTTTGGTATTAAAGGCATGTACCTCTATGCCTGAATCTAAGCTTTTCTTTACCTGATACTTGCTCTATACCAGGCTGGCCTTGAACTCAGATCTGCTTGCCTATGTCACCTGGATTAAAGGCATGTTAGTATTCCACTTGGATCACACAGACCTAGGTCTTTGGATGTGATCTCTTAGCAGAATAGACATTAAAATTCCTCTACAGAGGATCATCCTCAAAATCCTGCCCCAGGGAGAGTGGCTGCCATACAAGCCGGTTCTGCTGGGAGAGAGAACAAAGGAACTAGCTATTGTTGAGAGTCCAACAGAGCCTTGGAGAACTCTTTCTGGAAATAACTGAAATTGGGGGAGCTGAAGTCACCCTGTTATCTCCTTAGAATCTCTCCAAAAAGCTTAACATTCTGATTTGAAAAGTGAGTATCACAAAAGTTCAAACTGAGGGTCCACGGTTGCCAAGGTAGGATGGAAACCTAGAACCTTCTCTTTTCTCCATATTTTTAAAAATCTTTTTTGTTTGTTTGTTTATCTTGAGAGGGGGTCTTTCTATATAACCTTGTTTGGCCTGGTACTCACTATGTAGCCCAGGCTGTCCTGGAACTCATGGCTAGCTCCTCACTTCAGCTTCCTGAATGCTGGGCTCACATATGTACAAACATGCATAACTTCTCAGCCTTTTTTAAATTAAAAAAACCCAAACCGTTTAATCCTTCATTGAATATACTGCAAGAGAACAACAGCTGAGTAGTAACTAGTAGGTCACCTACAGCTTTCTTCTAGGACTAACATTTTGACTGACATACAGTATTTGTATTTTCTTGTGGTCATGGCATTGCAATTCCATATGTGCACCCAACACACAATGATCCAGTCAGGGTGATCGGCGTTTCATCTCCTGCAATGTCGATGCTGGATTAGAGCCTTCTAGCTCTTCTCTTCCAGTTATTTTCAAATGTGTAATTAAATGTCATAGGCAAGCCCATGGCTTTCCAAGGCCTGCAGCTATGTCTTTCAGCCCTGTCTCCTGGGGAAAAGGACGTGACCAAGTGGTCCAGGGACTAGTACAATTTCATCTCTATCTTTCAATTTACAGGAAATAAGTCTTAGCTTAGCTTCAGCTTTCCCATTTGTATCACACAGGGGTTAGACACTGAAATCACCAAGGTTTTGTCAAACTCTTAACATTCATTGATTTAGCGTGTCTAAAAGAGGTCTGAGCCCCAGAAAAAGAGAAAGAGGGGTAGGGAAAGGAAAAAAGGGAGTAAGCAAGCAAGGGAAGGGAAAAGAAAGGAGGGGAAGAGAGAAAGGGAAGGGAAGGAGAAGGGAGGTGAGGGGAAGAGAGGTCAGCACTTGAGTTTGCTCAGCACAGAGGCCAGAGAGGCATCTGAAGGCTTTGGGTCCACCTATTTCTGGTTCATGAGTTCATCCTGGGGTCCATGCCAATCCCTGTGGTTTTTCATCTTTCCACCCTTGTCAACATGACAAAATGACTAAAAATACAGTGCTCCCCACAGTCCGGCCATCCGGCCAACACCCTCCTTGAATCAACTCATTTTCAGACTTAGGTGTGAGGTGGAAGAGAGCCAGGGACAGGCCACATTTGGAAGTTTTGAATCTCAGTCACTCCATGCTGGCTAATGCCTGAGCCTCCGTCTCCTCGAATGGTGAGGATTAAATGAAACAAGTGCAGATGAGCTACTGACCACAGACTGAGGGCTGGATCTGTATTGGTTCCTACTTCCGTGGCCGTTTTCTTCACTCGAGCCCTTCTGGAAGTTTCTGTTACTAAGAAAGCACATCCCTGGGTTGTGTGGTAAGCGGAAGACTGCCCTAGTTAGTTTTAATTGTCAATCTGACATTGACTAGAGTCATTTAATAGGCAATGCCTCCATGGAGGAACTGCCTAGATCAGAACATCCTCGGTCATGTCTGTGGGAGACTGTCTTGATCATCAATTGATGTAGGAGGCCCAGCTCACTGTGGGTGGAACTACTCTCTGCCCAGGCTGTCCTGGGCTGTGAAAGAACGATGGGTAAGCATGAGGCAGTGAGCAGACAACATTTACACACGGTTTCCACTTCAAGTTACTGTTTCATGTTTCTGTTCTGACTTCCATCAATGGTGGGCAGTGACTTGGGAGATGAAATCCTCCCTAAGTGGCTTTTGGCCAGTGTCTTATCACTGACCCAAGGACAGCAGGAATGAAACCCTTTGAGCCCGGCCCTCAGCCACAGCATGCATACTTATCCCTGAAGAGCCATTATCTATTCTGCATCACTGTCTTCAGGGCTGTTGTCACTGGATCAGCTTCAGACTTTTCTTCACACATCTCCAGGTGCTCTAGGCATCAAGGGCTCTATCAGGATTTCTTCTGGAAGCGGTTCGACTCTGCAGGTGTTTTCTGAACCATTGCTCTTGGGCAGGAGTCCAGTCCTCTTTCCAGCACTTGCCTTTGCTTCATCTGTGAACATCTAAGGGTTGCTTGCTCTTCCGGGCTGGGTTACCTATTTCTACATCACTTGACTCCATGACATGGCTTGATTCTCTTTTCATTTTATTTTTCCAGAGCTGAGGACCAAGACCAGGGCCTTGCACTTGCTGGGTAAACGCTCTACCACTGAGCTAAATCCCCAATCCCATCCTCTTTTTTTTTTTTTTTGTTAAAGAACCACCTTTTCTTGGGGTTTCCTCAAAGGCAGTTAGTTGTTGCTGTGAGCTTCTGGGGTCCTTATGGGTCTGGACATGTCCTCGCTCTAACCTCTCCCTGAGGAGGAGAAAGGCTTGGTCGGTCAGAGATCACCACCCATCCCACTCACAAGCTCTGGTTCTCCCATACTTCCGCTCTGATGAGGTTCTATTGAAGATGCTGTTTGTGGTGGCTCACAGCTTTGGAAGTGTGACCTGTGTCCCCTCTCTGGGAATTTGGAGGATGTTTGTCAGAATGGCCTGAAATGTCACAGGGCCCTGAGCCTTGATGTGGGTCTGACTGCTCAGACAAGAAGAGCATGCGTGGTTTCATGTTTCTGTCTCCTCTCAGAGGGTGATGGGGATTGTGGTCTTGACATCTATTCACACATGTGCTTAATCCTGTCTTCTGGAGTAAGGTGGGATACCCTGAACTGTGCCTGCACACGCCATCCAAGGAGCCACTTCTTACTTTCCCGACGCAAATATGGCTGAACAAGAGCCTGCTCATGAGGAGCGGAGAGCCTGCCACCTCTCTAGCTGTGCTGAATGGATCCTTCTTATTTTCAGTTTATTTGTGTGTGTGTGTTGGGGGGAGGGGGGGTTGTTGGGGATAGAGAGAGAAGAGAAAGACAGGTGGAAGTCAGGGGCAACTTTGGGGAGTCAGTTCTCTCCTTCCACCCATTGAGACAGAGTCTCTCTGGCTGTTTCTGTGTGCGTTAGGCTATCTGGCTTGTCCCTGCCTCCCTTCTCTAGAGTGAGGGATATACTGCTTGGACGTGCCAGCAGTAAAATAATGACACAGAGGCTTTTTTCTTTCTTTCTTTTTTTGAATATTTTAAAGCTTAGGCCTTTCGGCTAGGGCAGTTTCCCAGGCTGCTATTTTGTTTAACCCTGGCATTATGTTCCACCACGTGGTTAGCTCTGCGTCTCTGGCCCCCTCCTGCGTCTGCTGGAGAATCTCCACATTTGCCTTCTTCTCTCAGCGTCTCCGTCTCTTTGTCTCTCTGTCTTGCAAGTTCCACCCTCCACTTCCTGCCCAGCCATCGGCCAACAGCTCTTTATTACAACCAACAGGCAAGCGAGGAAGGACAAATATTTACAAAGTATAAGACCAGTGATGGGCCATAGGGATAATATCAAGATCTGGCTAGAACTCAGTTAGCAATCAACACTTGAAGATACAGACACACACCACCACACAATGTACCCCAACACACCTCGCTTCGAGGCTGGAGTCAAGAGAGTCAAGAGAGAATCTGAGAAGAAAACAATATGACTAAGAAGTTGATTGTTAGCTGGGTGTGCTGGCACACACCTGTAATCCCAGCACTCTGGGAGGCAGAGGCAGGTAGATCTCTGTGAGTTTGAGGCCAGCCTGGTCTACAAAGTAAGTCCAGGACAGCCAAGGCCACACAGAGAAACCCTGTCTCGAAGACCAAAGAAAAAAAAAACCAAAAAAACAAAACACCAAAACAACAACAAAAAAAGGAGTTCATTGTTGTGGGTCCCAGAGACAAGGCTCTTTATCCTTTCCGGGCTGCCTGATACTCTGGGAAAAGAAGGACATGTGGAGGCCACTGTACCATCCTGGAATAGCCCACTAGTGTGAAGATGGTGGCACGGAAGAGCAGAAAGAGGGACCTGAGAGCCCCTCACTCCACCTAAACCTCCAGCGAGCCCACCCCAACCCCTGGTTGCTAGGAGTGAGTACTACTTCTGAGCAAAAGATTGGACAGAGAATTCCAAGCTAAACATAGAATGAGCCCCACTCAAGGCTGAGGACAGCAGGGGCTAAGGCAGGCCCAGCTCACCGAGGTGATGGTGACACCTCCCTGAAGGAACAGAGGAAAAAGGAGAGGGGCCCCAGAGTGACAGGCACAAAGTTGTCAGGACTTGGGGACCCACGGGAAATATTTAAGTCTCCATCTTCAAGAAGAGGTCTGGACTCAGGCAGGGAGGAGCTTGCCCCAGGTCTTCTAGTTATGGAAAGACAGTTACATGAAGAGACCTCTTTTTAAAAAAGTAACTACTGCTCTGGAGGCATAGCTCAGTGATTAAGAGCACTGGCTGCTCTTCTAGGGCTCATTTCCCAGTATACACATAGTGGCTCTCAACTGTCTGAAACTCCAATTTCAGGGGGTCTGTTGCCTTCTTCTAACTTCTCTGAACAAACCCTTAAATTTTCAGCCCCTTTAAAATAGGCAGTTTCTTTTATTACTGTTTTATTATTATTATTATGTTTTTTTGAAACAGGGTTTCTCTGTGTAGCCTTGGTTATCCTGGACTCACTTTGTAGACCAGGCTGGCCTCGAACTCACAGAGATACACCTGCCTCTGCCTCCCTGAGTGCTGGGATTGCAGGTGTGTGCCACTGCACCCAGCAAACCAGTCTCTTTTAAAATCCAAAGTCTTTTAAAATTCAAAGTCTCTCAACTGTGGGCTCTCGTAAAATCAAAAATAAATTAAATACCTTCTCACTTCAGGAGGGAAGAACCAGGGCACCGTCACAATCCGAACAAAGTCCTTCCTCACTTGCCTGTTTAAAGACTGGGACTTTTAATACTTGGAATGTTTATATCTTAATGTTGTTATCAGTGTACGATATTAAAGAAGCACAAGAAAGGTTATGGCTGGTGTGTCTGTGTGTCACGCTGACAAGGGGCCAATTGGACTGGCTGATTTTATGTCAGGTTGGCACAAGCTAGAGTTATCTGAAAGGAGGGAACCTCAACTGAGAAAATATTCCCCAAAGATCCAGCTGTAAGATGTGTTCTTAGTGATTGATGGGGAAGGGCCACCCTTGGGCTAGCGGTCCTGGGTTCTGTAAGAAAGCAGGCTGAGCTTTCCACGGCCTCTGAATCTCCTGTCCCCAGATTCCTGCCCTAACTTTCTTCAGTGATAGACCATGATATGGAAGTAGAAGCCAAATAAACCCTTTCCTCTCCAGGTTGCTTTTGGTCGTGGTGTTTCACACAGCGATAGTAACTAACTCTAAGATAGGTGGCGGAGCTGGACCTCTGTGAGCTAGACGCCATCTTGGTCTTCAAAGGCAGTTCCAGGCCAGCCAGTGCTACACAGTGAGACCCTGCCTCAAAACAAATCCAAAGAGTGATCACATGGGTTTATTTGTGGGTGCATATGCAATGTGCCAAGGCACACACGTGGAGGTCAGGGGACAACCTGCAGGAGTTCGTTCTCTTCCTCCACCATGTGGACCCCTGGCATCAAACTCAGCTTTTAGGGCTTCTTGGCAGGAGTCTTTACCAATGGAGTCACCTCAACATCTGCAGCACCTCATTTTGACCTGATTCTATTATTCTACCTGTCCTGCTCTGTTGGTCAAGTGCTCCATCAAAACCACCCATAACGAAGTTTCTCTTGCTCTAAGCTGATATCAGTCTAGTCACGAGCCTGTATGAATAATGGCCTATTTGCAGAGGACCCTGAAGGAGGAGTAGGAGTTTGCCAAAGATCAGACCCTGTGGCAGAGGGTTTACAAAGGAGGATGCAGAAACAAGATGAGCGAATGGCACTCTGTTTAGGGAATAAACATGAACTTCTTACAGCCTAGACTCTTATATTGTGGTATCTCAGATGATATCTACCACTAGCCCCTGAGGGCAGAGCCATATTGGTGTTCAGCTATCTATGTGTCCCATGGAGCTCTACTTTTGGAACACTGACCTATGCATCTGTGAAAAATTTCCCTGATTGCCACAGACCAAGGCCATAGAGACAGATGTCCTAGCGTGACTGTTTCCATGGTGACTTATAAGGCCTTAAAGATGAACAGGAAAAGGGCTCTAGAAAAGAACAGTCTTATGTCATGAACCTTCAAAAGCTTCTTCCTGGTCTGGAATCCCAAAGCCCCTAGACTGGTGTGAGCCGGTTGTCCTGGCCCTGGCTTCTGTCTCTGTTGTATCTAGTCTCTGTCTCCAATCTACCTCTTGCTCCAGCATTACCAACAAGGCCACACAACAGACCAGTGTTAGAAGGTTCATGCTTCCTGCCCACCCATTTTCATACCGTGCATAAAACATGTAGCATTGCTTTGTGCTTTCAAATGTGCACAAATGGCATCATCCTCTTTTTGGGGGAGGGGAGAGCAGCTCAAGACAGGGTTTCTCTGTTTGTCCCTGGCTATCCTGGAACTCGCTCTGTAGACCAGGCTGGCCCCAGAGATCTGCCTGACTCTGCCTGAGACTAAAGTCATGCACCTCCACCACTCAGCCATCCTCTTACTCGTCCCTCAATCTCTCAACAATGTGTCTTGAGATCCGTCTTCACTGATGCTCACAGGACCCTTGACCAATGTTGTCTGTAATTTCTACCATGTGAGCACTCTACCGCGCACCTACCCATTCTTCTATTGCTCAGATAGACCGTTTCTAGTTCCTTCCCAGTACAAGCACATGGAGACAACCCCCCTATACCTACCAATGTGCTTTCAGGGATAAGCTTTTCCCTAGACACCTGCATCCGCAGGTGAATGATGGGGTCCAAGGTGGCTCCCCGAGTCACAGTGTATTTATGCTTTCTAGTTCACTGCATGTTGCTGAGTTGCTTTCTACAATGATGGTGCCAGCTTACTCCTCTGTGGTATGAGAGGGTCCGTCATCTCCAACCTTACCAATACTTGACACAGTTAGCCTTAATTTTTGCTAGTCTGTGAACCTCTCCACATAGACTGAGGTAAGGGAGTATGTATGTGCATGTGTATATGCATGTGCATGTATGCATGTGTGTGATATGTGTATACGTGTGTGTGTGCACCAACATGCGTTGTTGTTTTGAGACAGGGTCTCCCTGTATAGCCCTGGCTGTTCTGGAACTTGCTATATAACTGGCTGCCCTCAAATTCACAGAGATCTGCCTGCCTCTGCCTCCTGAGTGCTGGGACCAAAGGCATACACTACCATGCCCAGATTAATTATGCATTTTTATATACATAGCTAACTTCCAGTTCTTTTTTTTTTTTTTGCCTAGTTATGGTATCATTCTACCATGAAGTATGGTGCACATGTTTTGCTTCATGCATGAATCTTCCCCCTCTTTTCAACTTCAGGTTCTGCAGATCTGTCTCCGCATCCGTACTCTGCTGGTTTTAGACAGTGGCCTTTGTAAATCCAACTCTCTCTTAATCGGAAATCACCAGAGATGAGGTCTTGACTTCTTAGCTCCAAGATCAGAGCTTTTGAAATTCAGTTGTGGCATATTTCTGACCATCATCGGTCTTCCACCCCAACCCCCAATCCCTTTGTCAGAATCACTTACGCAAATCTTGATCAATCTGTCATCACTTGAACCCACACAGGGTTTGTATTCCTGCCTTTTGTTAAACATTTCTTCCTTTTTAATTTTTTAAGATTTATTTATTTATTTATTATGTGTATGGTGTTCTGCTTGCATGTACACCTGCTTGCCAGAAGAGGGAACCAGATCTCATCATAGATGGTTATGAGCTACCATGTGGGTGCTAGGAGTTGAGCTCAGGATGAGCAGCCAGCTCTCCAGCTCCAGTTCCCTCTCTTTTAAATGACCCTTGTACTTTGAGCAAAACGGAAACAGTTTCTAGAAGCTTCCCTCGCCCCCCAGCCACCTTCTCCTCTGTGTTCTCTTGCACTCTGCCTGTTTCTCTTATGGCTCTGAAGCCATCCTCTCACAGCTTCAATAACCAACCCAGGCTTCTTTGCGGAAGGAGTGCGTCTCATTCATTTCCACGTCTGCCAGTCACCCACCCGACCAGGTCTAGCTTTGTGCTGTGTTGGGTCCCTGATTGCCTGGTATGTACCATCCATTCTCCCATTGTAGACTTAGAGTAACCGTTCAGTCTCACTCTCCAGATGAGGCTCAGAGAAGTAGCATAGCCCATATGGACCCATAACTATGCATCAGCTGAGCCCCCCACAGGGTGTGTGTGCACACTCCCCCATACGCACATGAGTATGTATGGAGATGCGGACTGTGTTGCCTCACTCAGGGGTGAGGGAATGAAACTCTGGTCTTCATGCTCGTGCTGCTAGTACTTTACCTCATTTTTGCACAGTAAGCTTTCTCCCCAGGTCTATTTAGTATTCATCCCCCTTTTGACTTCAGAACTAAATTATTCACAGCTTGTGACGCTGGGGTACAGCAAACATTTCCCAAATGTGAGAATCAGTGCTCAGCAGCAGACACAGGGAGAACAGCCCTGGGAGAGCGCTCTGGTACTCTGGGGGTTGGACTTCTGGTAGACCTCAGTCTCTATGGCAACCCCGGTGGGGCAGCCATGGTTGGTGTGTGCAGACCAGTTTCCACTATGTTGCCATGGCAATGAGATGCCCCATGGCAGCCGTTTACCACAGCAGGGCTGCCAACACTCACCACACCCAGCTTGCATGCCGCTCTGTTTTTGTGTTGTGGGTTTGTTCTCTGGGGTGTGAGGAACCGCCTCAGTGAGCTCACCATCACTGGTCTCTGAGTGCCACCCATTGACGTGCCTTGGCACTGAGGTTTTATAACTGGTTCCCACCCAAGTGCCCTGGTCCTTGAGATCCCCATCCTATCTCCCTATAGACTACTGACATGGAGGGCAGTGGTTAGATGTGGAAGTAGAAAGAGGAGTTGACCCAGAGACTGGACACCAAGAACTCTTCCTTGACACCCCTTGGCTCGGCTTACCCCAACTTCCTGGGAAAACATTGAAGGTGAAATAGTCAAAGCTGAGGAACAGAAGGCAACAGACCTGGGATCCCAGAGACTTGGGTCTGAATCCTGGCCCCATGCCCACTTTTCAAAATGAAGTTCTGTTTTCTTGGTCGTCAAACATTTACCCTGTGCCAGGCCCAGGGCTGGGCTCTGGGTCATTCAGCTGAGACAGACTTTCTTCTCTTGCCCAGATCATAGTTTTTACGAGAATGTCAAATATGCCCCCCAGTAATGGAAGAGTTCCGCTTAGTTCTTCAAACTTATGACTGTTCCCATCTTGGGCCCACAGAGAGCAAATGGTTCTTAAGAAACACACACGTGGCACAAGTGGGCACGTAGCTTGGCTTTCACGCTTTTCACCAAGTGAGGCTTCCACATGCTCCCTGTCCACTGTGTCCTCATCTGTGAAATGGGATGATCGAGGCTGCACACATAAGCTTGGTTTCACCTTGCTGAGTGTCTCTCTGTGTCTGCTCCTGGAGAACATACAGACTTTCCTAGAAGATTTATCTTCCTTGAGCACCCCACGCTTACATGTGGATGGAACTTTAGAGGGAACAGTACATCTCCCGCTACCCAGGACATGGAGGAGCAAGCGGCTAAGAGCAAGGAGCCTGGCTGCAGAATGAGAGCATTGACTGTGCTGCTATTGAAATTGCTTGGGCACCACTCTTTGTCACTGAGTACCGTTCCTGTGGAGACATGTTCCTGAAGGGTGGCTTTGGAGAAGAGCCACAGGACCCAGCAGTGAGTGTCCTTATTCATGGCAGACACTCTGCCTTGGGAACTGCAGGCTTCAGGCTGGCAGCTTTCCCCCGGAGTCCTTCCTTCCCATGCCCTTGCCTGGAGTCTGTTCTGGAGCCTGAGCATGGCACAGTGTGGGCTTTGACTCAAGACCTCAGGAGAACCACTGCTTGGGTAGATTCACAGCCACACCCACCAGCTCCTGCTGTAGCGGCTTCTTTGGAAATGCCCAAAGGCAGAGCTCTGAGCTCCTCCCAGGTCCAGCATTGGTAGGATTGGATAAGGGCTTAAGATTCCTCCTGAGACCTAACATCCAGGTTAGTCTGAGCTCTCATGGGGCTTTTCATCCGAGGACCAAAGAGGGATCAGGCTATATCACTTGCTTGGTCAGCTGTGTGTATGCTAAGGGTCCATTTTGCAGATGGAGGGATTCAGGTTGTCAGAAGGCTGAGTCACAGGAATAACTTACAGGTTCCTGATGCTTCTGATCAAAGATAGAATGGAACATGAAATTATGTTAACAACACAATGCATGTAAGACACGACAGAGAACAAATTGCAGAAGACTGTGCACATGAGTAAAAGTGATTTCTGTGTGTGTGTTTTATATGCATATGTGTGTATAAGTATTTGCATGCATGGACATATTTTGGGCTTACATGTGTGTAAGCCTCAGGTTGACATCAGCTGTCTTCCTGGATGACTCTCTTCTTTGTATATCAAGGCAGAGTTTCGCACTGAATTTAGAGCTCATGACGACTCTGGCTAGTCTGGCTAGCCTGCTTACTCAGAAGACTCCCTGTCTCAGCTTCCCACATTCTGGGATTACAGGCATGCCTCCATGTCAGATTTGGAGAGTGGGAGTCTGGTCCTCACGTTTACATGGTAAGTGTCCTTCTTACTGAAGCATCCCCTGTTCTCTACCACTGAGCCCTCCTCCCCCAGCCCTGTTCTCTCCTTAAAAGGAAGCTAGTCCTGGAGGATCAGGGTCTCCCAACTCCAGGGTGATTCTCGACCATGTACGTGTGCATTTGGAACCTGACTTCCAATAAAGCCACATTCTGGCAAGAACATGAGTTTCAGGGAGACACTGTTATCTAACCCAGGGTACAGGGCAAGGGTGGAAAGTATCCTACATGAAGCATTAAGCTTCAGCTCACAGATGGGCAACAGGAAGTGGAAAGAGGGGTTGAACTGAGCCAGAGCCTCATAAGCATTCCCAGGGAGTCCTGCCAGCAGAGTGATGCAGAGCAGTCTGGGCGCTTGCTATTTGCTGTGGTCGTATGCCAGGGCCTGGCCGTGAGGTCCCGTCTACCGACACCAAAAACCCAGGTACCTGCCCCCTTCCAGCCCCAGGCTCATGCCCGCAGTACTGCTGTTCCCAGAAGATACAAACCTGTAAGACTTTGTTTCTAAGGCACAAGGTCATACGCACACCATTGCATAACCCATAACCTCCACATACCCCAGGCATCACATACACACTGTTCGCGCACACCAAGTAACACGCACATGCCACACATACATGCACCACACATATCCATGTCTCCCACATGCCCTCATTATCCCTCACTATATATACCACACATACATATACGTGTGTCTGTAGCCACATCCTTCATACCTGCCTCAAACACATATAAACACCATGCATTGCCACATACACATGCCTCTACTTACTGCAATGTTACATGCACACATAATCTACACATACCACATACTGTATACACCTAACACGCACCATACACATCACACACACATCTCCTACATACATATGTTTTCCTACCACATACTTTTTTTTTTTTGAGACAGGGTTTCTCTGTAGAGCCTAGGCTGTCCTGGACTCACTTTATAGACAAGGCTGGCCTTGAACTCACAGAGATCCGCCTGCCTCTGCCTCCCAGAGTGCTGGGATCGCAGGCGTGTGCACCACCGTGCCCAGCTCCACATACTTCTTATACTCACACAAATAATGTATATTACCCACACTCCATAGCTCACTAGCCTACCCATAACATGCACACTCCCACCCCGTACCACACCTGTAGGACACCTACAACTGCATGCATACACCACACGTGTGCCCAGAGCGCAGTCGCCGTGAGGCCACACTCAGCACAGGCATTCGGGGTTAAACTTGTTCCCTCTTGGTTCTCATCCTTCCTTCCTGAGGAACGCGGGCACTGCTGAGTTGTAGTGTGTCTCAGTTTCCTCACATATGAAAAAAGGACTGGTAGAATCCCAGGCTTTGGAGAGGATTAGAAATAACCTTAAGAGCCAGGCACGGTGGCGCACGCCTGTAATCCCAGTGCGCCGGGAGGCAGAGGCAGGTGGATCTCTGTGAGTTCAAGGCCAGCCTGGTCTATAAAGCAAGTCCAGGATAGCCAAGGCTGCACAGAGAAACCGTGTCTTGAAAAACCAAAAACCAAAAGCCCATAAAACAAAAGTAAATAAATAATATTAACCAGCTGGTGCCGACCTTCAGCTTATCTCAGCGTCTCAGTCAGTGTCCTAGTGCTGAAGCGTGACCACGGCAACTCTTAGAAAGCTTTTTTGGGGACCTCTTGCCATTTCAGAGGTTTACGCCGTTTTCACTGTGGCGGGGAACACGGTAGCAGGCACGGTGCTGGAGCAGTAGCTGAAGGTAGAACTACATCCTGGTCTGCAGGCAGAGAGAGGGGGCAGCCTGGGCCTGGCGCTGGCTTTCAAACTCTCAAAGCCCACCCCTCCAACCAGGCCCCACATCCGAGCTGATGGGAACCACGCTCCTTCAGACCACCGCACCTGCTTTCCCTGCTAGGGACTGGCGTCCCCGTGAGGTGCTCTTTGGTAAGGTCTTTGAGGACCCCCAGCAGGGTGGCAGCCAGGGCCACAAGCGTCCTCACGCTCCAGCGGCTGACAGGAACGGACAGGCGTGAGGCTCCCCGCGCCCTGGGACAGCCGATCAGAAGTGACTCTGAGGGAAGGGGGTGACTTTTTGCTGTGATTTATCGCTCTCTGGAGATGATGTTCCTCTTGAAACGGAGATTAATCGGGGATGCGCGTGCTCAGTAGGTCACCGCATTTGAAAGCGTGCCAGTGTAGACGAGCCTCACCCCGGCTCCTCTGCTCTCTGCCAGCTGAGCGGGTCAGTTCTCTCTGGAAGCATTGGCTTTTAGGGGTGCTGACACTTTAGGCCGCTACTCCTGAGCAAACACACCTCAGAAAGTCTCAGAGGGTGGCTGGCAAACACACACGTGTATACCACACACATTCACACTCATTCAGACACATAAACATAACCCGTAAACACAGACACTATACTACTCACTCTCATACACACACCACGCAATATACACACAGATAATGCACATGCCCTCGCGTATACGATACATAAACACACATGGCATACCATACACATTAACACTCATTTGCACACATACACAGACCACATGTAACATACACAGATGACATACATAGGCTTATACACACACACCACACTGTACATAGATACACACTTGCTAACAAATACACACAGAGCACGCATGTTAGACAACACACGCACATACCCACACACGTCCACCCCTGTTGAAGGGGCGGGTTATAGTGTACTCCAAAGACTGTAAAAGCAGAGTTTATCTATGCATATGTGTTTGAACTGTGTTAGGAAGAGGCTTGTTTGAAAAATATCTGTGAAAAATATCTGTTTTTTAAACATGGTCTCCATATGACCTTTAACTCCTCCTCCAAGGCTAAAATCGTTGGGCTTCCATTGCTACATTTGTCAGATGAGGACAGGAAGATTACCATAAGGGTTTAACCTGGACATAACCATGCATGAGAGGTCCCTGGCCCAGGTAGCAATAAGCAACTAACCTGCATATATTCCTCCTTGGAGACATTTATCAGCTATAACTCTTTCGACTTGAGATTGTATTTTGGACATTGTTGATCTAAATACAGATATCTTTCATATGCCATGTGTAAGTTAGGAAAACATCACTCTATTACTTCCTCCTTGGTTGGTCATGACCCCAGGAACCAGAGGTAACCAGGAAAAGGATTGTCTTACCTTCAATGTCCAGCGGGGTCAGGGAAGGTGAGTAACATGCCTCCAGCCCCACGGCTCTGTCAGCCCCGCAGTGTCCCTAGCGTACTAGGGAAACTCTTCCCTGACCTCTTACACTCTACAGGCCTCCTGAGCTCACACTAAAGCCTTCAAAGGCCTCAGGCCCACCTACCACGGTGAACTTGAACATTATGGCCTCTGAGTAGCCCATCAGGTCACTACATAACCCATCCTTCTCCTGGCGTCTTCCTGGGAGCTCTTTCTTGGTGTGGCCAGTATTTTGTCTATCTTGATTCCCTCAGCAAGGTCAGGATCTAGAGCAGGTGCCCAATCAATTTGGTTTAACTCAGTTGTGTTTTTTTTCAAAGCAATAGCTTCTTATTATATATTCTGTTAGTCAATATTTTTAGAAAAAGAAACGGTCCACCAGAAAACATGTGACCATCCATTCTGCTGAGAAAGGAGAGGGGTGTGGGCTGAAAGGACCGGTTATGACCATGGGCTGCCCAGAGCCCAGTGCAGGCCAAGCCAGGGTCACGATGCTGGCTCCTTCTGCTTGCCACCCTGAATGTGCGTGCACGCGCACACACACACACACACACACACACACACACAATTCATTATTTATTTGTATATCTGTATGTTTGTGTACGTGGGAGCCATAATGCTCTTGTACAGGTCAGAGGACAATTTTCCGGCGTCAGGTCTCTGCTCATACCATGTGGGTTGCAGGGATCAAACCCAGGTTACTGGGTTTGGAGGAAAGTGCCTTTACTCACTGAGCCTTCTTGCTGGCCCGGCCCTGTACCTTTGACTTCTAGCTCTCCTTTATGCATCTTGGTGCTCAGGTTTGTTTGTTTGTTTGTTTTGGCAAGTCACTTTGGAAAGAAGAGGCTTACTTGTTTTTGAGAGTATTCAGTGATACTCTCGGAGGACCGAGAATAGAATGTGCACTGAGGCTCAGAGCTGTCAGGCCTTTCCTACAGACAGCTATTGGAGCTAAAATGCTCCTAGCTGCCCACTGCCTTTTGTAAACAAAACAAAACCCAAACCAAAAAAACCCCCAAAACTAACAACAACAACAACAACAACAAAACAAGGGGAGTTTTAAGATTTTTTTTTTCTGCATATGAGTGTTTTGCCTGCCTGTATATGTACCACATGCATGCCTGGTGCCTATGGAGGTCAGAAGAGGGCATCAGATACCCTGGCACTGAAGTCATAGATGATTGTGAGCTATCATGTGGTACTGGGAATTGAACCTTGGTCCTCCATAAGGGTGACAAGTGCTTTTAAACACTGAGCCACCCACAACCAATAGCTTCTAATAAATAATAACATCACCACTTAAGCACAGCAAGCTCAATATTGGCAGCCTGTGTGCGCTGAATAAGGATGAGCTCACTATGGAGATGCTCTCAAATCCTCAAACCCTATGGGTTGGACTCAGAACCCCATCTTCATGGAGGGGGAGATAAGGGACTTGTCAATGTTACTCAGGGCAGGGACTATACGTGTGGCTTCTCAGGCCCATAGGAACGTCACAGACTGATGGCCCCAGCTGCTGACTTCTGAATTCCTCTATGAGGCCACATCTTTCTTAATAGCTGAGCCAGACAGAGAAACCAAAGAAGGCTGGGAGGCACAGGCTTCCAGTGGTGAGTGACTCTGGCTCAAGGACCATAAACACCTTGCAGAGCTCAGAATTGTGTTGCTCTAACAGACATGTCTACACTGATCTCCTTCGTTCTCCCTTTTGCCCAGCATCCTCCAGCTCCCACTCTGCTTCCATCACTGGGGTGGTTAACCCCATCTTAGCATCTGCTTTTGTAGGACCAGAAGGACATAGCTAAAGAGACAGTCAGAAAGGACCCTGCCTGTATCCCAGTGTCTGTCCCATCTTTCCTCTACAGCAATGGAACTTTCAGCCCTGTTTCCAGACAAAGGACAATTCCAGTCTCCCTTGCAGCTATGTGGAAAACCACTGGCTGGACCTGAAATGCTTGGACTCAGTAACTTTCTGGATTACATTATTAAAGGCAAGTAGAATCAGCATTGTAGGTAGAGCAGAGGAAGAAGACACAGGGAGGCTGGACCGCAGTAGATTCTGAGCCACAGTGCCTGCTCAGACTTTTATCAGAGAGGAAAGACTTGCATTTGTTCAAACTACTGTTATAAACCTTTAGAGAACCTAAATGTTCGCTACACAGACAATCTCACTGTCTCAGCTGGTCCAGATCTGAATATGCTCTTAGTGGACAAAGTTCTGGGTTTTATTTTATTTTTTAAGACAGGGTTTCATGTAGCACAAACTGTCCTCAAACATACTATTTAATAGAGGATGACTTTGAACATCTGATATACGCCCTAGGTCTACCTCCCAAATGCTGGAGTTACAGGGTGCTAGGATCACAGTCGTGCACTACCAAACCTGTTGTGTGGTGGAGAATAAAACACAGGGCTTTGTGCACTAGCTAATCACTCTATCAACTGAGCTATGTACACAGACAAACCTCTGGATTTAAATACACACACATAGATATATACACATACATACATATATTTTGTATTGAAACTGAAAGGTCACAGTGAGAATATGGAGGTCAGAGGGCAATTCTGAAGATTCAATTCTCCTTTTAACCTTTACAAGGGCTTTGGGGATCAAACTCAGGTCATCAGGCTTTCTTGGCAAGTACTTTTACCCAATGAGACCCCAAAGCTCTGGATCTTAAAGGGCCTCAAATACATTTACAAAAAAGCAACTGCTGTGATTTGAATAAGTTCCTTAGGAGTTCGTAGGTCCCAAATGTAACTCTCAAATTCATGTTAATGTACCTGGAGGTAAGGCCTTTGGGAGGTGATTAGGGTTAAATGAGGCCATGAGGGTGGTCTCCTCAGAACAAGGTTAGTAGCCTTGTAAGAATAGGAAGGGAGATGCACATGGTCCATGTAATGCCCTCTGTCAAATTATAGCCCAGCAAAAAAAAAAATGTCCTCACCAGATGTGATAGTCATAAGCTAAACACCTCGATAAATTAGCCAGTCTCAAGATTTTAAAAAGTTTTTTATTTTTATTTCTTTTGAGACAGGGTTTCTCTGTGTTACAGAGCCCTGACTGTCTTGGACTCCCTTAGCAGACCAGGCTGACCTTGAACTCATAGAGCTACGCCTGCTTTGCCTCCTGAGTGCTGGGATCAAAGGTGAGCACCACTACGCCCAGCTAAGTTTTTATTTTTTAATATATTTTAATTTTTATCTTTATGTGTTTTGCCTTCCGTGTATGGGTGAAGGTGTCAGATCCCCTGGAACTGGAGTTACAGACACTTGTGAGCTGCTGCATGGGTGCTGGAAACCCAGGCCTCCGGAAGAGCAGCCAGTGCTCTTAACCAGTAAGACATCTCTTCAGCCCCTTCAGGTTTTCAGTGTAGCATCAGGAACCTGACTAGCATAGCAACCAACCACATGGAGAAAGGTAATGAGCCAGAGGCACGTGATGGCTAAGAGCGAGAATGGGGGGCCTGGTGGCTTGGTAGGTGGCAAGTGATAGGCAGGCGATACTATCACCCAAACAGGGTGTAACACTAAGGGTTAGCCCTGAGCTTGGAGCATGGGCTGCCTTGGGAACCACTATGATGGAAAATACTTGCAATTGGTTGTGGGACATAGATTTGATAAAATAACATACACGAGTTCAGCCCAAAGCAGTGGAAGCACTTTCCATAGCAATGGGGAGGTCCTTGAGTCCCGCTATGGGTGCCTGACACAGATCTGTCAGCCCAGAGAAGTAGAAATCAGCCTCCATGGCTGCGTGCTTTGAGCCTCCACATCGCCGGGTCTAAGGCCCGCTACAGCCAGCTGCACACTGTGGGGTCAGGTGGGACTCTCTCAGCCTCTGGGATCTATTCGGGGCTCTTCCCTTCCCTTGTCCTGCAATGTCCAGCCAACATCCAGGAAACAGCTTTCTCAGCGCCTCCCCCTCAGTGTCTCCTTGCTCCCAAAGTGCATTGGACAGAGGGATGGTGAGGAGCGAGGGCTTCCTGCCAATTTATTTTCTCCATTCCAGGCAAGCAGCAAAGCACTGGACATAGGCGTAGATTCAGTGGATGGTCAAAGAGGCAAGCCATTTGTCACCAAACCCCGAGTGGCCAGAAGTGGAGTGCCCACGCATTTATGCAGGAAATCACTCAAGGGCTCTTGTGACAGAGATGGGGGCCGTCATTGTTGAGAGGTGTCATGGAGACAGCTGTCAGCGATGGCTCCTGGAAACACAGCTGGAGGATGAGGTCAGAGCCAGCCTGGGTAGGAAGAGCCTGCCCTGATGGTCCAGACACTGTGAGTGATTTCCGTTGACTACTGCAGCAGTGATAGTGGGAATGGAGCCTTCAGAGGCCTCATGAGGCAAATGTGTCTGGTTTAAAGCATTGTTTCTGGCTTCCTGTTCTGCACAAGAGTCTCGAGCCGCTGGGGGCTTGTAGAGAATATTCCAGACTCTGGGTCAGAATGCCTGGGTTTGAGTGTGCCCCAGGGATTTGCAAGAAGTGCTTTCCTTAGTGATGGAGAGTTGATTCAATGAAGATTATTACTATTGTTTTCTGCCTTTCTCATGAGAGAGACTGTACAGATATATATGCACACACGTTTACATGTTTGATGTGTATAGGCACATACATGCATGTGTGTTCATGAATGTGTGTTTGTATGCAGATGCAGACCCAAAATTGGTGTTTAGTATCATCTCCATCAATCCTTCACTTTATCCATTGAACCAGGGTCTCTCGGTCAAACTCAGAGCTCAGGAGTCTTATAGGTATCCTTAGTCAGCTTGCTTGGGGACCCCATCTTAGCCTTTCAAGACTGGAATCCCAGGCTGGCCACCATGTCCATGCTGCATTTGTGCCAAAATCTGCACTCCGGGTCTCACACTTGCACAACAAGCTCTTTAGCCACTGAGTCATCTCCTTGGCCCTCAAATGTGGGTTTTTATCTGAGGATTGCAAAATTCGATGAAAGGGCACAGGAACTAAACAGCATGATCCGTAAAGTTATTGCTTAAGAAGTAAAAGCACTTAGACAAAGCTTCCGGGCAAGGCGAATAGACAGCGTTGGGCGTTGAAAGGTGACAATCAGGGCCCAGTGGAGGGTGGCTTTTGCCCTGTCTTGTGATTGTATTTTAAAATCTATGTGATCTGTAATTGTTTTAAGGTGAAATGTCCCATACAGGCTTGTCTGTTAAAGGCTGGGTTTGTCTGTTAAAGGCTGGGTTCCTGGAGCTGGAACCTTCTTTTGGAAGGTTCTGGCAACATCAGGATGCAGAGCTGAGCTAGATGTAGGTTGTCAGGGGCATGTCATGGGGTGTGTGTGCTATATCTTGCCCCCAAACACTTGCTGTCAGCAGCCACGGCACTCTCTCCGATTCCCTAGAGAGCAAGAGTCTCCAGAGGTTTTCTTCCAGGTGTAAAGTGTTACTTTTGTTTGTTTTTGTTTTTTAGCATCACTGGTTCTGTTTCAGCTTAACTTACTAGCACGCCTGAGGTGTGGTCCAGCTTCCAGGAGCTCTGTAGTATTCAGGGAACAAAGCAGGTCCCTCTGACAGCTCAGGGATGCCCAGGATTTTGGAAGCTAGTTCAGTACTTTGTTTTGAGACTGGGTTTCTCTGTGTAGCCTTGGCTGTCCTGGTCTCACTTTGTAGACCAGGCTGGCCTGGAACTCACAGAAATCTGCCTGTCGATCTTCTCAAGGCTGTGCTCTGGTAAGGGAAGTGTATGTGTTCAGGGCTTCCACCTGCCCTACCTATCCGAGTGGCAGAACTTGGCCAGGTCAGTTAGCCTTGTCCAATCTCAGGTTCTCCAGATTCAAAATGGAGATGGCAGGAGCAAACCAGGTGTGTGGGAAGTTGATGAATACTTTGGGAGGGACAGATGTGAAGTGCTGGCCCATTTAACCTCTTGGCAGATCCTTATTCTCTTTCTAACAACATCTGGAAGCCAGTGGCACATCTGTTTCCTCTCGCTGCTTCCTAGTGTTTGTTCATCTTAGAGGGAGAACTCAGAGAATGGCTTTGACAGTGTGATGCATGGGGATCTACGGTAGGCATCCGAATGTGGTAGTGTGGCATCCTTGGGAGGCAACGGGACAATTTAGTGTGGACCAGCTAGCAATTTGGCTTCTCGGTGATCTTCTTGGTATGTGTGCCCAAAGCAAATCCACACTCTTCCCACCTCAGCCGTGGGTGCTGTTGGTGTTGGTGTCAGTGATGATGGTTCCACTGAGGTCAGAACAGACATTTGGCACCGTTGATTCTGAAGCATCATCCACAGGCCCGTGTGTGTCCCCAGCTGGTTCTACCGACCTAGAGCTATGGGCCCTTGAGGAGGTAGGGCTGGCTAACAGAACCGGGTCACTAGGGCAAACCTTTGCAGGTTGGGGCCAGGCCTCTGGCTCCAGCTCACACTCTGTTTTCTCACTGTCTCTGCTTCTTTCACGTGGGCCCATGGCCTGGAGCTCCTATGTGCTCTCCCCACCACGATGGACACAAACCTTCTGAAACCATGAGCTAAAATAAACCTTCCCATGACCATTTCTGTTGGGTATTTTGTCACAGGGATGCAAAACAATGAATGTATTGCATAAAAGCATACTGAAAACAATTTTTAAAACTCACTATCGTTCACTCACTTAGCCCTGCTGGAGATTGAGCTGAGGGCTTTGTAAGGGCAAAGCAAGCACAGTACCACTGAGCTACAGCCCTAGCATTACCTGCCATGTCTTCTATCCCATCCTCCATGATCCAGCACTGGGTAACAAGGTCTTAGGCCACTGCCGTACCACGGCACCAGGCGTAGGTGCCACCGCTCCCCGGGACCAAAGCTCTGGGTAGTTTAGTGCCTCAGACTGTGGTACAGCTTCCTCCGCTTGGTTAGCCCCCCCACCCCCAGGTAACAATGGGCGCTCGGTGGGTCTCTGGGTTTGATGCCCTCTGAGTGGCTGACTGACTGACTGACTGACTGACTGACTGAGACAGGGTCTCTCTCTCTCTCTGAATTGGTTTGTCCAGGAAGCCCCAGGGAACCTCCTGCCTCCACTCCTCTGGGCTGGACTTGCAGGTGCTTGCATAAGGTCTGTCTTTGTGTGAGAGGTAGGTCCTCGTTTTGCACAGCAAGCATTTTACCCAGCCACCTCCCTAGTCCCTTCATAGCACGGTCAGCTCAGTCTACCTGGACTGAGTTCCAGATAAACAGTGAGTCGATTGAATGAAAGAAAGTGTGTGCCGGGGGACATTAACTCCGGCGATGTTCATTTTTTTTTTCTTTCTGCAAAACAGAGCTGCTAAGACTATTCAACAAAGAGCCTGCCACAAAGCAGCATTTGATAAATATAAACAGCCAAACAAAAACAAAAAAACAATCTCTACAGAGGCCGTATAAATGACCTCTGGTACCTTTCCTGGCCCACCTTCCAGCCCTTCATGCCCCAGTGTCCAGAAGCCTTTTCTGCAAAGTGGTAGATGATAAATTTCTTCAGCTGAGTGGACCACACAGGTGGAAACTGATCAGGTGTGCCACTGGGGAAATCTCTGGATAGTAATATGCCCTGGAGACGACAGGAATAAACAGTCGCTGCCTTGGTCTAATATAACTGCTTCCGGAGGGTGTGGTTTCGCCGGGAACTGGCTGCCACCGCATCTCCAGTGTTTGTGCTGCGTTTGCTCACCATTAGCTAAAGGTGTGGTTATTTTGTTCCTGTTTACCATAGAACCACACAGGCAGCTGTGGAGACCACAGGCTTGGTCCTCACTCCTCTGGGGGATTTGCAGCCCTCTCGCCTGCCCGCCTAAACCCTATGAAGGCCCTGTGTTGCCCCAAAGCTGCCCTTTCTACCAGCACAGACATAAGTTCCGCCCACCCAGGAAAACTGGCTAAGGAGTACAATTACTCCACTCTCCTCTACCAGCGAGGAATCACCATGGCAACCTGCAGCTCAGCCCTGCAGAGCCCTACACGCCTAAAAAAACGAACTCCCTAGGGGGGAACACAACAACAGCATCACCGATTTTCCAGAGAGGTCACATGGCCCAGGAGACCAGGAAAGGATTTAAAGGAAATATTACAAGGCCGATACAGGTTGAATAACCGTGTCTAAATCCTGGAGCCGAAACAAAGTCTCAGTCTCAGATTTTGCATGGTTTAGATTTTGCAGTATTTCCACACATCTAATGAGATATCTTGGTGTGATTGCTAACATTGATTGTCAACATGACAGGATCCAGAATTGCCTGAGAGACATAACTGTCTGTGTGGGGAGGTTTCTAGATTAGGTAACTGAGCTAGAGATACCCCCCTCCCCTTAACTGGGGTGACACTGTTCCATGGGATGGGTCCTAAATAAAAAGGGGGAAGCAGCTGCACGCTGCTGTTCGTCTTTCTCTGTGTCCTGCCTGTGTGACCCGCCATCTCACAGTCCTGCCACTGTGACTCCCCTGCCTCGATAACCACCCGTCAGCCATAATCCAAAGCAAACCCTCCCTCTCCTAAGTCGCTCTCAGGGGGCATCTTACCACAGCAATGAGAGAACTAAGACACCCCGGGAAGGCAGCCAAGTCCAAACACAAAGTTGCTTCTTGTTTGAGTAATACCCCACGTGCATATCATGGAGGCAACTTCATATGATATTTTCCATGAGTGCACCTGCGCTTTGAGTGTGACCCTTCACGTGTGTGTGTGTGTTCGATTGTTTTCCACTTCTGATGCCCTGGCAGCACTCAGAAACTGTCGGATATTTGGAGCAATTCAAACTTTCCAACAAGGGTTGCTCAACCTGATAGGAACTGGATTGTGAGCACCCTCAGGGCGGTATAGAAATCCCCCACTCTCAGTTTTATTTTTCTTTTCAGCATTGTGTTACGAGTCTCCCTGACATCCAGTCACGTACCTGGCTCCTGTTCTTGGAATCCGACCTGGATTCCGTTCTCAGCACTCACGGTGGCGCACAACCGTTGATAACTTCAGATCCAGGAGTCAGACGCCCTCTCCTGGCCTCTTCCTGGAACTGCAGAGCACATACACGTCCATGTAGGAAAAACATCCCTACATATACCAATAACATTTTAAAAGTAAAATACTGCAGAATAAGAGAATGTGTCTAGACAAGACCATAAGTAGGCCTATCTAGAAGGTACAATGAGAGTTGGCCTTTCAGGGGTGGTGGCATTAAAGTCAAAGGCTGAAGAGTCAGGAGGAGTCATCTGGACAAAAACAGGGGAAATGTCTCATCCTTTAGGGCCCAGGGCAAGAAAGACTTGTAAGGAGAGGAGAGTGACTGTGCTATGAGGTGTGCGGAGGGAGAAGTCAAGGCAGAAGAGAAGCAAGGACTGAGTCATGGAGCTTCGTCCCATCTTGGTGAGTGTGTTGCTTTAAGAATCAGCAGCCATTTTGCGAGTGAACTTAACACAGGGAACTATTAAAAGGTGCTAGAAGGAGGCCAGCCTGCTCTAAGTCAGTTCCAGGACAGCCAAGGCTACACAGAGAAACCCTGTCTTCCTGAAACCAGCAAGATGACAGAGACTGTGCCTGTGAACCCACTTTCCCTCCCTATGAACCCCCTCTCCCCCTCTGTGAGCCCACTCTCCACCCTGTCATGTGAGCGAGCAAACTGAGTAAAAGCTTTTAAGAGGGAAGGGCAAGGACTTTGCTTGTATTCTTTACCAAGCCCTCCGACAGAACAAAGCAAAACAAATCTCTAGTAAAAAGAACAGAAAGAAGTGCACGTGCAGGCATGTGTGTGTGTGTGTGTGTGTGTGTGTGTGTGTGTGTGTGTGTGTGTGTGCATTTGCTTGCAGTAGTGTTTGTGGAATGTGCATGTGTGCGTAGTTTGGGGCCCAGAGGTTGACATCAGTTGTTTTCCACTATTGCTCTCCAAGCTGTTCTTTTGAGACAAGGTCTCTCACTGAACTTGGCATTTCCCTTCTGGCTAGGCTAGCTAGCTAGAGAGCTCTGAAAAGCTCCTCTTACCACTAACGCTTTTTGTGTGGGTGCTGGGATCTGAACTCTGCTCCTCATGTCTGAACAGCAGGCGCTTTACTGACTGAATCAGCTCCCAAGGTGCAGAGGGAAGATATTCTAAGGAGGCCCGTACGTCTCTCCCTTTGGCCACGAGACTATTGAGACAACAGTCCCAAGGACCGGAAATTCCCCCAACAAATCTCCTCTTGGGCAAGGAACAGGTGCCAGCCAGAGGAGGAACTGGTTTCCCAGGAAGAGATTTCACAGAGTTCTGACAGCTTGATACAACACCTTGCAGGAGAGACCGGATCCAGAAGTCGATGATGAGTGAGACCATGCCTTGGCCAGAACCGCTCAGGTATGCACACCTCGTGTCCTCTATTTGAACCTAAACCTCTGGCCTGTGAGATGGCTCAGCAGGTAACAGCCCTTGCCTGTCAACCTGAGTTTGCTCCCCAGAATCCCCAGTGGAAAGGGAGAGCCAACACACACACACACACACACACACACACATACACACACACACACACCAATAATAAAATAAACTTTCAAAAATAAAATAACCTTAAGCCTCATGCCAGGACCCTGAAGGTGGACTTAGGGGGTCACTGGACCCCTTTATTTGCTTCTCTTCTAATCTTCCTTTCGTTGACTTCACTTCTTGGTTTAGGTGGCTGAGCCTAGCTAGTTAGGACCACCGGGGCTCGGCCTTTGATGCCCGGAGCTCTGGCAGCACATCCAGAACGCATGCTGGGTCCTTCTACACTTCCAGTGTCATCACCATTTCTAGACTCCAAGGGTCTGAGCCACCTCTCCTCCCTCAGTGTCAAGGTCCCTGTGGTCTCCAGCATCCAATGGCCTGTGGTGTGTACAAGCCAATAAACAGGCCTTGCCAATAATGTGGGCCTGGGTCTGCACAGATCCCAGGAATAGGCTTTGTCTTCCCCTTTTCCATCTCCGTTTGAGCAAGCTAGAAGAGCAGCCTGTTCAGTTATCATGGGCCTGCTGCCAGAGCTCTTACGAGCAGGGCCAGGGCCCTGGCAGCCCTGACAAGCTGCGCTCAGCTACTTGTCCTCAGTAGGCCAATTAAAGAAACAAACAAGAGTGGAAAATAGAGAAAGGGGCTTTTTAAAAATCACATTGGAAGGGGAACAAAGAGGCTCAGTGGGGATTTCCTCCCCCAAGTCCATCTTCCAGCTACTGATGTGAAGTTCAGCTTAGAAGGCAAGAAATATGCATAACTAATCAGTCTGGCCAAGACATGGTCCTGCCCATCCATCACTGTGCAGGAGACAGGAGCCCCCTCTGGCTGGCACCAGGGCCCCAGCCTTTTCCTTCCCAGCACGAGACTTCTGGGGAGATTCTAATCTCTTGGAGGGGTCCTTGTTTCAATATCCTGATATCCAGGGGGTGGGGACACCAGTTTGCCCCTGTCGACTCTCCCAGGTCCTGCCTGGCCTGTGACAAACCTTGCTCTTCCTTACTTAGAAGCCACTGGGAAGAGGCACAAGGTGGTCGTTAGGATCTGAAACTGAATCTGAGCCTCGAGGCTAATCAGAAGTATTTTGGCTCCAAAGCCTTGCACCATTATCTCTTTAAATGCTGGCATGGCCAGAAGGCTCTTGGAAACCAGTTTGGGAAGAGAAACAATTAAATTAGAGCAAAGATTCAGTGAGGCGTGTGTTAAAGCAAAGCCTGTCATCAGAAGCCTGGGCTCACTCCCCCAACTGACTCTTTATCTCTCTCCCTCTCTTCATTTTAAATGAGGACATCTCTGCAAATCTGTCTCAACTTTCCCTGGAGCCAAGCTCTGCTTCCTTGATTGGATAGGGGTAACTGTCCATGTTCCCTACCAGTGTTCCCCTCCAAATTGCATGTTGTACAAAGCAGGTCTCAAAAACATATAATTCTGTTGTTGTGAAATTGTTGCGCTGAGGCTGAGTTTTGAAAACATGGAAAAGTTCACTGGGGAAGTAAGGGGGGGGTGTTATTCCCAGTTATGATCAGCGAGGATGTCACTGGCCCAAATGTTATCTGCAATAGTATAGAGGAGACCAAGGCTTTTGTGGGTTGATTTCTCAACAGTCCGGGAAGACCTTGTGATTCCAGAGAAGATAAAAAGAAACTCGGGAATCAGATTAGGAGACCTGCGTCACAGGCTGCCCCGGGGCTTTGGAGTTGCTTGAGTCAAATCTTTCAGCTCTCATTCTCCCTTAGGTGAATTGAGAGGAACAGGCTGGATGCCCCCAAGTGTCACTTGGTTCCTGAGAAACCTCACGTCTTCATGCTTCCCTTTTTCTAAGTGGCAGGCGGAGGAATTGACAACTTCAGGAAAAGGTCCAGCCTCCGGGTTCCACCATTTGAGGCATCATGGTTGAATGCTCCCAGGTCAGAGGAAGCCATTGCTATGCACCTAACTTTATTGTGTTGTTCCTCCGGTGGAGTGAATAAGATGCATCCCCAACCCAAAGAGCTAGGCTAGACTTTTCCAGTAGGGCCAGACAGAATAGGAAACAGGTCACAGTTTGCCCTTTCAGTCCAAGATGCACCCGCCGCTCTATGGAGAACGGATGCATTGCCTAGAAAGGATGGAGTCACATTTCCGAACGATAGCCAAGCCTTAGGCCTCCTTGGGAGGGCAAAGCCCGACAGAAGCCTTCTCTCTGCCTTCCTGGAGAAGGATGGGTCTCGGGGTAGGACTAGCTTGATACTCAATGGTGAGGTCAGAGCTGGGTGTGCTGTAGAGCAGTGCTACACGCTGCCCTATCCTGTGGTCTAAGGAAGGCCCATGGATCTGGGAGATAGGACACACTCGCAAGGCAAGCTTCGTGGCTGCCAGGGGCTCCAAACAGTGTCCTGTTACTAAGAGTTTGAGCAGCTCAGGTCCTCTGCCGTGGTTTCCTCTTTGCTCTGGCTACCATCAGCTGCCATCAGCTCTCATCCAGCTTCCAATTTTGCCGAGGCTTCTACCTCAACCTCCTAAGTGCTGGAATTTCTAGTTTGAGCCAATTGAACCTGGCTTTGCCAGTTAAGAGCTTTAGGTTTTGCCGGGCATGGTGGCACACCCCTTTCAGTCTCAGCACTCAGGAGGCAGGGGCAGGCAGATCTCTGTGCGTGTGAGGCCAGCCTGGTTCTGTGGAACTCTCTCTATGGAGAGCCAGCTACACAGAGAAACCCTGTCTTGAACCGCCCCACCCCAGAAAAGAATCTTTGTACACTCATGATATTCATCCTTAAGCTAACCCCAACCCCTGCTTTTCTGCCTCAATTGCTCTATAACGCAGAGTGATCCTGTCCTGGTATCAGGCTTTCATTATCTGAGGGTCTAAGCACAAAACGGAATAAGTAAGTCCTCTTCTAGTCAAACATTATTAAGAAGAGGTAAGATAGTGACAAAACATTAACTGAGTGTGGGTCCCTGGAAAGCCAAGGGCTGTGTGTCCATGAGGGCCACACACCCATGAAGCTGGCCTGGCATGGTGTAACATGAGAGCAGACTGTCCCGTGGAGGCATGTCAATGGGTCCATAAGATGCCTGCCTCAGGCTGGAGAGGTGGCCCAGTGGATAAGAGCACTGTCTGCTCTTCCAGAGGTCCTGAGTTCAATTCCCAGCAACCACATGGAAGCTCACAACCACCAACGGTGGGATCTGATGCCCTCTTCTGGCACGCAGATAGAGCACTCACACGAAAGAAAGAGAAAGAAAGAAAGAAAGAAAGAAAGAAAGAGAAAGAAAGAAAGAAAGAAAGAAAGAAAGAAAGAAAGAAAGAAAGAAAGAAAAAAAGAAAAGAAAGAAGACACCTGCCTCACTCCCTGTGGACTCGCTCTGCTGCTATAGGCCACATCAAGCACCCCAAGGCCTTGGATGTCTGCGAAGGCGTTTGTTAATCCCACGTCCCGGGTGATAATAGAAACTGGCCAGCATACCTTGGCATTTGTCTTGTTCCCCCTTTATTCTTCCCGGGCTTCCAGACTTTGAGATGACACTCTCTACAGCCAGGCCATGGGAATCCCTTGTGGAAACACCTGGGAGATCCCTTAGGGGCCTCTCAATTGAAGTAGGTCAATAACAAGTTAACCATTTGCTGTCGTTTGGATGTGAAATGTCCGCAGAGGCATTTGAACACTTGGTCCCCAGCTGGCCATGCAGTTTGGGAGAGCGAGAGAACCCTTGGGAGACAAAGGCTTGCTAGAGGAAGTGAGTCACTGTTGTGTGCACTTGTGTATGTGCAGTGGAGGTCACAGGTCAGTGTTAGGTATCCTCTATTGCTCTGAATATTATTATTATTATTATTGTTATTATTATTACTGATACGCTGAACCTGGAACTCTCTAATTTGGCCAGACTGAGGTTTGGTTTGTTTGTTTGTTTGTTTGTTTTTTTACCAGTCCCATATCTTGTTCCCGCTCAGCTTCCTGACTGGATGTAATTTGACCAGCTGGCCTCTCCTCTTGCTGCCATGCCTTTCCCGCCACTTTGGAGTGTATCCCTTGGACCATTCACCCTCCTTCCCTCCCTCCCTTCCTTCCTTCCTTAAGTTGCTTTTTGCCAGGTATCTTGTCACATCAGTGAGAAAAGTAACCAACAAGGGGACCATGGGGACTGAACTGCACATGAGAAATGCCAGTGAGGTGGAGTGGGGACAGGAAGAACAACAAAAGCTAAATGTCTGTCTACACAGGCACCCAGTGGGGCCTATGGGTCAGGGAGAAGTCACAGGAGGTCAAGAGGACCAGCCATCTGGCCATTGGGATGAGGGTGGCCATGGGAAGTAGAATGGCTTAAATGTGAAATGTCCCTTTTGGGCTCATGTATCGGAACACCTGAAGGCTGTAGAACCTTTAGGAAGTAGAACCCGCTAGCAGTGGTTCTCGGCCTGTGGGTCATGACCCCCTGGGAGTTGAAGGACCCTTTCACAGGAGTTGCCCAAGACTACGGGAAAACACAGATAGTTCTGAAAAAAAATTTTATGCTTGTTGGGGGGGGGGCGGTCACCACAACAAGAGGAGCTATATTAAAGGGTGGCAGCATTAGGAAGGTTGTGGACCACTGTGTTGGAAGAAGCGGGTCTTGAGGGCCCAGCACGGCTGTTTCCTGGCCTGGTGAGGTGTGATATCAGCAAGCGACCTCATGCTCCTGCTGTCACAACCACGAGCCATTCCACTGCCAAGCCTTCCCTGCTGGAACTCTCAAACCACCAAGCAAAGCAAACCCCTTCCCCAACACAGGGCTGCAGATTTGTGTACCCATGCATCTACAGAGGCCGGAGCTGTCCTCCATTGCTCTGCACCTTAGTTGCTGAGACAGGGGCTCTTACCGAAACCTAGAGCTCACTAATTTGGCTAGACTGCCCAGGCAAGCTCCTGAGGTCTCCTGTTTCCACCTTCCAGAACCAGAATTACAGGTGCACACAGCCGCATCTGGCTTGTTTCAGGACTGTCAGGTCCTCAGGACTGTGCAAGAAGCACTTTACCCACGGAGCCCTGTCCCCAGTCCCCTTCCTCACATATTGTCAACTATTTGGTCCCAGCAATAAGAGAAGCAACAAAAACAGAGAGTTTAATTCAGCTCCCTCATCCTGATGTGTCTCTAGGTCCCACAGGGGAAGCTTAATGGCTTGCAATGGAGGCCTGTGGCCCCGTAGGTCAGAGAAGGACCAGGCCCTTCCCAGGCTTGTGGTTTTTTTTTCCTCTTTTCTGATAATACACACACACACACACACACACACACACTTGTGGGAACAGATTCTCTGGCTACAGACTGGAGCCACAGAGCCTGTTGTGGTCTTGCAGAATGCCTCAGACAGAGGGAGTGTTTACGTCAGCTCACGGATGACAACACAGAGGTAGCACACTGTCTTCGTGTGTGTGTGTGTGTGTGTGTGTGTGTGTGTGTGTGAGTGCTCCATCAAAAAGGGAACTTCAGAGGTGACATCGGGGTGACAGTGTGGCTCTCTGGTATATTGCTGGGGCCCAGCTCCCAGCTCCCAGTCTGTTTCCTTATCTGTAAAAACTGCAGTCATACTTTGCAAAGACTGTGGAGAGGGTCAAGACATGAACATTAATGGTTCCTCGTATACAGCTGGTGCTCCATAAACAGGTATTGGAAGTTTTCCAAGGAAGACACTCAGAGGTGACTCTTTTTTTTTTTTCTGCATGTAAATAACAAAGTCTAGATGGGGAAAGGCCTGGCTTTGTTCAGAATACTTCTCGGTATAGTACACTCAAGTTGGGGCTGGGGATGGGGCAGGTGCTGAAAGAAGAGAGTTAAAAACCCATGGAAAAATGTTTTCCTCTGGGTGTTGAGATTCTCCTTTCAGGAGCCACTGCCTCTAGGGAACTTTTCCTGGCTCCCACCCTGCCTCGTCCCTTCTCACTCTGGCTTCTGCTGTTCTCTTCAGCATCCAGAGTAGAGAGATGCAGCCCTAGCCTGGCTGTGTTCTCAGCTGTTCCCTCTTGTCACTCCATCCTCTGAAGTGCATTCTGGATTGGGACAGGGAGGAGTCAGGCCCCGCTGACAGGGTCCCGCTGGACCAGCCTCTGAAGCTAACCCTAACCCGGACATGGGCAGTGTTCTCAGCCTCAGCCTCCAGACCAAGTATGACCAAGGTGTTCATTCTGTAGCTCGTTCTTCTGAATGGAAATGCTCCCTCCCAAGGGAGGCACAAGGCCTCATGAGAAACTTTCAGGACTCACGAGGTCCCTCTCCAAGGCTGTACAAGCAGTTCATAGCTGCTGGGAGGGAAAACACCATTCAGAGGCCCAGCCTGCAAGCTGGGCAGTGAACTCCAGCGACCCAGATTTTGTGAATACAATAGACACACTGCCTCACCAAACAAGACTTTTGGTATATTCATTCCTTTGCTCTGTCACAAGTGCTCTGTCTGGGTGAATGGGTAGCTTCTCGTGTCTCCAAGAAAGGCCACAATTTCCTCCCAGCGAGGACTAACAGAACCAAAGGTGGGTTTGGGAGGAATAGCAGCCCGGCCTCCGCTGTGGGTGCTGAGGCCTGTAACCGAGGTGGACAGATCTTAGGTCTGCACGGCCAATCCCGGTTGGATCTCTTTTGCATGTGGGGTAAATTGGTGGACCTCCTTGCTGATTCACCCCCCCCCCCCAAGCTAGCATGGGTAATCCTATTTTGGTGACAGCTGCCTCAGTCACCTATGTCACTGTAAGTAACCTCTCACCCATGTTCCTGCTAGGGATTCTAACAAAGTCATTGGTTCACCAAGTCAGACATCATTGGCAATTGTTTCATTGGTTCGTTGCTGCCTTATCTGGTGTGAATAGGTGTTTATTCACATCACCTCAGCAAAGCCGTGCAAGCACACTGCATGAGCCTCGCCTCAGGCAGGAATCCACACAGACACCTCTTCTGGTCTTGACCTTCTGTGTGGATTATCTCTTCACCGGATTGTACTGGAAACCTAGACACCTTTGTCATGCTTTGGCTGTTCCTAACATGGTCTGGTGTAGGAAATACCAGTGTCCAGTGTTGACCTGGAACCCAGTAGGGCCTGCTGGTCGAACTGTATCCAGATTCTCTTCTGAGGGGGCGAACTAGAGGGAGAGAGCAAGAACCTGGAAGCCGGTGCAATTACCTGTTGATCCACACCAGGTGAAAGCAACAGCTAGGTGCTACCTCACCCTTTCTGAGGGTCACATGTCTGGAGTTCTTGGGTGCCGCTCTCCATATCTGCATGCTAGAAATCCTGGAATGAGGTGGAATCACACAGACAGCACACCACATGGCTGGCAGCTAGAGTCCTGGGTTCCTTGACACTGGGCATGTAATTGTCGCTATTAGAGATGTACTGTTGGTACCTACAGGGCAGCAGAGGGTTTATTTGTCTTACCCATCCTTACAGAGCTCTGAGGCCCCAGCTCTAAGCCCCCTGGTTTGTGGGACCTTGCCTCAGCAGTCTAAGCTCAGTAACATACCATGGGAGAAAAACCTTATTCTGCTACAGTCTTCTGAACAAGGTGTCCTGCCCTGGCAGCACAAGGCTCTCATGGTAACACGACATCACAGTTACTGGAGATGAACTATGTAGCCCTAACCGGCCTCTAATTCAGGATCCTCCCATCTCCACCTCCCGGGTTCTGAGAATAGCTTTCAGCAATAGGAGATCCAAGTGACCATGGGTTATGATATAGTCACTTCTGTGACTATATTGAAGATGCACTAGTACCTTCAAGTTCAGAGGCTGAAGGACTCATGGTCGGTATCCCTGCAGAGCTGGGAGGCCCCTCTGCACAACTTCTAGACCTTCAGGGTTGGTCTATGTTCTGTTATCAAAACAGGCTGTTGCAGATTGGGTAATTTACAAGACAACTTGTTTCTCACAGTTCTGCGAGCTGGGAAACCCAGAAGATGGTGCTTGCATCCAGAGGGGGCCTCGGTGCTCTATGAGAACGCCAGAGAAGGGCAAGCGTCCGTGCATGCTACAGGGGAAATTGTGTCAGACTCAACCTTTATAGGGAACCTGCTCCCGTGATGACTCAGCCCACAAAACAGCAGTGATGCGTTGATGTCATGCCTTAAAGGACTCACCCCTTCATACTACAACATTTAGTAAAAGTTACATGTATGTGATATGTGTATATGTGATATATATATGTGTGTGTGTATTTGTGCATGTGTGCATTTGTGTGTGTGTGAAAGGCACCAGATGTCATGTGTCTGAACAAGGCAGCCCCGCCTATGTTGCCTGGCCCATCTCCTCTGTCCCCTGCCTGCTCCACCTACCCTATCCATCCTACCTACCTTGCCTGTGCCTCCCGCCTGCCTTGTCTGTGTTAGTTTCTCCCCTGCACCCCATAACAATGCGGGCGTGGTTCCCCAGCCTCCTCCTCATGGGCTCCAGTGGCACAGCTGCAGCCTTCTGTTCCACTTGCGCCTACGACAATGAGCTCAGCCTGGGAGCAAAAAGAAAGAGCCCCAACACGTGTTAAATATGTGGGTGTGGGCTGTCTGCCCCCCGCCCCGAACCTCAGCGGTAGACATTGCTTCTGCTCAGCAAAGTCTTCATCCAGGGAGGCAGCCTTGGATGCTGAGCACGGATCCAGTTGATTACTGGCCGGGGAAACCTTAGGTGAGCAGTGTTTCTTGTTTGTTTTCACGGTCAAATGGAGCTCAGTTAGTTCCTTTGGGGGAGTCAGGCTCATGCAATCCCCAGAGAGGGTTTTCTTGCAGGGGAGGGGGGCTCTCATCCACCAGAAATGACAGCAGTAACTCATCTCCCTGGCTCAGCTTTTGCAGGCAGAATGCAATGACATCTGCCTTATTTACTTATTTATTCCCACCTTTACAGCTCAGAGAGAATTGAGCGGATGGAACCTCCTGAATCCTAATGATGCTCCAAGCAGCCATCAGCCTGGTACAGGCAGAGGCAACTTTCCCCATAGCTGGGTGACCCTGCCTGGCTCTCCACAACCCCAAGTCTGGAAATCCAGGCCGTGGTTTTTCTATTTGCTGTCCTGCTGATCCGGTTATTACTTTCAAATACAAGGTAATGAGTTTTCTAGAATCATCACTCGAAGGAACAGCACGCTGGAGGCTAAGCCTCGAATGTTTCCAGAAAGCTACATGTATTCTAACAGCCAGCAAAGTGAAAACTCAGCTGGGCAGTGGTGGTGCGCGCCTTTAATCCCAGCACTTGGGAGGCAGAGGCAGGTGGATCTCTCTAAGTTTGAGGCCAGCCTGGTCTACAGAGTGAGTTCCAGGACAGCCAAGGCTACACAGAGAAACCCTGTCTTGAAAAAAATGAAATGAAACAATGTGAAAACTCAGCTAACAGAATATTCAGGGTGGGTGGAAGGCTTGGCTCATCTCTGAGACCAGGTGATTTAGTGGACTTTGGAGGATGGGAACCATTTCTGTGACCTCTAGTGGTCTCTAAGATGTAGGACGTTAAGATGGCTCATTTCAAACCTTCCAAAAAAATGTAGCTCAATCCCACCCTTTCATTTTTATAGACAGGTTTTCTTTGAGTAGCCCTGGCTGTCCTGGAACTCTATTGACCAAGCTGGCCTCAAATTCTCAGAGATTCACCTGTCTCTGCCTCCTGAGTGCTGGGATTAAAGGAGTGTGCCACCGCCTGGTTGAACCAGACATTTTTTTTACCTCTCCTGGGCAGAGTATGGTACACAGGCAGGGACAGCTCATGCAGTGGTATACACTGTCCTCTGTCCCAAGGTACTCAGTTTTGGGGTATGATAAGTAGGAGTTATAGGGGGCTTGCCTTTCACTCACCACACAGTACCCAAGGTGCTTTGTCTGTTCGAGACCAGCTCCATCATGCTCTTCATGGCTGACTTTAGAACGGGGTGGGGTGGGAGCAGGCCTGGGTACCACCATCACGACCTTGCGTTCCTTATATGCTGTGTTCTTGCAGCTGTGTTCACTGGTGTACAGACCTCCCCCAATCTCTTCCTGCAGCCGTGTTCCGTCATTCCAGCTAGTCCCTGAAGCGGCTGCTATAGGCAGGTCTCATCCTGCCACCTGGAGCAGATGAAGATCATGCTGACCAAGCAGCCTCAAGCTTTGCCTAGAGGAGACGTGAGTGGTGGGGTTCCTCACCTCTGCTCTCGGCAGCCATGCTGAAGATGTGACGTGCAGACTCCACCTTCACAGAGCCTCCGAGTAACTGGCTGTTAGAGTAGGGCTGCTTCCTCCCAAGTATCTGCCAGCTCGAAGCCGTTGCCATGGTGACTTACAGAACACCTTAGTCTACAAGTCATGGCAGTGAGAAAAAAAAAAAAAAACAACCCAAAACCAGGTCTTTGTTAATGGAACTGAGGCTGCTACTTTTCCTGTGGAAAGGGGCATGAGGTGGGTTGTCACCATCCTGTTACTCCACTGTGTAGGCTTTTGGCAGGTGTTAGGGTTCCTAAGAGGTGGAAGGGTGGCTGGGAACAGGGACTCATCAGGGACTTGGCTTTCTCTGAGTTGTCACCCTCCTGAGGAGGGCTTTTTGGTGCTGTACTAAGCTGTCCTCCTGTAAGTAACCACTTACCCGTGCTCCTATGACTTGCTTCCCTGAAGCTGTGATAAAACACTCACCAGAGCAACCTGGAGGATGGAAGTTTGCCTCACAGGTCACAGTCCGTCATCAAAAGAAGCCAAGGCAAGAACTTGAGACAGGAGCTAAAGCAGAGGCCCTGATGGAATGCTGCCCGCTGGCTTGCTCCCCATGGCTTGCTCACTTTGCTTTCTTAAACAGCGTCAGGACCACCTCCCCAGTGAGAGCACCACCCACAGTGGGCGGGGCCCTCCCACATCAAATCAGATATCAAGAAAATGCCCCAGAAGCCAATCTGAAGGAGACAATTCCTCAACTGAGTTTCCCTCTTCCCAGGTGTTTCAAATTGACAAAAACTATGACACCCAAATAAATTCATTGGTTCACCAAGCTGCAGTCGGACAGGGTCCTTCCTGGGCCTGCCAGTCCTCTGAGGAGGTACATAGATGGTTCTCTACCTCGCTCATGTGACATTGGCAGGAATAGAGTGACCTGAGGAGCCACACTGTGCTCTCTCTGACCTACTAGGCTAGAAGGGCTGGCTACACCCTTTGCTCACTTTGAGTGATGTGCACAGTAGGTGCTTGAGTAATCATCTCAGATGATGTAGTAATCAAATACCCTCACACAGCATTGCCTTGCTAGCTCCTCTCTCTGTTCTCCCCCTAAATAACTCAGTAGCTTTTTTTCCTTTCTCCTCTGTCAAACCATGGCCTAAAGGCTCATACTCATGCACACTCTTGTGTTTCTCTGTGTGTATGTGTGTGTGCCTGTGCATGCATGTGTCTGCGGGTGCATGTTTGTGTATGCACGTGTACATGTGTCTGTGTGTGTGTGTGTTTGTGTATGTGTGTACAGGTACAAAATGTAGAAGTCTGGAGCAACTTGCAGGAGTCAGTTCTCTCTTCCCGCCATCCGGATTCTGAGGACCAGTTATAGGCTGTCAATCTTGGCATCGGGCAAGATTTCTTATGAGCACACACACATGCCATACCATACCCCTGAGCACATGCCTAGCTTCCTTGTGTGGTCGGACTGTGGCCTCTAGGCTGTGGCCCCTGAAGCTCAGCCCCTGGGGTTTCTTTTTGCTCGATCCTGCCTCCTTGAATCACACTCTGGGATGTCTGGGCCCTCCATTGCTCTCTTAGTCTGGGCTTTGGCTGTTCCCTAATGCAGTCCTTGATCTCAGAGTCCCAACATGGTTGTTGCTCGCCAGCCTGGCGGCTTCATGACTTTGCTTCCCCCACTCCCCCCACCCCCCGACTTTTTCCTCTGTGATATATGGCCCTGTCAGCAGGAAAGCATGAGGAGGGGCCTCCTGGTGAGCAGCCTGGCAGGCTGAATCCAGTCTTTGTACTTCTGTACTCACAGCCTTATCAGCCGAGCTCGTAGCATGCGTCCTACGAGGTTGTCAAGGAGATAACAGGAAATGATATCTATGGGGAGAATTAAATAGTCACCTGATTGTCGTTTGGTGGCATTCTGTATAAGATGAGCTAGACAGTCCATGAAGATTCACTACAAGCAGGAAGGAGACTGACCTATATATGTATATATACAAGGTCACATGGGCAGACCCGTGACTAAACATCTCTTCACTTCGTGTCTTGGCTGGGGTTTTTCTTATAGCTCCCATCTTTGGACAGGAAAAGTCAAGTGGTACATCCTCCTGAAGATCAAACTGGAATCTTCTGTGCCCCTAGCTTAACAGCTCACTGCCTGAGAACATAGCAGTGAGTCAGCCATCTTTTTGCCCCAGCAGGGCTTCTAGCTCCCTAGGAGATTTCTAAGTTGTGGAGTGGAAGAAAATGAGCTGTCATCTCCAAATCGCTGACAGCAGAAGGACGTACCTGCCCCTCCGCCACTCTGCTGTCGGACAGATGTACAAATTGAATTACAAATCCAGAGATGCGGGCACGAACAAAGTACAAAGGCACACAGGACTCTCACACACGCAGAAACCTGTCGTGCATTTGGCCATGGCTGGGGGGTGGGGGGGGACCCAGAATCAGTGGACCCTCACACTCAGTGTAAGATAAGGGGCTGGTACTTTCAGTGCCTGTGTTCCCGTTCACAAGTACCCCTGTGCACACCCACGTGCTGTCACGCTGGTCTGAGTGTCTGTGGGGAACAAGAACAGGAGTGAATACTAAATCTTGGCTTAGGCAGGTGCGTAGGTGTCCCCAGACACACACACACACACACACACACACACACACACACACACTTCCCAGATGGGCAGCCAAAGAACATGGGGACCAGCCTCAGGGTTATCTGAGCAACAGTGGTCCTGCTCAGGGGTGGTGCGTGTTGTCATGGAGACGAGAACAGAAGATGTTGCATTTGGAGGCAGGCATCGTGTGTGGGCAGCTAAGCACCACAGAGGCACAGATCTCAAGGAGAGGGGGGCGGGGAGTGGAGGCTGCGAGCTGGGGAGTGGGCTTTGGGCAGGGATAGGGTGTTCCAGGATGTCAGGATTGGGGCGTAAACAAGGCCGTGAGATTCTGAGCTAACCTCTGGCTGCCAGGCTATGAGGAGTCTGCTGTCACATGGTACCATGGTGAACCCTCTCCTGGCAACTGTGCCAAGGCCACAACCAAGGCAAAGCCCACCAGTGAGGGCAGGGAAGATGTGGGAAGCTGAAAACGGCAACTGTTTCTGGGATGACAGGTGTTACGAATGTGCAGGAAAAAAAAAATGATTAGCTGCTCCAAATTCAAAGTCATTCTAGGTGAAGAGTAGAGTGAAAATTCAAATCCCTGCTGTGGCCAGATCTGTGGGCTATAACCCTGAGCTGTCCATCCATGTTCCCAAGTTTAGGGTGCTTATAGCCTGGTTGATGGTAGCTGTGGTGGTGGACAGGGTTCCAGAGTCCCTGCTCTTGGTCACTGAACCCAGCTACCTCTCCTGACAGCATTGTGCCTCCAGGAAGGAGCGTGGCTGGCCCTGAGTGCCGGCTCTCCTGTCTACAGGTGGTTTATCCTGGACCATGGGCTCCAGCTTGCCTGCTCCCACCCTGGCTCAAGTGTACCCCTAGTCATTTGTTCCCGCCTTGACTGCATTCAACGAGACAGTGAACATACAAGCCAGGGCTGTGGGGAGTAGCACAGTGTCACAGCCTGCAGGCCTCCCGGTGCTCACGAGCATGCCCAAAGCCACAGAGCTTCTCTGAGTACTGTGTTCCATCTGAGAGTCCCAAAGACTAAGAGGAGCCCTACAGGCCACAAATAAGCAGGGCTGGGCACCGGGGTGCTGGACCCTCCATCCTCCCACATAGTTCTGTGCACACCCAAACCCTTGAGATCTGCTTCTGTGTCTGGGTTCAAGCCTGGCAAAATAATGAGCTAGGTCACCAAGGGGCTGGGATCGAATCCTGTTTGTGCCTCTCGCTGGCTGGGTGTCCTGGAGAAAGCCCTATGGCCTCTCTGAGGCTTGTACCTAGGGCCTATGATCTCAGACCTGAAATTTCTCTAGGCTGCTGAGCCTGAAGCTGCCAGGGCTGGGAGGTGACACCGCTCTTCTTCCAGCAGCCTTTTCCCTTCCCCCGCCTCTCCAGCGGCCCTTTGTGAGGGCCCCGGGCCTTAAGGATGGGAAAAGGCCCAGGGTGGTGTGGTCAGTCGGGTGGCTGGTGGCTATGTGGGGAAATTGAGGAAGCCGTAGGACAAGGCATGGGCCTCTCTACCCAGAGAGGTCTTGGGAAACAGGAGGGCCCACTGTAGGCTCCAAGGCCTATTGTGGATGTGGAAGGAGGCAAAGTGTTCAGTGCTCTGACTGCAATCTCTCCAGGTTTCTTGGAAATGTTTGCTCTGACAGAGGGAGGAAAAAAAATCTGTTGCTATGGCAACCTAATGTCTTTCCATTCCCAGACTGAGTCCTCAAGGGGAAATAATCTCATCAATACCAGGGATGTGTGATTGTACAAACTGAATGGGGCTTCCTGGGCCCAGGTCTTGACTCAATCATTAATCCCTACCTCCTAGAACAGTGAGGGCTACAGACCTTTCTTAGACTCCGTCATTCATTTCCTCAACAAACACTAACTGGGACCCTGCCCAGGGGGCTGTGTGGGGCCTGAGTAGGCAGAAGGCTGTGTAATTTGATCCAGGACTCGGGAGAAGTGAGTGCCCTCACCAGAGCGGGAGGCTATGCAAGCCTGGGGGGAAAGATGGGAAGGCTTCCTGGAGGAAGCCCAATTTAGCTGGGTCTTCGGGCTTCCCTGAATATCAGAAGCTCTTAGAAACACTCTAGTCCCATCCATGTTACAGAGGAGAGCACTAATACCCCAAGCAGACAAATGACTTGTCACGAAGGAGCATGTTAGTGACAGCCCCCCCTCTGGGGGGTTAGTAATGGGCATAAAATGAGAGGCACTTTTATATCTGACCTGAATAAATAATTTACTTCTGGATTTTTAATAATTTAAAAGCCTTCATTTCATCTGTGTCTCATCAAAAATAGAAACTTTGGCTACTCTATCTAGATTTCTCTTAAGGTGGCTAGTAGGTACAGAGGCCAGAGTGGGGGTTGCTGGAGGGTTTTGGCCCCAGGACGGAGGCTAGGGACATTTGGTTGGAGAAGTAGCAAATAGCTTTCCTCTGAGACCCTCTGATGCCCTGCCCCTCTCCCTTAGGGTCATTCTGTGTTCACTCAGTCCTCAGCCAGAGGTCAGTCCACTTAGGTCCCTCTGTATTAGGGCTCTCTGCAGGAACGGAACTGATAAACTGTATGGACGGGCTTTATGCCTCGTGGGATGCAGATTGGGTAGCCCAGCAATGGCATCTCACACCAGAGAGGCCGAGATGCAGTCTTTCAGTCCACAAGGCTGGATGTCGCAACAGTCCCAAGATAGCCCGAAAGCCCAGACGATTCCTGCTCTCCAAACCCAAAGCAGCTGGTTCTAGAATCAGTGAAGGGGATGCTGTGGCAACAGGATAGATGGATTTGCCAGCGGGAGTAAGGGCAAGTCAGCCAAACCGGAAGTTTCCTTTCTCCATGTCCTTTTATGGGACTGCCACTCAAGGCGGCATCCATGTGTAGCGTGGGTCTTTCCTGCTTCAGGAAATCCCTCACAGGAGCAGCCAGTGTCCCTCACAGGGGTGCCCAGCAGCTTGTGTCTTAGTCAATTACAGGTGCAGCCCAACTTGACAACCGGAGATTAGCCATCACACCCCCTAATACTTGGAAGCCCCCCATCACCAAGGCCCTTTTCTGAACTCATAGGATCATGACCCCCACTTCTTAGAGTCATTGAATGAATTCAGCAAATTCACGTCTTCACGTTTGTGGCCCAGGCTCCCAGTCTGATATACAGTGGGCCTACAACCTATGAATTTCTATCTGAGGGGTCCAGCCTTGGATAGAGGTAGAGCACAAAGTGCTGAGAGACACTAAAAGGAGCAAGAATAGAGAACTGGGGGGCTGGGACAGAAGCCCACACTTCCCCTCGGGAGTTCTGGACGTTTTCAAAAATGGACTAGCTCCCCAGAAAACCACTCACTCGGCCCCCTCGCTCTTCCGCGTGTCCTCTTAGAGCTAATGGATCTCATGGGACCAGCTTCCTTCTCACTGGGAGCCAACCATGAAAATACTAGAACAAGGCCCCTATCCTCACACGAGCCTGGCACCAGGCAAACTTCCACAGAAATCCTGCCGCTGACTGCCATCCTCGGTCCCCGCTGTCCCTTCTTGGGCCTGGAGCCTGGCACCAGGCAATGTGCATCCTGTGACATCACCTACAATGGTACACAAGCCAGACAACATCCAGCACAGCTCTCTCTGCAGACTCCACCCTGAGTACTAGTATCGCCAAGGAAACAGTCAAGCCCCAGACTCAAAGGTCTTCATACCCATGATGCTCAGGTGCTGACTCCTCCCGCCCGAGCAGTCTGCAGGGGCCATGGCTACGAGGTTAAGACCACCTCAGTCCGGGGGGGAGGAGGGGCACACTGTAGCTCTGCAAAACTCCAGAGAGTTCTATATCTTCAAGGTGGTTTCTATCACATTGACCACCATTACGATCCCCGCCCACAGCCACAAATAGTCCAGAGAGATAAGTATTATTTTATTTTTATTTTGTGTGTATGGGCATTTGCATGCAATGCCCACGGAGACCAGAAGAGGGCGTCAAGTCCTTTGCAACTGGAGTTACAGACAGTTGAGAGCTGCCGTGTGAGAGTTCTAGGAGTCGAACCTGCTGAGCTATCTCTCCAGCCCAGGTACTATTTTTCAATGAGTCCACTGAACTGAGAAGTAAGAGGGTGAGGGCAGGACTCCAGGCCATTCCAAATCCCACGCCCTCCCTATTTTCCCTACCTCGGTTATCTCCTTGGATCTGGACAGCTCTGGGGAAGGGTCATGCCCTACTTTCTAGGTGGGGGCATCTAGAAAAGTCAAGCATCCAGCTGAGGTGTGCTGCCTCTTTGGGTTCCTTGGCTCATAGATGCTTCACTCCATGTGTAAGTAAGACACAAACACACCCGGTGGGGCTGGGGGGGGGAGGGGAAGAGAGAACAGTCACACTGGATTTAAGCCCACCCTACTCAGGTCTGACCTCATTTTAACTAATTTTATCTGCTGTGATCATAGTTCCAAATAAGGTCCTGTGACTAGCTGCCGCCATGAGAGTCTGCCTCCTAGAACTGTGAGCCAGAATAAACCCTTCCTCCCTTAAGCTGCTTTTGTGCGTGTTCTGTCCTGGCAATGGAAAAAAGTAACCGATACAATGTACCTTTGTAAGGGAGCAGCCCACCCGTCTAGACCAGAGACTCGGCTCTGCCCCTCCAGGGTCCTTTTATTTTGTTTATCTTTGTAGCCCTGGCTGTCCTGGAACTTGCTATGTAGACCAGACTAGTCTTGAACTCTCAGAGATCCTCCTGCCTTTGCCTCCCAAGAGTCAAGGTGTATGATAACACCTTCAGTTCTTAACCATAGACACACAGGACTGATTTGGAAACCTAGACTTTTTACTTGGTACCCCTGTGTTTTAGACGTATCATTTTCCTCCAACTGGTTCCCCCTAGAGCAGCACCTTCCTAATGCTGCGACTCTTTACGATAGTTTCTTATGTTGTGGTGACCCTGACTATAAAAATATTTCATTGCTACTTTGTAACTGTTATATTGCTGTTGTTCTAAATTTAATGTAAATATCTGTGTTTTCTGATGATCTTATATGACCCCTGTGAAAAGATCATTTGACACCCACCCCCCAAAGGGGTCACGACCCATAGGTGGAGAACCACTGTTTTGGAGGGCCATCACTGCTGTCATCTTGAATCAAAGTAGCTGTGACTGGCTACTCAGGATCCTCCAAAGATTAGGTAAGGGGTCAAGGAGCAATCCCCATGAGGCTCTTCCCCTCCCCAAGGTTATATGGAGGTGAAAGTTGCCTGGGGATGAAGTCCAGTGAGGCACTTTGGCAAATCATTCCCCACGCTCTGATGGAGGGGGGGGGGGCTCCTGGAAATGCAGCTGCCTCTGGGTCACCACAACCCTGTCAATAACTGCAGAAAACTCACTGGTTCATCAAGCTAGACTTGGATGGAGGCATTGCTTTGATCAGTCAGTGCCTTATCTGAGGTGAAGAAGTGTTTCCCCAAGAAAAGATCACACAGCTGCTCTGAGGAGAGGCCATGTTGTGCATCTGGACTAGTGGTGCAAGTTCACACTGGTCCTGGGAGGGAGCATGCTTGCATCTAAAGATCAAGACGCTAGCCCCACCTGAAAACCTGTACACCCAGCACCGGGCATGTTCACCTTCTCTGGCTTAAAACTCTCCTGAAAATGAGGTCATGTATCATTCCACTTGTGTTCCTTCCTCAGTGCAAAACAAGTGAGTACCACAGGCTGAGGGAGAACGGGTCCCTTTCATGCAAGGGACTCCAGCCAATGTACAGAGAGAGAGTATAGAGAGTTTGGACAATGGACTGAGGAACTCACCTGCATTGTATCTTGGGGTACCCCTTTGCCTTTCTTTGTGACAGGAACTAGTTCATAAGGGGAGAGGGGCACAAGAGGAGAGCTCAGAGACACACACCCCCCCAGGGACCATCCTACCATCCCACAGCCCCAGGACCACAGGGGATGAACTGAGATTCTAGATGAGAACCTGCCATCGACCAAACTAGAGAGGTCAGAGCAACATCTTGGTGCCTTTTACGTCAGTGTCTCCGAGTGAGGTCAAGGTAGACCACCTCCGTTGCTGCACCCTCTCATGGAGTTGTTGAGATGACTGAGTGAGGTGTCCTCTGAGAAATGCCTGGAAGCTAGTAAAGCAGCTTTGGGTGGGGACACAGGCTGGTGACACTGAAGAAGCCATTATGATAATCAACAAGAACTCTGAGGCTGGGAGAGGGGACCAGTGGCTGCCTAAGCTACACGGCACTTAGGATCGGTGCCACCAGGGGTTTCCAGGTCTGTCTTCCAGGGATGGCTGGGCCAGCTCCTCTGCTGGGCCAGCAGCTGCAGGCCTTGCGGAGGTGGGGGGACCCATTTCACACAGTAGAGAGGCCCCAAATATAGCAACCTGGGAAAAGGACACATAATGTGGGAGGTGTTTGGGGACACAGCTTGTAGACAGTGGTTCTGGCAAGGCCTGGGAAGACTCAGGAGGTTGCAGCAAGAGTGAGGATGGTACCTGCATGACAAATAGTAAAAGAAGGAGAGCAAACACCGAGCCTTCCCTCAGTTTCCTGGGGAAGGTACAAGTCAGGGTCTTGCAGGAGCCAAATACACTGAGTCAGCACAGCATAATTCTGCAAATCTGTGGGTCACAGAGCCATGGAGATGCAGCATGGGGCAGCACAGACTTGCTGAATCACTCAGAAACATGTCCCCAGCAGGTGCTCCTTAAGTCAGGGCCAATGTCACAGTAGGAAGGGTCACTATGTAGGTGCCACAGAGAGCAGGCTGAAGCATAGAACACTGCCCTGGCAGGGGTCCCCATTGGTCAGGAGCCCAGCTGTCTACACAGACTCATGTCTTCAACACACAATGGATGCTTCTATGGCTTGCAGCCACTTAGCCAGGCTCTCACTACTGCAGTTCCGTCATACCTGGTCCTCATCTCTGGACCACAGCAGCAGACACCTCCACCACTCATGAGCCAGGATGTGAGGGCCAAGCTCAGGTGGGAACTGCAAGTCTCGCTGACAGAGATGAAAAGAGGGGCTTTGTGCACTCCTGTCTTTGTAATGGGGTCTGGGCAGACATGAGAGGGGCCAGTAATGAAATACAAAATAGCAACTTTTGTCAGAATTAGAACCTGACTTTATTTAGGGTAAGTCCTGGTGAGCCTTAGTGCTGCTGGCCCTGAAGGGATGGATTTTGCAGTAAAGAAGAGGAAAGAGGAGTTCCAGCAGGACAGCCCTGTGACTCGTTAAGAGACAGCGCCCCCCCCCCATAACTCAAATGAGACTCCTGACTTCCTGTTTCACACCAGCTCAGTCCTTCCTCTCCTTTGTCCTCTGAGCGCAGCCACAGGGGAAAAGATATTACAGAGAGAGATGGCATTCCCAGACAGCATCTTAAAAGTCAATCAAGCAAATGCAGTCATCCCAGATGGGAGGGAGTGGCCAATGAATAGGCCTGATGGTTAGTATCTGAGGTGGTTTGAATAAGAATGATCTCCAAAGGCTCATATATGTGAATGCTCAGTCACCAGAGAGTGGCACTATTTGAAAGGATTAAAAGGACTAGGAGGTGTGGCCTTGTCTCAGGAAGTGTGTCATTGGGGTTGGCTTTGAGGTTTCAAAAACTCACAGCAAGCTCAGAATGTCTGTCTGGATGGATCAGGATGGCCAGTGGATCCAAATATAAGTTCTCAGCTACTGCTCCAGCATCATGTCTGCCTACGTGCCTCCATGTTCCCCACCATGATAATGGGCTAAACCACTGAAACTGTAAGCCAGCCTCAGTTAAATGTTCTCTTTCCTAAGAGTTGCCATGGTCATGGTGTCTCTTCACAGCAATAGAACCATGACTAAGACAGGACTGACTGTTAACTTGACACAATCTAGAATCATATATGTATATGCCTCTGGGCATATCTGTGAGGGGGGTTCTAGACTTGATTAATCTAGTGTAGGAAGAGACACCATAAAAGCGAGCAGTACCATCCTCTTCCTGACAAAGAAAGCTTAAAAGTAAGTACAGCCAGGAGGTGGGGGGGAGGGCAGTGGTGCATGCATGACTTTAATCCCAGCCTTCATGGGCAGAGGCAGGTGGACCTCTGGTGAATTCAAGGCCAGCTTGCTCTATAGAGTGAGTTCTACACAGAGAAACTGTCTCGAAAAAAAGAAAAGTAACTAAAACGTTAGGTAACTGGATGATTTTGTTGTTTGCTCTATGGTTACTGTTTTTGTTGTTTTAGTTTTTGTTGTTGGTGGTTGTTTTTTGTTTGTTTGTTTTGTTTTGTTTTGAGACAGGATTTCTCTCTATAGCCCTGGCTGTCCTGGACCTCGCTCTGTAAACCAGGCTTCCCTTGAGCTCACAGAGATCCGCCTGCCTCTGCCTCCCAAGTGCTGAGATTACAGGCGTGCACCACCACCCAGCTCTAATTTGACCATTTTAATTGGCTTATTGAGAATGGGTGCTCGAATTTGACTTAGAGCACAGGTTGTGACCCACAAATTCAATAACGCTGTCCCAAAAACAAACAGTTAAAAAACATAAATGTTCTTAAACAGCAAACTCCTCCTTGGGCAGGCCTCGTGGAATATAAAAAGAACAGAGTCCCGGAGAACCTGGAAATCCTGTTCCAGGGCATATTTCCTTTGGGGTCTAAATAAGCAATACCTAGAGGAAGAGAACCAGCCTGTAGGCTAGACCTCAAATCCCAAGCTGCTCTGCCTGTTGCACAGGCACATACATTTTTGGCAATAAGGGATGTGAAATGCCCCCGGGGAGGCAGTGTTCCTGTTTACAGCTGTTTCCATGGCAACACCGGGCCTGGCTACAAACAGGTAGAAATAGCTGGTCTTACACGCCTTGGAACTCATCATCAGGAAGCTGATTAGGTTTCCGCAGACTCACAGGCTGGAGGGAGAAGCTTTATTCTCCTGAGGCAACTGACCCTCAAAGCTGCCCTGTTGGACCAGAGGCTTATGGGTCTGGCTCTCCTGGTTGCACTGTCATTATCTGTGGCCCCCCACCAGAACATCGCTTCCTCTTTCCCAGATGCAACTGGAAGGGTTCCTGGGAACCATGAAAAAGCCCTCTCAGGGTGTCATGGCATGTCCTTCAAGAGGGCAACATGAGTGTTCAGTTACCTCTGAGCCTTTTCTTTTCCAAGAAAAAAAAATATTTTATTTTGATTGCATAAACTATCGGTGGTTTCAACCAACCAAGAAACATCACAGGAAAACGATGAAGATCAAAAAGTGAGCGAACCAGGTCTGGTGGGAGATGACTGTGATTCCAGCACCTCAGGCAGAGACGGGTGGAGCCTGGCTCAAAATAAAACAAACACACAAAAGAGTAAGCGGAACAAGAAGCGGGGCTGGGGCTTGCCTAGCATCCCTGGGGCCCTGTGTTCGATCCCCAGGGCGGCCTAATGCAGGAGAACCAGAAACTCAAGGTCATCCTCCCCACACAGAGTTGGAGGCCGGCTTAGGTTACATGAGTCACCAGGTGAAAGCGCTGGCTATGAAAGCCTGGTGATCTGAGGTCGATACCCAGAACCCACATAAAGGTGGAACGGGAGAGCCAGCTCCCCAGGGTTCTCCTCTGACCTCTACAGGCTCAGTGGGGTGTGCAACCACACATGTGCGTATGTGCACACACATACACACACACACATGCACACGAACACACATGCACACACACACACAATAGTACTAATGGAATAAAAAAGAGAAACTCATTACTTTGTGTTTTAAAATTTTTTTTTTCTGAGACAGGGTTTCTCTCTGTAGACCAGGCTGAAATACTTTTTTTTAAGAATAAAAATATCATCTTGGCAAACGCTAGCAAAATTCTTTGTGGCAAAGGGGAAGGAGAGCTTTTGTTTGAGAAAAGACCTTGAATGCCCTGGTATGAGTGACAGGCCAGGCTCTGAGGCAGTGGGAGGGGCTTAAGGGGGACCTAGGAATTCCTCTTTGCTCAAAGGGAACACTTATTACTTTGTTCCTAATCAGAGGAGGGAGAATAATTTTATGGGTTGGGGGCAGGGCAGAGAAAAAGGTGGGAGGCAGAGAAAAAGGGAAATAGAGGCAGCTGAGTGGAAGACTGGGAACCCCCTCACTGTTGTGGGTGGCTGTGTCCACTGTCCACCTTGCACGGTCCATGCTGCCCCGGGGATTTTGCTAACTGTCGAGAGGTCCAAAGAGCAACACAGACTCGCACAGGGGTGGAACTCCCCAGGGTGTAGGGTCCCAGAAGTCTCGGGAACACAGATCTCGGATGAACCACCCGGCAGCTTCCCCAGCAAAGCAGGGGGATGAGGATGCTGGGAAGGCTTCGAGAACAGGGGCGGCCGTTTGGCATCTGAATCACACCTAAAACCCAGGCTGCGTCCCGGTATCTGGGCTTGCCAATGGATTGACCTTTCACAGAAGTTGCTGGAGAGTCACTTTACTCTGCTCCCACAAGGGAAATCCAGCCCTTGCCTGGGCCCTTCCAGAGTGGAAAACAGGGTCCACCTTCCAATAGGGGCTTCCCTAGCACTCCTGAGCCTGAGACCTGATTGTTCCTCTAGACCAGTGGTTCTCAACCTTTCTAACGCCGCAACCCTTTAATATAGTTCCTCATGTTGTGCTGACCTCCAACCATACAATTATTTTCATCGTTACTTCATAAATGCAGTCTTGCTACTGTTATGAATCATAATGTCAATATCTGTGTTTTCTAATGGTCTTAGGAGTCCCTGTGGAAGGGTCATGTGACCTCCAAAGGGGTCAAGACCCACAGGTGGAGAACCACTACTTGTTCAACAGGCCACCAGAGCCGCACAACTGTGGGGAACCCAAAACAAAATCACTGCAAGGCTGCCGGAGCCTCCTCAGCTAAAATTAACCAGGACAGAGCAGAAGGGACCTGGAGGTCCCTCATCCCACTCAGGGACAATACTTGAGAAGAGCTGGCAGAGGCCCAAAGAAATTCATTAACTGGCCCACAGCAACTCAGCTGGCATGCTGACTTCTGCCAGCCCTATAAATCACAGCAACCCAGGCTCAAGAAACAAACAAACAAACCTAGACCCTACCTCCCAAGGCATGTATATCCCCTTTGGGCAGCTCCGAGACAGGCACATCTAGGGCCGTAGAAGGCAATGAGAGAACCAAGATTAGCTAGGACCACAGCTTGGAGCCTGAGTCAAAGGCCGACACCCCACCCCCCACCCCCCGCTAGTGCCCGATGCTTCAGTACAGGCTCTGGCGGAGTGGATGGGACAGGCACAAATGAGCTGAACCTAATCCCAGCTTAGCTGCAGATTCGCTTGTGGCCGTCAGTGCTTCCTGGCTCTGCTTGCGGTGGGTGACTCTCCTCACTCATTAACAGTTCCTCATTAACAGTTTTAGGAATTTGTAGGTGATTATCCTTGTAGCCATGAGCCACAATTTCAACCAAAGAAACCCACTTCCCTTGCTTGTTCCTGCCTACTCCTTGGCTCTGAGCATCTCACTTTGGGTCCTCCCCTGCCCCTTTCTCAGCCACTTAGGAGGGAGCTCTGACCCCATCACCAGAGTTTCCCAAGAGCAGCTGGGGTAGAACAGTGTGCTGGGAATTAGGGATGAAGGTTCGCATTTTAGCCACTTATGGGCCAGGCCCCAGTTTTCTGATCTATAAAGCATGGCCAATATTCACCACGACACTTCACAGATGGTCCTTAGGACTTATGGAGGGAAAATGCATAAGATGCAAAGTGGGGGCTGGGGAAACAGCTCAGTCACTTAACTGGCTTGGCAGAGGACTGAGCCTGGTCCCCAGGGTCCACATAAAGAGCCAGGCATGCTGGCACATATTTTTTACCCCGGGGCAATAGGCAGAGGCAGATCCCTGGGATTCACTGGCCAGCTGACCTTACTGTCAAGTGCCAGGTCCCAATGAGAGACCCTGACTCAGAGATCAAGGTGGGCAGCTCTGTAAGAATGACACTTTAAAGGGGTGGTGGTGCACACCTTTAATCCCGGCATTCCGTGAGGCAGAGGCAAACGGATCGCTGTGAGTTCAAGACCAGCCTGGTCTACAAAGTGAGGCCAGGACAGCCAAGGCTACACAGAGAAATCCTGTCTTGAAAACAACAACAAAATGACACTTGAAGCTGACTTGGGACCTCCAAATGCATGCTCATACACACATACCCGAGAGTGTGCACACAGGCACAAACACACACTCACACACTCACACCCAAAGAAAGGCAATGCTTTTACATAGAAGATCCCAAAACGTCATTGGCAGAAATTAAGTAAATACCTAATCAAATAAAAAGATATCCTGTGTTCATGAATTGGAAGATCTAATACTGTGAGGATTTTAACCATTAAAAAAATTCTTTCCTTTTTTTCATGACAGGGTTTCTCTGTGTAGCCCTGACTGTCCTGGAACTTGCTCTATAGACCAGAGTGGTCTTGAACTCAGGAGACCTGTCTGCCTCTGCCTCCCTAGTTCTGGGATTAAAGGTATGGGCCACCACCACCCAGTCGGCCTGGCCCATCTAGTTCCCCTGAAACTCAGGTAAGATTCCCAATTCCCCTGGACAGCTGTAGGCCCTATTGTGCCTTCCTGACTCCATCACCCAGCGGGAACCAAGGGCTCCTTGGAGGCGCTGAGCTTTCCAGACTTGTTCCAGCACCCCTTCAGCATTCCAGTAGAAGGATGGAACCGGATTGATTTACCTGGGAGGGTCCCCTGAAGTGCTGGGACCAGTGGACACGCACTTCCAGATCTTGCCACCAGAGGGCACACACACACAGCACCTGGAGCAGAGCCGCTGGGAAGAATGGGGTTTGATGGACGCCTGGGAACGCAGGGCACGGGTGGGCCAGGAGGAGAAGGAAAAGGAGTTGAAGGCTAGGGTGGCCTCTGCAGGTCCCACGAGGCTCTAGCTTGAGCCCGGAGCACTTTTCTTTTCCTTCTTGACCCTCTATTCCCCACCCCCAGTCTCCCTTGCCTTCCTGCAATCTTGACTTTGTTAGTCTAGATACTTCTTCTCTCCAAGCCTTAAATTACTCATCTGTAAAATGGGAACAATAACATACCCAATGTAGTGTACATCCCTGTCCCTTTTCCTTAGGGGTTGGGGCATTTAATATAGGCCAACCCATTCCTCCTGTCAGAAAAGAGCTCTAGGCTATGCCCCGGGCCAAAGCAGTCTGTCCCCGGCGTGAGCTGCCTCATCAGGCCTCTGTTCTTGGTAGAGGATGCCATAAGGTTCTGGTCGGTGGTGCTAGGCAGGCTGGCTGAACTGGTAGGACTGGAGTGACTACTACCCCAGCCTGGGAACTTTAGCAATACATCTTAGGATGTATTCCAAACCTCAGCAGGGCCTGCTCATGTCCAAATAGATAAGCAGGTGCACGAAAAGGCTGGGTGAGTGCATTGATGGGTGGATGGGGGAGGGAGAAGGATGGAGGGAACAAAGGAAGGATGGATGGTGAGGGAGAAAGGGAAGCAGGCAGGGAGGGAGGAAGGAAGGAAGAAAAGACCGATTGAAGAAAGAAGTGACACAGGGAGGGAGAAGAAGAGGCAGACAGGAAGGAAGGATGGATGAAAGGGAGGGAGGGAGGAAGGGAAGGAGACGAGAAGGGAGAAAAATAGATTCGTTTCATGGATTATTTCAGAGCACTTATAGTAAAGAGATTCTCATACGTGGTTCAAGCAGAACCCAAAGGCCTTCTTAGATCCCTTAGAACCCAGGTCTTTCCCACCAGGGGTCCCAACAACGGAGGGAGGTGCCCCAGGAATGTCAGAGCACGGCTCCCACAGGAGCTCCTGGCCGGAGGAGCCACTGTCTCAAATCAGAGCCGGAGGAGACACCTTATTTGCATAGAGCTAAGTCCAGACCTGGGATCTGAAGTTCTGGTTATCCCGCATTGCAATGCATCAAAGGAAAGGGTTTCTGGGAGGACCCGGAAATGGGGATGTGTCATAAGCATGGGCACTCCCTCCCCAGCTGGCCTTGCCTTCTCTCCTGGCACTGGGTCACACCTGCAGGGCCTCACCCACTACTGACCTAGATTTCCTTGCCACTCTGTCAACAGTTCCAGGGTGGAGCAAAGCATGGCTTCTCCTGGGGGGGGGGGGAAGGGGGGAGGGAGTTGGGGTGGAGGTGGCTGGCCCAAACGGAGTCTATGACCAGAATCACAGACACCTAACCGGCCCCTTCCAGGGTGGAGCCAATTCCGCATTTGTCTGGGTGGGAGTGAGTTTTCCTGGTGGCTGCTTGAGCCCAGCTGTGGCTCTGACCTTCCCAGCAAGGCCACGCACTGTTTGTCAGAGTGGTGAAAACAGAGCCGGTGTTCAGAGCCTCTTAGTGGGTGGGTGGCACAGTACAGGTGTCTAGGAACAGGGACCATTAAGCAAAGGTACTGCGTAGTTAAAGGTCATGGCTGCTTAGGGACTCCCAAGTCAGCTCAGCCCAGGGTAACAGCAGGATTCTCTAGAGAGATGCCCAGGCCCCTGTCTGCTAGACTCTGTTTCGTCCTTGAGAGATCCAACCTGTCCTTGTCAGATCCCATCCCCGCCCCCAGCACTCCACAGTGTTCTTGGGATGGTTGGTCCTGCTGTCGCATAGCCTAGAAAATTCTGGTGCAAGTGTGGGTCTCTTATCTCTGGAGCCAAGAGGACCCATGAAACACTGGATGTGGCAAAGATCCCGAGGGTTCACAAGCAGGTGGGATCCTGTAGGCCTCAGAGACTCCATCTTGGCTGAGCCCTCATCCACTCCCCTGCCGTGGGTGGGAACACTGCCCTCCGCTTCTGTCGGCTCTTCTCTCTGCATCCTGCAGTAGCTAAAGCTGCCCCAGAGGTGGGAACACATCTGGACTGAGAATCCCCAGGAGTTCCCAGGAGTAAGGGGTTTATGATAATGATCCAAATCAGAAAGAACTATTCTTTCTAGATTGTTCTCAGATTGAAAACTCCCAATTAAAGATCTCCCTAAGGAATCCGGCACTGTTAGGGTGTTATGGTGTGTTCTTGTAGTCCCAGCACTTGGGAGGTGGAGTCAGGAGTCCAAGGCTATGAGTGCAAGGTCAATCTGGGATAGATGAGACTTTGCCTTGAAAGAAAAAAGGAAGGAAGGAAAGAAGAGGAAAAGGGAAAGAAAACCTCAGGACACTCAAATAATCATGGTTCCCTTAGCTGGGGGGAACACAATCTGAAGGGCATCCGGGAGCGTGGGGTAGGACCCACTTTCGGTCACTACACTGCCCCAGGGTGAGTGCCCACAGCCTGTGAGCCTTGCTCCCAATTTGAGGCTCCTTGAAGTTCTGACATCTTTGCCTCTGGCTCTTTGGAGATGGCCAAGGCCTGTAGCCAGACAAGAAGCTTCAGGCACAGCTTGTGTCTGAGCTTAGAGGAGGGTGAGCAGAGTGCAGCACTGGCCAAAAAAAAAAAAAAAAAAAAAAAGTGGTTCCCAAAACCACGCTGTTCCCCCATTAAGGTCAGGTAAGGAATCTGGGCTGTAGAGGGCGCTGGCTTCATTGGGAGCTAGCCTAAGCTTCCACGTACCAGCGGGGCCTACCGGTTACAGAAAGATACCAGCTGGGTGCTCTTGGTCTTGGCCACATTTCCCTGGCACAGCTGAAATTGTATCTGCCTCCCTCTGAAGCCAAGGAGGGGAGTGGCCTTAGTGTTCTCCCCCTGAGGAGACAGTGTGCTATACGGAGGTGTTGAGCCGGAGAACACACTCTGGAGGCCAAGCCCAGAGTTCTGTGTTCTGCCAGTGTGGACATCTGGACCAGAGGGACTGAGCACACACCTAGTCCAAATGCAAAGGTAAAGAGGGCTGACCCACATCTAGGATTTGACTGGAGGTGTCAGGGACACCTGGAGCTTCTGGGCCCCTGCCAGGCCTGGGGCAGCAGCTTCCATCCTGTGCACCTCACTGTTCCCAGCTGTGAAAAGTCTCCAGGAGTCCGGCCAGGAGTCCACACCCGGGCACCCTGACAGCTGGGACAGCTGCTTGAGATTGCTGGGCGTGCTTTTCACTGGCCTCAGCTCAGCCCTTCTCCAGTGTGTAGAACTGGAGTCAATGTTTCCACACAGGACACAGTTCGTCCAGGATCATGTGTAAGGACCCTCGCTATCCTACTCCACACTAAAGGACGGGCTCCTGGCTCAACCAGACCAGACAACTGCTCCCCTGGGAATCTGAACAATAAAAAGAGGGACCAAGATCCTGGCCATGCAGGGCACCCCAGTCCTCTGGAGAAGTGACAGGAGTCAGTAGCATTGGCACCACGTCAAAGATGTCTCTCCCAAGCTCCTAGACCCTTCCTGCTTGCTGACTGCTGACCGGAAGCAAGCCCGTTCCCTCCCGCCTCTGAGCCCAGGTTCTATGTTACCCTGGGCTGGGCTGCTGCAGTAATCTGAATGTGCGCCTTTCCCATTTATACGGTGAAACCCAGCCCTCAAGTTAATGATAGCAGGTGTCGAAGCTTTGAGAATTAATGACTGTGGCAGCCCTGTGATGGGCCCTGTGAAGGGGCCTGAGCTGGGTAGCACAGACCTGAATTCCAGCCCTTGTAAGGCAAAGGCAGGATCAGAACAAATTTGTGGCCGTCTACAAGGTGAATTCCTGGCTAGTCAGATTTGTAAAAGAAAACTGCCTCAAAACCACCCAGAAGATCATTCTATGAGCACGCAGCAGGAAGGCACCATCCGTGATGCCCTGATTCTGGGTCTCTTGGCCCCTGGAACTATGAGGAATGACTGGGTTGTTTACGACCGCCCAGTGTGTGGAAGCTCTTTAAAGCTGCGCTCCAGACTGTGACCTTTCTCGGGAATGGACTTTCTGCAGGTAAAGTGGGTTCCTAGTAGAGGAAGCTTCTGGTCCAAGATGGCTGGCTTTCCTCTACAAATGGGAAACACGGACAGGGATCTCTCTACCCAGGGAACACCACGTGGGATGAGGACACTTCCTACAAGACAAAGAGGAGTTGTGACAGACCCCTCGGAGTAGCCACGCACCAGCAGATTCTGGATTTCAAATCTCCACAGCTTGAAATTCAAGGTGAGAGAATCCTCAAGACCACAACCCAGAAACCCAGCCTGAGTTCCCAGCCTGCCAGCTTCAGGCTCAAGCAGCAGTGTCGTCACCTGATGCCCGCGTTGTCGTCACCTGCCAAGATGCATTGAAAATTGCGGGCTCGCCAACAGGGCTACCCTGGGAGACAATTCATTAAGATCCCTATCTCTGCTCCTCAAGAGAACTCTCAGCCAGTCTCCAAGTGGCTGCCAACAGGTCAGCCTTGCTAAGGTACCCTAAAGTTCATCTGTTTGTTGGAAAGAAAGAAAGAAAGAAAGAAAGAAAGAAAGAAAGAAAGAAAGAAAGAAAGAAAGAAAGAAAGGGAAGAATCCCTTTATTTTTTGTTTTTAAAAGATTTATTTTTATTGTTTTTAAATGTGTATGTGAAGTGTGTGTGTGTATGTGTGTGGGGTGTGTGTGTGTGTGTGTATGTGTGTGTGAGGTATGTGTGAGGTGTGTGTATGTGTGTGTGAGGTGTATGTGTGTATGTGTGTGTGAAAATGTAGCCTGCGGAGCCCAGAGTTGTCCTCGGGTCCCCTGAAGCTGGAGGTACTGATGGTTGTAAGCCACCTGACAGCTATTCTAGGGACCAATCTCAGGTCCCCTGCAAGAACAGTACGCGCCTTAACCACTGAGCCATCCCTCCTGCACAAACCCCCTCATCAGCACAGCTTTTAGAAGTGCTAATTCAGAAGAGAGAGGTGCTTCATGGGAGTGGGAAAAGGAGGACCTGAAGGCAAAGGGACACTGAAGGACAGTTGGTTGTCAAGGCAACCTATTGGTGATGACCAGAGCACTCAGAAGAGTCTGATGCCTCAGATACCCTAGTGGTTCAATTCTAATATGCAGATTCCGTGTCACCAAGTAGATGTTGCTTCCTAGAAAGGAAAATAGACCAGTCCCGCAGACGTTAAATGTCGGTCCATATGACATCTGTTTCCCAGAAGGAATTTGTATGTTGACATTTTGTATCACCTGAGTCAGCCCAGTCCTGTGACACTCTGTGCCACCTGAGTCCACCGAGTCCTCCCTACACCAATGGCTCCATCTCGCCCAGTTAACAGATTACTTCCCAGGCTGCAAGACTCTGCTGATAAAGCCCCTCAGGATTTAGTGTGCTGGACCCTGTGCCAACCTGTCTGCTTCTGGCTGACACTGCCCCTGCCTGACCTGCCGTGCTGCCCATTAGCCGAACGAATGGTCCTCTCTGCTGAAGAAAACATTAGGTGGGTTGTTGTTAGCACATTACTGCTGCTGCACTAGCAGATCCCTGACTGAGCAATTGTCCTGGTTAGGGTTCCTATCACTGTGATGAAACACCATGACCAAAGCAAGTTGGGGAGGAAAGGATTTATTTGGCATTGTCCTCCATCACTGAAGGATGTCAGGACAGGAACTCACACAGGGCAGGAACCTGGAGGCAGGCGCTGATGCAGCGGCCAGGGAGGGGTGCTGCTTCCTGGCTTGCTTCCCATGGCTTTCTCAGTCTCCTTTCTTATAGAACCCAGGACCTCTCCAGCCCAGGGATGCACTACCCACAGTGGGCTGGGCCCTCTCCCATCAATCATTAATTAAGAAAATGCTACAGCTGGATCTCATGGAAGCATTGTCTCAGTTGATGTTTCCCCCTTTCCTGTAACTCAGCTTGTGTCAAGTTGACATGAGACTAACCAGCCAGCAATTTATTTGGCTCACAACTGTGCAAGCTGGGGACTTAGGGGCCACGTCTGGTGAGGGCTTTTTCCCATGGTGGAAGCAGAGGGTTAAGATATACACTTGCATAGGCATGCGGGGGGGGGAGGGGGAAGGGAACAACAAATGAGGAGGGAGGGATGAAATTAATTATTTTTTATAAAAAAACTAACTCTCATGATGCCTAATCCACTCCACAGACAGCAGCATCGACCCACGCACAAGGGCAGAATGTTCAAAAGTCCCACACGTTGGGCTGGGGAGATGGCTCTGGGGCAGGCCTGATGACCTGAGCTTGGACCCCTGGAGCCCATATATACAGTGGTGCAAGCATCTGCAATCCCAGGTTTTCCCTGGGATATGGGAGATGGAGACAGAGACAAAGACTCTCTGGAAGCTCTTTAATATGGGCTAGGAGCCCTCCCAACTTGCCCTTCTACTCCTTGCCCAGGGAGAACACAGTTTTTCTCTTCTCTGGCTACGCAGCCTTCATCATCACACAACACAGCCTGCGGTTGCTTTGATCTGGATCAGCCTCCAGAAATGTGAGAAATAAATTTATCCTCCATGAAACACCACCACCAAGAAGTCTTCCAGGCTAAGATGTTGCCCTTGAGTGCTGTGAAAGGGCAAAGCATTGTCTAGGTGTGGAATGTGCCTCTCAGCTCTGTGCTTGCAGAGATATGGCTACGAGTGGAACCATAAGCAAAGACATTGTCCTCTGGAAGCTTTCCCTATGTGACAGCACCCATGGTCCGCCGGCCTCCGCAGGGGAGAACCCGCCATGTGTCAGGACCTCCAAAATGACTCAATCTTAGATGTACCTGGCCTCTTTCCCTTCCCATGATGGGAATCTGAATCTGACTACAGCCTTGTCCTCCCTGCTCTAAGACCTTACATCATCTCCCTCTAGACCTCAGCGACAATGACTCGTCAGGACCAGATGCCCTCCAGGGCTAACAGCAGCTCCCCGAAAGCAGAGTTCATTCTCTTCCTTCATCATAGAACGGTGGTTCTCAACCTTCCTAATGCTGTGATCCTTCAATAAGGTTTCTCATGTTGCGGTGACCCCAACCATAAGTTATTTTTATCGCTACTTCACAACTACAAATTTGCTGCTGTTATGAATCATAATGCAAATATCTGAGGCCCATGAAAAGGTTGTTTACCTAAAGGGGTCGCGACCCACGGGTTGAGAACCACTTCCATAGAGACCCCCTGCTTTTGCTGCCTCTGGGTGTCTTGGTGTCATCTTGCCATGGACACCAAGCTCCTTTGTCAGGATTCTCTGACTCCCTTCATCAGCTCCTGGGTTATTGGGCACCACTGTCTACCACCCCCTTCCACCCTCTTCCAATGATTTCAGGGCCCTCCAGCAGGACATGCCCCTGCCGCCAAGTCCTCCCTTTGAAAGCTAGTCCTGCTGGGTCCCGCCACTCTTGTCAACGATTTAGATCATGTGTGCTATGCTTTGGCCATTGCTGCTCACCCACTTCTTGGGTTGACCTAGCAGTCACTCGGAACCTCTGCCCTCTGTCTTGACCTCTTCTCTAGAAGCCCACCTGCCTGCATCACCCACCTGGCAGGCTTCCTGACTGTGGAGATCTCTCCTAGCCGGGGTTGATGGCCCTGACCTGGCTGTGTGATGCCCAGCAATTTTTCCTTTTGTTTTGCTTTGTTTGGAGACAGGGTTGTTCTGTGTAGCCCTAAAATGTCCTGGGACTCACTCTGTAGACAAGGCTGGCCTTAAACTCAGAGATCCACCTGCCTCTGCCTCCCAAGTGCTGGGATTAAGGGTGTGTGCCACCTCTATAACCCCTTTGGGACGTTAGGAGCTCCTGCCTTGAGGTTCCCGTTAAAGGGATGAGCAATGTTGGAGTGGTGAGAAGTGGCACGGGGCCTGGCACAGAGGTGCTCAAAAGCAGCACACGACACTCTCTCACCCTGAAAGAGGCAGAGCTAACACTTAGAACTTCCTGAATATGCTTCAGACACCACCTCCTGACCACAGCGCTGCCTTAAACCCTGGACCACTGAGGTCTGGGAGCAAAGAGCGGAGCAGGGTGGGGAGGGGTGAAACCGGAGCCATCGCACATGCCCCACTCAGCACCCAAAGGCTACGTGGGCACTCACCCCTCCCCCAGCCCAGTCTTGTGACACAGAGACCAGCCACCTTGCTGCCTGGGGTGGTGCATTGTCATGTTGGAGCTCACTGAGCAGCTAGCTCTAGAAGTGGGGTTGGTCCTAACCAAGCACGTGTGTCCCAAAGTATTCTCTAAAAACCTCTGCCATAGGGCAGACCAGCTCCCAGGTTCTGTAATAGGGAGAAGGAAGAACAGGGGGCATGAGAACCGCTGGAAGGTGGGCCATTTCCAACAGGTATTACTGCCGTTTGCCTGGGTTAGGAGAGGAAGACTGGGAGGTCATCCACGGACAAACTGCTAGTAGGAAGCTCTTGGACGAGATATCTCAAACAGGAACCGCAGCTGCCCGCCTCGACTTCCCCAGTGGTCTCTGTTGGATGCAATACACAGTTGGCAATGTTTTGTTTCTCTCTATCCACTACTTATTTGCTTTTCTTTTGTTTGCTATCTGCTTAATTAAACCTTCCTTGCTCATTAGTGGAGTTTTGTTTGTTTGCTTTGGTTTCTTTTTTTGTTTTGTTTTGTTTTGGGGGGTTAACTGATACAACCTGGAGTCATTTCAAGAGAGAAAACTTCAGTTGAGGAATTACCTCCATCAGACTGGCCTGTAGGCCAGTCTATGGAGCATTTTCTTGATTAATGATTGATGTGGGCAGGCCCAGCTCACTGTGGCTGATGGCACACCTGGGCAGGTGGTCCTGTGTTGAATAAGAAAACAGAATGAGCAAGCCACGGAGCACAAGCCAGTAAGCAGCCTTCCCCCATGGCCTCTGCTTCAGCTCCTGCATCCAGGTTCCTGACCTGACATCCCTTCAGGATGGCCTGTAAACTGCAAGGTGAAATAATCCCTTTCCTCCTCGGATGATTCTGGTCACAGTGTTTATTACAGCAACAGAAAGTACTAGAACATTCGTGCTCAAAACAGAAAGTCTAGCTGTCCGAACCACAAGAACAAAGGTCTTCGGTACGCTCGGGTAGTGTTTCTGAATGACCTGGATTATCTTGGGGCTACCTCTGGACATGCACAGAATACAAAGCAGGCACCCTGGCTCCTGGCAGGTTGAGGAGGTAGCTTTCAGAGATGGCTGGATAGAGAAGCATGAAACTCTGAGCCAGGATGCAAGGCTAACGGGCCTGTGTCCCTGCTCATGTCCACTTACATTCTCTGCTGCCCATGTACACACACACAGACCCGCATGCACAGACAGACAGACAGATACACACATGCACACATGCATTCACACACACACACACACCCACGCATGCATGCACAGAGCCACCACTTGATTTGCAATTTAAGGCCACACCCATTTAATCTTGTGTGTATGATCTGAGAGGCAAGGGTACACCCTTCCGTGAAGAATCCCCTAGTTACAGGTCAGGTGCCAGAAAGTGCTTCTGTGTGGGCAGATGGGTGCGGACAGGCCAATACAATAGGCCACTTCCCTATTTATTTAACTGTAACGTATTTCTCTTAGAGATGCTCAAAGTTGTGGTTGGAAGCCACACTCTAGTTAAGGGGGGGAAAAAACCAAACAAAAAACATTGAATGGATCTTTAAGACAAAGCACACAGAACAAATAAACACAGCCACATGCCGCCTACAGGCATTTCTGTTACTGTCAAATCAAATATACGTTGGTGTTCCTACACAGTTCTGCCGCTCAGTGACCTTCATGGCTGTTGCAGCATTTGTACTATACCTGCAGAACAAATTGCTTAACAATGCAGGTCTCAGTAATGTTCCTGTCCTTAGGTCACAGTGACGGTCAGAGCCCCTCCCCTGCCCTCACACGGATGCTGATGGTCACTTCCCTTTCAGTGTTCGGGTATGACGCATCTGAGTGCTCTGGGTGGGCTTCTTTTGTTCCTTGATGAGAAATCTTACATTTTCAAACTTCATGGCAAATTGCCTGTTTCAGAAGTCAGGTAACTGATTCCACAACAGCCAGAAAAACAAAAACAACAAAACCCTTTCTGAGAGCGTGGGAAGGGGCGTGGTGCTCTCCCCTACATTCCCCTTATCCTCCCCTACCAGGACAAAACCTGACCAAGCATCTTGAAGAAATGAGTTCCTGCTTTGGCTATAGGATAAATACTGCCTTTTCCTCTACAGAGTCAAGGAATTGAAAATGCAATGTCTCACAGAAAGACAACCATAATAGACAATAATTCAAATATTCGAGAATGTTTGCAATAGAACTTAGAAATTGGAACTTGGCTCAGCCTCCTGACACCCCCTAAGCTGGGTTTGACCCCCACTGTGGGGCACATTGTGATCCCCTAAAGAGATGTGCTGACTCTATGACCATCCAGATGTACCCTAATCCTATAGGGTAACTGTTAGAGGTTGGTCTGGTGCTTTATGTATATGAATGCTAAATTCTGGGCCCCATGATATAATTGCAGTCTGGACAAATGCATTATCACATACTCTGAACAATGTTATATAAACTTTGCTCCCAGTTATCTCTGACTGGTTAGTAAAAAAAGCTAGACAGCCTATAGCTGGGCAGAAGAGAGGTAGGCAGAGCTTCTGTTTCCTGGGCTTGGCATCTCAGGTAGGGACCACAAGGTGGAGAGGGGAGGAGGAGGAGGAAGAAGATGGAGAGAAAGGATGTGGCCTGATGGAACAGATGCAGCTCAGACAGGACCAGTTTTGGCAAGTAACTTAGGACATGTGGCTAGGAAGTAGCCGGACCAGTTTAGAGGGTTAGTATAAAAGAGCTTCCCAATTATTGAGCTTAAGGCTTATCAACAAATTTAGTAATTCTCTTTGTCATTTACTTGGGAGCTAGTGACATGTGAAGGCAAAGACAACGAAAGGGTGACACCCAAGACTGAGGCCAACTTTGGAGTGACGAAGAGTCAGCCAAGGAGCACTGGAGACTAATGGCCACAGAATCTGTGAAGGACAAGGACAGGTTCCATTTAACCACTGAGGGCATGTCTCTTCTGACCCCTCGACGGTGAACTTCTAGGCTCAGAACTACGGGGTGGGGGTGGGGATACATTTTTGCTCTTTGGACCCATCCTGCTGTGGCTCTTTGTTACAGACACCAGAGCCTGTCCCTTGGCTTAAAATGGGAAAGCCTGGGGCTGGCTGTCCAGAGGGAGCCTGGAAAAACCCCTGGTGGTGGTTACTTCCCCACCCAGGCTTCTGGCTTGTTCCTGGTAGATGTGGCACACGCTGGTTAACACTTCCCCTCACTGGTGTACACTGTACTTAACAAAGACCCATGCCCAGCCATCACCCAAGGGTGCCGGCTTCAGTCTGGCAGGCTCTACACCCTTTACTTTGATGCACTGGAGAGGAAACTATGGGATCACACAGCTCTCCATCTCAGAGGGACTACCAGACTCAGATACACATGACCCTCGCCTGCCACAGACCCCGGGGGCCTGAAGCAAGAGGCAGGGCTTACGCTTAGGGGCTGAGAGCAGACCCAAACTAGTCTCCCATGGTCTGGTATGTGTGTGTGGTCTCTGAAGGTAGCAGGAGAAACACCCCTCTACCTGGAGCGTGCCAACCACGACTGCTTTGTTGAGCTTCACATGATATTCTGGGTTTCCCTATTTGGTAAAGAGCCCAGCTCAGGGTGGAGGAGGAGGGAAGAGAGAGGCAGGAAGGTTTCCTGGAGAAAGTGGAGTTTAAGCGGCCTCAGGGAGGGTTGGTTTAACCAATAGAATATGCTTGTCTGTTTTGGTTAGGGTTACTATCACTGTGATGAAACTCTGTGAACAAAGCAAGTTGGAGAGGAAAGGGTTTATATGGCTTACACTTCCATATCATATTCCATCGTAGAAAGAAGTCAGGACAGGACCTCAAACAGGGCAGAAACCTGGAGGCAGGAGCTGATGCAGGGGACATGGAGGGTGCTGCGTACTGGCTTGCTCAGCCTGCTTTCTTTCTTTCTTTCTTTTTCCTAAGATTTATTTTTATTTATACAGTATTCTGCCTGCACGTATTGCCTGCGCACAAGAAGAGGGCACCAGATCTCACTATAGATGGTTGTGAGCCACCATGTGGTTGCTAGGAATTGAACTCAGGACCTTTGGAAGGGCAGCCAGTGCTCTTAACCTCTGAGCCGTTTCTCCAGCCCCCAGACTGCTTTCTTATAGAACCCAGGACCACTAGCCCAGGGGCGGCCCCACCCACCGTGGGCTGGGCCCTCAACCATCAGTCACTAATTAGGAAAATACCTTACAGCTGGATCTCATGGAGGCATTTTCTCAATTGAGGTGACCTCTTTTCCCGTAAGTCTAGCTTTGTCAAATTGACATAAAACTGGCCAGCACAGCACTAAACAGTGAGCAGAAGTTTATTTAGCAGCTGTGCAAACTGGGAAATTCAGGGATCACTTCTGGTGAGGGCTTTTTCCCATGGTGGAAGACAGAGGGGTAAGACAGTACACTTGCATAGGCACATATGAGAGAAAAAGTGAAAGAGAGAGAAAGAGAAACAGACAAAGACAGGGAGGCAGAGACAGAGGAAACAAATGAGAGGGAGGGACCAAATTAATTATTTTTTAATAAAAAACTGACTCTCATGATACCTAATCCACGCCACAGACAGCAGCATCAACCCCCACACAAGGGCAGAATGTTCAAAAGTCCCACACGCTAGGCTGGGAGATGGCTTAGTGGCAGGCCTGATGACCTGAGCTTGGACCCCTGGAGCCCATGTATTCAGTGGTGCGAGCATCTGCAATGGGCTGAACCCTCCCCATCAGTCACTAATTAAGAAAGTGCTCTACAGGCTTGCCTGCAACTTGATCTTACGGAGGCGTTTTCTCAGTAGAGGCTCCCTCCACCCTGATAACTGTAGCTTGTGTCAAGCTGACATAACTATCCAGCATGGCAGCTGCATATAAATTCTCACAGTCTGACTCAGGCTGCCCAGCACTGCACCATATCCAGGGAACTAGTCAAGGCCTGGCTCAAAGGAGTTGGTCAGAAAGACCTGTGCCTGGGAGTGAGAACATTTTAGGGGCAGAGCCCAGGCAGGGGGACTTGCCTGGACACTTGGGTAGGAGGAGGCAGCAGGGACCTCCTCTACCCATCCTGATGGAGACCCAAAGGTGCCTTGAAACAAATGTTTCTTCTCCCCTACCTGTTGCAGTGAAGGTTCTGAGGGATAATCCAGAATATTTGGGCCTCCAGAAGAGAGCACACCTACCCAAACGGCCAAGGGCAGCTCCGCCCTATCTTCTCCTTGGCCAGCCAGCTGTAAGAGGGATAGCACGGCAGTGAGGGCG
>CM053755.1:17421557-17443791 GCA_028658305.1 Pachyuromys duprasi | reverse complement strand
TCTTTCAGGAGCCAACCAAGGCCTAGAAGATCCATTGAGCCCTATGTGAAACTGGGTTGCCCAGCAGGTCCCCGGGCTCTGCCTTCATCTGCCCTCTTACCATCCCCCTTCCAGCCACCTGGAGTTGGAGGGTCATGTGGAGATCAAGGGAAAGGGCTGAGAGTGCGGGTGAGTGTTTGTGGGGTATGTATGAGTTCATGTATGAAATGTGCTCATGTGTGTGGGGGGCTATGAGTTCATGTATGTGTGTGCATGTGCTCATGTGTCTCTCTGTGTGTTTTTGTATAGGGCTGTGAGGGTATATGTATTTGTGTGTGTGCATGTATACACGTATGTGTATGTTCATGTGTACCTGAAGGCCAGAGAGCAGTATTAGGCATTTTCATCAATCATGTCCCACCTTATTTTTTTGAGACAAGATCTCTCACAGAACCTGGAGCTCATAGATTCAGCCAACTGAGCTGGCCAGTGAGCTTCAGGGATCTGCCCTCTCTGCTTCCCGCCCCCATGCTCACCTGGCTTTTTACATGGAGCAGGATTTCCCCTCGGACTCAACCCACCTCCCCGACCCTAACCCACTGATTGAGTCCACAAGGTACTTTTCAAGGGGCTAAAAACTTCTCCTAATAAAAGAGGATGGCCCCTCCGTTGCCCTTCCTGGTAGGCATCGGGGTGGGTTCATCTATGGGCAAAGGCAAGGAGAGACAGGTTGGGACTGTAGGCTCCTTCCATCGCCTGACCACTAGGTGGCACCCTCAACCCTCTCTTAGGGTTAAGCAACAAGACTAGGGGAAATCAGATCTAACAAAGGGGCGTCCCAGCCTTTCAGGAAGATGGGTAGTGACCATGGAAGACCCTCAAAGCTGAGGGAGCCTTATGTCTGACAGCTATAGTACCTCACGCCCCTGCTTTTGACACTGAACGCTCCCATTTTAACACATTTCTCAGTGGTCAGGATCAGTCTGTACTCAAGAGACAAAGTAGCTCAGACCTATCATCCCAGCACTTGTAGCCGGAAGATCGCTCCAAGTTTAAGACTAGCCAGAACTACAACAGTGAGTTCCAGGGCATCCTGGGCTATGTCGAGAAGAGTCTCTCCCCACTCCCTGCCTCCTGCTCTTGTCATTTTGTTCACTCCAGTATTACAGTTCAGAGAGTGTCATTCAATCTGCAGATGGTGCTAGCCTTGTCTGAGCGAGTACAGGGTTTTATGACTCACCGTGTGTCACTGTGTGCCCTAGGGACAGCCCCACTGGAAGAAGGACGGCAACAGGAAAGAGGAATCAGCAAGTCCAGCAAAGAAAGTGTTACATCCTACAGATGGGAGTATGTCCTGGCCGGAGCCCTGATGAGGAAGTCGGGGGAGAGGGATAGTCAGCAGGCTGTCACCCATACCCTGAAGGGGGCTAGCCCATGACCTTCTGCTAGGGTCTGCACGTTCTGACCCACATCCTTCCTTGATGGCCATGCAAGGGCCATCCCCCAACCGTGTCTGTGCTCTGTCTTGACCTTTGGCCCTGTCTTCTAATGAAAGTCCAACTCTCCTATGTGCCATTTTGTTGTTGATATGTCATAAGCTTTTTTTTTCATACATTCAGTGTTGGTATTACACACTTATGGGTAAATCTGTATAGCTTACATCAAGTTTTATATTTATTCTTTTTTCAAAGACGTGGTGTCTACAAAGATGTACAACGGGAAACTGTAAACATTCTGACACACACACACATATACACATATTTATATGCATGGATACCTTCAGGTTCGTTAACTCATGGTATTTCTGAGCTCATCAACAAACCAGCTCTGCGCCTTTTAGAAAGACATGTTTTATCTGAGCAGTTACTGTCGGTTTTATTCACAAGGTACGTTCCCTCCATTTTTTGTTTGTTTGTTTGTTACACAGGGTCTCTCTGTGTAGCCTTGGCTATCCTAGACTCACTTTGTAGACCAGGCTGGCTTCGAACTCAGAGATCTGCCTCCCAAGTGCTGGGATTAAAGGGGTGTGCCACCCCCACCATACCACTGGGCTCCCTCCATCATCTTTTTCCTTGTAATTTCTTTTCTTACAATCATTTCCTCTCCTTATCCAAGGTGAAGTTGAAAAACATCAATGATGGCCTTTAGTCTTCTCCTTGTCCATAGGCCACAATTCTGTCTGGTGGTGTCAGGACTTTGGGAAGCAAGGGGGCTTCTCCCAAGGTATCAGTGAGGATGGAGGCAGCCATCTTTGCAACCACATTGGTCCTGAAACCCATGTTGCAGCCTTCTAAAGCTCTGAGGGAAACCCGGAGAGGCTTACAGGGTCACTGTACTGTTGAGTTACACACCAGCCTGGCCACGTGAGGCGTTCACCATCTCAGTCCAATAGAGTGGCCAGTGGTGATGGTGATGATGATGGCAATGAATATTAAGAAGCAAACCCAGCTTCAGAGACACACACGTGAAGAGCCCAATAATTCCTGAAAATGGCAACTCTTCAAGTAAGTGGGCAGCGGCTGCACCTAACCCAAGGTGCCCCCTGAACCAGACATGTTCTGTGCACTGGGCGTCACACATGGGAGTTCACTCCTGACTTTTCCTTCCCACGAAGCTGTCCCATTGCCAGGCTGGGCAGTGGGGCTGTCTCACCCAAAGAAGAAGCTCACTTGCAGTCCGTTGGGCACATGAACTTGACCAGGACAGTTAGCCAGTGGTAGCCCCTCCTGGGGTTAGACTTCAGACTGTCTCCATTGTAGCAGGGGCCAGCTAGAGCATTTTCTTAATTTGTAATTGATAGGGGAGAACCCAGCCCATGGTGGGTGGGGTCATCCCTGGGCTGGTGGTCCTGGGTTCTATAAGAAAGCAGGCTGAGCAAGTCATGAGGAGCAAGCCGGTAAGCAGCACCCATGGCCTCTGCATCAGCGCCTGTCTCCAGGTTCCTGCCCTGTTTGACTTCCTGTCCTGACTTCCTTCAATGATAAACTATGATGTGAAAGCTCAAACCAAATAAACCCTTTTCTCTCCGATTTGATTTGGTCATGGTGTTTCATCACAGTGATAGTAACCGTAACTAAGATAACCCTCAACCTCTCCTTTCTCAAGTCCAACCCAAGTGAGCGTCCTTCAGGATGTCTGATACCTGGGTTGCCTGTGCTTGGGAACAAGGCAGAGGCCTTGGCTGTGTCATACAGCCAGCTCACCAGATCCAGCTGCTGTCCAGCTGTGAGGGTAGGCAGGGTCCCAAGGCCAGGTAGACACGGGAAACTGGAACGCCAAACTGGCCTGAGTCAGATGAGGGCAGACACTAGCAGCTGTCTAATTCTGAGCTTTCCTGCTTCCCGGAAAGGCCAGGGTGGTACACACACACACACACACACACACACACACACACATACACACACACAAATTAAATTAATCTTTTGGGGGTAGAGTCTGCTCCTCTGTGCCTACACTACAGATGGAAAAACTGAGGCCCAAAGATATGAAAGAACTAACTCAGAGACACACAGCCCAGTGGTGGCAAGTACCACTTACTCTCAGCATCTATGAGATCAACCTATTTAAAATCCACATACACGTGATGACATAGCTCTGTGTTTCCAAGCCTGACTTAGTTGCTAACTGTAAGAATCTTCAGTGCCATTCACGCTGGGTTCCATTATTTGTATAGCTGGATAATATTCCATTGTGTACACCTGTTGTATTTTCCTTGTCTACTCATCAGTGGGCAGACTAATTAAACTGTATCCATACTTTGTCTATTGTGGGTAGTATTGTGATGACGATGGAAAGGGCAGATGTCCTCTACCCAAGGGTATGACTCTCTTTAGAAATATGCCCATACAAACAAATATGTGGACCACATAAGAGTTCTATTTCTAGTTCTCAGAGGATTGGCCAATGGTTTTCTCAGTTTGTGTTCCAGATTCAGTTCAAGAGTACATTTTCCGGATTATGTGTCTTAGACCTAGAAGCCCCTAACCTTGGTGCCTTAAAGAGCTTGTAACCCTATCAACATTGTGTATTTCTACTGAGTGTATCACATTCACAATAAACTTTCCCTCAATCATCTTGCTCAGCCCTGTCAGCAACCTTACAGGGTCAGCATCGTGGCTTTTGTCTTGCGGATGGAGCAGGTGGTTCTGCTGGAACACACCGCAGAGGCAATGTCCTTGAGTCTGCTAGATGTATGCAGCATCTTTGTTTATTCTGGAAGAATCTCCCCTAGCAGCAGGGGTTGGGACCCACAGAAGTTCCCATGGGGTGCTGTATACAACTGTGCTCGGTAAATGTTTAGGGGGCCAGCTGCAGTGATGGGTAATAGAAAGAGTAGGCGTTTAGCCTCATGAACTATCCCAGATGACATGCCCCACATTGGGTGAACTCTTACACAAACTGAGTGTCACTATTACATGCCATAGGCATGCTGCTCCCCTCCCGGGTCTCCAGGGCCCCCTTCTGAAGAATTAGAGCCACAGATAGGTAGCTGCATCTCTTGGAGCCCACCTAATCAGTAAAGGCTGGGACTGGCAGACTCAAACATCTGTTTTGTTCTGGGCACCACGTTGTTTCTAGGGATAGGAACCCTGCCTGGGGCTCTTGAGCTGTCTGCAGTATGTCTCTCTGGTCTGTAATTTTCTGTTTTTTAATAAGGCTGAAGAGCACCTCAAGGCTGTGCCCATGCCCATTGATTAGTGCTTTTAAGAAGCCTCAAGTCCTGGGAACAGCAAAGGAAAATCTGTCAAGCTGAGAATTCTAGGCTCACTGGATCACAGCCTTTGTTAAGTCCCAGATCTACAGGTGACATTTTCACACACACACACACACACACACACACACACACACAAGTTCATGCACTGTTTATAGACTGACTGTAGATTTTTAATTGTCTAATTGTATTTATGAATAATGTGCTATGTCTTGTATGCATATGTCAATAAGCATGCCATGGTGTGTGGGTGAAGGTAAAGGACAACTCTGGAGCCCATTCTCTTCTCTATTATTCTGGGTCTAGGAATCAAGCTCAGGTTATCAGGCTTGCATGGTAAGACAGCAAGTGCTTTTACCCACCAAGCCATCTTGCTGATTCCCAGATTTTCAGTATGTGTGTGAGAGAGAAACAGAGACAGAGAGAGTTTGAGTCTTTGTTGTTTGACTTTACCTGGGGAGATATGAACAAACCATTTACTTCCAGATACTTCACCAAAGACAGACCAAAAGAATAATTCCATCCAAGTCGAGTTTTTAGTGAATCAGTGACTTTACTGGGGTTCCTTGAAGGAGTGTGAAGGACGAATTCCTTCAGGAGCAAGCATGACTCAAGGAAGCTACATCACCAAAAATCCCACTTTAGTTTGAGTGACAATTCAGAAAGGCTCATCCCCCAGCTCTCTGCAGACAGAAGAGTCTTCTTCTTCCAGCAGCTGTCACTGATTAGATAACAATGAGGAGGGGCTTTGTGAATCTTGTAACTTTCAGGAACCTCCTGAGACTTGTGTGCTTCATTTCCTGAGAGCTAATGAAATGTTTCAATATGAAGGAAATACAGACATATTAGCCCAAGCTGGCCTTGGAGTGGAGACCCTCTGGCTTCAGTATCCTAAGTGCTGACATATACACAGCCACAGTGGTTCACAGTAGATTTTGAATGAGTAGCTAGAGAGCTGGCTCAGGAGTTAGGAATGCTTAATGCTCTTGGGGAGAATCTGGGTTCAGTTCCTGGCACTCACTTGGCTGCCTGTAACACCGGTTCCCCCAGCTCCACCGGTTCCATGGTGCTCTCTTCTGGCCTCCAAACACTCCTCCTTCCACACGGCGTATGTAAAGTCATACAGGTACATACGCATGCAAGTGAAAATAATAAACAAACCAACCTTACGTCAGCAGCCATGTTCAGGCAGTGTGGGGCCAGGTAGCACCCTCTAAACAACAGTTTACTATTTGAAAGCAAACACATCTTAGATATCCACCCCCTCTACAGTCTTGTGAGGATCAGAAAGACCAACATGAGAGGAGGCAAGGTCAACCCGGTCTTCTCACTCCATACGACCATGTCATGCAACCTACAGATGTAGTGAAACAGATAAGATAGTCAGGCCAAAGAACTAAAAACAAAACAAAACAAAACAATAAGAAGAAGAAGAACAACAACAACAAAGTATTTGTAAAAGGCGAAGGTCTTTAAAAGACATGGTATCTTCCATATTAACATGTAAGGACAATGACAAATGATTTGGAAAATATAATAAAATGGGAGAGAAAAAAAAAAGCCAACATGGGGCCAGCAAAATGGCTCAGCAAGTAAAGCCCCTCACGGCCCAGCCTGCTGTCCTGAGTCCAGTTCCTGGAACCTGCACGGTGGAAGGAAAGAGCCAACTCCCACAAGTTGTCCTCTGACATTTACATTCATGCGTGCTTGTGCACACAAGTACACTAAACAAAGAAGTGTAAAAACAAAAATGCCCCCCCCCCTCGGCCTAGATCTCTAGGTGCTGCTTCTAAAACTCACTCATGTCCTTCCTTCCAAGGTTTTCCTGTACAGTCTTTTTCCCCTTCAGTTGAGGACACAATCTCGCCTATCATTTAAATATGGATTTTTGCTTTAACTTACATTTTATCATGGATTTTGAGTGGGTGAATTCCAACAGAAGGTGATGGTGCAGGATTAGAGGATTCTGGACCAGTGGTCTGGGGAACCTCAAAGACAAGAAAACTCCAGGGGGTTGGGATAGAGTGAGTAATTCTTTAAAGCTAGAACTTTTGCCCCTATCATGAACTGAGGATTAAGGATGAATCAGAGAGACAAGTTGTATCATATGGTAAAGAGCCTGCTAAGGCATGCTAGGAAATTTCTGTTTATTCTATTCTTATTAGAGAGCATGGTATATTATATATATATTACAAGAGACATACATAACAAACATTTGGAAATAATTCATAATCCATAAGGCCACGAATCGTACTTGTGTAGCCTTTCAGATTTTCTGTAAGTGCATTTCTTTCTCCTTTCTTCTCCCAGAGACATAAGAACACACATTGTTTCCCAATCACATTGTCAGCTTCATTAGTCAGTGAAGTAATTTTGCAATAAAACTTTTTGATTTTAAAAGAAATTATTTTCTCCTGTGTGTTTATGTGTGTATGGAGAACTCAGGCCACCAGACTGCATAGTAAACGCTCTGACCTTCTGAGCCGTCTCCCTGACCCCAAGAATAGTTTACAACATTTTCTTCACTGGGGCTGTTGTTGTTTTTTTTTTTAATCCTACCAGGAATGGTAACATGGAAAAGAGATAAAAATAGAGCTGGTGTGATCAGAACAGGAGTGTAGGTGTGACACCTGCCTGGACCTGTCCAACAGCCTGAACCCATCCTAACAGCCTCCATTGCACAACGTCACTCTCCCAGGCCGTGCTGTGAGCCTTTGGCACCCTTCACTTAATCAGCCTGCTCAGTGGCTTCCAATTCTTCCCTTTGTACATTGATACTCTATTCTTTGACCACATCCCATAATTATTTCCCAATGAAGGTTTTTGAACATTGGGATGTGACACAATCAGAGCTATTAGTGTGAATACTCAATGCAGCCGACTCTTACTTAACTGAAATGCAGCTAACCACAATTCCCAATCAACCAATTTTCTTTTGCTCAACTTTGAGAATATAAAGGGAACTAGCTATATGTCACGCTCGGCTGTTTCTCTGCCTTGGTTTTTCTCACACACAGAGAAAATTGGGAAGCTGAGATTAATTCAACAAAAATGTCAATTATCTGTATTCTCAAAACTGTAAATCATGACTGAGAAAAATTAGAGATGAACAGAAGCGGTGAAATAGACTATCTGTGTAGTCTTAAGGTCTTTGTGCTTGTTCAAATGCCGAGTCTCCTCCCCAAGCTCATCTGCTGAGTCAACACAGTAACAGTCCAGATCTCAGCAAGGCTGTGTGGAAATGTTTCAGTAAAGGAAAAAAACCAGTACACAAATTGTCTTTTTCTTTTTTTCTTCCCCATAGAAGAGCTGAGACAATTTCGAAGGGAAGGGTTGTTGTAGAGCCTACTCTGCCTCATTTCAGGGCCTGGTATGAAGTTCATCACGACCTAGGTGGTTCGGTATCCAGGCAAAGGCTGGAGTAAAGGTACCCGAGGACGAAACAGAAAACAGAAATAGACTCACATCTTCACAGCCAATTGATTTTCAGCGAGGTGCCAACACAGTGAAGTGTGGGAAAAGATAAAAAGGTAAGTCTCAAGAAAAGTGCTGGAGAGGTTGGTTGGCTATTGAACAAAAATGAGTCTTATCTCTTATCTCACACTATATTTGAAAATTAACTGGAAGCAGATTATAGAGCTAGAGGTAAGCTGTGTGTGTGTCTATGTGTGTATGTGTCTATGTGTATGTATGCGTGTGTGTCTATGTGTGTATGTGTGTGTGCATGTGCGTGTGTGTGTGTACACATTTATGTATTTGTGTGTGTGTGGAGGCCAGAGGTCAAAGTTGGGTGCCTTCCTCTATCCCCCTCTACTTGTGTGTGTGTGTGCACATGTGTGTGCATTCCAGTGTGCAATCACACAGCATTTGCATGCGAGTGAGTATTTTTGCCTGTGTGCGTGCAGAGGCAAGGGAGGACCCAGGGAGGATCCTATATACTTTGTCCCGTTGCCTAGGACAGACTGGGTTTCTCACTGAACTGGACGTCCACTATTTCAGCCGTCCTGGCTGCATATCCAGCCCTGGGATCCCTGTCTCTGCCTCCTCAGTCCTGGGGTTACAGGCATGAGCAGCCACGCCCAGCTTTCCCCGTGGACCCTGGGGGTTCGAACTCATATCCTCATACTTGCAGGGCCTCTCCACTCAGCTGTCTCTCAGTACCTACCTTATTAAATTTTTTTAGTATGTCTCTCATGGACGCTAGGCTCTTCGGTGCGGGGATATAAGTACACAGAGCACCCCTGACACACACACCACACACACACACACACACACACACACACACGGCTTGTTACACAGGTTCTGGGCTGTGAATTCCCAGCCTCACACTCACTGTGCACTTCTAAACCTCGGAGCCATCTCCCCAGCTTTTCCCTCTGCTTTTAGTTTTTGTTTCTCTTTCTTTTTTTAAATGTTTCTGTGTTAGGAGTGTTTGGGCTGCAAGTATGTGTGTGTGCCATGCATATACCTGATTTCCTCAGAGGCAGGAAGAGAGTGTTTGATTCACTGGCACAGGGGTCACAGATCGTTATGAGCCATAGTCTAGGTGCTGGCGCTCAACACTGGGTCCTCTGCAGAGCAGCAAGTGCTCCTAACTGCTGAGCCATCTCCCGCCCACTCCCTTTGCTTTGTAAAAATTCCGTCTTCTGGAAATGTTTAGATGTTTCTGTCTGGAAAGGTGCTTGCTCCCAAGCTTGGTGACCTGAATTCAATCCCAGGATCTAAATGCTGGAAAGAGAGAAGTGACTCCTGTAAATTGCCGTCTGACCTCCACAGGCATACAATGGTATATACACACACATACACATGAACACAAGTAAATGAGGAAAAAAAATCAGCTGGGTGTGGTGGACCATGCCTTTAATCCCGGCACTTGGGAGGCAGTGGCAGGTGGATCTCTGAGTTCAAGGCCAGCCTGGTCTACAAAGTTAGTCCAGGACAGCCAAGGCTACACAGAGAAACTCTGTCTCAAAAACCAAAGCAAACCAAAACAAAACAAAAATCATCCTTCTAGCCACACAGGAGTTTTGCATTTAATAGGGCAGAGCTGTGACAATTACTAGTGTATTAGGGCTTTTTCTCATTCTTGTGACCAAGTGCATGGCAAAAAGTAACATGAAAGGATGCCTTTATCTTGGCTTACAGTTTAAGAAGAAATGTAATCCATCATGGTGGAAAAGGCATGGTGGCAGAGTGCAAGGTCACACTGCTACTATAGTCAGGAAGCAGAAGGACAGAAGGAAGTGGGGACAAATCTCAAGGCCCACCCTGATGACTCACTTCCTCCAGCAAAACTCCACCCCCCTAAAGTTCCAGCATCTTCCCCAACATCTCCACTTAGTGGGGGCTAAGTGATCAGACATGTGAGCCTGTGGGGGACATTTCACAAACAAACCACCATAGCCAGTCTCAAGTACAGTTTGTCTTTATGTGTTTTGTTGGACACAGGGCCTGTGTGTGGTGTTAGGCAAGGATTCTATCACTGAAATTCAGCCTCAGCCGTGTGTTTTTGAGAAAAGGTCTCACTACGTTGTCCAGGCAGACAGGTCCTGGTCTTACTAAGTTGAAATCAATCCAACTGTCTCAGCCATCTGAGTAGCTGGGATTATATAGGCCTAGCTATGTTTCTTATAGTCTTTTGTTATTTTGCAATGATTTTTTTTTTTTGAGACTGAAAAATAACCTGGGAACATCTTTTCCTCGTTGCCTTCCAGACAGTGGTCAAAACCATTTGTCACACCTTTAATGCCTACCAATTAGTCTACATATTTTACCAATCTCCTTTTTGGTATCCCTTCCACCTGCCTCCAGAATCAACACCATTGGCAGGGCTTGTGCCTCTGAGTCCAGGCCCTGAACTCAGAAGGGCTCCTCACTTAGTTCAGTCCCCCACTGTCTTGAAATGCCTACACATTTGTTGAACAAAGGGCTCTGTGTTATTATTCCGTGTAAAGTCTCCAATGTAGGTATTCTGTCCCTGAATACAGGATGCTCAGAAGCCAGAGTTCTCTTTCCAGAACCTTAATGCCTGTGACCAGAGCCACGGTGTCTGCTCATTCTCTTTCCTAGAAGGGAGACAGTTGAAAGACCATGTTTGCCTTGAGACTATAAATGTGCAAATCAGCTCTGGACAGGTTCTGCCGCTTGTCAGATATACTCAGATGTTAGGGGCAACACCAGGGTACCTCACATGACTCTTACTTAGAAGGTTACCTTGCTTCTGTTGAGTTGGAAGTGTCCCTTCAATGCTTGTTGATGTCCTTAGACAAAGTGGTTTTGTATCCAGCAGAGTTGGTTCATTTTGTTACTCATTCACTAAAGAGACCTCTGGGGAGCCTTTAATCCCAGTGCTCAGGTAGGCAGAGGCAGGTGCATCTCTGTGAGTTTAAGGCCAGCCTGGTCTATAGAGTGTGTCCAGAACAGCCAAAGCTACATAGAGAAACCCTGTCTTGAAAAATGAAGAGGGAGAGGGAAGAAGGAGAGGGCGAGAGAAAGAATCACTTATCCACTAAAGAGACCTTTGAGGGCAGTTACTCCACAGCAGGAAAGCTTTTTGCCTGTCATGTGACCTGATTGACCTCCCAAGCCTCAGTTTCCCCTTCTGTGACCAGACAATGATTATATTCTAGCTTAGTTACGAGATGTCTTGAGTAATGGATCTGGTGTTTGATGTATAAAATGAACATCTAGCAGATATTCCTTCCCTCTCTCTTTTCTTCAAGATTGTGCAAATCCCAGAAGGGTTCAGCCAGCTGTGGGCAGACCAGGCCACAAGAGCAGACCTTGGAACAACTGGAGAGCCCACATAGCAAAAGACACTCAGCGCTTTCTTCTCTCCAGGAGGAATTTTGAGGGTGGATGGGAAGGAGGCTCCTTAGAAGAAGTCTCAAGGCTGATGTCTGCTCTCTGGAACACCCCTGCACTTTGTGATTAACATTTAATAAGTCCCCAAGAAGGCTTTGAAGATAATAATATGTCTACACCTTCCTTTCAACTGGTGATCTGGAAACGATACCTTCATGTCTGCGATGGAACAGGAAAGCTTGCAGGGAGCCGGGACTCACTCCTTATCTTGAAAAAAAGCAGGCTCTCTGTGAAGATTTAGGCTCCCCTTACACTGGTATCCCCTGCAAGCTGTGTTGTGACACAAATGAGGGATTATACAGCAAACTAGCGATGACTTAAAGATGTTTGTATCCTGTCCTTCAGTTTATGACATTTTGACAAACAGCTGCCAGATCCATTGTCCCAATTATACCTTGCTGCCTCAAGAGGCGATGGTAAAGTTATCATTCCCATGACACAGATGGGAAGCGAGACTCAGCAGAGGGAGCTGAGAGGCTTGACTCAGTCATAACCTAGCAGGGATGTGTCAGGGCCAGGATCCCTGGGCACAATACTAGGAGCCCTCTGTACTCAACAGAGCCTCTCTAACTGTCCAGCCAAGCTGTCCCGAGCTGCAAGCCCTCAGATGTTGGCAGCTTCCTGGGTAAAGAGGAGGGTGTGGGTGGCACTGACTAACTCGGCCATATTGGCAGGCCAGGGCTCCGGTCGGCTACACAGTGGTCACATTCACTGAATTCCAATGATCTGGTCCCTTGAGATAACATAGCCCCTCGGGGTGGCCTCATCAGGGGTCAGATCTGTCCCTTTCACCCACTTAAGGACGCGTCTGTCACCTCCTTCCTCTTCTACAGGACTGACATTTCATTTACCTTAGTGCACAAAACACTGCTCTGCCCACATTTCTCGACCCCTCTGTCTACGGCTCCTTTCTGCTACGGCACAGTTCTTGGCTCCTTGTTTTTCGGGGACTTGCATTCATTCAGCCACCGATCTTTTCCTTCTCTTACCCTACCTCCAAACCTCTCCCACAAAGTTCTCCTGTGACCTCCACAAGCATGCCATGGCAGGCACCCCCAGCCCCCAATAATTGTTTTAATGTAGTGAAAAATTCACTAGCAACGTTTCGTGTTACAATCATATTTGCGTAACCACTGAAGGAGTTGCTGATTTGACTATAATCATAAAAGCAATCTGAGGAAAGATGTCAGCAGGGATATGGGTGAGGTTCACTCACTGCAGAAGCTGAAGGCAGAGGGGCGCTTCCTGCTGCAGGCCGAGTTCTTGTTTTAGACACATGCAGATGTGCTGGGGTCATTGCCATCATCCTTGATGAATTAGTGACTCGGTTTCCCCACAGAAGGCTTTGGGGAGCTGGTAGCAAAATACTCCAGACATCCATCCGGCCTACACATGAGCTGAGGCGCCCACTTTCTTTCTCAGTCAGAAGTGGTCATGTGATGACACGGAGGTCTCAGAAGAATAAGACCTGGAGGGTACTTTTGAGCCATAGAAGAGTGAATGGGAACAGGAAGGCGAGCAGCAGCAGCTGGGGAGTGCTTGGTGCCGCCAGTGATTTGCAAGATTTCTTACTCAGTTCTCTCTTTTCTCAGACATTTCATACCTGTCATCTCTCTCCCTTTATAATTAGTTTCTCCTTTATATTGGTTTTCTCTAATTTTGTACATTTTATTTTTCTTAAAAAAATGTGTGTTTGCTTTTGTATGTGGGTACATGCTTGGGAGTGAAGACACTCAAGGAGGTCTGGAGACAGCAACAGATCCCCTGGAACTGAGTTACACAGCGCTGTGAGCCGCCCCCACTTAGGTGCTGGGAACCAAACCGGGGTCCTCTGTAAGAGCAGTGTACCCTCTCAACCACTATCTATCTATCTATCTATCTATCTATCTATCTATCTATCTATCTATCTATCTATCGTCTATCCGTCTACCTATTTATTGTGTATTTGTGTGGACATACAAGTACCATGATAAGTGTGTATGTGTGTGTCAGCCAGAATGCAAATTGTGGGATTTGGGTCCCTCCTTCCACCATATGGATTCCAGGGATTGACCTCAGGTCATCAGGCTTGAAGCTCAGCAGCAGGTATCTTTGCCAACTAAGCCATCCTTGCTTAAGAGGACTTGTGTGTGTGTGTGTGTGTGTGTGTGTGTGTTTGTGTGTGTGTGTGTGTGTGTGTTTGTGTGTGTGTGTGTTATAGCAGTTCAAAAGTTCCAACCAACTTGCTCATGTCTCCAGAGGCGAACACTTCGGCAGCCATCTGGTAGGATGGATCATTGTGATTCAGCACAAACAGCTGTGTCACTGTCCATGAACTTTTAGGAGACCATGTGTGACTCTATTCCAGTGTCTTGCCTTGGAGCTGGCCTCTATTTTTTCCATTAGTTTTAATCCTAATCCATTAGGGAATGGGACCATTTTGCTTCTGTCTCTTAGCCAGAAATAGTTTGATTGTGAAAGTCTTATGAAACTATAAGGTGGGAAAGCTTGTCGGGTGTATGGCCTACAGTGGCCCAGGCATGATAGGGGATGTACTTAGAGTTGTAAGTTTTTTGTTGTTGTTGTTGTTGTTTTGTAACTCAACTAACTGGTCAGCTCTTGAGTGTGAACTTTATAGACAATGTCAGGCTACAGTGCCAAAAGGTTGGACATCCTTAGTGTTCATGGGAAACTGCATGACTCAACAATGACTATCTGCACACTGGGAGCCAGATGACCTGGTCATCTGTGTCTGGCTTCTATGTCTGTGAAGCTGGAAGCTTCAGAACAAGGAGCTCAAAGATGCAGCCCAAGTTTAAGGTTAGCAGCCTGGAGGCTCCCTAGAGGCTGCTGGTGTGAGTCATGTTGACAGGTTGAAACTGCTGGGACCCGATGTCTGTTGGTAATGATATAAGCAGGATGGGCTTGCAGGGAACGAGGAGTCAAGTTTCCACGCGATGAGGGCTTCCTTCTCCTGCTTTGGATCCCTCCAGGTCTCTAGCTTATTAAGATGGCGCCACCTACATTCATGAGGACCTTTCCTCGCTCCATTGCTATCACACACGTCAATCACCTCTGGAAATACTCTTACAGGCATATGCGGACGTGTTTCACTGGTCACCTGACCATTGACCATCACACTGCTTTCCTTCCTAGTGACCCTCATGCCTAGATCCATCAGTCACCCAATAGATGGGAAGGCAAGTCCATTGCTCCCTCCCTGCAGGTCCACAGAATGTCTGCTGGGGGTAATGGCTCTTCCTGTTGGACACTGCTGGCTTCCAGGACACCTTTTACTGTTGGTTTTCCTACTGTTCATTCTTAGTCCTTTGCTGTACTCAGTCCTCAGAGCTTTTCCTCTCTGGACAACCCCCCTCCTAGTGACCTTACAGGTCTCTGTTTCCACATTCATACCCATAGTCGGGCTCTTTCCCCTGAATAACCAACTCATCTATTCAGGGCGGTGATCAGGGACCCCACATGGACATGGCACAAGAACAGCTAAGACAGACACCAAAAACGAAATACTGCTTTCACCCTCACTGTACTGTGTTCTGACACTAAAGACTTTCTGCCTCAGCAAAGGCTCACTACCTTCTCACAGCACGCAGGTCAGATCCCGACCCTTCCACTCCATCTTAACTCTTTGCTCATCCAATCCATCGTCTCCTGCTTTTGCTTATATCCAGCAGCTAGCCCCCTATTTTCCACCACCGCTATTCCTCACCAGCATTTTCTTTTTTCTTTTCTTTCTTTCTTTCTTTTTCTTTTTAAGGCAGGGTATCATTATGCGGCCTAGGTAACTGTCAAACTCATGATCCTTCTTCCTCAGCCCCTGAGTTCTGCAATTAAAGATGAATGCCACCACACCTGGCCTAACCTTTAGTTTTACTTCAAAACATTTTTTTTCAAATATGTCTTTACCAATTCATGCTTTGATAAGTAATTTAGAAGAGATCTAAGTTATCCATAGTCTTGCCAAATCTTATCAATCTTTTAAATTGTGGCCACCTGCCTGGATGTGTGGTAGTTTCTCCTTGTTTTAATTTACCTTAAATTAAAATGCCTTAACTTGCATTTTTCTGATGGTAATGAATATGAATACATTTGCATGTGAATTACTTACTAAAACCCTTCCCAACACTGGGATTGATTGGATTTAAGGCTTCTCATTCTATCGCTGAACTACATCTTCAGTTTTCTCTCTCTTCTCAGAGACCACATGTCATATAGCACAGGCTGGCCTAGAATTTGCTTTGTAGTTGTATGTGACACTAAACTTCTTATCCTCCTGCCTCAGCCTCCTGAGTGCTGAGATTAGAGAGCTGTGACATAGCACACTCTGTTGTCTTGTCTTCGGCCTGTTTTACACTGGGCTGGGCCTTATTGGCTTGCATGAAGTCTTGGTTCTGAAGGTCTATTGCTGAGCAGACTAGCGTGGACACTTTCTGTCTTTTCTTTGTCTTGCTGATGTCTTACTTGTTCAATTATTTCTAGTCTTGGAGCTTGAGCCCATGATCTTCCACATGACATCCCAGCCCTAAGTCAATTTCTCAAATAGCTGTCAGATCATTCAGATTTTTCTATTTCTCTTTGTATGCTTTTAAAATAGTGTATTTTTCTAAGAAAAAAAAACAAAAAGTCCCTTTCTTTGAAAAATTCAAATGTAGCCAGGTGGTAACACAGGCCTTTAATCCTAGCATTTGAGAGGTAGAGGCAGGCAGATCTCTGAGTTTGAGGCCAGCCTGGACTACAGATTTAGTCCCAGGATAGCCAGGACTGTTGTAGTCCAAGAATAGCAACACAAACCACTCAAACACCAATCCCAGCCAGATATGGATGGTTTATTAAACATCTGTTCCATGCTGATCACAGGCTACAGAAAAGACTCAGGAGCCCAACTTGTCTGTCTTTAGGGTAGCCTTTTTATAGGAAAACCAGGTATAGAAAGGCAACATTTTGGCTAAGTATACAAAGCAATATTACATATTTAGCTAACTAGACAAAGTATTATCAGCTAACCTTTAAGCTGATTGGTCCCAAGTGGGGTAAGTGAGGCAGTGGTTAGGGTCTTCCAGAGTACAGCCAGAGTGTGCCCAAGTGTGGAGATAACACAGAGTGCAACCAGAGTGTAGCCAAGTGAGGAGAAAAAGCATGAGAACACCATTGAGTCATAGTAAAATATAAGGTTAACTTGACCATCTGGCAGGGTCTCTAGGTAGGTTAACTTGATCTTCTGGCAGGGTTTGTCAGCATCAGCTATGAATAACTACTTCTAGGAAGTAAGTGAACTAAATTTCACCTTATAAACAAAAGTGGGTACCGAATACAAAATGGCTTCAGCTATGTTACAAAGAGCAGGCCTCAACAGGGCAACGTTTACAAACCTGCTCTGGAAAGAAAAGAAAATTCAAATAAACTGGCTTAGGGTTTTCCATAAAAGTTTTTTTTTTCTTATAGCATTTCTGGTGATACATATGGAACTGGCCAATATTTTATTCTGTATTATTTTATTGTGGTATTGCTGACTCAGCCTGGGACTTCACAAATGTGCTTTTCTTCTTGATCAATCTTTCTGGAGTAATTAAAATTCTCACTCTTTTCAAAGAGATGATACTGGTCTGTGCCAGCTTCCTGTTGAACGCTTGCTTTCCTTTTCTCTTAATTTTTCTCAGTCTAACCTTTTCCTTCTTAAAAATGTGTGTGTGTGTTAACAGTCCTTTCTCAGTGAGACCTCTCTTGGCTACCCCATTCCAAACTGAAATCACCTCTCTCACTGCATTTCACATTTTTATTTTACATGTATGGATGTTTTGCCTGCATATATGTGTACACCATGTCTGTGCCTGGTCCCCATGGAGGTCAGAGGATCTGATCCCCTTGGAGCTAGAGTGACAGACAGCTGTGAGCTGCCATCTGGATGCTGGGAGTCAAATTGAAACCCTTCAAGAGATGCCAGTGCTCTCTCAGCTGCTTCGCCATCCCGCCATCCCTCTAACCCCGTGTTTTTCTTATTTTCGTCTCTTCCTACCAAAGTCCGATACCATGGCGTTGCCCCAGTAAAACAGATCACCGCACTTTTTCTAGTATCTTCCATAAAAAAACCACACTCCTAGCACATAGCAGACCCACGGGGGGGGGGGCAATAGGATTAGTGTCCTAAATGATAGCCTTCTATCCTTCATTAATTTGCTAACATAGGAAGTGAAAATTTTTTGAACTTAATTTCACCTTATGAACAAAAATGGGTACCGAATACAAAATGGCTTCAGCTATGTTACAAAGAGCAGGCCTCAACAGGGCAATGTTTACAACCCCTCTCTGGAAAGAAAAGAAAATTCTAATGAACTGGCTTAGGGTTTTCCATAAAAGCATATTTTTTTTTCCTATAGCATTTCTGGTGATAAGGGTTAAACCGGCCAATATTTTATTCTGTATTATTCTGTTTTGGTGTTGCTGACTCAGCCTGGGACCTCACAAACGTGCTTTTCTTCTTGATCAGTCTTTCTGGAGTAATTAAAATTCTCACTTTTTTCGTGGAGCTTCTCTCTCCCCCTGCAACATATATGTGTGTGTGTGTCAGGATTTTCCATTGTTCTGCAGGATCTTCACCACACTCCAGCTTCCCCTGCTGGGACCTTATCACCGGAAATCCATCTCTAGCCGCCCCTAGAAAGAATCCTTAGTATTTAAAACAATATAGCCCGGCGGGCACTGGTGGCACATACCTTTAATCCCAGTACTCAAGAGGCAGAGGCAGGCAGATCTGAGTTCAAGGACAGTCTGATCTAAAAAGTGGTCATCTTTAAGATAACCAGCACTACAAAGAGAAACTCTATCTTGAAACAAACAAACAAAAACAAATAAATAAAACAAATATAATCTTCTCGAAGACTTATTTTGTTCAGAGATAAATCTCCAAAACCTAAAACAATTTTGGTTTACACAATGAAGGATCAGGAGACTTTATTATATGAGACTTAATTATATTCACAGGTAAATATACAGTTCTTACACAGGAGGAAATGGAAGCACAAGAAAGAAGTAAATTCATGATTAGAAATCTAGGTCTATGGGCTGGAGAGATGGCTCAGGGGTTAAGAGCACTGTCTGCTCTTCCAAATGTCCTGAGTTCAATTCCCAGCACCCACATGGTGGCTCACTGCCATCTATCACGAAATCTAGGGCCCTCTTCTGATGAGAATGCATGCAGAGTACTATATAAATAATAAAGAAATAAATCTTTAAAAAAAAAAAAAGAAGAAATCTAGCTCTAAGAGCTGGGGATGTTGCTCGGTGGTGTGGAGTACTTGGCTAGCCTGTACAAGGGTTTGGTTCCTAGGATATGGAGAAGTTAAAAAAAAAATTCAAATAGAAACCCAGTTCTAGCTCAATAACCTGTGTTCTGTACTTCGAACACTGAGAATTTATTTCGTAAAGGCCGGAAGCCGGAGGTGATGGGATAGGCCTTTAATCCCAGAAGGGATTCAGGCAATAGGACTCAGACAATAGGATCTCTGTGAGTTCGAGGACAGCCTGGTTTCCAGAGCCGAGTTCCTGGACAGGTAGGGCTACAAAAACAACACAGAAAAAGCCTCATAGGTCTGAGCCCAGTCTTTAGCGCCCTGCACCGCCTGACTGCAGACTGAGCCGGGCTCAGGGAGCACCGGGGCAGCACACAGACTAGCGGAACGGAAAGGCAGAGGCTGTTTCCGGCGGAGCGCTCTTCCCCGCCTCTCCCGGAAGCAGTGTCTGCCGCTTGGGTAACGGTGGCGGCGTGGGAGCAGCAATGGATCAGGAGGCGGCGGTAAGGACTTTGAGGATCGCGTGGAGGTCCAACTTCACGTTCCCTAACTGAAAGGGCGGAGGAGAGCCTGGGGGTGGAGGAGGAGCAGAGCGGGGAGGAGGAGTCGGCTGAGGGCGGTGACCGCATAGGGGACGGAGGCCGCGCGGGCAGGGGAACCGGGCTGCTTGTCGTGTCAGCCCTGGGTGCGGGTGAGGGTGGGCGGAGTGTTTGTGCACATGGGCCGTAGGCCAGGAAAAGGATGAAGCTGTGGGTTTGTGGGGTGGCCATCCCCATGGCTCATCCTCTCTGGAAGGGACCACGCAGCAAAGCTCCCTCTGTTGAAGGCACGGGTGAGAGAGAGAGAGCAGGACCTGGAACTTGGGGTGCCTCCAAATAAGCCCTGTCAGTCTGTCTGAGGTACCGATTCCACACCTCTACCGAGGATATTCCATCGCTGTGATGAAACACCATAAACAAGTTGGGGAGAAAAGAGTTTATTTGGCTTATACTTCCATATCCACTGTTCATCATCTAAAGAGCAGGGAAGGAACCTGGAAGCAGGAGCTGATGTGGCGCTGTGGAGGGGTGCTGCTTTCTGGCTTATTTCTCTTGACTTGCCCAGCCTGCCTCCTCATTGAACCCAGGACTACCAGCCCAGGGATAGCACCACCCACAATGTATTGGACCCTCCCGCCATCAAACACTGATTAAGAAAATGCCTTACAGGCCAGCCTACAACTTGATCTTATGGAGGCATTTTACTTAATTGAGCATCTCTCCTCTCAGATGACTTTAGCTTGTGTCATGCTGACACAGAACTATCCAGCACAAGTGCCCATACCTCATAAGTGAGCAGGATGACGTTGAACATTTCATGTAGTTTTAACATGATAGGTCTATTCAGTAATTGACCCCATAAGTCAAACACCAAAGAATTAGGAACCAGTTTTGTTTGTGTGCATTGGCAGAATAATGATAGAGGGTCTCACAGACTCAGTAAATGTTAATAATATTTGTATTTATTACAAATGTAATGTATAGATAAGTTGATGAAACTGAAATTATAATCCATCACTATCCACCCATAGAGAGCATAGTCTATCCTTTTGCTTACTGTAGAACACACCCACCTCCAGCACCCAGTTAAATGACTAGAACACATACTGCTCAGACCTTTTATGTTGCTGGATGAATAAATCAAAATTTGAAACATCTGCCTTGTGTTACATTCTCAGTGCCTCAAAGGACATGCCAACCATGTGTTTGATCTTTGTATTTTTGTTTTGTCTATCCACACACTGGGTCATCTTTTCCCTCTCCGCAATTCCAGGGGGATTTACGTAAGTCTTTGTTTCCAATTTAGCTCTCTCCACCTTTCATTCTGTGTTCTCTGCATACTTTTATAGTTTTATGGAATAGTTACTGCATCTCATACTACTAAAGAGACTAAACTCTTCTCCTTATTGTAGATATTGTCTGATGTATTTTTGGTTTTCTACATATTTTTTTTTTAATTTTGGGGAACACTGGAAGTAGAACTTAGAACCATGGGGTTTAAGATGGAGTGTGTTGTCCTGACAGTAACAGTTCTTCTGCCTTCTGCAGCAGGCGTTCACAGACCGCTGTTCACAGTGTGATGCTGTCTCCTGGGGCCTTACTGATGAAGGCAAATACTATTGTACTTCCTGCCATAATGTCACAGATGTAAGTAATGTGCCAGTCACAAATTTTGCTTATGCTTTAAAATTGCAGTTTCACCTTGGTGTGTGGCCTCACTCCTAAAAAAGGAGTCTATTTTATCACTCATTCATGGCCAAATTTCAAGAATAGAAACAGTGTTAAGAGCAATGTCTTGGATTAAAAACTTTGCAAATCAGATTGGAGATAAACTTTTAAAATTATGTTGAGCCACATTTATAAACTAATGTTTCATTTAGACTGTATGTGTATAAAAGGCTTTTGTTTTCTTGTTTATTTAATTAATTAATTTATATATCTTTTGGTGCTTTTGAGACAGGGTTTCTCTATGTAACAACCTTAGTTGTCCTAGAATACCCTTTGTAGATCAGGCTGGCCTTGAACTCACAGAGGTCAGCTTGCCTCTGCCTCCTGAGTGCTAGGATTAAAGGTGTGTGCCACCACATCCAGCTGGAAGTATTTAACATTATACTTGAAAGATATTATTAGTTTTTAATGTTTTGTACTAGCTTAGAGATTTGGAAGGTGGAATGTTAGAATGATGGGAGACTGTTGGTAGTATTGGAAACATGCTATATTATCACATCTTTGTCTAGTTTCTTTACAAAATACTTTCTCATCTATTATGTAATTCCTGCCTCACAATAACCTGTACGATACAATATTATGCCCAGACAAAGCAAGCAGGGCTCATGAATTGTTAGTCTTTGTTGTTGTTGTTTTAAGACGGGCTGGGCTCCAACTCAGAAATCCAGGAGAGCTGGAAAAAAGGCGTGCACCACCACACCTGACACCAGTTGAGTTGGCTTGCTAATGTTACAGGAGTGCCAAGATTTGGGGTAGGACTTGCACCTGAGTCTTCTAATCCCATCACACCTGTTCTTTCTTTTTTCTTTCTTTCTTTTCTTTTTTTTTTCCGAGACAGGGTTTCTCTATGTAGCCTTGGCTGTCCTGGACCTCTCTCTGTAGACCAGGCTGGACTTGAACTCACAGTGATCCCCCTGCCTCTGGGCTTCCTGAGTGCTGGGAAAGTCACTGTAAAGTCATGTGCCACCACCACCCAGCCACACCAGTTTCTTAAACTAGAGATTGTCACTCTGTGAGGCCATCTCCACACTGGAAGTTCTAGGTCCTGTTCTGGTGAGCATACCTTTAGGGCAGTAAAGAAAGTGTGGAAAGCCTGCTGCTGGACTAGCTAAACATGCTGGGATTGATCT
>CM053755.1:17410175-17421057 GCA_028658305.1 Pachyuromys duprasi | reverse complement strand
TTACACAGGTGTGGAAATTCAAGGGTTCTCTTGCAAGACTGCACATGCTCTGAGCCCTGAGCCATCTCACCAGCCCCACATGGGTGTGTGTCCTGGAGGTGGTCTCTTCAATCTACAGCTCAGATGTTTGTTTGCTTCCATGTTACTCAAGATATTAGCAAGACACATGCTTAACCAAAAACACTGGGGAATGATGGAGCATGGATCTCCTTGATCGTGGTGATGGTCTCATGGAGACATATAAATGCTTGTGCACAAATACATCAAATTGGACACTTGGAATGTATGCCATTTGTCCTCTGCTTTGATGTTCATTGAGGCTTTGTGGTTTAGTCAGTGTTAGTTTCCTAGGGTAATTCAAATGTAAACATAGTGAAGGAATGGGATGCCATAATGGAAGAGGTGGAGTCAGGGCACTATTTTTATAGGAGTGAACAGCTGTAACTAATGGCTGCTTTTAGTTCTGTCTTTGATGTTTCCTGGTTCTGATTAAGTCTATTACCGTCATTTGTAGCTTGAATAATAATATAATATCAGTTGCCTTGAAAGGGGCAGGGAGTAGATGAGGGAGGGAGGGTGGGATTAGGAGGGAATGAGGGAGCAGGATACATCTGGGATAGAGAGTTAATAAAATGTAACTAATAATAAAAATAAAAAAACAAAAAAGTTGTATTACAGAGGTATAGTAATAAAAACTACATGGCATAAAAACAGACATGTTGATCAATGCAACTGAATTAAAGACCCAGACATAAATAAAAAAAAAGTATATAATATTACTACCTAGTTTCATATTTAAGACTCTCAACACAAGGGAATGAGGATGAACAATTCTTGAATGTGGGTGACAGTTTTTTCCTCTTCCTACTGTGCAAGGGCATGAGCTAGTGCCTTCTGTGTGCCAGGCAAGTGTCCTACTAACTGCATCCCTGGCCGCAACATGATTTTGTGAAAGCCTGCGGGCCCCGGAGTCTTCCCTCCACGCAACAGGCAAACCTGCCTGCTACGCGACTCCCGCTGTTGCCCTTGGCTTACACTAACCCAGGCGTAGTCAGTGCGCACACTAGCATACGGCTGGGCTTCCTGGAGTTGTACAGTGTGGCGGTGTTGAGGTTCCGTGGGTGACGAGTGGCCAGTGAGTCAGTGGGCCTGTGACAAGTGGAAGCTGGGGGGCAGCTCCCCCAACTCTGCTTCTCTCCTTGCCCCCAGCTCCCCGAGTGTGACTCTTCAATTCGTGGCACTCTGTGCAGTCTAAGCAAAGCTTTATGAGTGGAAAGCTTTTTTCCTGGTGTGTTTTATTCAGGAAAAAGAATTTAAGATCTTTAATCTGGCCAGTTTAGACAACATACATTTTTTTGTAAGTCTTTTGAGTATTTAATAAAAAGTGTGGGCCCAAAATATATGAGTTTAGGAGATTTTATAAGAGCAATGCATATTCATTATAGGAAGTTTGGAATCTGCAGGTGAAAGCCAAAATCACTAATCTTCTCAGCATACATTCAGCAGCTTCATTCAGCCTTATTTTGTGTGTGTGGAAAGGGAAAGAGAGACTTGCAAGTATCACTGAGCCTTTTGTCTTGATGTTTTTAACTGTGTTGTTCTAAGAATTGTAGGTTTCCATTAAGAATGTAAATATTCTACGATCTAACCATGAGAATGTTTAGCATTTCTGAGTTTTTATTTTATGTCCTAGATAGTTCAAATGTGAAGCCCTCTTCTCACCACTTACATGTTTTACCCAGCATTTCTAGATAACTGCTTTAGTGTTATGTTGGCATGTCTTACCTTCTCACTGTAGCTAACTTAGTATATCGTATATCTTTGAAAAAAATATCTGCAAACTTAGTATATCACATATCTTTGAAAATAATATCTGCGGTCCAGAAATCCTGTTGGTGGAGGCATGTCTCTTATTCTGTGTTTCTTTGAGATGGGCTCATGTAGCCCAGGCTGGCTCTTGAGGATTGACCTAGGGTTTAGACACGTTAGGTTGGCTAGGTTACTACACAGCTCATACCTTTTACTCTTATGAAGCTCACGCTGCTGGGGTGATAGAGCCTGGAAACCCGGTGCTCAGAGGGCAAGCAGATCACAGACCTGACACTTGCCCAGACTGTCTGGAACCCCCTTCAGAAAAACAGAGATGAGCTTCATTCTCTTAGACTTTTGGTTGTGAGCCTAGCCTTTAACAGCTGAGCCGGCTCTCCAGCCCTTTGTTCTCAATCTTTAAATTTAGAAAAGTATATTCATATCATTTATTTTTGTTAAATTTTTACTTTTCTCCAGAAATAAGACTCAGTATTTTGTTTTTGTTATAAGAAAGTCAGTCTAAGATAATTGCCCTTGGTAGCAGTTGTCATTGATCAGTTTGTTATAAATGGTACTAACCATTAACCATTTTAAAATTCTGTTTTGCTGAAAAATAAAAAGTAGTGCTTTTATATTTTCTTTCTTTCTTTTCAGATAGGGTCTTACTTTGTAACCCTGTCTTGTTTGGAACTTTCTCTGTAGACCAGGCTGGCCCTGCCTCTGATTCCCAAGTGCTGGGATTAAAGGTGTAGCCCCACACCCATAACGGTACTTATGAAATCCTCTCTGAGTAATGCTCACACACCATGCTGAGGGAATGCGAGCCTACTTGTGTGGCAGGTATCAGCAGACATGGTGAGGCAGGGAGTTGGTTGTTTTGTTTTTGTTGTTTACTTGTTTTGAGGGAGGCTCTATGTAGCATAGGCTGGCCTTAAGCTCTTGAGCTTCCTGCCTACACATAGTGCTAGGATTATGGGTATGTGACACTATCTGTAACCATAGATTGTTTTACTGTTAAAGTGTATTTTGCATGAATACAGAATTGAGGATATTTTATTTTTGGTCTTGTTTGAAAAGTTAATATAATTTTTAGATGGTTCCCTTATTTTTAAAAAAATAAATAAAATTTATCTTTTAATACTTTTGTTTTTGCTTTCAAGATAGGGTTTCACTCTGTAGCCCTGGCTGTCCTGGAACTTGTTCTGTAGACCAGGCTAGCCTCAAATTAAAAAAATCTGCTTGCCTCTGCATCCCAAATACTGGGATTAAAGTCATGTACCACCATGCCATGCTTTTAAAATTCATATCTATTTAAAATATAATTACATGGTTTAAAGTAAAGGTTTATTTGTTTGGTTAGTGTGTAACTGACTCTTAGGAACCCCAAATTTTTTTGAATGAAAAAGCACCCATCATAATGTAGTTTCAATGTCCTCTGTCAGCCATTCTCAGTTTGGGGTCTGGACACTGCCCAGAGCACACTTGGACTATGTTTCAGGGGACCGGGCTCTGTCTTTACCGTCTGTGTTTGTTTTCTGCAGCGATCTGAGGAAGTTGTGAGCACAGCAGTCATTCCTAACACCAAGATCAACTCCATCAGCAGGGGACTGAGAAAGAGAAGCAGGCACGGTGAGCTCTGACATGCACTGCAAGGCTCTGCTCCATGTTCCTTCATGGTTTGAGGACGCGGAATGACTTTTAAAGAAATTCCAGACAGAATGTCAGCATTTTAAGCAGAAAATCTAAGTTACTAGAAATAGATAAATAACAGAGGGTATGTTTAAGTACTAACATATATTCCTGTTTAACCTTTAGTAGTAACTTTAAAAGAAAGGTTATTTTATATATATATAAAATATATATTTATATATTATAAATATATATAAATATATATAAAAATATAAATATGTATATACATACATGTAGGTGTTTGTCTGCATGTATGTGTACCATGTGTGCAGCTTCCTTTAGAGGCTGGGGGACTGTGTTGGACTTCCTGGAACTAGAGTTACAGACAGTTGTGACCCACCATGTGGGTGCTGGGAACCACACTCAGGTCCTCTGTGAGAGCAGCCGTTGCTCTTCATGGCTGAACCAGCTGCCTCTACAGCCCAGTAGTGACTTTTTAGAGGCTAAAACCTGATTGATTTTTATTCAGTTTTATCACAATAAAATGTGGATAATGGTAATTCATATATATAAATCGTTAGAATGTATAGGGCCTAAATGTCTACAGAAAGTTGGGTGCTTGCTTAGGTAGTGTCTCATAGTCAACACCATAGTCATTGGCATTGTCACCTGTGAAAGGAGAATAGTCACACCATTGTTACATACAGTAGGAGAGTGCAGAGAGTTTAAAAGGCAACATTATCAAAGTGTGAGATAGTGTGTGGGAACCCTGTGCATGCGTACCACTTGAAGGGTCTAACCCACTTAACTTGTGCGTGCATCCGAGATTACAGGCCTTTTGTAATATCTGAGACTCTTCCTAGGAGGGAATTTGTTAGTCAGTGTGGGCAGGAGACTCTGTGATATTCAGGTAAGTAAAAGGGGTTAGAGTCTTCCCACTGTGCAGTGGGGTCACGTGGGAGTCAGTAACAGACTTCAGAAGCCATGCGGGAGAAATTTTGATAGCGTGGTTTGAATGAGTTTCTCTATTTGTCTGGCAGTGGCAGATCAAAACAATGGTCTTCACCCATTGTAACATTTTCTCCAGCTGGTTGCTACCATAGCTAAACATAGGACTCTGACTGCTCTGGCAGATTTCTTTATGACCTCTTAGGGTTGTGAGGCTCACAAGAATAGTCCATTTAAAATGTTTAGGAGCCGGGAAGATGGATCCATCAGTGAGATACCTGACATACAAGCACTAGCGGTCAGATTCCCCAAACTTGTGTAAAAGCTGCTATGTCAGCATGCTTCTTGTAACCCCAGTATTGGGAGGGTTGAAGCTTACTGGCCAGCCATCCGGGCCAAATCCATGAGTTTCAGATTTGCTGAGAGACCCCATTTTAAAAAAATGAAAATGGAAGTACAGGAGAGTGGGCTCAGTGGTTGAGACCACTTGCTTTTCTGGGACCTTGGGTCAGTTCTCAGCACCCACATGATGGCTCACAACTGTCTATAACTTGAGTTCCAGGGGATCCGACCCCTTCTTGTGGCTTCCATGGGAACCAGGCATGTATATGTGGTACCTGTAGATCCATACACAGATGAGATAATAGTAATTTTTTAAAAATGCAGAGTGATTGAGGAAGACCCTGTCATTGATTACAGACCTACGTACACCCATATACAGCCACATGCAACCCACCTACATGTGCACACACACTAACAATTACAGACACTGCATACAATACCACACACACACACACTTAAAAAGGGGAAAATGAAATACTTAGGGTATATCTGGTACCTAGGCACTACTAGTATGTATCAGGTTTTTTTTATTTTCAGTTTCCCTCTGTAACCTGGAACCATCTTCACAAAAGCATAAAGCTATTGCAAGTTTACTTTCTTTGTGTGGATTGCCCTTTCCTGATGCCTGGACATTTCTTGCATCTTGACATTTGTTTATTTGTTGACCAAAATATGTGTTCAAATGGAACCGAATCATCCTAGCACTCAGGGATAGAGAGGCAGGCGGATCTTTTGTGAGTTCAAGGCCAGCCTGGTCTACAAAGCAGGTCCAGGATGGTTAAGGCTACACAGAGAAACCCTGTCTTGAAAAGACAAAACAGACACAAAACAAACAAACAAAAATAGAAATGGAACAGAAAACTGGTGGACGCAGCGACCAAGTATTTCAATATAGGAGTGTTTTGAGCACTGTAAAATACACATTTTAAAAAACTTAAATTTCGGGACTGGAGAGATGGCTCAGAGGTTAAGAACATTGGCTGCTCTTCCAGAGGTCCTGAGTTCAATTCCCAGCAACCACATGGTGGCTTACAGCCATCCACAATAAGATCTGGTGCCTTCTGACATGCAGGGGTACATGCAGACAGAACATTGTATACATAATAAATAAATAAAATATTAAAAAAACACCAAACTTAAATTTCTCCTGAAGAAACCTGATAAGCTAGGATCAGATGGAATGGGAGGAGACCTCCCCTATCTGTGGAGTTCGAAAGGGGCAGGGAGGAGATGAGGGAGGGAGGGTGGGAGGAATTAGGAGGAAAGGAGGGAGTGGGCCACAGCTGGGATACAAAGTTCATAAACTGTAACTAATATTTTAAAAATAAAGTAAAATAATTAAAAAAGAAACAAACTTAAATTTCACTGGGTATGCTCAGGAGGCAGGGGCAGACAGATCTCTGTGAATTTGAACTCAGTCTACAGAGCGAGTTCTAGGATAGGCAGGGCCACAAACAAAAAACCAAAAACCCAAAGCAGGCACACACACAGCATACACAAACACAGAAATATATACACACCAAGTATAAATATACACATGTACATAAAATATACAATCACATATAAAGAAAAGAAACTGAGGTACAAATACATGTACAAATACATGAGGTACCCTTGTCTGTTGGCCCATGTCAACAGAGATTGCATTGTGTAGAAGCATCATATTAAAGTTTTAGTATATGCATCTAAAGCTTGTTGTCCATCCTGTAGAGAAAGGCTGGGACTGGTGTGTGTGTGAAGGTTTCCAGTGCATCCTTTATCATCAAGCACAAGCCCTGGAGACCCTGGGAGTAGGCCCAGAGCTAAAGGTAAGTGATATGTGTCTACATGTTAGCTATTCATCCTTTGAAGAGTGAGTTTTGAACATCGGGGCATGGTGGTTCACACATGTAATCCCAACATTCAGGAGGCAGAGGCCAGGCGGATCTTTGTGAGTTCAAGGCCAGCCTAGTCTACAGAGTGAGTTCCAGGATAGGCAGGGCTACATACAAATGAACAAATAAAATAAAATAAAATAAAATAAAAGAATAGAATAGAATAGAATAAGAACAGAATAAAATAAAAGTGAGGTTTGAGTGGACCTGAGGAGGAAGTAGTAGCAACAGCCTGGGCTCTGCTCCGACCAGGAGTGTCATTGCACATAAATCGTTTCTTTTGGTGATCCTGAGTGTGTAAAAGGATGGGTTCCATGGCTGTCTTGAATACTTTTCCTAACACCAAGATTAGAACTGTATTTGAGGTCTGTGTTTAGGAACATTTATTTATTCAGGTCTCCTATGTACCTGATAAGAAAAAGCAGACGAGACAGCGTTTAGATTGGGGGTGATCTGTAAAGTGTGGGAGCTTGTATGGTACATGTGAATGTGTCGTCATAATGTTCACCACTTGCTTTCCTCCCACCTTAGAATGAAGTTTTACACAATTTTTGGAAGCGCTACCTTCAGAAGAGCAAGCAGGCCTATTGTAAGAATCCAGTTCATCCAAGTAGAAGAAAAGCCAAGGTGAGCCGTGGAGCCTGATGGCATGGCAGAGACAAAGGTGGCGTTTATGGCTGCTTGAGTCTGACTCTGGTGTTTGTGGATTTCCAGGAAGAGGCTTCTGGTGCAGTTCAGGATGACCTAGACTATTAAACTAGTTGTAACATAAAGGAATTAAAATTTATCTTCCTTTTGAAAGTTTTTGTTTGTTTTGGTTTATTTATTTGTTTTTTGAGTCAGGATCTCACTTCATAGTCTAGGCTGATCTTGAACTATTGGTAATCCTCCTGCCTCAGCCTTTCAAGGGCTAGGATTACAGCCAGATCATTCTTTTTATAGAGAGAACTTTAAGGCATTTCTTATTTGCTTTGCAGCATTGGGTCAAACTCACAAGCTAGGAAAGCTCTGTGTTTCTGAGCTCCATCTTGTCATTTGGCTATTTAGTTTGTGGCGTTCATTTGTCTTCATTTTAATTGTTAGAATTTTTGCATATGCTATTTCTATTATGATGATGGTGATTTTTTTTTTTTTTTGAGACAGGACTTTATTATTTATCTCTGGATGGCCTTAACTCAGAGATCCACTGCCTCTGCCTCCCAAGTGCTGTGATTAAAGGCAAGTGCCACCACTTGGCTTATTTTATTTTATTTTGAGACAGGGTCTTATGTATCCTAGGCCAGCCTTGCTGTGTGGTCAAGAATGACCTTGACTTGCTTCCACCTCCCAAGTGCTAGATTGACAGACATAAGCTACGGTGCCCTGTTTATTTGCAGAGGAGTAAACCAAGGGTTTTGTGCATACCAGGCAAGCATTCTACCAACTGAGCTACATCCCCAACCCTGCATATACCATTTCTTCACTTGGCATTCCTGCTACTTAACCTGACATTTTACTATTCAGCCCTCTTATTTTCTCGTCTTAAAGCTTTGGCTTGAAAGAAAGTCAATCTGGGTGCCTGTCAGAGCCGCTCTGTCTTTGAGTAGTTTGTTCTGAATTGCTTCAGAGGTGCTGTGGTACTTTTTACTTGGAGCAAAGAACAGTTCCATTGCTAAGACAGGCAAGTGGCCTGGCCATAGGTGTGGTCTGGTGAGTGGCAGCCCCTCCAGGGCTCAGATGAGGCTCAGATGTGAGTCCATGTGACTCACATTTGCTAGAAACTTGGGAGGCTGGTACAGCATTTCCTTGTTTGGTCAGCTCCTCAAAGGTCTGTACGCAGAGGTCAGTGATCCATGGCTGAGAAGCTGGGGTCAAGACGAAAGGAGTAGGTTACAGAGGTGAGCAAAGGCGAGGCCTCTGAGCTGCACATGTGTCCTCCTTTGTAAGGAACGAGTCCTAGGAATGAGGTTAGAGTAGTCAGATCATGCAGACCTAGTTAGGGGAATGACCTAAGGAATGTCCCCCTTAAATATGAGATGATAAACTTAAACCAGCTCCTAAACTAATTTAATTAAACTAATTTGAGTAGTTAACTGGAGAAAGGAAACACTTGATGATCATAAAGTTATGGAGCACTAACCTGACTGAATACAGGAGCCACATGCTTGCCCAGGAAAGCAAAAGGTGCTGTATAGTTTTATAGTGACTCTTTTAGAAGAATTATTCAAAGTACTAAGATCGTGACCTTCAAATCTCATGCTTGGTGTTTGTTGTTGCCTTTGTGTACTGGGATGTTGCCCAGTAATACATGGAAAACAGGAATGAGAACCTGGGTTTCTCTGTGACACTTTAATCTCTTTAGACTAACTGAAAACTTACAGTCAGAAGTTTTGTTTGTGTGAGTAAACACCTGGGTTGACAGTATCACACTAAATCCTGGTAAATAATTAAGACATGAACATGGAAGATTATGGGTCAATCATATAATCTCTGTCACCCAAGTACAGCAATTCCCTTTTTCGAAAGGGAGAGAAAATTACATTTTAAATTAGAAATGGGTTTGGGCTGTTGCTCACAGAGACCTTGCCTAGCAGTGTCGGACCACAGGCTCCACCCTCAGAAACGGAGGTACCTCAGTAATGCTGCAAGCTTTCTTAGAGCTTTGGATGCAGCTGCTCCAAGAACTGGAGTGGCCTGTATCTGAATCCGGTCCTACAACTTTTGAGCTGTGGATAACAACTGGAAATTTTCAAAACGAGCACACAAATGTGTATAATGGGGCATTGGGAAGGGGGTTATGTCATGTAACCCAGAATGCCCGTGGAGGACTTCCCAGTGAGATGAAGGGGCTCTGGGCATTGAGGTGAGGAGGAGAAGAAGTGCTGGGCTTCAGGTCTGTCTGGGACCAGCAGCCCAAGCCTACAGCGTGGTGGTGGGGTGGCGGCACACAGGAGGGTTAGTGGTAAGGCTGTCGAAGATCTTTGGAGCTAGAGCCAACAGGACTTCCTGATGGTCTAGATGTGGGTGTCGGAGGCAGGAGTCAAAGATGATTGTGAGATTCTCGGCCTAAGCAGCTGGAAGGAAAGAATTGCCATACACTGCCAGGGCAGGTGGGACCCGAAGATCAGGGTTGGGTTTGAGACAGCTGTTAGACATCCAGGAAGAAATGTTCCGTGTGTAGTGAGACAGATGAGTCTGCAGTTAAAGATAGGGCTGGAGAGGTGGCTCAGCAGTTAAGAGCACTGGCTGCTCTTTCAGAGGACCTGAGTTCAATTCCCAGCACCCATATGGTAGCTCACAACCATCTGTAATGAAATCTGATTCCCTCTTCTGGTATGCATGAAAACAGAGCACTCATATAATACAATAAATAATAATTTAGAAAGAAGACATTTATTATAAAAAAATAGAAATATAAAACTGCCGGTGTACATTATAATTATCAAATCTAAAATGTTGTCTATAAGAATGCCCCTTTCACATTAAATCAGTTAGAAGAAAAAGTGGGGAAGAGCCTTGAACTCATTGGTACAGGAGACACTTCCTGAACAGAACACCAACAGCACAGGCTCTAAGAGCAACAATCAATAAATGGGACCTCATGAAACTGAAAAGCTTCTGTAAAGTGAAGGACACTGTCATCAAAACAAAACGACAGCCTACAGATTGGGAAAGAATCTTCACCAACCCTTTATCTGACAGAGGGCTAATATCCAGTATATATAAAGAACTACAGAAGTTGAAAAGCAACAAATCAAGTAATCTAGTTTAAAAATGGGGAACAGAGCTAAACAGAGAACTCTCGATAGAGGAATATCGAATGGCAGAGAAATACTTAAAGAAATGGTCAGTGTCATTAGCCATCAGGGAAATGCAAATCAAAACGACCCTGAGATTTCACCTTACACCCACCAGAATGGCCAAAATAAACTCAAGTGATAACACATGCTGGAGAGGTTGTGGAGAAAGGGGAACCCTCCTTCACTGCTGGTGGAAATGTAAACTTGTACAACCACTCTGGACATCAATCTGGCACTTCCTCAGACAACTAGGAATAGCGCTTCCTCAGGATCCAGCTAAACCACTCCTAGGCATATATCCAAAAGAGGCTCAAGTACACAATAAGGACATTTGCTGAACCATGTTTGTAGCAGCTTTATTTGTAATAGCCAGAAGCTGGAAACAACCTAGATGCCCCTCAACTGAGAAATGGATACAGAAATTGTGGTACATCTACACAATGGAATATTACTCAGCAATAAAAAACAAGGATGTCATGAAATTTGCAGGTAAATGGTAGG
>CM053755.1:17368023-17410075 GCA_028658305.1 Pachyuromys duprasi | reverse complement strand
CCAGAAGCAGAAAGACACATATGGTATATACTCGCTCATATAGACATAAAATAGGAAAAACCTACTAAAATCTGTACACCTAAAGAAACTAATCAAGAGGGAGGACTCTGGCTAAAATGCTCAATCCCCAGCTAGAAAGGCAAAGCAGATTGATATCAGAAGAATAAAATAGGAAACAAGCTAGGAACCTGTTACAGAGGGCCCCTGAAAGGCTCTGCCCTGCACAATATCAAAGCAGATGCTGAGACTTATGGCCAACTGTTGGGTAGAGTGCCTGGAATCTTACGAAAGATGTGGGAAATAGTAAGATAGTGAGAGGACAGGAGCTCCACAAGGAGAGCAACAGAACCAAAATATCTGAGCACAGAGGTCTTTCCTGAGACTGATACTCCAACCAAGTACCATTCATGGAGAAAACCTAGAACGCCTGCACAGATGTAGCCCAGGGCAGTTCAGTGTCCAAATAGGTTCCATAGTAGTGGGAACAGGGACTGCCTCTGACATGAACTGATTGGCCTGCTCTTTGATCACCTCACCCTGATGGGGGAGCAGCCTTACCAGGCCACAGAGGAAGACAATGTAACCACTGATAGAGCTGATAGACTAGGATCAGAAGGAAGGAAAGGAAGACCTCCCCCATCAGTGGACTTGGGGAGGGGCATGTGTAGAGAAGGGGGAGGGAGGGGCTTATGGGGGGGATACAAAGTGAATAAAGTGTAATTAATAAAAAAATAAGAAAAACAAACAAAAATGCCCCTTCCTCTTTTAGAGACAAGGTCTCAAGCCAGTCTCTGCTGGCCTCAGACTCAATATGTAGCTGAGGATGACCTTGAACTTCTGACTCTCCTGTCTCTACTTGCTGGGATTACAGGGATCCATTACTACACATAGTTTATGCAGTGCTGGGGACTGAATCCAGGGCTTCATGCACACTAGGCAAGCATCCTATCCTGAACTACAGCTTCTAACAGTGTCTTAGTTAGGGCTTCTACTGCAGTGATAAACACAGTGATCAGCAGCAGCTTGGGAGGAAAGGGTTCATTTCGCTTATACTTCCACGTCACAGTCCACCAGGGAAGGAAGTCAGGCTGAGAACTTGGAGGCAAGAACTGCAGCAGCACTACGGAGGAGTGGCTTCATGGCTTGCTCAGCCTACTTCCCGTTTGTTGTTATTTGTTTCACATGGAACACGTTCGCACTCTCTATGTGGCTTCAAGCCACCAGGACACAAGGCACCTCCAGTACCCTTCATCTTTCCTCAGCTCCTCTGATGAAGAACGCGGCCTTCAGGATGACACACCTCTCCCAGAGCTTTCCCTTCCCCAGAACTCTGCAGTAGCGCTCACCTCTGTCCGCTCACTGAGCAGTGGCCACAGTTTATCCAGGAAGTGAATGCCTCAAACCAGCTTTCCCCAAGAAACCTGGATGACATTTGTCCAAGTTGTCCCTGTGGTGATGCACACCTCCAGCATTCTCCTGCCGCTTGGGTGCTTGCGGTGCTTCACGATGCAGCTGTAGGTCACAAGGCCCTGGACTTCCCAGGACTTCCTCAGTCTGGATGGCTCGCCCTTTCTTAACTCTGGCTGGCTGGTTCAACTTAGCTGTTCTGGCTCAAACTCCTCTCCAAGCTGACTGATTCAGACTGGCTTCTCCTAGCCTCTGAATTGGACTCAAATTAATTCTAGCAATCTGTTTTAATCTGGCGCCTTCCTATTCTCTGGCTCATTTTATCTCCATCTGAGTCTAGCTTGTTCTTTCTGCAGCCTGTCTCTCTTGCTGTCCCAGTAAAACTGCCCCTCTCTTCATTCTCTGTGGCAGTCCCTTAAGTAGCTTTCCTTTTTTTTCTCTCTTGTGAGAGTTGGGTGTATCCTATTCTGTCAAATCTTTGTCTGATTTGTCACTTTATCTGCTACTCAATTAGACATTACTTTCTAACATGGGTGCTTCCTTCTACAACCTAACTTTACCTTCATTGTTTGAGATTGAAGGAGTGTGTCACCATGCCTGGATCTAAGCTTTTCTTTACCTGAAACTTGTTCTGTACCAGGCTGGCCTTGAACTCAGAGATCTGCTTGCTTCCGTATCCTGGGATTAAAGGCTCCTGGCACCACTGCCTGGCTTGTCTGCATTTCAGCCACATCACACAGACCAAGAAGGTTCTTGGATGATCTCTTGCCAGAGCAGCCATGTTCTGAATTAGAATTCTTCTACAGAGTACTGTTGGGTAACAGTTCCCTAGAGCGGCTCCCAGGTGTGGAGTGTCTGAGTCCCTGCCAGTTGGCTAGGGCGACGATGAACAGCAGCTGTTCAGAGCACAGACGTTACCTTTCCAACTCAAGCAGTCTCTGTTTCTGTTATCTCCTGAACAGGTATTAGAAGACAGTCTGCAGGGTTCAGACTGGGGCAGTGATCTTGAGCTGCTAAGTGACACCACCTGTCCCTTTGAAAGTGGAACCGAAGTCCAGTCTGACCCCCAGATTCCGAAGTCTTTCCCTGCCACCAAAGCATCACCAAAGTCAGGTAAAAAGGAGAATCAATCTACTTAGAATATGTTAAAAAAGGCATTTATTGCGTGTGTATAGGAATGCACATGTGTGACGGCCACTGGCTGCTCTCACAGAGGATCTGGTTTCGATTCTCCATTTCTCTTCTCGGGGACCTGGTGTCCCCTTCCGGCCTCTGCAGGCACCAGGCATGAAGGTGGTGCATATACACATACAGACACACATGCACAGAAATGAAAAAATAAATATTTTTTAAAAATGACGATTTCGAGTTGGGTGTGGTGGCACACACCTGTGATCCCAGCACTCCAGGAGGCAGAGGCAGGCGGCTATCTGGGAGTTTAGGCCTGGTCTACAAACGGAGTCCAGGGCAGCCAAGTCTATTCACATTAGTAGAGAGAAATGCAAAGTTTTTTGTTTTGTTTTGGCTAAGGGGATATATAAATGAGTTTATGTTATTTTGAACATTTTTCGAGACAGATTTTCTCTATGTAGTCCTGGCTTCCTGGAACTCACTCTGTAGACCAGACTGGCCTCAAGCTCACAGAGATCCATCTGCCTCCACCTCCCAAGTGCTGGGATCACAGGCGTGCGCCACCGTGTGGGCCACTGTGTGCCCTAGTGCTCCACTAAAAGATAAGATTTTAAGTGCTCACAATTCAAATAGTTCTTCATGTTGTTTAAAAGAATCACAAAAAAAGAGAAAATTTAGTCTGCTGTTCTCACAAATGTTCTGTTCATAAGACATGTTCATTTTCAGCATTCATTTAGTAAAATACAAAGTAAGAATCCCTCAGGTAGATGGAGCAGAAAGGAAGCAGCATGGTGGGGCCGTAGCGAGACCTGTTGCTTTCACTGTAAGGGTCCTGCCACTGCAAGAGAGGTCCTCCTGGAAGCAGGACACACACACACACATGCACACGCTCGGCCTTGTTTGCAGTCGCTCTCCAGGAGGCGTTGCTGGGTGCTGTTGGGGAACAGTTCACCAGAAAGGGGAACGTCTTGACTGCTAATTTGGAATAGTGGTTCCACAGTTACCACCGTGGGGCCAGTGGGATGGCTCGGAAGGCTAAGGCACTAGCCACAATCTCTTGACAGCCCAGGACCCACATGGTGGAGGGAGAGAATCTGAGTCTGGAAAGTTGTTCTCTGAGCTCTACATGTATATGTTGTGGCACACACACACAGGCTGTTCGTCACTGCTGCTGGCATGTTGGGATTTCCCCTCAAGGTAGAATTCACCAGCTCTCTGCTCATATCTCACCTTCTTAAAGAGATCTTTCTGACCACCTGCTCAAAAGAGCCATGCTGCCCCTTTCTCACCTTTGGATGCTCCTGCATTGCTGTTTTCCTGGATAGCACTTTTCTCTGTCCACTGTAATTTTTGTTGATTACTTTTGATAGAGTGAGAATTACAGGCGAGGTGAGACACAGTTCACTGTCATCTCCCCAGGCCTGGGGGCGTGGCACAGGAGTGAGATGGATTCCTGTCTGCAGACTGGAGTGTCAGAGGGACCTCAGGGTGCATGGGGACAAAGTGCTGCCTTCTCAGCCAAGGGGTTTGGGAGAGGCCTGTCTGCCAGGGACTTATATCCTTGCACTTTTCTCTGTGATTGTTTATCCATTTATTTTTAAAAGAGTTTGTTTTCGATATTTAAAAATGTGTATCTCCTTTTAGAATCTCATTCTACCCACTCCCACAGATAACTCTAATTGCCTGTTTGCCTGGTTTCCTTCTAGAGCCTTCATTGACCTTCATTGCTAGATTGTTTATGCAAATTGAATCAGTTATAATCTACTTTACATGGCTACTGTTTTGATACTCATTTTTCTTTCTTTCTTTTCTTTAAATCTCGCTTTGTCCCTGAATGAGCAGTGTATGTCTGCTCTGGGTCTGTGGATGGAGTGGAGTACTCAGAGTGGAAGGAGAAGGGGGTCTTGAAGATGACTGTGCCCCGGACACTTGCTCTCTGCTACCTGTCCTTGCTCTGGCAGAGAGAAACAATTACTCTTTCAGACCTTTTGAGGTAAGCTGAACTTATTTCCTGATCATTTCTTCCTGGTTATCAGGGTATTCTTAATTTTACAAGAAAGCCTAAAATGAGGAAAGGCCTGGAAAGCTTTGATAGAACATGGGCTATTTTTCTCATTGTTGTGACTGAGAACCTGAGAAAAGCAACTAAAAGAAGGAAGATTTGCGTTGACTTGTGGTTTAAGGGGATACAGTCTACCATGTGGGTGGTGGGCAGCTAACTCACATTATAGCAGGAAGTCGAGAAAGGGGAATGCTGCTGCTTTACTCAGTTTCTCTTTCATTCAGTCCAGGACCCCAGCCCTGGGATGGCACTGCCCACATTCAGGGCGGATTGTCCCATAGCTAACTCTTTCTGGAAATGTGTCTCCTAGGTGATTTCAAATCCAGTCAACTTGACAGTGATGAGTAATCATTGTGTGTAACTTGGGTTCTAATTCTTAAACTTAATTCCCCTTAAGTTTAATAATTTGGGTTTTTACTGACATAGTGGAAATTGTGGCAAGTACTTCACATGAGATATTAGAAAGTTAATTAATGTGGATAAAATATTTTAAAGAGAAAATGACATTCATATTCCTATGTAGAAATCTTAAGTATTTTTCTAAGAAAAATGAACAGGGAATCTTTTACTAACAAAATAGCTACTGGTAGTTATGTAAAACCATGATGTTGTAAAAACTAAATTATAGGCAGCCTATGTTAATTTATTAGGAAAAGTTGATATCAAAACTATAGAAAGACCCTGTTATAGTGGTAATAAACATTTACCTATTTCAAGGTAGAGTAGAAAATTTTAAACAGGAAGAGTGGTCTGAGGAAGTAGACATTTGAGGTAAAGCCAGCTGCAGGGTACAGGGTTTATAACTAACAACCTGAGTGCACAAGAATCAGTCATTTACCAGGCAGACCAAAAGTGTTTATTCTCCTTTTCCTTTGTGTGTGTTCTTAATAATGGCAGTGACTTTAACCAGCGTATGGAATGCTTACAAGGCATGGGTTTGAAGCCAAATTTCTGGTTCTGCCAATTCATTACTACATGACATGACACTGAGCAAGTCTGTAAATGTTTCTCTGCTTCTGCTTTCTTCTAGGTAAAATGGGTCTGTAGTAGTAATGATACCTTAGGGTTGTAGGTGCTTCGGCCATTGGCACTGTGGAAGCACTTAGAGCAGTGTCTGGAGCATCAGGAGAGCTCTGGCTAGTCAGGATTGTTCAGTTTCCATCCTCAGCATCATCGCTGTCATCATCATCGTCGACACTTGGCCTTTGATTAAACAGAATGCCTCTAGTAAAGGATGATAGCGCCTGTGATTTGGGCATATTAACCAAATAACAAAGCTTTTTTTCAGGTGTGATCAGCTGCATACAGACCACTCGTGGTTCTGTGACCTTTACTCCGAGTTGAATGTTGCCTGCTTTGTGCCCTCACTCGATGACATCATCTTCTCCCAAGACTCTAATTATTATCTGTATGCTGATGACTCCCAACTCTATCACCAGCCCAGGCTTGTCTACTGAGGGCCAGACCCATATATTCATCTGTATACCTAATGGACATGACTACTTGATGTCTTTATGGTTAAAATCAGATGACTAACAAGTGCCTCACCATCTGTCTCCTTGGTCCTGTTCTTCTCCAGTGTTCTTAGCACATGCTATGGACCCTGGTGTTGTCTATGGGGAAGCCTAGTGCTTCTCCTGGACTCTTTCCTCGCTCTGCATAGCAGCCTGTCCTATGCCCTGTCACTTATGCTTCCAACACAACTCCGTAACTCATTCTTCCCTCCATGCCTCACCTCACCTGGATTGATTGCTTACTGACTTCTCAACTGAGCTCTGTCTTGTCTTGTCATTCCTATCCATCTACTGGCTATAACCAGAGGGTCTTTCAAAAAGATCCATAATCATGAGAATCTAATATTGTCTTCAGAGCTGGGTCAAGGGGCCAGTCGTTCCAGGGCAGTCTGCAAGTGGGCAACAGAACTGTCCTAGAGATTTAACGGATGAGAAAAAGTGCTTCTCTGAAGCTCTCCTCAGGAGAACACTGTTGTGTGTGGAAAAGGCAGCCCCAGCTCTCAGTCCCTCTCTTGCTCACTCTTCAGTCTGCCTGTCCTCCCCCACACAGGTAAATGCCTTCCAGGAGACTGGAGTGGAGATTGGGAGATTAGCTGGAGGGCTGCCACTGTGCTCCTCGGGCATACAAGCCGGGGACAGAGCTGAGTTGCTTGGGGCGGCAGAACAAGGGGCTGTCTCTACTGCTCCCCGCGCTCTGCTTTCCCCAGAAAGAGCTTCAAGTCACATCCAAAACCTGCCCCTCTTGACCAGCGCCTCCAGCATTGTCTGGGGACTTCAGGAATCAGACTCTGGACTGGGGCCTGTTTATCTCTCCTAAATTACCCTCCAGGAGATTCTTCAGGGTGTTACAGTCTCAGAGCGGCTACTGGCTTTGAGAAGCTTAAAAACTTTAGTCTGCAGGAGACGGTTAGTGTGGCCGGAATGCATATCTGTCCATCTGTCAGTTCTGTCTTTCTTTTCATCTTTCTCTTTTTTTTTTTTTTTTTTTTTTTTTGAGATGGGGCCACTCACTGCTCACTGTGTGGCCCTGGCTGACCTTTAATTCAAAGACCCGCCTGTCTCTGCTTCCAGGTGTGTGTTACCACACCTAGCCCTGCATATTTTACACTGATTGTAAGCTGTGGTTTCCTTATTTATTTTTAGAGCAATATCATAGGCTTTAGGATTAATTCCTATACCTTCACATTTACTATAAAGGACCCTCCCTACCAGCAGTAACCATAGAAGCTAACAACAGCCAACATTTATCTGTACAAATATTTGTTGACCCTCTGCTGTACTCACACAGTGTTCTAGAGTTTAGACCCTTCGGAAGCATGTAAGTCAAATTCCCACTCTCATGAGGTTGAAGACTAGAGGGGGAAAGAGATGAACATGAATAAAGGGGAAACTGATCAGTCACACAAGTGCAGACCAGAAGGCTGAGCTAGGATGCTGCAGAGGAGTGTACCTGGACAGCTGCTCTCCGTGATTAGAAAGGGATCTGTGCCTAGAGTCAAAGAGCAGCCAACCTGGAAGATCCCAGCGTTCCAGGTAGAGAGGGGTGCCAGCCCTCAGCAGTAGTGGGTTCTGTGTGATCCAGGAGCAGAAAGTGAGGAGTGGCCTGGAGGAAGAGAACTGAAGGAAAGAGGGGGGAGGAGTCGGGGGAGGGGGAGGGCGCACATCCACTGAGAAGTGAGTCTCTGAGAGCCCTGCTAGGGTCAGGAATTTTTTTTGCCTTTAAAAATGTTGTTTGACACTTTCATTTGTATGTGTATATAATAAATGTTAGTTGTTTTCACTTCCAGTTCTCTCCTTATAACTTAAAAGTCCTGAAGTATAATTTACATGTGATAAAAGTCTCAACCATTAAGAATATGTAATCCCTTAGGGCTCCAGAGATGGCTCAGTGATTAAGAATACTTCCTGCTCTTTCAGAGACCCTGAGTTTAGTTCCCAGCATGCCCATGGCATCCCACAATGCCTCTTAAGTACAGTCGAGGGCATTGACAGCCTCTCCTGGCCTCTGTGAGTACCAGGCACATCTGTATCATATATATACAGATGTGCAGGCAAACACTCATATGCATAAAATAAATAAATCCTTAAAAGATACACAATTTGTACAAGCCTTTAATCCTCTGCACTGAGGAGACAGAGGAGAGGTTTTCAGTATATCCACAAAAATATGCACCCGTCACTTTGATACACTTTCAGGATATGTTTTCTTACCTCAGAAGCGCCCTGTGGGTTTTCAGTGCTGTGGTAAGCAGCGGGGAGATGCAGCAGAGCAAGCATCTGAGGTGTGTACATAAGGGATCACCCGGCAGCCGTGAGGAAGTGGTACTCCGCGCAGGGAGGCTGGCGCTCTGCTGCGCCTTGTGCAAGAAGCGGTGGCTTGATTGGAGCTAGTGGTGAGGGGAATGGGAAGGGTAAACGGGACAGGACTGTTCCCCAGTGCACACAGCTCTAATGTGCCATTGCTTTATTGGTCTGCGACCAGCAGCAGCCAGCTTGTTAAATTCTAGTGTGTCTCAAATCAAAGCTTCCACAAACTGCAATAAAATTATGAGCAGAGAAGTTTTCTAGGAGAGGCGTGCGGATGCTTCTATTTGGTGCCAGTTCCTTTGTCGACAACTTCCTGGATTGATCCAGATAGCGTGCCGATAATTCCCACTAAGGGAAATAACATGGTAAAATTTTGATTGAGCTGCCATCCATTGGCAGGGGAAAAGGTTTTCCAAAAGAAATTTCAAATTCAAAAGCAAGCAAACTTTAGAAGAGGTTTAGAACGGTGCTGTAAACTGTGAGTCATTGTTAAAACCCCACACACCTCAAGACCTGCTTGGGGTGCATTTCTGCCTCCTCACACTTGCTTATCTTCCCTCCTCTGCCTCGGTAGCCCTGGAGGAGCCTCTCTGGTGGCCCCTGTGCTCATGTTTCTCCTGTCCTGCCTGCCTGGATTGAGGGGAGGGCCAACTCTTCACCTCTTGTTACTCTCTCACTTCTAGCACTGGGCCTGCTGCTAGCATGTATCCTCATCTATTATATATATATAATATATAATATATATTTGTTATATGCTATATGTATATATATACACACACACACATATATATATCAAGGGCTAAATAAATGATGCCCATGTTAGCATTGGAAGTCTAGGTGTTTTTGAAGTGATAGGTATGTACTAGGTCATGAATATAATACTATTATGCCAATATTGTAGCTTACTATGCATAGATACTTTATATAGAAAGTAAAGCAACTAATGGAAACTCAGCTGGGAGAGGTTTTCTTCTGTTTTTACTTTAAATATCTAACTCTCAAGTTTTAATAGACTGAAAATTAGAGGAGTCACATTTTAATTTTGAAATTAAGTTTAGGTCAGCACTTGCTTCTAGGAAGCTGGTCACAGTGAGGCCGAGACAGAGCATTGTCGGTGTGTTCTCCACTGGGTCTTCTTTTTCTTGATACTTGGTTTAGGAGTTTACACAGGAGATTCTGTCATGCACTTGCTCTTCTCTCTTTCTTTCTCTCCTTTGTTTTCTTAGCATACTGTAGTTTATTGATTGGCTACCTACATCTTCTTTTAGCTAGAACACAAGATCTGTGGGAATAGAAATTTTACCTGTTTGGTTCACTGCTGTTTCCTCACATTGCTGACTATATGGTACTCCACAACTTTATTTGACTTGATAAGTGAGGTATAAATAAATGTTTTAGTCCATTTTTAAATATCTGTAGTTTTCTTCAGACTCAACATTTGACTCGAAATGTTTGCGCTCCTACTGTATACAAGGCATTGGGATGAAAAAAAAAAACCTTAATAGTTTTTCCATCAGCCATCATCCACTAGCTGAAAACAGAAGGGGAGACAAACAGGGACCAAGGGAGAGCTTCCTGAAGAAAGGATTCACAGGGTAAGCAGGAGCTAGTCATGTGATAGGAACTAGACATGGAAGGAATGCTACGGGGGCCTGGTGGTGAACTGGCAGATACACACTTCTCAGATACTTAATGTATTGGTTAGAGTCAGATAATCTGTAGACAGTCAGCTGACTGGTCTCCTACGTGGGTGTTGGGAACGGTAGCTTTCTCTTTTAAAATATGCAGGAGATAGAATCCACTGAGCTAATTTTTCCTTCCCTGTGAAGGGGGAGATTTTCAGAAAAAGTTTACTCAGAGCCAGTGCATAGCTGTCATTGAGACGTCTTTCTGTAAAATGCAGGTTTGTCGAAGAGGACCGTATTCCATACATCAATGCCTTTCAGTTTTTTCCAGAGGAGATGAAAGTGTATGGCCGAGACAAAGGCATCTTTACTATAGAGGTAGGTTATGCTCTTCTGTGCGTTGCAGTGGCTTAACATGATGACAGGACAGTTGTTTCTGTGGTTTCTGGTGCAGTATTTGAGTCTGCAGTTTCCAAACATGTCTGAAGTCTCGTTTCAGTAGCTGTGATTTAATGAAGAGTAGATGTGTGTGTGTGTGTGTGTGTGAGTTTTGATTTGCTCGTGTGATGGCTCTAAAAAATGTAGTTCTGTTGCTGTTTGTCCATGGAGTGGCCTCATGGGAGAGAAGACAGTCACAGCCTTCTGTCACGCGGCTGTGGCTCAAGTCTTCTGCTTGTGTTAGTTTGTCTCCTTTCTGAGACAGGGTCTTACTGTGTCACCCTGGCCTTGAACTCAGCATCTGTCCATCTCAGCTTGCTCAATGCCGAGATTACAGGCACGTAAGCTCCATATGAAGGTTTCCGGAGAACAGATGGCAGGCTGCTGTCATGGAAGAGCAGTAAACATGGTAGTCAGTGTAGCTTACAAGACCTGAAATTAGGGCTAAACCATTGTAACTTTTCTACAGCCTTGTATAATGGGCAAACCATTAGACCTGGGTCAGGACTGTATCTCCCGTATGAGAAGTCTTCTGTGCCATGACAGTTTCTTAGTCTTTGGTGAAAATGACAGCTAAGGAGGTTGCAGATCTTTTCTTTCAAAAGCCACTATTGAACAACAGTGTCCAAAAACCCCCAAGAACATGAGTCTTTGGAAATTGACCAAAGTGAACAACAGTGCATTGAGAAGTGTTTGCAAATACAAAACAAAACAAAACAAAACAAAAATGTCAGCAACAGACAACTGTCCAGAACTTGGGTGAAAGCAGTGAGTCTGGAGCATTTTTACCTGAGGTTGCTTCCACCTGTCACCCAACTTAGCCCCAGCTGGAAGGATGGTGTTGCCAGAGTATAGCTTTTACCATTAGCTTCATTGCTGGAGAGAAGCAGGGCCCCCATGAAATAGAAAATTCCACAGGAAATGTTCAGAGAAAGCCCACATCCTACAGACCCGAGACTGCCTGCTGATAGATGAAGCAGAAGAACTGTAGTTACTAAGGAGACAGCCCAGATCCTGAGCAAGTGTCTCTTATGATACCACCGTGGTGGTGAGAAATTGGCATCAGTCAAAAGCTGATGTCTCATACCAAAAGGTAAGGTGCAAGCTGTCACATCTATCTCTGTTGCTAGCTATTTGTCTGTCATCCATCTGTTGTCTAGCCATTCATCTATCTTTGTTGCTTCACTTTTATTGTTCAATTTTCAAAGGTAGATAGATTCCCTTCTTCAGAAATAGAATTTGAGGTAGAAGAAATAAAAAAAGATTAGGATCAAATAATCTTAAGATTTTTTTTTTCCCTCAGTTAATTCTTTTAGAAAATACTTTCTTTGTTCTGTCACAGGTATGTAGGATACCTAAGTAATTCATTATTTGGTAGTCTGTGATGGGGAGAAAAAGATTAGTGAGGAGGAATCAGTATGATGCAGACTATTTGATAGTGGTCTCACTTTTCAGAAAATCATTTCTATTCAAATGCCCTGTTATATACAAGTTGAATCAGATCTTGTCCTATGCTGGTTTATCAGTGTTGACCTCATACAGACAGAACTTTGAAAAGTTCTAGTATTTCATGTGTCTCTGAAGTTTAGCAGGGGAACTGATTGCAGTTTGTTGCCAAATCAGGGTGTAACAGGACTATAGTGTACCAGCCCCTTTACCCCAGGGTTTTAGTTGTCTGTGGTCAGCATAGTATAAAAATATTAGATGAAAATTTCAAAAATTAACTCATAAGTTTTGAGTAATGTAATGGATCATCGTGTGTTTTGAGTTCTGGGTAATGTAATGGCCGGCCTGTGTGCTGCTACCGGGATGTGAATCACCCCTCTGTGCACCTATGAACGCCTGGGTGTGACCTGCCCACTCAGCACTTGGCAGCCATTTGGTTATCAGACCAAGTGTTCCAGGCTCAGCCACAGTGCCTAGATTCAGTAAACACTAATGTACTTAAATAATGACCCAAAGATACAGGAGTGGGGATGTCAGCAACTCAGATGTGCCCAGGAGTGGCCATAAACTGCTGCCTTTAGGTGGAAAGGCCAACCCCATTTACATCACTGAAAACGATTTATTATTTGAATTAGGTAGAGGGGGAGGAGTATGTGCATATGAGAGCTGCTATCTGAGGAGGACAGAGACATAGGGTCGCCTGGGACTGCAGTTAGAGGTGGTTTTGAACTACCTATGTGGGTGCTGGGAGCCAAATTCAGGTCCTCTAGAATAAATAACAACATGTACTCTTAGATATTGCGCCATCATCAGCCCAGGCCACTTCTGTTACTGTGTGTTGCTGACTGTTGCTCTGTTATTAGTTACTAATCTCCACTGCACTAATTTTTGAATTAGCCCATCTCACAGATATGTGTATGCATGTGGAAGAAGGTAATACGTAGAAGACGGGCACTGCCTGGGAGGTTCAGGTATCCATTAAGGATTTTGGAGTATATGCCCAGGGATTACTGTAGTTTGTAATGAAAACAGAAAAAGTCATTGATGAGGGTGAGCGCAGATGCTTTGAAAACAGCAGCCTGAATATCAGAGGATTAAGAGCATTCCCTGGCAAACCACAGAGCCCTGTGAGTAGTTTTAAAATGGTCCTCTTCTACTTCTTTAATGTGTATGCACATGTAAGTGTGGGAGTGTGCGGATGTATGCGTACACGCTTGCATAGCTCTATGGACGAATTGCTGCTGTTTTCTTTCTAACAAATACTATTGAGTCAGTGGCAATGGGAAGGCTGTCATGTTGTGTTGTACATTTTTTTTTCCGACAAGAAAGTCAGTGTAGGAAGAAGATCAGGTTTAGTGGGAGTATGAGCGGAGCAGGAGGTGGTAATTGAGGGAAATGATAAAAATACATTGTCTGTATGTATGAAGGTGCTCTAATGGAATCCGTTATCATGTGTGATAAACAGATGCTAATAACATGCTTAAGGTATATTAATAGAATCTATCAAGTAATTTTCTCTTATCCAGTTTTGCCTATATATTCACATATTCCTTTTGTATACATTTGTTTCTTCTGTTTTTGTATACATTACATTAAACCTATTTATTCAGGGCAAAAAAAAATACATTGTTACTACAAAAATCACTCATGAGATTACATACTGGGTAGAGGAGCCTTTTGCCAAGCCTGACAAACTGGTTTCAATCCCTAAAACCTATATGATACAAGGAGATAACCAGTTCCCTCAACTTGTCCTCTGACTACACACACACATGCTCTCTTTCTCTGTGTGTGTGTCTGTCTCTTTCACACACACACACACAAACACACATGATAAATAAATAAGTGCAAAATCGTATGATCTAAAATGTTAGGTTTAAATAAAAATTCTTTAATGGCTTATTTTCACTTTTGAAATTGTAGCCACTTTTTAAATCTTAGATTAATTTCTTTTTATTTTCTGTCAAGGTTGTTGAAGACACAGTATCTGTGAAGAATTGAGCTTGTAATATTTTTGTGGTGTACTAATTTGGAAGCATTGAACCAGATGAAATTGTCTGACTAGAAAGGCAAATAAATAAGCAGGCCACGTCATTTGATTGACAGCTCAGGTCATTAAATACTAGCAGCTTTCTGCATCGAGTTGGGATGCCATGAGGGATTTGCCTAGCTTATGACATTCTTCAGCCCCAGTGTCTCTACCTCAAAGTTCAACCAAGCCTGGGAGGGGCAGCCCCTAAAATCTTGGCGAGCAGGAAGCAAACTTTGAGGTGAGGTCAATCCAAGGGCTGCCATTCTTCGTCACCATTTTCCATCATGGCAGGAAAGATTGAGTGTGTTTCACATGTGTGTGCACTTATGATGGTGAATGTCCAGACAGCTTGCAGAAGCAGAGTGTGGCTGCAGCTTCCGCTTGACCTAGAGAAAACAAAACATGGAAATGGTCACATCTCAGGAGCCCTGGCTTCAAATGCTTTACAGCTGATTATTCATGCCAAGCCCATGAGGTATGCTTAACAGTCAGGTCTGTGACAGTAGTTAGTAACTGGCCTGGCACTCTGAACATAGTTTAGGCGGCCAAGGCAGGCCTTATTTGGAGGGACCGTAGGAATCCGTGAGTGGTGAGAGGAGAACCGGGAGGAGTAGAGATAGGATAGCGATGGAAAAGGGCGTTCCAACCTGGCTGCTGAAGCCAGTCTCCACCCTGAGGCAGAGGTGGCACTAGAAATGAACGGCCTGTGACAAGGACTAAGCTTGAAGTCCTTGCAGGCTGGTAGTTCAAATGGGAGCTGTTCTGTTTCTGGCCTGCGGCCAAGCCTGCTAGCCAGAGCAGCCACCTGAAGTGGGCGTCTTCCTGATAAGGCAGGCTAGAGTTTCTTGTATTGGTGTAAAGAGCTGAGGACACCTGCTTTTCAACAAGCACTCTAGGCCTCTGCTGACTTGTCAGAGTGTAGCAGAACAGCCAAACCTGGATGGCACCAGGAGAAAACACCGCCCTGAGAGTCTTGTTTTGGTTTGGAAGAATAAAAACCCAAGTTCTTAGTTTTGGAAGCGGCCTGGACTCCAAGTCGGTATTTTATCTTTATGTAGGTGTGTGTTAGGTGTAGTATATGTACAAATGTGTATAGATGTGTGCACCTGTGTGTGCATGTATGTGTGCTTGCACCCGTATACACTTACACACAGAGGCCAGAAGAGGATGGCAAATGTCTTCCACTATTGTTCTTTATTTAGTTATGTGGAGACGCTGACCCTGAGGCTTGCTGTTTGGGCTAGACCAGCTGGTCTGCAAGCACCTGGGCTCCAGCTGGCCCACCCACCAGTGCTGGGGTTATAAGCTCATGCAACCCTGGATTTCACCTGGGGGCTGAGGAGTTCAGCTCAGAACCTGGTGCTGCATAGCACATGCTCTTTCCTCCTGAGCCATCCCCCCTCCCTGCCCTTGTTTATATGTCTTAAATGACACCCCCCCCCCCCAACACTGAGCAAAGCCCTGGATTTCTGGGTTTGCCTTTCAGAGTAATAACTGAAATAATCACATAATAAAGACTTGCTTTTTTAAAAAAATAATTGATTTGAAGTATTTAACTTTAGGTATAGTGGCTGAAAAATTGTTTCTGGCAGTCACCTGAGCCTTGTTGAAATATCCTGCTAAAACAGTCAGAAACTTGTCCTCTTGTTCTTTATGTCATTAGATGTTTGGATTTCCCAGAGGGCCAGTGCAACTGGCTTGTCATCTTTGTGTTAGTTCTCTGCTTCACCTTGGCTTATAAAATCCCTCCTTCCCTCAGTTCTGGCTGTTGTCTTTCCCGACTCTCCCTCCCCACCTGTCCCTCCATGGCTAGCATGTTCTGCAGCTCACCTCCTGACCTGTTAAGCTTCCATGACTGCTCACTGCTCACCCAATATTCTAGCTTTGCTTGGACAAGGCTGTGTGTCCCTTCTATTAATGCCTGAAAGTATCACATCGCAGGACAGACACCACTATCTTTGTCATAGACGCATGGGAAACTCCAGCTGGAGGGGAACTGGGTGATCACGTGAGCCTACTTGTCATTTGCCATTATGATCTGTGAAGAGATGAGCATGTCCCTCAGTCCATGAGGACTATCTGTGAAGCACAAATATGTGACAGGCATTCACACATCAACTTCCTTCAGGCCCCAAGAAGGAGGCCCGTGGTAGGGATGAAGAGAATGAATGGTAAAGCTGTTGTGGAGGGAGTATTAGTTTTGATTGAAAATAAGGCTTTCAGTATAAGTTCTGTTAGCCTTTGATTGCGCCATTTTTAGGGTTTGTCTAGGAAGACTGTACATACCTGGCTTCTTTAGTATTTTATAATCTTGATTAGAGAATATTGTTTTTTGAGCTGAGTTTATGTGTTGAGATTAGTAACAAGATACTTCTTTTCTTTTTAATTAGGAATGTTATTTTGCTCTTTTTGTGTGTGATGTGTACAAATGTGGCCCTGTGTGTGGAAGCCAAAATCAAGTGTCTTCCTGTCTTTTTTTTTTTTCTTCTTTTGAGATGATCTCTCGTTGAACCTAGGACATCCTGCTTTTGAGGCTGGCCAGCCAGCAAGCCAGGGTCCTGTCTGTTTCCTAGCACCCGATTCCTAGGAGTGGGATTGCAGATGTGCACACCTGGCCTTTATGTGGGTGTTGGGGATCTGAACTCAGGTCCTTATGTTTGCACTGAGCCACCTCTCCTGTCCCTAGGGTTTCTATTGCTGTGATAAAATGCCACTACCAGAAGCAACTTGGGAAGGAAAGGGTTTTTATTTCAGTTTATACTTCCATAGCACAGCCCATCAGGGAGAGAAGTCAGGGCAGGAACCTGGAGGCAGGCGCTGATGCAGGGACATGGAGAGGTGCTGCTCATTGGCTGGCTCAGTCTCAGTTTCTCTCTTAAACCTTCCAGGACTCCTGCCCAGGAGTGACTCCACCCACAGTGGGCTGAGCCCTCTCAGGTCAATCAGGACAATTCCCCATGTACAGAAAATAGATTTAAACACACACACATGTGCACACGCGCGCGCACACACACACACACGTGCACATGCACACACACACACATGCATACACACATGCACATGCACACACACGTGCACATGCACACACACGTGCACACACACATGTGCACATGCACGTAAGTAGAAAGGATACTGTTTGTGGGGTGAAGGAGACAGTGGGAAGGCGTGGGAGTAGCAAATGGGAAGGAAGCACAGTGATATACACACTCACAAAACCTCCTGACGATTGTGTGTGCTTATGGAAGAATTGGCAACTAAAAAGGAATTATCTAAAGAGGGCGGGGGAGGTAAAACTAGGTGTGCTGGTTGGGTTTTTTGTTTTAGTGTTTTGGGAACCTCCATATTGCCTCTGCAATGGCTGCCCTAATTTACACTCCCACCAATAGTGTGTAAGGGGCCCTACCCACCCACATCCTTTCCACATTTTGTTGGTTTTGTGTGTGTAGGTTCTTGTTTTGTTTTATTTGTTCCAGACAGGGCTTCTCTGTGTAGCACCCCTGTCCTAGAACTCTCTTTGTTGACCAGGCTGACCTCGAACTCACAGAGATTCACCTGCCTCTGCCTCCCCAGTGCAGGGATTAAAGGTGTGTGCCACCATGCCTGGCCGTGTATGTGTTCTTACATTTTGACTAGAATAAGAGAGACTCCGTATTTTGCTTTGTGTTTCTCTAATGTTTTGAGAGATATGTTCACTAAATGTCAAATTCCGGCTACTTTCTTTCAATATAAATGACAATGTATTTCATTGATTTTAGGTCTGCTTCACTTTAACCCACATAATTAATTATACATATTTATAAGATATGATCTCTTAGTCCAGTACATGTGTGTAGTGTGTAGTTGTAGTGATCAATCGAGTTAATTGGCATGTTTGTCTTAGTGTTGTAGACATGGAAATCCTCTCCACTATCTGTTTTCAAACGCTCAGATTTTTTTTCTTGAAAGCTGTCCTACTGTGCTCAGAAGCCCTCAGCCTCTGGCTGTCACTGTTCTACTCTCTATATCTTGAGCTTCCACATAGGAGAACATGGCAAGTCATCTTCCTGAGCCTGACTTACTTCAGTTTAGCACCATGGCCTCTAGGTTAGTCTAGGTTGCTGCAAATTCAGGATCTCATTCTTTATGGCCGAACATACCCTGGTGTGGGTATAGACCCAGTTTGTCAATAGATATCTCAAAAGGCTCCACACCTAGGTTACCGTGAGCTGTGCTGGAGTAAGGGTGAGTGTGTCGCTCTAATGCGGATTTCCTAACTTGCGGGTGCACTCTACAGTATGACTTGTGGATTTGCATGGTAAGCATTTAGGTTTGGGGGTTTGGTGTTTTGTGTTTATTTTCCAGACAGGTACTCTCACTGTAGCAAAGGCTGACAACCTCAAACCCACTGTCCCCTGTAGCATCCCAAGTGCCACTGCGCTGGCCTCTATTTCTAGTCCCATGATAGCTATTTCAGTTTACATTGCCACGGCAAGATGGATGAGTTCAGATCAACAGTTGGGTTCCCCTCCCCCTTTTTTCCTTAGAGGGGAGGGGAGGTGTTGTTTAAGATTTAATTTTCTTTTTTGTCTCTTCCCTGTCTCATTTTAGTAGTCATCTTACTGAGGCAAGATGTTTCGCACTTGGTTTCCCTTTGCTCTCTTGACAGCCGGTGGTGTTAAGTGTTTTCATGCATGTGTATGTTTTCATATATATGTTGCCCATTTGTACATCATTTGATATGTTTTATTCAATCACTTGCCTGTTTAAAAATTGGTTTAATCTATAATATTCTGCTGTTTCCTTCCTTATGTGTTTATCTCTCACCAGATGAAAAGTTCACAAGTATTTTGTAGGTTGTTTCTTAATTCTGCTGTTTGGTGTCTGATGTAATTCCATTTATCTATTTCTGCCTTAGTTGCCTTTGATGTCATATCTTTGCTCCAACTAATGCCCTGAAGCATTTCCCTTTGTTTTCTTCTAGATTCTTGATAGTTTTAGGTCAGATCTTTAAGCCTTTGATCCACTTAGAGTGTTTTGAGGTTTGTTTTGTTTTGTTTTGTGGCTTTTTTCTTTTTGTATATGGGTTTCCAGTTTTCTGGGGGCCATTTATTAGAAACCATTTGTTTCTGGTATCTCCATCAAAGACCAGTTGGCTGTTGTTCGTAGGTCCTTTCCGGGGTCTCTGCTTTGTTACGTTGGTCTTTGTGTCTGTTTTTCTGCTATTGCTGTGGTTACCGTGGCTCCGTAGCACATTTCAGAAGGTGGGTATTAACATCCCACCAGCTTTGTTCTTGTTCCTTAGTGGTGCTTTGGTTATGGAATCTTTGTGGTTTGATACAAACTTAAGAGGATTGTTTGTGTTTTCTATTTATGTAAAGACTATTGCTAATATTTGATAGAGGTTGCATTGGGTATGTAGGTAGGTCATATTGGGTCACTTTGGATTGTGTGGACATTTACTGATTTCTTTCAGCTCACAAACTTGGGTTGTCACCCACACCCCACACCTTTTGGTGTTCTTTTCAGTCTCTTTCATCAGTGTTTTGAAGTTTTCATTATGGAGGTCTCTAATCTCTTCGTTAAATCTTCCTGAGGCATCTACAGTGTGGGTCTCAAGCTGTTTTCTTGAGTATTGATAGTTATCAGCACATAGAAATGCTACAAACTCTGACATGTTGATCTTGTGTCCTGCAAATTTACTGAATTCATTCATTAATTCTGATTTTGGGTGGGCGTCTTTAGGCTTTTCTATATGTCATGTGGAAACGAGGATGGTTTGATTTCTTCTTTCTTATTTGAATGCCTTCTCTTGCTTTGCCTTACCCAGTTGTCTTGACTAGGACTACTTACAAACTCACTAGAAGATGTGCAGCCTCATCCTGCTGCAGGTCTTCCAGGAAATGTTTCCAACTTTGCCACCTTTAGTTTCATATAAGCTGTGGGTTCGTCATACATAGCCTTAATGATGTAGAGGATTGTTTCTTACAGACCTGAGTTACTGAGAGTTGTATTGTGAAGGGGTGTTGAATTTTATTGAATGCTGTTTCTGTGTGTATCACTGTGGAGCACACTGTTTTTTCCCCTTCATTTTGTTGGCGCAGTGTGTCATACTTACTGATGTTGTGTGCTGCGCTGTATACGTCCCTGGGATAAATCGCACTCAGTTGTGCTGTACACTTCAATGTGCTCCTGGATTCAGTTTGCTAGTGTTTTGTTGAGAAGTTTTGTATCAGTGCTCATTAGTGACACTGACCCGTAATTTCCTTTTCGTTCTTCTCATCTTATCTGGTTTTGGTGTCAGGTGATACTGTACTCATAGAATTTCTCCCCTTTCAAGTTTTTTGAATTGTTTTGGAATAATTAAAGTTAGTTATTTAAAAGTTTGGTAAAATTCAGCAGTGAAACTTTCTAGTCCCGAACTTATTGTTCTTAGTGATTCAGTTTGTTGTTGCCTTGTCTTTTTAGATTGTCTGTTACTTAATGCTGCAATCTTGGGAGGCTATGTTAGTTCAGGAATGGACCGTTCCTTCAAGGACTTCTAATCTGTTGGCAAGTAGTCATTCACAAGTGGCCTCAAGGCAGTGGTTGACAACCTGTAAGGAGCGGCTCTTCTGGGGGGATTACCTAAAACTATATGCACATTAGATATTTGCACTATAATTCATAATGGTAGTAAAATTACAGTATGAAATAGCAATGAGAATAATTTTATGCTTGCAAGGGGTGGGGGGTCAGTTACCTGAGGAGAAAGCGTCCGCTTGATCCAGGTGGAGAGCCGCTGCCCTCGTGCTTCTTGTAGTGTTTTCTCGAGCGTCCCCAGGGCTGCTCAGACTTCTTGGTGTCAGCTGCAAGGTCTTCTTTTTGTCTCCAGTTTTAGTTTTTATTTTTTTCATAATTTATTCATTATATACCCCAATTAGAGCCCTTCCTTCAACTCCTCCCAGTCCCACCTTCCCTCTCTCTTCCCCTAGTCCACTGAAAGGGGGAGTTCTCCTCTTCTGCCATCTGCCCATAGTTTGTCAAGTCTCCTCAGGAGTGCCTGGATCCTCTTCCTCTGTGGCCTGACAAAGCCACATCACCAGTCTCCAGTTTTAGTTGAGGCTTCCCTCTGTTTATGTCTTTGTCTAACTAAATGTTTGTTGACAAGACTTTACAATCTCTTAAAAAAATATCTTTTCCCCCTTTTTTGGAGTGTGAGTGGTGTCAATGATGGTACATGCCTGTAATCTCAGAATTTAGAAGGCTGAGGCAGGAAGATCAAGAGTTTGAGGCCAGCAGCCCAGGCTCAGTGTCAAAACCAAACCAAATCATTAACAACCCCTTTTTGTTTCATTGATTCTCGCCCCCCTCCCCGCCCCGTGCTGAAAATTGAACGCAAAGCCTTCCATGAGCTCTGGTGTTTCCCAGTGATGCAGCTGTAGTTTTCACTGGCCTTGGGTGGTTTGTTGCCACAGATCAGCACTTGACAGGACCGTTGCACAGATCTCTGCTTCCGTTGTTTCTTTGTTTGTTTTAGGGCTGTGGTTTTATTTTTACCATGTTAGGGATTACTTCAACATGCTGGACAAATACTCTGCCACTGAGCTATATTTTGTTCTTTTCAGCAGATCCCTCACATTCTTCCTCACAGGCCTTGAACTCAAAGCGTTCCTCCTGCCTCTTCTTCCCAGTGCCACAGCCAGGGGCTCTGTGCCCTGCTTCCTTGCACAGACCTCCTGAGCTTTCTCTCCACGAAGCTTTATCCTCTCTGGGACCTTCTGCCTGTGAACAACAGCTGTTTAACTTCTGGGAGTCTGTTTCTGATATGTGGCTTCACCAGACTGTGGGGTTGTCAGACCCCAGTTCCTCACAGTATAGGTAGACAACTTCTCAAGCAGTAAGCTAGGTTCCTTGAGTTCTTTGCACAGGATTCTAGCTCAGTGCAGCCTGTGGTCCCACACCCGAAAACTCTGTAGCATCTTCTTTCCACTTCTCTGTTGTTCATGGTGAAAGGTCATTTCTCAGAGTAATTCATCTCCCTGGGCAGAAACAGGACTGTTCCAGTGTTGCATTTTGAACATATAGTCTGCGTCAGGGTTAAGATGCTGGACAACTCCTTCCCTGATGCTTACAGGCATCTCAATGCTTATTCATTCTTAGATTTTAAAATCCTACTTGTAATCTCTATTCATGAGTATCACCAGTAGTGTTATCTTTTCATGATCAAGATACCCTCCATCCCCACCCCACGCAAAGGTTTAGCTGAGTGGTAGAGCACTTGCTTAGCAAACTTTTTCTGTAGGTGGGCTGTGGTTTTGGAGGCCATGGATTTGGTTATGCAGAATACTTGTTTTATAATGCCTTCTGTCAACTATGTTTTCTTTCTTCATTAGTATTTTTAATTGATATAACCATGATTATATACATTTATGGAGTACATCATGTGGCCAGCTCTGCCATTTGCAACACATACAGCTTTTCTTTTGGGCTTGGGCCAGCTCCACTCTACGCCTCCAACTCTGTGCGGTGGCCATCCCGTGGTTCTTAGATCTCCAATGACCTGAGGTCTCCATTGTGAGGCAGCTGGGGTTTCCCCTTCACTCTTGGCCTCCTAGTGCCTCTTCGCAGGGACTCTGATCCTGCTACACAGTGCCATCCTCAGCTGCTTTCCAGGAGCCCCTCAATCTTGCATCTTTCCTTACTTCAAAACTAGTACCATAGGCTGGGTAGTGGTGGCGCACGCCCTTAGTCCCAGCGTTTGGAAGGCAGAGACAGGTAGATCTCTGAGTTTGAGGCCAGCTTAGTCTATATAATGAGTTCTGGGCCAGCCAGAGCTACATGGAAAAACCCTGTCTTGAAAAAAAAATCAAATATGTAAGTAAGTAAGTAAATAAATAAATAAAAGAAAACCAAGTGCATGCTATATACTTCGAGGCCAGAAAAGGGCATTGGATCTCCTGGAACTGAATTTACGGATTGTGATTATGAACAACTAGTGCTCTTTACCACAGACCTTCTCCAGCCCTGAGCCTCTTCCTTTAACATATTTTCATTACATTTATTTGGGGGGCTGGGAGTACTGCGCCATGGTGCTTTGTCAGAGGACAGATTATGGGAGTTGGCTCTCTCCTTTCTGCTTGTTGGTCCCAGGGATCACACTGAGCTTGTCAGACTTGGCGGCAAGCTCCTTTTCCCTCCAATACATCTCACTGGCCCTCTAGGAGGGCTTTTGAAAATATACATTCTTTTAGGAGTGATCTTAGATTTATAGGAAAACCACAATACTAAAAACAATCTGAAGAACACCCATAGTTTGACCTATAGTTCACCTATTAGTAATATTTTGTTCTTTTAGGAAGTTCTGGTGCTGCTGTCTCTGTCTACCTGTGTAGCTGCATAATTCTCCTTCTGAGTCACTGAAGGAAGTTACAGCCATGGCATCTTGCCCCTAAGTACTTTAGCATGCTTTCCCTAAAATTAAGAATATTCTGTTTCCCAGCACTCAGGGAGGCAGAGGCAGGTGGATCACTATGAGTTTGAGGCCAGCCTGGTCTTAAAAGCAAGTCCAGGACAGCCAAGGCTACACAGAGAAACTCTGTCTCGAAAAATAGAAAGATAAAAAAAAGTTTAAAGAATATTCTGTTTTATGCTACAATTTGCTTAACCAATTTTTATTCTCTTAGAACTGTGTCATATAGATATGCCATAATTTAAGTAGTTTTCTATTTCTACAAGCTTTGTGTCTGAGGGGAAAAGGCTAAAGAAAGCTGATAAAACCTAAAAGACATCTAAATGTCTACAGCAGGAAAATTGATAAAATGTGTTAAATTTGTACTGACTATGTTAAACAAACATAGAAATGAATGGACTGTAGCTATAAGGAACACGAGTGAATCTAAGAAACATGTTGAGTTTAGAAAGCAAATCATCTTAACGTTAGTGTGTTGATTACAGGACTTTCCCCAGCCTACCACTAGAGAGGAAGCTCAGTGTCTAGAACATTAAGAAGCTACAGAAATGATCCCTGGATCTATGTTCTTTCTCCAATTAGCTCTTGGAGAATTTCCTGGGAATTATTAGCTCACATTCACCCCACTCTATCTTTCCTTCCTAGTTCTGAACATCCTTAACTACAAACCTTTCTGTGACACTTTTTAACACATAAAGACTGTTATGTACAAATTTTTAAAAAATGAAGAAAGAAAGCATGATTCAGGGCATCTCATTTTGTTAGCATGAGTAATTGGTGATTCAGATTCAGGATACCAGGAGGCTTCCTCCAGTGGACAGAGGGCTGGGGAGGGGTACACACTGGGGTCCATCCATAGTGATGGTATCCTAGTTCCTGAGCAGGTAGTAGGTTCATGGGTGTTCAATATCTACTTCAGAGGTGCTAATACATGAAATACATTCTTCTCTGTCTCTCTAAGTGGAATTCCTGAAAGACAGGACTCAAAGGCAGTTTAGGATAAAAGGATATTTCCACGTCTTATATCTCCAACTATGAGACATAAATCCCTTGTGAGCTGGATCTGTATTTGCTGATTCATGAACAGGCTGAGTTTGTATGCTTGGTTAAATGGTGAAAGGTCAATATAAACAATATATTTATACACTGCTTTTGCTGAATTTGTTTTTCCACTGAAATCAGAAATTTCTAGATTGCTTTTGATATAATACATTGTAAGTCTATTAAACAGTATTATTTAGTTGGTTAGTAAATAGCTGAAGAATAGAACTTCTGTGTATAAGCTACGATATTTAACGGTGAGAATCATGGGTGTGCCAGTATCAGCGTGAGATAAGTCATCTCATCAGTTAATGTGTGCTCCTCACCAGTCCTCAGCCAGCAGGGCTCAAAAAGGTGTCTATGAGGGGACGGTGATACTGCTTTTAGGAGAGCTGTACCTCCCTGCCAAGTGAAACCGGCAATTTCACGTGGATTATCTGTGATTTAGCTTGATCCTGAGCTACTACACCCCAATACCCAGTGTACTCAGCCCGAGGTTCTTCTCCTGGCATTACCTGGGCAAGAGACTAGAAACTCCCTTCGCACTTCATGTTGACAGGCAGGAATCTGCTGCAAAGAATGCAGTCTCTACTCTCCCAGAGTGAGGCTCAAGAGGAGGCCGCCTGCTCCACTGGACAACAACTTTCAGTTCTTGTGCTGTGAGGCCGTGGCATGGGAACGCAGCTGCCGCAGTTAGCACTGGGGAAGGTTGTTCCCGTCACTACCTCCTCAGGCGGAAGTCCTCCCTGAGCATCACCTCCTAATGCTGTGTTTGCTCACAGGGCTTAGATTTGCCTGTACAATGTTTCTAAAAAGCTCTTGCCTCTGGGGACCAAGGCTGTGCTCCGTTCACACACTGAATTCACCACCATGACATGGTGAACATGAGAAGTTCCTTTTGTTACTACACAGTAAACGTGTAACCATTAAGATAATTCTAGCAGTCTAAAATTGCCTGGCGAGCTCTTTTATGAATCATATGTGGATTTATTTTATCCTTTCTCCATAAATAATACACGCTACGGTACTTTTTAAATTGTGATGTTACTCCTTGTCGGTTTTTTTGGGACGGAAGTCTTGTAATAAATGTGGATTTACAGGTGCATTCAGAGCTAGCCAGCGTCTTCTTAGCTCAACTTCAGCTTCACAACAAACAGTAGGCAGGGTGTGGCCCGCACCTCTTTAATAGCTGAGCAGGAAGTCAGCTCTGACGGAATATTGTAATCTGCTTTATCACGGGAGCCTGACATTGTGTAACAGAAACTCCAGCTTGTCCTCGCCTGTCCTAAAACATTGCTTCATGAAGGGAAATAAACTCACTGGAATATTTGTGAAATTCAATTAAAATGCTTTCCCAAGCACCCTATTTTTAAATGCATGCTGGAACAATTTATTATAGCCTTGTGGTCTTTTACAGAACATGTTAATTGAGTGATTTCTTCAGTTGTAATTAAGTGGGTCTGTCTTACTCTAGAAGCCCTGTGTCACATCTGTATCAGATAGAGGGGTGGCCTGAACCCAGCCCTTCACTTTTTCTAAGAGGAGAGGAGGTCTGGCTGCTGTGGACCCGGTGTTTGTTTAGTGGACAGGCAGCTTTCCCTCCCTGTGTGCTGGGCCCGCGCTCACAAAAGTGCATTCACTCCACTGTAGTATGTTGAAACTTTTCAATGGAAACGGCTTTTCCCTAACAAAGAAAGCATTTTCTTCTCCCTCCTATGTCTTAGCTTTCCCCACTAAGTCTTGGCTTCTTCAGCAGCTGTACCTCAACCAGAAGTGACAAAAGGTGCAATTGTGCTCAGAGATGGCCGTGAAGATAATGTCACTGCAGTTTGTGTGGGTTCCCGGGGACTGTTTTTCTTCTGTGTTTTGTTCTATTTTTGTTATTTCAGAAGGTTTAGCACGCCTTAAGAACACCAGGAACAACCACCCCACCAAAAAAAAAAAAAAAAAAAAAGGCTTTAGAGACACTTTTAAATCTTTATCCAACAGGAGCTGCTTCCTTCCATTAGTTGTGCTGTTAGCTCTTAGGAGAGGCCTCTGCCCAGGGAACAGCAGGTCTGAAGAAATCCTTCTAGACAATAGGAATGGAGTGGATCCCGAGGGGTGGGGGGTTGTTTTCTCCCAGGCCCGCCGAGACTTTCAGTGTCTGACTTGAGGGCAGTCTGCAGAGCAGTGTACACCCTGAGCTGTTTCCTCCCCGTCTCCTTTTCTGAGACTCCCAGCCTCACGCTGGCAACCTTCACATTGTGTCTGTTTACTTAATTAACCTGAAGATAACATGTCTGCATCTTCTCTGCTTCATTTTTCACTTGCAGTTCTGATTCGGAAGCCCCACTGGCTTCTGGCAAAAATCTTTCAGGTCTGCCTTTAGAGTTAAGCTGGACACCCAGTCTCTTTCAGGGGCACCCCGTCCACCCAACAGTGAGAACATAGGTGGAGCCAAAGCATTGGACCTAGCCACACTGGTCTCCATCGGATACAGGTTAGCTGGTGACCGCCAGGCAGGAGGGCGCACCTGGATCATGATTCTCGTATATATTTATAAATAGGCATAGGTGGTATACATATTCAACCACAGTCCTTGGCGGTTTTTCTAAATCTTCTGCTCAAGATTTAACCATTTTGTTATCACTCACTAGACCTAGCAAGTATGAGTAAAGAAGACACCTGAAATCTTTCTGAAGTACGAATGCAGGGTTCGGAATACTGATAAGCAGCAATCTCATCTTCCCTCTAAACAAGTAGGGAGAAAAGATGTAATGCAGGTTCAGCCAAAGCCAGTGGCTGGCACTCTGCCAGGATGATTCATTTTGCCTTGGAGCAATCTTACACCCTTTGTGAAACTAGGTCTCTTTTGGTTGAAGGAAGAAAGACTCCTCCAGAGCTGTCAGTCACTGCTTAGGCACCACCAAATGAAGGACTTAGTGGATATAGTTTAATACAGCCTAGTATGCAAACCTCCCTCTAGATCTGACCATGTCACTCAGTAAGTCATGGGTGTCCCTTGAGCAATCTTACTAGAATGATGATCTGAAATCCACCTGAGGGAGATGACAGTATGGTGGGAGCACAGCTGGCAGACAGCAGGAGAAGCCAGCGGAGGGCTTCTGTTCCCGGCCTCCCGCCTCTTAGACATCCCCGGAATGTGTGCGTGCTTCCCAAGCTTGTACGCTAAAACCAACTGAGGAGCTCCGCGACCCTAGAAGGAAAATGAGGGTGGGAGGCCACTGTGCTCTGGGTGTTACTTTTGCTTCCCCACCACTGGCATGTGCCCCCTAGGGATCCAGAATCCATGAGAGCATCTCAAACTTTACTATGTGTAAGACTATGACACAGACCTGGCATCCCAGTACTCAGAAGGTTGAGGCAGGGGAATTGTGGGATCGGAGCCAGCCTCTGCTACATAGGAAGTTCTGGGACAACTTGCACTATTTAGTGAGACACACTGTCTCAAAAAAAATTAAACATAATAAATTCTGGAGTGGTCCTTTAGCCTGTTTCTTTTCAGGCCCAGACTGACTCAGGAAATCTGGTTTTGAGATCTAAGCAGACGCCTCAGTAATAAGCATCTTGCTGGTGATTCTGGTTGAGATGTTACTTTGCATGGTGCACAGGAGTCTTATCTCTCGGCTTCGTCTTCCCTCTGTGTTCCGCGCTGTGCCTCTAAAGAGTATGAGGTAGCAGGTGAACGGATTAGCAGAGAACCCATCGGTGGGGAGCAAAATGCCTGTTCAAGCACGGCCCCCAAGGCTTCTGCTGTGTCAGAATGCCGTGGGCTCCAATCACCAGTGAGAGCATGCTGCACAGAGCTGCTGCTTGTGTGGGACCCTTCCCTGGGGCGTGTTCTGCAGACGAGCCTCACCTGGATATTCCTGGTAATTACGGGCTGGCTATCGGAGCCTTAGAATCTTGTGGATATCAGAGGCTGACTCCTCTCTCTGGACTGAGGGCAGTAGAACAAAGGCAAAAGCGTTTCAGTTCTCCTTTTTAAACCAAGCTAAGAAGCAGTGTCGACCTTCAAACCGGCTTAATCGTGCTGTCAGTGGGGCTGTGGTATGTCCAGAGTCAAGCCTTAGCGCTACTACCAAACCCTGTCTTGTTGACCCCTCCTCTAGGAGCGGGGGTTCAGCAAAACGTAACAAATCTTTACCTCATTTGAGGCACTGAAGGGAAACCGTTCATCCTAGTCTGGGATCACTGAGTCATAATCAGATACGCTGAGCAGAGGCAGTTGCTCTTCTGCTCTCGTTCAATATGCTTTGTTACCTGAGATGAAGGACCCGTATCTTGGGTGTTACATAGCTAATGTTTGAGTTCAAGAGTCTACAGACGTATGCTTCCGCTACTAATGCAAGATAAGGGTAAATGTTGAGTAGTAGTATAGATTTTATATATGTTGTTTTTTTTAAATGTCATTACAGTTATAACCTAAGGAACAATGTTGGTAGATAGCATGTGAGACAAGGGGTAAGATTTGTCTGGGATGTTTTAACACACAGGAGAGCTGTCCAAGTAGAAATGTGAAGCTGGATGTTGGGTAAAAGCCCAATTTTGCAAACTTGGGTGTGCCCAAGATGGCTGAGAAAGAAGCCCACCACATCAGAATCATGAATTTGGTGGTGGTTTTAGTGTGTGTGTGTGTGTGCGCGCGCATGCATGCATACAGTGTCTCCCTGCAGCTCTGGCTGGCCTGGGATTGTGTAGATCAGCCTGGCTTTGACCTCACAGAGATGCTCCTGCCTCTGCCTGCTGAGCATTGAGATTAAGGTTGGGCACATCACACCTGGCTTTTGTGGCTTTGTGCTGTTGTAGTTGGTACAGTATTCTGTTTTGCTGAAATTTATGATCACATAACTTAAATGTTGCTGAAATACAACTGTAACTTAAATATATAGCAATGATGAAAGACTACTTTCAGAAATAAATGGAATCACATTGAATATTAGTCATCTTTAAAAACATTTTAGGTCATGCATAAATCTAAAAATTGGCTCTATTTAATAATAAACTTTTCCAGCATGTATGTATACAGTATATTAAGTCCTTAGAGACTTTGGCGTTGCTACTTTTGTGCAGCTGTATTTTGAATCAAGCTACCACAGTGTTAAACACAAGGACAGGCAGCACTGAGCATGTGTTTCTGTTTTTCCTAACTGCTGTAACTTAAGTTTTTGAAACTGAATTGCTTTGAATAAATTGAAGTATTGTTAATAAAAAATAAAATAAAATAAAATTTCCCAAGAGTGGTAGTTCACATCTGTAATCCTAAAAGTTGGGAGGTAGAGGCCGGGGAATCACAAGTTTGAAGTCAGCCTGGGATACTTAGTGAATGTAGGCCACCTTGGGCTGCAAAGCCAACCCAAAGCCAAGATGAACACTTAAGTGGGAAAATGTAAAAGCAAAGTCTAAAATGCCAGATTGAGATTAGGTAAATTTAGAGTCTAGCCTTTAGACTAGACTAGTAGAGTCTAGTCTAAATAGTAGAGTCTAGTATAAATGAGTAGATTAACATTATGAGTAATTATTTTCTCCTCAGGCCATATTTGGAAAGATGGTGACCAATTCATGACCAGCTGTTTGGATTGATGGATCAGCTCTTTGTGTGGTAGTTTTAAAAACATACTTAGTCGTATTAACCCACCAAATTACTGCTCATTAACAACCTGTTTGTCAGGAATTTGTCATCTATTAAATCACTTTTTCGAGTGAGGTGACTGTTTTTCTAAGGGGACATGTGCTGCTTTAGTGTTTTGCTTGCAGGTGAAAAGTACTTACTTGTGTCTCCTCCTTGCCTCATTTAAAAGGGTTAGGGTTGTCATAAATCCTGTCAGTGATGCTAAAATTGTCTTAGCTTCAAAGACACTCCAGGCTTTCTGCAGAGAGAAACAGAATTCTAAATGAGATCTATTTTTTTAAGGAAATAGACACTTTCCTTCCAAAGATTGATGAGAATTTGTTTTCCTTTTTTCTCTTTTAAATTGGCAAATTAGAATCCAGTTAATAGTATTTTATCATATAATTAGAATTACTTTATCTCAACGTTAAAAGAACTTTAAAAGAACACATTGCCATTTTGAATTGCTAGTTCACTTTGTGTTCCCCAACCATGGATTAATCATGTTGCTCCTGAATTCCTATGAAGTATCACCCCCTCCTCTATATCTGTGGGAGAGCTGAGTTTAACAATGTGAAATTTTATAAAGAAATAATAATTCCCTCAGTTGGCTCCCAAGCACGTTCACACATACAGAAAGCGGAAAAGATGTGACTCTACAGCAGGCTTTCTAAACAACTCCATTTCACTGACTGAGCTCAGAGTTTTTATAACCAAGGGAGAAGCTTTTAATGCTTAGCCCCACTAAAGGAGACTGAAGCTGGATGGATAACTCAGTGGAAGAACATGTATCCCCCACCCCCAAAATAAAAAGAGAGGAAGTAGTGGAATTTGTGCGTGGGAAAGTGCTACGTAGGCGTCATTAGAGATCTGCAAGGAGGCCTGGCATCTTCCCACCTGGGACTTGTAGATTTCCTTTGATACTGTCTTTACTTTCTCTCACAATGCTGATGTGCACAGTAGTTCTGTGCTAAGCAGTGTGCTTCCCTGCGATTGTCTTTACATTCTCCTTTTCATTTTTACTGTGGTGAACTTACATCTGGGAAATGCACGCCACAAAATGTGTGAAGCACAGTGGGTTTTCACAGCCTGAGCAGCCACGCCTTTGGCCTCCAGCATTGCCAGGTCCCTCCCTCCAGCCTTGAGCCAGCCCACCTTGGAGTCAAAGTGTACTGACTTAACTGTACGTGAGACTAGGCCCCAGCCTCTTGAGTCCTCTACTTTTTACAAACTGAGGCCTTCCCTTCTACCATCTTTCTTTGAACATTACATTTTGAAAACTCACATTGTTGCATATAGAGTGCATTTTATTGCCGATTCATGTTGTATTGTGAAATACCAAGATCTCCTCATCTGTCTCATCCCTGACAGACAGTCATGTTGTTCCTGCTTGGGGTTTTACAAACAGTGTCATTATACAATGTCTAGTATGCACATTTCAACATTTCTGTCAAGAACAGCTTAGCAGGGTCCCCACCTTAACGAAAACCTGGGGTTTCCTGAAATCCCATGAAACATTTGTTTATGTCAGTAGCCATGTTCATAAGCCTCGTGTGGACAAGTTATATGAAGGGAAAAAGGGGAGAATGTGAGGTCAAGAGAGCTCCAGACTTTTCTAAAATGTCAAGGAGGATTGTACATAACTTTCTGTGGAGGGCTTTGGCATGAAGCCAGGCTGCAGGCTCTTGGCTGGTAGACTTAGAGCGGGGCGTCATCTCCCTCACGGGAACACAGATATTATTAGGTGACTATGGGCTACACCTGTTAGTGTGCTCTGACGAGGACTGGGAACGCACAGGAGAGGAGGGGAGAAGGTTGTGTGCTCCCGCAGTTAGGACAACACCATGACTAGAGTTGTTTGGTTGATTGATTTATTATACTGAGACTCGAACCTACATCCTTGCTAAGGCTGGACAAGGCTCTGCTACTGGATTGGATCTCACCCAGTGTGTCGTTAGCTGAGTCTCAGCTTCATCTTCCTCCAGACCTAAGGCGAGAAGTAATGGTTTCATTGGATCATAAGCAAGGCCAGGATGAGTTCTATGAGCCAGGCAGAACTATGTGGGATTTTAACTTAGTATCACTATTGTTTAAAATTGCCAAATTTGAATAATAAGGATTTATGAGTATTTATCTTTCATACTTTTTCCATATTCTAAATTTTATTTAATGCATGCAGAATACTTTTTTGTGTCTGACTGGGTCTCACTATGTAGCCTGGGCTGGCCTGGAGCTCACTATGTAGACCAAGTTGGCCTTGAACTCAGAGAGAGATGTCTGTCTCTGCCTTCCAGGTGCTGGGGTTAAAGGTGTGTACTGCCATGCCTAGAAATACATGGTACTTTTGTTACATTTGTTTGTTTATCTTGTTGGGGAGGTACCATGCCACAGCGTACGTGCTCTATGGTATGTGTGCATGTCAGAAGACAACTGGCTAAAGCCAGTTTTCTCCCTCCACCATGTGGGTCCCAAGAGTTAAACTCGGGTCATCAGGCTTGGTAGCAAGCACTGTGCCCATTGAACCATCTTACCAATCCACATACTACTTAAAAAAAAAAAAAAGATTATTTGTGTGTGTATGTGACATGCATGCAGGCAGGTGCCCATGGAGACCGGAAGAGGGGGTTGGCTCTCCTGGAGCTGGAGTTACAGGTGAGCCACCCGATGTGGGCACTGGGAACTGGTCTGTGCCCCTCCCCAAGAGCGACAAATGTTCCGAACTGCTGCACCGTCTCTTCACATATTACTTCCCTCATTTACACATTACTTAAGTCAGAAAATATCTTTAAAATAATTTTAGAAAATCTTTTTAGATAATTTATGTTGCAAGGATTACTATATTGATTATGTCCTTTTTAAATTTCAGTCTTGGCCTGACTATGAAGACATCTATAAAAACATGATCAAAGTCGCCATATTTTTAGACTTGCCTCGTTTCCCAGACATAAGCGAAGACTGCTTCCTGCACCCCAACACCCTGTGTATGAAATACTTACTGGAGGTCAATCTCCCTGGTGAGCCGTGCTGTGCAGGGGAGGAGACTGGCTGCTGAGTTCCGTTAGGCAGAACATAGGGCCTTTCTGCAGCTGCAGACTGCTCAAGCCACCTGAAGGAGTCCTTAGTACCAGGAACTTAATTCCAATGCCTTCCTCAACTAGCTTCGACCGTCCAACACAGTTACAGGGATGCTGCTCAGAAACAGCTCTATTTCTGTGTGACTCAGGCTTGCGAGAACTCACGCGGCTACTGTGGCAAAGTTGACCTTAGTGCAGGCGAAGCAGCAAGTACTTCAGTGTGGGCTACCAATGACCTGTGTGGAAAAGCCACACTATTCACCTGAGAACATTAGTGCTGCATAGCAAATTCTAATTAAAAACAAAAATACTAGCCAAGTGTGACGTCAGCACTTGAGAGGTGGAGGAAGAAGGCCCAGAGCTCAAGGCCAGACTGAGCTAGCAAAGACAAGTACAGAGGTCTTGGAGATGACCTCACACAGTGCTTGAAGCCTGATACCATTCGCAAGTTCCCGTTCCCAAAGCCACGGAGAGCAGTGTGGATATCCCAGGGAGCGTTTCAGGGCAGTGAGGACTGATGAGAGCCTTAGCCACCTTGTGCAGAGCATGTGTGTGAGGTAACCCTGGTGCAGCTTGTGGCGAAAGCCAGCCTTGAATTTCATACTGGACTAGAAATACAAGATGTCTAGGACTTCTATTATCTGCTTGGTTGCTTTGTTGTCTTCTTGTTGTTTAAGTTGTTTTGTTATTGTGGAGGGGGAATGTTGAGACAGGGTCTGTCTATGTTGCCTGGAGCTCACTGTACAGACCAGGCCAGCCTTGAGTTCATGGAGATCTTTCTGCCTCTGCCTTCTGAGTGCTGGGAGCATCAATCACCATGCTCAGCCTCTCGGTGACTGTTGCTGAATTATCACAATGCATGCCATTTTCCGTTGTTTCTGCTTCATTACAGATGGTGGTCTATGTTGGGTTCCTAGTCTAGCAGATGAGGGAAAGCACTACAAATTATGATGTGACAATCCTTGTGTATCAGGATTCAGATTATAAAGCATCAGTCCATGTAGGCACTGTTGGGGGAGCTACGTTAGCACCGAGACAAGGCTATCTGGGAAAGCCTGCTGGTGTTGCATAGGTCTCTGTAGAAGCAGCTGGTATATAGCCATGACCTGGGACATGAGAGTCAGCTATGAGACACTTGTGATGTGGGATGAGGAAAAGAACTGTTGAGGTGAAGGGACACAGAGTTGTGCAAAGGAGAAGCAAGCGGCAGTGTGGTCTTTGGGGAAATCTGAGACCTGTTGGGGCTGGGAGCTAACAGTTTAGCAGGCATGTAGATGACTGATTACACCCTGACTGGGGGTGGTCAGGAGAAGGGATCCCAGTTCAGGAGGGAGCTAAGGACAGTCACCAGGAGAGGACAGAAGGGGATGGAGGTCAGTCAGCACTGACCTGAGTGCTTTAGGCAGGTCAGTTCACATCATGTTCGTAACCATCAAAAGGGAACTGAGGTCACACAGAGCTAGTCCAAGCGGCAGGACTCCACAGTCTGCTTTAACCTGCACCGTGGGCTCCGTGGAGGGAATGAAGTCAGTGGGCTGCATGCAGGGCAGACCCATGTCCATTCTGTTAGTTAGGAGAGGCTGTGGTGCACCTCTTCTATGTAGGGGAGTAAGGAATTTGCTTCATAACTTAGAGTTTTCAAAGTATGTTCATTTGTATAATCTAGTTCCATCTCACTCAGTTCTCTCATCAGCCATTGAACAAGTAAGGGAAGTTATGGCTACGTGTAGTGGCTCATGCCTGTAATCCCAGCCCACACTAGGATCACAACTTTGAGGCAAGCCTAAGCTACACAGCCAAGCCCTGTCCTGAAGTAAAGCAGTGGTGAGGAAGCTGATGCCGTGTGACTCTGCTCACATGGCTACTGCTGGAGAAGCTGCGTACAGGTCCTAGGGTCTAAGTCACACGTTATTTGGCCTTTTTGTGAGAAAGCAAAGCATCTAGCTTAGAACTTTCAGAGCCTCCGGGACTCATAGCATTCCTGGAGAAGGTTGTCCTTGTAAGGAAGTGAATGTGTCTTGCTGTTGAGAAGGGTGAGGGGCATGAATAGGGCATCACAAAACTGGTGTGTGGCTGTCTGTGTGAGACCCAAATGTGTCCCACACATAAATGCTTTAGGAGGTCAAGTATGACTTGCCAAGATTTGCCCATTACTAGTTCTACTCTGGCTTCATTTTTTAGTATTATTTTATTCAAAAATTGCTCTCCAAATTTATGCATGGTGTCCTGTGTTAATAAAAGATTGCTGGGTAAGGTGTTACAAGCCTGTAATCCCAGCCTCCACTCCAGAGGCATGAGAGTCATGAGTTCAAGGCCAACATAGGCTATATAGCAAGACCCTGCCTTACAAGCAAAGCAGATGTGTAAAGCTGCCAGATACCGTATTAATATGCATGTTGCTGTGGTCTAGTTAGCCAGGTAATTTAATTTGTGTTTAACCATTTTTTTTCAACAGAGGAAATGCACAGTTTAACCTGCCAAGTGGTAAAGTTGACTGGAATTGGAGAAGTGGATTTTCTGACGTTTGATCCTATAGCTAAAAAGAAAAGGACAGTGAAATACGATGTGCAGGCTGTAGCTGTCATTGTGCTTGTACTGAAACTGCTCTTTTTGCTGGATGACAAGTTAGAATGGTAAGTCAGCGGCGGGTGGCTCTTCGTTGAACCGACTCCAATTTCTTAAAAACAGCAGGGAGGATCGTGGATGGAGTCTGGGGTGCTGCAGCCACAGCGGTTTCTAGAGAGCACGCACGCTACCCGATCAGACCTGTTCCCGAGCTCGCAGCGTTTCTCACCGCCCCCTGTGTATTTCTGCTTTAAAGCGTCCTACAGTGTAAAGAATTAACTTGGCACTGTATCAGGGTGCCTTCAGGCTCCCGGCACTGCATCCCTGAGATTGTTTTAGATCATAAAGGTGCGCTGCAGTGTCAGCCTCTTGAAAGCCACAGGAATGAAGATCTCAGTGTCTTCTTCCACGATGGTGATTGCCTCTCCAACTTTGCTGCTTTCTCTTCAGAATTCAAAATGAACTCTCCAAGCTGGGTATGGCGGGACACACCTTTAATCTCAGCACTCAGGAGACAGAGGCTGGCAGACCCTTGTGAGTTCAGGTTAGCCTGAGCTACAAAGAGAGGCCAACCAGGGCTACACAGTGGGACCCTGTCTCAGAAAATAAAAAATAAAAATTAACTGCCCAGACACATGGCATCTAAAGACGTTGTTGTCCTGTGTACTGTCACCTCCAGGTCTTACTCGGATCTTGCTGAAGCACATAATGAAGAACACAGAGAAGGTACTTGGATTTTTTTATTAGTCAAATTCAAAATGGTTGTAAATAATGGATTAAAAGGTAGTCCATGGGCAGGAAAATGATGGGCCGAGATCTAATTGTATCTGTGGCTGCCAAGAATCTCGGGTGACTTCTGTGTTCAAGACCCATCTGTTGTTCTTGCTGGCTGCACACTAGCCAGAGCAAGCCATGAACTTTTGCAACGGCTTTGTTTCTGTGGCTGCCTGTCCTGGCCCTTCTACGTGAAGTGCTCTTTTCATATCCTCACAGTCCTTCAGACTTAGCAAGTGCCTCTTCATTCTCCTGTGAGCGGTGTTCTGCCTGTTCTCCACAGCCACTCACACACACTAGTTCTGCCTTTCCAAAGCCAGAGCTGGTCACGCCCGCCACCATTGCTGCTGTCCAGACTCCACTGGATATTTAGCACACACAATTATAACTCATGGCCCAATTACATCCTGTCCTGTAAGCTTCTGGTGTTTGTTAAACTCTGAGATGATTGTCTAGCATGCACTTTGTAAGTAGACAGTATGTGTTGAACACTGGGCTTATCTGTGGCTTGGCCAGCTCTCTTCCACTGAGCTGTACCCTCAGTGCCCTTGCCCTTTTTTTTTAAGACAAGGTTTCACTAAATTGCCCAGGTTGATCAGTTTTATTTTATGCTTGACTTAAGATCCTCTTGCTTCAGCCTCCCAAGTAGCTGGGTTACAATCCAATGCTACCAGGTTCAGTTCATATTTGCTTTTAAAAAGCTTATCTGATGCAGAGCAGAGTTACTGGCCTAAGATAACTCAGTGCAGATTTGTATCTATATGAATTCTTAAATTCAGGTGTAGTTCCTGTTTTGTAGAAGGATTTTTGTTCATTGGTTTTAGGAGTTTGGGCTTAGTGTTCTCAGTTCATGTATTTTCCATAATAGCAAGGAAGTAAAGCACTTCTCCTGCTCCTGCTCACAGTAACGCGCTCACAGGGCTGAGCTAGATGTCTTCTGACGTTCCTTCAACACTAGAGGAAATGTCACTTATGGAGACCGTGGCTGAGAGGGTCCTCCAGCTAGTAGTCTTCACAGTGAGCCTCCTGCCAACAGCACAAGGATTGTTTGATGCTCTCCCCTGCCCTGTGTACCATACCTCCATCCTCTTCACCACTTATGCATGAGGAGATTGGGGATCAGAACCCCTTGAGCTGGCTAACGTTAGCTGTCCTCTGCCCTACAGTTAGTTCTTTGGTTGGTCTCCTCTCTGGCTGTATAGCCTACAAGGCTGTACTGTTTGGTTATATTGGCCATTTGAAAAGATTTGTAATTAGACATTAGAGAGACCATTCTTCTTAGAGGGTAATGGAGCATGATCCTGCTTATGCTTGCCATGTCTGAGTCTGTTGTCCCTCTGGCCTGTGTCTCAGACACACTCCAGCTTTCTGCCGCAGCGCACTCCCTTCCTCATGGGCAGACTCTCTGAGTTAGGAGTAGGAAGAACAGAAAGGGGTCCTGAGAAGATGCAAGTCTGGTTTATCCCCCAAAGCACCATTTCACATGTTTATCAATCATTTGCTTCTCAACACAGTGGCCAGGTGTACTGGAATGCTGTCAGGACCGAGGCTGCAGAGCTGGGTGTGGAAGCTGGGAGGAGGGGCTGGTCGTGTAACAGCTAGCAAGGTGTGTGATCCCATCTCCAGGAAGTAGCAAAGCTGTTAAAGCTGAGGAGAGATGTGTAAAAAGATTGTTTCAGGACAGTCCTGTGGGACCACAATTTTGGTCACACCTTACAGGAGAGTGACGGTGGCTCTGCTAATTCTCTCCAAGAGCTGTTCTGTAAATGTTCTAAATCCAGGAATAAATTCAGATGTGGATAACACATGTTGTTTTAATGTGATGGATTCCACTGCTTAACATGGATTTCATTTCTTTCAGAAAAACCGCAGTTTAATTTTAGAAAATGGTACCAAGTTATGAAGAAAACTTTTGATGAGAAAAGACGAAGATGGGAAGAATCAAGGGCCAAGTATGTCCTCTGTCCTCCGTTCCCTACTCTGTGTCAGTGTGTGCTGGCAGCATGTGACCTTTCTCCAGAAATTTTGGTCCCATACATTCTAGTTATATATATATATATTATACATACTGACAAACATTTATTTACACCAAATTCTTAAAAATAATTGTAAAATATTTTTATTTCAGTTTATTGACTTTACATCCCAAGAACGCCCCTCCCTCCTCTTCGCCCAGCTCTACGCTTTCCTCTCCTTCCCCTACCCCTCCTTCTTTCTCCCCAGAAAAGGGGGAGCCCTCCTGCTCTGTCAGCCCTTCCCAGCATATTAAGTTGTATCAGGACTGAACATATCCTCATCCCTTGAGGTTGAGCAAGGCAGCCCTGCCAGGAGGAAGTGATCCAAAAGCAGGCAGTAGAGTTCATGTTAGAAACAGCCCCCCCTCCACCAGGTGCGCCCTCGCCCCTGGCCACATGTGTGTAGGGGGCCTAGGTCCAGACCATGGATGCTCCTTAGTTGATGTCTCAAATAAGCCTCCATGGGCTTTAGGCATGGAAGTATGAATGAGGTCTGAGTCTTCACAGAGTTGCTCTGTGACATCACCTACTCGCCCCAGCTGAAATTCAGTTCATTCATAAATTTCTAAGTGTTGTCTATATAGCAGGGAGCACATCTCCACTGATCTCCAACACAGTTTCTTTTCTGTTGGAACTCTGAGTCGCACAGACTGAAGAAAAACTAACATCTGTTTATGTAAATATACACTAATACTTATGTAATCAGGTCATTCTTTATCATCTAAGGAAAGCAAATTTCTCAAGTTAGTTTGAAATAGTAAGTCACTCCAGTTCCAGCAAATCAAAGGTGGCCAGCGCTGATCATAGAGGGCAAGAAACCATTTTCTAGTTTCAAGGCAAGGCTTTTATTTTTCCCCCAAACTTCAGAGAAACATGTTCAAAGGCAGATAAAGCACCACGGAGAAGAGGTTTCTAGCCAAAAGAGGAGTGACAGGTTTTTGCTAGACAGGCTCAGGGTATGATGGTAGATGAGGGTGGGGTGCATTCTGACAGCCCACTGACTCCCAGGGGCCTATGTGCTGCTTCTTCCTTGTTGGCCCCTCATGTTGCTGTGGGTAGATGAGGTCTTGGGCCTTGGGTAGTCACCTTCCTTCTGTACTGTAGCCTTTCTGATCCTGAGGGCTGGGTGTTGCCATGCTGTGCCTTCTTGGTGATGAAATGTTCCGTCACCACCTCACATTTCACATGTTCCCAATTCACGCTGCAGTGTCAGAATCAGTTGTACATCAACAAGCACAGGTACTTGGCTACCAAGAGAAGTGAGTCTGCTTGTAAAAACTCACTTTCCAGGCAGACACTGGGCCCAGGGAAGAGATTGTCTAGAGGACCCCATTCCAAAGCCGTCCTCTAGTGTGCGACAGTGTTGACACACACAGGCAGTGGCGACCACTACTGACGATGTCAGTTGCTGCCGCCTGCTGAGTGGGCACAGAGTCCCTGCCTCTTGGCATCACCCATTTTCACATAAATTTTCATTTTCTGCCTCTTTTCTAAAAATTGTACTGATTTATTTATCTATCATTTGTTTGTTTGTTTGTTTTATTTTACTGGGATAAAATTGTATTTATTTATTTATCTATCATTTGTTTGTTTTATTTTACTTGGGATAAAACCCAGGCCTGCCCATTGATCTGGGCATCACTATTCTGCCTGTCAGGTGACCATTAATTCATTTGCTGCAGTTGAGCATGGTACTTTGCATGAGATTTTTGAAAACATTAGTAAAAACAATAGTTTTTACTAAAGCTCAGCAGGCTGCTTTGATGACTGCCAGTTTAATCACAGGGGTTGAGAAGAACTGGATGAAAATTTAAAAGCATGTGTAGATGGAGCTGGGCTGGGGGAGATGTCACAGCCAGCAAGCATTAGGGTATGAGTTTAATCATCAGCACCCAAGTAAAAAGCCAGATGTGGTAGCCCAGCACTGGGGAGACGGACAGTGGGATCCCTAGGGCTTGCATGCTGCCCAGTCAAGCTAGCCTACTCCGCAAGCTCCAGGTCCCCATGAGAGACCCTGCCTCAAGAAAACAAGGTGAAGTGCTTCTTGAGGTTGACCTCTGGCAGCGCACACACATGCACACATGCACAAAAGAACAGAGGGAAGAAAGAGAAAACAAAAAGGCTTGTTGATCTTTTGGTTTAAGTAAAAATTTCCTAGGTATGACATCAAAAGCATGATCCATAAAAGAAAAATTGATAAATTGGACTTTAGAAGTAAGAATTCCTCCAAAGGTTCTTTTGAGAAAATGGAACTCTAGGCTTAGAGAAAGTAGTCGAAAGTTGGGCATAGTGGCACACGCCTTTAATCCCAGCACCGGAGAGGCAGGTGGCTCTTTATGGGTTCATGGTCTACATAGGTAGTGCCAAGACAGCCATAGTACATATTGAGGGGGTTGGGGGAGTCGATGAGAGAGAGAGTTCTTGAAGAGCACACATCTGATGAAAGATTTTTATCTAATAAAGAACTAATAAAAATAAGGAAACAGCTCAACTTTTCAAATGAGAAAAACTGAAGATTGCAGGATACACAAGAGATGGCTCCTGTAATTAGAAGGTCCACTTTCAAACTACAATTATTTCTACCAAGCATAGGAAGATGAAATGGAATAGCTACTATGTAAAGTTCAACTGACATGAAAATGTCTGTTCCCAGAAAAGTCCACCTACAAGTGTTTGAGGTGACTTGCTAGCGACAAGACAGACTAACTGGCATGTCTATGTCACAAAGCCACTGAGCACAGTAGACAAAGTCTGCTGGTACAGCCGGCAGGGTTGCTCCTCATGTCTACTGTGCCACATGAAGGACCCAAAGGTTGCATACTGTATGAATCTATTTGCATCACATTCTCAAAGTGGCCGAGCGCACAGCATAGACTCTGGTTGCCCAAGATCAAGGGTGTGGGAAGGACTGACTATAGAAGGACCGAGCTTCTGGAGTGATGGGGTGTTCCGTGTATTAGTCACAGCGGTGACTGCACAGCTGTGTGTAGATGCTAATTGGAAGTGCCCTGAAGGGGGTTTCATTATATGTAAATTATGCCTTGCTTCTATATTCAAACAGAGAAACTGTAAAGAAGAGGGAAGCTTGTAGATAGGGTCTAGCTGGAATCTAGGCCTTCATGGTGTGTCTCTGGGAACCTTGGAGACTCAGGCAAAGGAAGGCAAACATCTGGGGACTTCATTTCAGAAGGGTGTCCAAACAGTTGGGCCTTTGCAGTCTTCAAACCCCGACCCATCTTCTTGGTATATGGCCTGAAGGTGGTCGCAATGCCTCCTTGACTGTGGTGCTTGTCTAGTCCCTCAATATCAGTGCACAAGAAACACCTGTCTGGACCCAGCATTCCCAGGGACAGCTTGAGAATGTCACCATGCAGGCACTTGTAAGGAAAGCAATGACCATTTTTATTTTAAATTTTAAAATTAGTAGTTTTTAAAAGTAATTTAAAAGCCAGACAGGTGGGCAGGTCTACAAAGTGAGTCTAGGACAGCCAAGGCTACACAGAGAAACTCTGTCTTGAAAAAAATAATAATTTTAAAACTCAACATAGAGCTAAATGACAATTTTAAGTGTAGTATAATT
>CM053755.1:17264372-17367523 GCA_028658305.1 Pachyuromys duprasi | reverse complement strand
TAAGGAAAGCAATGACCATTTTTATTTTAAATTTTAAAATTAGTAGTTTTTAAAAGTAATTTAAAAGCCAGACAGGTGGGCAGGTCTACAAAGTGAGTCTAGGACAGCCAAGGCTACACAGAGAAACTCTGTCTTGAAAAAAATAATAATTTTAAAACTCAACATAGAGCTAAATGACAATTTTAAGTGTAGTATAATTTACCCAAGTTTAGTTTACAGTCTCATCTAATATTGACTATGTCTACTACTTCTGTACTTACAGAGTTTCTGTTCTTAACATTTTAAATCACTGTGAAACTCAAAGTAAAAAAAAACGAACATCTCCTATATAATTTGTTTTGTTTGTTTGTTTTTGAGACAGGGTTTCTCTGTGTATGAAGCCCTGGCTGTCCTGGAACTACTGTGTGTAACCAGGCTGGCCTTGAACTCAGAGATCCAGCTGCCTCAGCCTCCCTGAGTGCTGGGATTAAAGGCCTATGCCACCACCGATGGCTTTAGTTTTTGTTTTGTTTTGTTTAATCTTTGAGAAGAATCTCAGCCCTTAACTTGGTTAAAGTGATCATTTGTTACTAAACTGTATGCTTATATATATATCTTCTTAACTAATATTAAAAATGGAGGGAGTTACCAGTGATTGAGTTTATAGGTGAATAGAGGTGTGAGTTTCTAGCTTTCTGCTCCTAGTGTCTTCTCTAGAACATTCTGGTTGTCTCAGGGCTCCCAATAGCCAGGCACTAGCTGCAACACTTCTCATGATCACACAGGGTTTTTGTACATTCTTATTTGTTGGTTACTTTTCTTGGTGAGACAAAACCTCACTTAGCCCTGTCTGGCTGTCCTCAATTCACTATGTAGCTCGGGCTGGCCTTGAACTCCTTATTCTTTTGCTTCTACCTCTTGAATACTGAGATCACAGGGTTGTACTCGCACTCTCTGCAGCACATGGTAACCTCCCCCCTTTTTTTTGAGATGTGATCTCACCATGCAGTCCTGGCAGTCCTGCAGCTCACCTCTGCGTGCTGAGCACTGGGATGACAGGCGTGTGTCATCACCACTTCAGGCCTCACAAATACGATGTCAGTCACTTCTCTTCACTGCCCTGTAAGAGTAGGAAACACATGCTCATGTGTTTGATGGCACATTTATTCATCTGTTCCATTATTAACAAATGCTTAAGTTGAACGCCGACTGTGTGCCCTAGAGGGCATAAAGGAGACAGACAGCCTCTTTCCAGACTCTGATGGCTACTCCGGCTGCTGGACACATGCAGAAGCAGAGCAGACCCTCTGGTCAGTGTGCTTTTCTGCACCATGCTGCCTTTATGTTTTATTTAGTGACCTGAATCAAGAAGGTAGGATTTTTTACTGCAGATTCTGGAAGGCTCTTACCAAAGGAAGCACAGGAGGATGGAAATGAGCTTTGAAACATCGTTATGTGGTCCCGCTGCAGCAGTCTCTCCTGGGCCCTGCACTAGTGGCTGCCTGGGGCAGAAGTGGTGTATGTCACTGTTCACTCTGGTCACCAGTCACCTGCAGGAATGCCAGATAGCACTTAGCTTTTGCCCTGGGGCGGGGGCGGGGAGGGCCTTGTGGGCTGTTCAGCCCAGCCCTTCCACTGCGGTGAACATACCTGACTGACCTTCCCTCAGCAAGACCAGGTTCTGGGTCTGTCTTGGTAGCATCTGGGTCTTTCTTCTTCTCACCAGGAAGAGAGATTTCCAGGCCCAGTGTGCCAGAGAGACTGCAATTCGCTATTTTGTATGTGTTTCCAGAATCAGAATCCTAAGGGCAGCCCTCAGTGATGAGTGTTTGGGGCAAAGGCAAGAGAAACAGCAGCGAGAGTAAACACAGGAAGTGTGTGGTGATGGGAACCGTCCTGGCTGTATTCTGTATAATGGCTCCTAGCAGGAGCACACCACTGGGCTGCTCTCACTGGGTGCCTTCTTCAGGAACAGAAGCACTGACAGATGCAGACAGGTGCCCAGGGATGCTGAGCTTCAGGTCCTGACCTCTGAGCTCTGGCCATTCACTTGTCATTCTGCTGTACTTCTGTTCTGCCTTGTGCAGGTACTCTTGGAAAACCGGAAGGCCACTCTACCTCTCCCACGTTGACAAGTCAGTCGCATGTAAGAGAAGAGGTGAGTGGGACGGTTCCGTTGCGGTGCCGGGTGGCAGCACAGTTGGGAGAACCTGCCTCCTCCGCCTGGAAAGCAAGGGCATGCCACACTTTCCCCTCGATGGGGGCGCGGCCGTGTATATCGCCTACCAAAGGAGAAGTCACACAGAAATCCATTTGCTGGGAACTTGCTGCTTTTCCATAGCAGAGCTCCAGTTCCCAGCAAACCTGAGACTCTGTTCCGTGACTGTGAGAGCTGTCAGGAGACTTGCGCTGAGATTGTCTATACGCTGTCTTTAAATCACTGCTCAGTAACTTCCTGAGGCCCAGTCTCACCTAATGCTACACACATTACAGCAGCTATGAACCTAGGTGGGTGTGAGTGTGCATGCAGAAGACTGAGGGAGGAGGCTCCAGAGTTTGAGGCCAGATTGTCCACTTCCACCCCTATAGGCTAAGAAACCAGCAGGCCATTCCTATAGACTCCAGGTTTCGCTTGGGAATTGACATTTGCCTCTTCCCTCCATCTCCAGAAATGGTGGAAAGTCTTCAAAAGCAATTTAGTGCCCTTGCTGGTTCAATACCTGTGGCTGAAAAGAAGGGCCCTTCAAGTTTTCAGTTCAACTGGACCGAAGAAGGCACCGATAGCCCTTGTTTCCATGGACATAGCCTCCAGGGACTCCTGATAACAAAAGGCCAGTCCTTGATAACCAAGAACTCACTGTATTGGCTCAGTACCCAGAAGTTCTGCAAAAGGTATGCAAGAAGCATGCTAAAATCTCCAGCTCAGCCTGAAGAGTGTTTCTTTCTCTTCTTTTTTGAGGTTATAATATAATTACACCATTTCCCACCTCCCTTTCTTCCCTCCAAACCTTTCCAAATACTCCTTCTTGCTCTCTTTCAAATTCACTGTCTTGCCTCTTTTTCCATTAATTGTTGTTACATACATTGTTACATGTATATGTATATATACATACAATATATACATATATACATACAATATATACATACACACAGATATATACTTAATACACCCTGCTCAGTCTGTATAATAATATTTGTATGTATGTGTTCAGGGCTGACCATTTACTAATGGATAACCAATTGGTGTGCTTTTTCCTGGGGAAGACTATTCTACCCCCCAATCTTGGCATTCCTAGTTGCCTGTAGTTCTCTGTGTAAGGTTGAGGACTCTTCCCTATCTGCTTTGACATGTCTATTGTCATTCAGTTCGGGTTTAGGCAGCCATATTTGTGAGACGCCATGTGTGTAGCCTCTGATGTTAGGAGACACAGTCTCACAGCAGAGTCTTGATCGCCTGCCTCTTACAGTCTCTCTGCCCCTCCTCTGCTATGTACCCTGAGTCTCAGACACAGGAGCGCTTTGGTGATGTATCCTTTAGGACTGGACTCCACACCTCTGTGTTTTGATTGGTTGTAAGCCTGCATCTGTTACAAAAAGAAGTTTTCTTGATGAGGATGAGGGCTTACCTGTGGACCTAAGGAAAGGCATTTAAAGTTTAGTTAGGAATTATGCTTGTTTAATGAAGCAGTGACTGAGAATTTCATTCCTTAAGAAACAAACTCAGGGCTGGAGAGCTAGCTCAGAGGTTAAGAGCACCTGTTGCTCTTTCAAAGGGCCCAGGTTCTGTTCAGTATCCACATGGTGGCTCACAAACACCTGTAACTCCATTCCTAGGGGATCCCAGGCCTTCTTCTGACCTCCATGGATACTAGGTGCACATGTGATACACATACATAAGTGAATGCAAAGTGGTTATAAAATTAATCTGAAATAAGAAAATATTTTTATTATTCCCTCAGGAAGTTAGGGCCACACCTATTACATGGATCACGCTGCTCCAAGTGTTTGGCGGAAGTGTTCACTTGTGTTTAAACTTGACTGTGGGCCAGATCTGCATTTTAGAAATAGACATTGATACAGTGTGAAGAGTTTTCATATAATTAAGGAGCTTCAGCAGATTTCCCAAGTTTCCCTCTAACTCATGATGCTGTGTGGAGGCTAGCTATCTACTGGGGAAGGGATTTTGGGGGTGGACAATGGATGGGTGCCAGAGCTTCTAAATAACTGTTTAAAGATAACCTACCTGTTTCCTTCCCATTCTAGCTATTGTAAACATGTGACAACCTATGAAGAATCAAATTTTTCTCTGAGTTACCAGTTTATATTAAAGATTTTCTCCTTCTTACTGAGAATAAAGACTTCCGCTCTCCATGAAGAAGTGAGCTTACTTGAAAAGAAACTTTTTGAGAAAAAATACAGTGAATCGAAAAAGAGCTCAAGCTCCAAGAAAGTAAGAAGACGCTAGAGAGACTGCTCTGCAGGGTGCTCTGTGGCACAACGGCAGTCTTAGTGCCGTGCTCTAGGGAACTGTGTGAAGTACGTTATTGTACACGCAGATGTATTGACATGTGTCTTCATGTGCATTGTAAAATAGGTGAACTTTGAATTATTTTTATAACTTCTTTCCTCAGAAAATTAAAACTTGTATTCATTGGATTTTAAAGCTAAACTTTATATAACTTTTTTATGCTTTCTCTTTCCGTTATGAGAACTAGACATGTAATTCAGACCTAGAACTCAATGTGCAGCTCAGGCTAGCCTGGTCCTCACTATTGTAGCCCAGGCTGGTCTCAGTGTATCTCCATTTTGAATCTGGGATTGTAAACATGCACCAGTGTGATTGGCTTTGAATATACTTCTTAGATTATTCCCTACTCATTATAAAGTTAATCCCAGCTAGATCAAAGAGTTAAACAATATATGCATTCACTTACACATATGTGTAAGTATTTTGAGGAAACAGTATGTCTGTGTCCATGACCCTGGGATGGGAAGATCTTCTAAGCACATCTCAAACCCGGAAGTCAGAAGAGAAGGTGAGCAGCATCACCACAACACACAGCAAACTGGATGACATATCTTAGCATGCTGTGGGCAGAGGAACAGTTTATTTTGTAGCAAAGGTGTTTGCAAAACAATAGGTAAAAGACTAGGGAAATCCGGAAGCCAAGCCTAGGAGACCTGCAGTGCTGTTGCCACAGACTGGACTGGCAGGTGCTTTAAAGAAGTGTAACAGCTGGTGAGGATATTGGAAAGGTGTGTCTTCCTATTCGGAGTTCATTTTCTCAATGTACATGGAGAACTGCCATGTTCTGGTCATGATCTAGGCACCAGAGGTACACAGCATTGATCAACCTGTCTGCTTTAAGGGTCGTATGATCTAGTTGGGAGCTGATAGTAAGTCAGAGTGTCTTATGAGAAATTAAATCAAGCAGGAAAAAGTGGGGTAACAGTGATAGGAGGAGGTGCTCTACAAAGCATGACTGAGGGGTACCTCCTAAGGAGGTGATATTTGAGCAGAGACCAACTTTCATGAAGTACAGCAGAAGGAGCAAGCTGTGTTACCTCAGGGATCATTCATCACAGAGATACCAAGCAGGAAGGCTGACAGATTCAAGAATAGCCAGCGACTGGCAGTGTCTGTAGTGGTGGGTGGATGCAGAGTACAACAGATGGGAAAGGAGAGGTGGGCACATCACTCAAGGCCATGGTTATGATTGGGCTTTTTATTCCAAATTTGTCACAGGAAGCTTTGGGGAATGTGCCAGAGCCCGCCGGCAGAGTCAAACAGTTCCTGAGTGGAGAGTGAGGGTTGAAAGAAAATTAAAAATAACACGCTATACGCAAGATCAGTTCGAGAGGGCTGCCAGTAGAAACTGTCACACAAGTTTAATTCCACAATTCCTTTCTATAGTCAGGGCAAAGCACCTCGATACAATGAAGGGATTCATCAAGAAGTCAAACTTGTTTACCTCAACCACTTGTCTGTGTGATCCTTACACAAACAAAAGGAAGTGGATTTGGCAAAACACCCCTCCTATCCCTGTCTTCAGGTGAAGGCCAGGGCGAAAACATGGTTTTTTGCTGAGAGTGTTCCACAGGAAAGTATAGGGAAAAGCCTGAGGAAATGCTTTTTATGTTTGCTGAGTTTCAGGTTTTGTCTTAGAAATCAGAAATTAATCTTGTCCTTTTTTAAAGAAATGCTTTTTGGCATCTCTCAGGTGATCCCATGATCTCATATTACTCAGTTTATTTATTTATTTATTTATTTATTTTTTGAGACAAGGTTTCTCTGGTTAGCCTTGGCTGTCCTGGACTAGCTTTCTAGATGAGGCTAGCCTAGAACTCAGAGAGACACGCCTGCCTCTGCCTTCTGAGTGCTGGGATTAAAGGCACACATAGGGCTTTGTTTTAGTCAGTTAATGTAGTAGTTTTCAGTGACTAAATTTCAAACGTTGAACCAACCTTGTATTCCTAGGATACCCCTTACTTGGCCCTGATCTGTCATCTGTGTTATATATTAAGTTAGATTTCTGGCGGGGTGGGGAGAGTTATTTTTTAGATTTGTTTGAGACAACATTTTGATATGTAGCCTAGGGCTACCCTAGGCAAGCTGGGATTAGAGACATCTCTGATATGCTAAAATTTTGTTAATAAATCTGTTCTCTGTTCATGAGGGACATTCTGGAGTTTTCTTTTGTATGGTTTTGGATCTCTTGAGATCTTGTTGTACGTTTCCCATCATGCATAAGCAAAGAGCTCAGCTTCCATTGGTTGGCAGTTCTCGGTTATGACCTAATCAATAGAAGTTAGATCCAAAATGGCCTCGTGGCACAAACAGAGGAAGCACTGGCCCTCCTCACCTGACAGTCAAGTGCACTGACCTTTGGGCATAGGAGCTCAGGGTCTGGAGCAGGTTGTGTTGACCCAAAACCTAAGGAACTCGGCCTCAGAAATGTAAAGGCTTCCAAAGCTGATGCAACCTACTCTGCAGCAAAGACCCCGACTCTCCTGCATTTTAATCTCACCAATGAATTCTGACCTGATTACCATTTTAACACACAAACACAATCATGTGCACTGGGACAACTCGGACACTTCCTCTGCAGGAGCCACGCACTGCCTAAGTTCTCACAGTCCGCGCTCTCCTAATGCACTCACGGCACTCAGTGTGTTCAGTTGTTTGCTGCCCTCGCGGAGTGCCAGGTTGACCTGCTGGCACCAATGGCCAAGAAGACTCAGCAAATGAAGAGCCCTGTGTTTGGGCTCACTTGGTCTTTTGCTCTTCTGGGGCAAGTGCTTCCTTTTGGAAAAAAAAAAACATCAGTGCACGCTTTATGAATCTTTGCAGGCAACTGGATGGCTCTGAGTACTCCCCAGGGACTTCTAAAGCCAAACTACCACTCAGATATAATGACCTTTTGTCACCATTGTTGTTCACCTTAATTGCACGAAGTCATTGAATATTACCTAAAGTGGAAAAGATAGCTTCTTAATTTAAAAACTCCCAGGATTGGACTGAGAATATGGCTTGTTGGTGGGAGTGCCTGCTGCTCAGACATGAAAATTTGAGTTCAGATCCCCGGGACCCAGGTAGGAGGATGGAAGATGTTCTTGGTTTTGGTTTTTTTTTGTTGTTTTTTTTTTTATTCACACCAGAAGAAAAATCTGGAAAGGCCCATCTGTTGGAGCACTCTGTCCTCTCCCACCACGCTCGGTGCAGCCAACTCCCCTCTACTCTGAAGCTGCTTTGGCTTTTTTTTGTGTGGCTTAATTTTGACTGTCCCTATTCTTTAGCCCACCCCCTGCACATGCCTATTAAAGACCATCAGCTTAGGTGTCCTGGTGAAGAAAGACCTAAGCTCCAGGGCAGCCATTAAACCATAAAAATAAAGCCAGAAAGACCTTTAAAATTTTTTCAAAGCCTAGGCCTCAGCTGGGCAGACAAATAGCTCATCTAAGTTAACCTCTCCACCTTGCCTCATCCAGCCATGTGGCCACTATCCTCCCAGGCCCACAATCACTTCTCTCCCTCCGAGTCTCCTGGCAAAATGGCCTTCTTTCCTCTTCCCGGAGTTCCTTTTTCCCTACCAGGAAGTTCCACCTTCCACTTGCTGCCCAGCTGATTAGCCAATCAGATTTTTATTGACATGCTACATCCATACAACACACAAGATATTCCTCTACAATTCCCCCTTTTAGTCCAATAAAAGACTAAATATTATAATTATATATTATGTATATAATAAACTACATACAATAAGAACAATTATGAAACAATCAGGAAAACAATATATAAAAGTTACAGTCACATGTTTAGCGTATTTGTATTTGGCAACCTTGTAGAAAACATCATTTATCCTGTCTTGGTGAGTCTAGTTCTGAACCTAAATCAGTATCTGTCACATCTTATATCTATCAACCTAAAAATATCTCTCTAGACCTAAAAACATCTTAAGCAAGTAAGCTTAATTGTAAAACTATATCTAGTCTTCTATTCCATCAGAGACTTGAGATGGAATAAAATTATTATCTGTAGGATGTGAGGCAAGCAGCTTCCAAGATAAAAATGGCAGAGGCAGAGGCTGCCTGTACAGTCACCCAGTATCTCTCTGTAATGCTAGAGCATCATCTTCAGCCTTTTGGCCAGTATATCTGACAGACTTATTTGAGAAGTAGAAACTATGAAGGATTTGCTTATCCTGTCTTGGAGAGCTTGGTAGCTGATTTCCCAACGTTCAAGTTTTGCCCATGTTGGACAGCATTCTGTCTGCAGTTGAGTAGGGGCATTTCTATGCCCAGTGGCTTTGCCACATTTGAAGCCATCCCCTAGTGGAGAGTAGTCAGTGCCGTCATCTTCATTGAGGTAGGCTGGGGGGTGCTGCCAGGGGCTGACTTGACTCATTGTCAAAGAATCCTGAAAATAATAAAAATATCTTTACATGCCATACTCTGTAGATTTCAGGTTTTTGAAGACCATCTACCTATCTATTTATATTTTGCATAGTGATTAATCATTATTTATCCATCTATAGTAAATCTAAATAGGCAAATATTGTTTCTAGTTATTTACTCTCTGTTAAATATAAGATGTATATTTCTGTGAAAATCTAGAATAGTAATTGACAAGATTGTAAGTTTGATTGACTATTAATTTACAATATTTAATCATCCTGAACAGTTTGTAAAGGCAGTTTTGGGGGGTTTCTTTGTTTTGTTTTTGTTATTGTTTGTTTGGTTGTTTTTTTTTTTTTCAAGACAGGGTTTCTCTGTGTAGCCTTTGCCGTCCTGGTCTCACTTTGTAGAGCAGGCTGGCCTTGAACTCATAGAGATCCCCCTGCCTCTGCCTCCCTGAGTGCTGGGATGATAGTTTTTAAAAGGACTGTAAGTAAGCCTTGTATGTATGAATGTGTTGCAAAAGACCAATACCTTATATAAGTGTAGAAACATCTAAACGTGTGTATCAAAATATCCTAAAATTTGTATCAATATATAATAATTTATACCAATGTGTCAAAAGTAACACAGCTCTATAGTCGAAGAACGGATTCAACAATCTATCTTTTTCTCCTATTATTTCTATATGATTATACCTAATTCCCCCTTTTTCTTCTCAACCCACTTCTCTTTACCTAAGAAGGACAGAGAAAGGGAAAGACAGAAACCCCCTAGTCTAAGCTCTTAATCCTTGTTTTTCCCCTGATCGAGACTATTTAATAACCTGTGACTAACTCCCCTAAATGATGGCAAATATCCATAGCCCAACAGAATATCCAAATCCAGCCACCCCAACCTAAGGGAATGAGCCATTGTTTTTCTTTGAGGTTGCTTCCTGCTGGTTTAGAGCATAGAATACATTTGGGGGGAGGAGGGGTGAGAGAAATTGGGAAAAATAGTTAAGTAAGCTGGCAGTAATGTTCGTCATCCAGTCTCTAAATGCTGAGAAAATGTAGGCTTAAATAAAGTCCTGTTGGGAACAGTCTGTGATTCTGCACCAACTGGGATCAGCAGCTTTCTTTGAAGCTGTCCTGAAAGCAAGCTTTAGGGGTGCAATTGAAGCAGTTTGAGGTAGGACAATTTAGTGTGCAGGAATATCTTGAGTCAGCATCCAGCATCGTCGAGGATGAATTCTGTCAGGTCTGATCCAACATTACCGGTGTCTTTTTTCCCCCCTTCTGAAAACATAACTTCTCATAGGTAATGTACAGTTGTAAAATAATAAATGCATGAGATGTGCAGGATGCACAGATAAATTAAGGATTTTCTATCTCTGTATGAGCATAAGAAAGACATCTATCTTCCTTAGGCCAGTTCCGATTGTATACCAAATTGTAATACTAATTTTATCAATGCCATATAAAAGAATGGTCTTGAGGATTTTGTAGCCAAGAAGATTTATTGGCTATGCATAGTTGACGATCTGGCTGGAGACATTTATGTGTCCTAGTCAATCTCAGAGCTGTTCCCATGGGAGGGATCAGAAAGTTATGTTACCTCTCCTGTTTGGTCTTCTTGATTTCTTTCTTCTTGTGTGTGGCCAAGATCTTCAGGGGTTCTCCTTCTGCCAAATATGATACTTATTACTTTGGATGGAATCCAAAGCCCTTTTATTTTTTTCTTGTTATAAAAATAAAGCCTCTCTCCCAAAATGACATACATTTGAAGTCATAAGTATAGACTGATTTAATTTACCAGTCTCATTCTTATTCAGGTTTACTTTATTTTGTCCTCTCTCAAAGAGGATGTATAATATTACCATTACCATTGAACATATAACCATTGTCATGTTAATAAGTCAAAACAACTGTATGGAATCTAAATATGCTCCTTTATAGAGATATTTATTTATTAATTTTATTGAGACAGGGTTTCTCTGTGTAGCCTGGCTGTCCTGGATTTGCTCTGTAGATTAGGCTGGCCTTGAACTCATAAGGAACCTATCTGTCTTTGTATCCTAAGTATTTGGGTCAAAGGCATGTGTTTATATTTTTTCTTTTCCTATTTTCTTGGAGTTTTAGTTTCTATGTATATATTTTTATTGAGACAGGGTTTCTGTGTGTAGTCTGGCTGTCTTGAATTTACTCTGTAGTGGCCTTGAACTCACAAGGAACCCATCTGTCTTGTCTCAGTATTGGGATCAAAGGCATGTGTTTAGTTACTTTTAAAATTGGATATAATCCTTCATTTTTCTTTTTTAGTTTAACATTCTTCCCTGTGTTCAACTTTATTTAAGTTCCTTTCTGCCCTAGTGCTCAAGCACAGTTTTCAGTATATGGTGCCTACTTGGAGGTTTGGGTCTTGGTTTCTGCATTCACTCTCTGGCTATCCTTCTTCTGCACGGAATGGGCAGTTCGGCCTTTTAACATAGGAATCATAGCTTTTGTGTTTTGGGACCGATCTTAGGCTGGCATGTATTTTCCCACCTGTGTTGCCTTTGTGCCCCTCCATGCCAGGATGCTCTGCTACCTGTGTCCCACGAGAGCCTCACATCTATGGGGGCTGGTTGGCTGCCCAAAGGAGCATGACATCCAAAGCTCATTGTTAGCCTTCAATAACTCTTGGCTGTGGGAGGCATACAGCTTGCATGTTCATCTCCCAGCCTAACTCTGGGTCCTTACATTGGCTAACAGAATTTTTTTCCCTAGGGCAAAAATTCCTTTGGCACCAGTTTTCCCATGGGAGCCCCGCACATGCCCCTTACGTCCCGTTATTCCCCAGGACCTCCCTGGACACCTCCCTGGTGCCTCATCCTATACCCCCATTCCTGATTTTTGCTCCCTTGCCCTTTCTTGACACCTGAATGTTCCTAGCTTTCATTTACCCAGCACCTATCGTGCATCCTACTTGGCACATTTAGCATTGTCTGCTTGCATGTGTCTTCTTGTACAGGGTCATTTCTTGAGGCCCCCTAGAGAACCCTGTAGCTGGTAGATGCTCCAACTAAAAGAGGCTGACTGCTCCTCACTGCATCAGTCACTGCAGGGCACTTTGCTGTTTAATGGACACTCATCTGTGTCCTTTCAAGTATTGGTTTTGAATCATTGAGCTCTCTAAGAGAGGGAAGACTGGGCGTTGCTTTTCTGGCCATCAAATAGCTGTCTCCTGCTTAGCATTCCAGGGCCTTGCTCATGAGAGCTGCTCAGCCTTCTGCCAGCTCTGACGTGGCAGCACATTATTTCATGCTCAGCCTCTTAACTACTGTGACGTGGCTCCCTTTTATTTTACGAGCGGGACTATTGAGACACCGAGTTCATTTGCTTGGGGTCAAACAGGAAGCCAGAAAATAGAGATCTGATCACAGGCAGCCTGGCTCCAGAGTCCATGGGCTCCATCCACTCATGGGAATGCCTTTCTCACCTAGGGTAGTGTGAATGAACACTCTGGCCTCCATCTAAGGAAACCCTCAGAATCTTGCCCACCTTTGCCCCAAACCCAGTCTCCCTCTGAGGAGTCCCCTGCCCCCTTCTCACACCAGCTAGAACCCTAGCCCGCCCTGCCTGTGGCACCAATCTCCATCCTGCCCCAACACAGCCCCACAGTGTCGCTACCTAGCACAGAGACTCTCGCTGCTCTTCTAGGGGGATTGCAAAACCTCCCTTCTCTCCAGGTATTTATCATACCTCAGCCAGTAATTTTCCAAGAATAGATTTACTAGCACTCTGGGGCTCCAAATCCTCTGATGGCTCCTTGCTGTCTAGAGACCCAGTGGCTTGTCACTGGACCATGGCTCCTGTGCTGTTTTCCCTCTGCTACCTCACGTGCTCGCTCAACTCAGGCAAGCCATGACTTCTCATTCCCCCTGGCTCTTGCTGGGGCTAGAGTTGCTGTCAGGAATACCCTGTCTTAGAATGCTTTCCCTCCCTGAAAACCCTGCCTAGATGTCAGCTCCAGCCAGCCTTTCCCAGGGAGAGATCCTTCTTCCCAGAGCACACAGCATGGTCAGTGAATAAATGCCATTTGTGCAGTGTATGGTTCTCTAGACAGAGCCACTGGACAGTGGAGGTAGGGTCAGCTGTGCATGCATGGGTCTAGGGCCAAAACCAAGAAGGTCAGTTCAACATGTTGTCCTCATGGCTCCGAGGGTCTGGGAGACTTTGGGCTAAGAAACTCAAGACCTTGTATGAGAAAGAGCTAGAATTCCTAAGAATGCAGGCAGCATTCGAAAATTCTGCTGTGTGTGTGCATGTTTTTGTGTGTAATGCTGGTAATTCAAGCTAAGATCTCATGAAGCTTAGGCAAGAGCTCTCCCACTGAGAGAGCTTTCTTTTTACTTTCTGCCTCAAAAAAGGTCCCCAAAGTTTCCTAGACTGGCCTTGAATTCAGGTTAGCCTTGTACCTCTGATCCTCCTCCCTCAGCTTCCAGGGTAGCTGGGGTCACAGTCCTGTGCCACTGGTCTGCCCATCTCTGCCCATCTTGTCTGCATCTTCACTGAGCTGTTTGTAAGTATGTTCAGCTTACTACAAACTTACTTTGCCGGGGATGCTACACAGTGTCAGAGATCACATGCAGGACTCTCTGTTCCATTCTCAGAAACACACACATACACACACCACTCATTGCCTGTCTGTCCATTGGTTCCATGTTGCAGAGAAGCCTCCCATCCACTCACCTCACCATAGCTCGGAGAGGAATAAACATGGAGCTATATGCGGCTTTGAGGAGGATTTTGTTTGGTTTTGTTTTTAATGTATGTGAGTGCTCTATCTGCATGCCAGAAGAAGGCATCAGATCCCATTACAGATGGCTGTGAGCCACTATGTGGTTGCTGGGAATTGAACTCAGGACCTCTGGAAGAGCTCTTAACCCCTGAGCCATCTCTCCACCCCTTTTGAGGAGTTCTGAAGGGTTAAAGGAAGGCCGAGATGGCTCAGTGATTAAGAGCATGGGTTGCTCTTCAGAGGACCTGGGTTCAATTTCTAGCACCCACATGGCGGCTCACAACCGTATGTAACTCCAGTTCTAGGGAGATCAGACACCCTCTTCTAGCCTCTGTGGGCACCAGTGGTACACAGACATACGTGCAAAACATCAGCACACATAAAATGATAAAATGATTGAACATTTTAGAGAGGGTTAAAGGATCTCTAAGCTCCCTGATCCAAAGCAGTAGGACTGCATGTGCTCAGACTTTGCTCACACCAGGCGCTGACTGCTTCCAGAGAACCATCACAGAGTTCCCCAACCAGCCTCCCGCTTCTCCTCACTGATGCTTCTTGCAAAATGCCCCGGATTTTCCCTCTTCCTTCAGCCTGTAGCTCTTTATTCCAATTAGCACCAACAGAAGTGACTCAGTATTCCAGACACTGGACTTGGTGATTTCCTGGCTGAGAAAGAACATAAAAAAGTGAGAGCGGAAAAATATGTGCTTTTCAAGCAAAGGAAACTGTTGTAAGAACCGAGTCAGCGAAGCGTGATCTTTGAACCAGTGATCTGACCCTTGCTTGTTCCCCACCTTCAAACCGAAGTCATCTCCCTTGTGAACTGAGATGTATATGATGGCCCAACAATTTTAAATATGTATTTGGGGGTCTTTATTAATTAAATATGTATTTTGGGTTTGGTTTTTATTAATTTATTCTCTCATATATTACATCCAGACCACAGTTTCCCCTCCCTCCTCTCCTCCCAGTCCCTCCTTCTGTCCCCTCCCCATCCACTCTTCCTCTGTTTCCCTTAGAAAAGGACAGGCCTGCCAGGGATAGCAACCAAACATGGCATAGATATGTATTTTGTATCACATATCTGACCACTGGTTACCACAGGGACCGCTACTTCGAGGAGTGAGCCAGAAAGCACTGTTTGGCCTCTCGGACCCCATCTGGGAGTTTTCTTCAAGTGGCACCTGCTCTGCTGTCTACACCTGGTCTGTGTTCGTCACAGTTGAGAGGCTGCGCGGAGGTTAGGGCCTGTGCTTCTGAGCCTAGGGCTTTCTGGTAGTCATGTTGCAACCGCCGAGCCCTTGCTGGAATGATCAATTGACAATGAAGCCACAGCAGAAGAATGTGAGCTATCCTGGTTCTTGTAGATGCCAGCAAGCGGGTGACGCCCTATCCCACGGAGGCACTTCTGTCTCCATTCACAAACAGGAGCACAGCTGACTGCTTGAGGCCTGGAGTCTGGATCAAGTCCCAGGTCCCTGACAAGACTCACGCGAGACCTGGCAGTGGCAGGCAGGATGGGGGTAGGCGGAAAGCCTTCAGCAAGCATGTTTACCACAGACAACTGCCATGTTTGAAAGCAGAACATAGGGGATGACGAAGATGAATGCAATCCTGAGAGTGCCTCTCAAGGTTTGAGTCTCCGCTTGGGCCTCCACCAAGTGCCGTCTACAGAGCCAGATACTGTCACTAGGATGTGCACGCTACAGCTCTACCGAGCTGAATGTGTCTGGGCTGCCCCACAATCAGTTGATGTTTGGGCCATGGGTGAATCTTGGGATCTCAGGCAGAAACATCAAAGCCTGTTAGAGAGTGTGGGGCTGGGAGACAAGGTGCTGAAGCGAACATGCCACACTTTGGGACTCCGAAACGAATTACCTCCCCGCAGCAGCTTCTCCTGTGAGAGAAGACTGCCTCAGAGCTTTAAGGAGCAGGCTCTTGGCTATATCTGGTCACGCCGGACACTCAATGCTCCCCAAGGAAGACCAACGTCATCACCACCCCGAATAACAATGACCACCGATGCCAACAGGTTTGACAGTTTTTAAAAAGATGAGGTAGGGCTGTTGCTAGGATCAGGAAAATGCGAAGAGGTGGTAATTGTATTCACATCTGTACCACTATGCCCAATTTGTGACATTTTTCTTCCAAAGCTGGCAAAAGACTTTAATAATAACAGTGATTATGATCTGATTGCCCACGTTGGACTCAAAAGTAAAACAGCTTCCTACATCCCGGGGCTGGAGGCAGCGGGGAGAAGTCAGCCTACATTGCTGCCCACGCCCTGTTCTCCAGAGTGGAAAGTCTTTCATCTCAGGCTGGCAAAGGTCTAAGACATGAGCTGGGTGGGGCAGGTGGAGATCTGGCACAGAGGCTCTGCCATTATCATCGAGCCACTAGAGATGTCCCCTCCTCACCGGACTTTTCAGCAGGCCTAAAATCACGGAAGGCAGCGGGCCCCGCAAATGGCTGCTGGAGGTACTGAGGTGGCCTGCCTAAGGTCTAGGTACCTGGTTCCTACTCTTAGAATACTTATGTTGTTGGGGTGCAGGAAGGGTTCTAGGGAGAGTGAATGACAGTCCTGGCACTTTCTGGGCAAGTGTTCTGTTACTGTGCTACAGATCTTTAGAGAAGGCAGAAGCCGTCTTTAAATGTTTCTCTGTGCAGCTTCGACTGTCCTGGTCTCACTGTGTAGACCAGGCTGGCCTTGAACTCACAGATACCCACCTGCCTCTGCTGGGATTATAGGCCACCGCACCCAGCTCAATGTGGGATTTTTTAAAGTTTAGTTGTATCGTTATTTTTTTTTGAAAGCTGGCGCACACAGTAAGGGTGCCATTATGACATTTTCATATTTGTGTGTTATTAGACTCTCCTTCAGTTCCTGCTCTGCCTGTGCTGTCCCCTTCTTACTGGATCCCTTCCCTCTCCCAAACAGTCTCACTTCTGCTTTCATGTCACACAATGTCCCACGCGTACACCCCACTGTGGGGAATTCTTGAAACACATCATTGCAGTTAACTCCACGGCACTCAAAACTACTTCCCTCACTTTCCAAGTGGAAACTGAGGGCTCTGAGGGGCGTAGCTCACTCAGAGTTCAAGAGTCTGATGCTGACCTACAGTTGGAATCCTGATCTCACAAAGCCACATGGAACCAAACTAATGAGAAGGCAGAGCAGCCCTAGCAGGAGACAGTGACCAGAGCCCCCGGGAGTAACTCTAGACGCATGGCAGGTTGGCCTTCGAGGCCAGGAAAGATGCTGAAACTGCACTGGAACAGGCACACAGCGCACTGGAAGCTTTCTGCTGGGCTGTCACTTAGGAAACGTGTTGAGGAAGGAACCCCAACGGGCAGGGCACTTCTGATCAGAGCCACCGCTCTTGGAGCCATGGGACCCCAGGAGCAGGGGAACACACGTAGAGCCAGAGAGAAGTAACTCTTGAGAGCAGCCTCCCTAAGCCGGCAGGAGTACCTATGCTGCAACCTTCTCACTGGGCCGCCACATTGGGCTTGACACATTGTCTCCAAAGGCCTTGCTACCACACTATCTGCACTGGGGTGGGGGCGAGAGGCCACCTCAAGAGTGCCCTACCCCGACACAACATTCTTTTGAAAACTGTGCCACTGACAGGTCATGGTGTGACATTTCCATACCCCAACCTATGAGCCCATGACAGGAGGATCGTGAGTTTGAGGGGCACACAGTAAGACCCTGTCTAAAAAAACAAACACAGCCAGGCAGTGGGACACTCGCCTTTCATCAAAGCACTCAGGAGGCAGAGGCAGGCGGATCTCTGAGTGTGAGGCCAGCCTCATCTATAAAGGGAGTTCCAAAAACAAAACAAACAAAACCAGAGAGAGAGAGAGAAAAGCAACAAGCACATCCCCCCCAAATCAAAGTGATAGTAACAAAGAAACAACAACAGAAAGGACTGCACTGGGCCTGCACTCAGCTACCCAAGAGCTGGAGGGAGGGGGGATTGAGACCAGTCAGGGCCATATAATCAGGTTCTATCTCAGACAAACAGCAGAAACCAATAGCAATGTCCCATTCTTAAGTTTAAGAAGGCCCTCCAAAAAAAGAGATAAGCCTCACTCATAACTAAAAAATGCAGTTCAAAACAGTGAAATACCGTTTTTCCATATCTGTCTCTGACAATGCCTCGTGTTGTCATGATCATAGCTGCGGCCAGTTTTGAGTGGCTACTTGACTTGTCTAAAAGGCACAGGCTCTTGGGATAAGGTTTGTAAAGATCTGAAACACACCACCTGCGGGCTGGTGAGAGCTCGATCAGCGGGTGAAGGTCCGTGTCGCACAGGCCTGAGAACCTGAGTTTCGTCCCTGGAACCCATATAAAGATGGAAGGAGAGAACTGACTCCTTAATGCTTCTGTCTGACTGCCATGTGTGTACCTTGGCATGCACATGTGCTCCCCCCCCCCACATACACATCAATGTGCAATAGTAAAAATGTTAAGAGCCTCTGAAAGGTTCTTCCCTGCAGGGTATCAAAGCAGATGCTGAGACTTATGGCCAACCTTTAGGCAGAATGCAGGGAATCTTATGAAACAAGTGGGAAATAGTAAGAACTGGAGAGGACAGGAGCTCCACAAGGAGAGCAACAGAACCAAAATTCCTGGGCTCAGGGGTCTTTTCTAAGACAGACACTCCAACCAAGTACCATGCATGGAGAAATCCTAGAACCCCTGCACAGATGTAGCCCATGGCAGTTCAGTGTCCGAGTGGGTTCCATAGTAACAGGGACAGGAACTGCCTCTGACATGAACTGATTGGCCTGCTCTTTGATCACCTCCCCCTGAGGGGGGAGCAGCCTTACCAGGCCACAGAGGAAGACAATGCAGCCACTCCTGATGAGACCTGATAGACTAGGATCAGAAGGAAGGAAAGGAAGACCTCCCCTATCAGTGGACTTGGGGAGGGGCATGGGTGGAGAAGGGGATGGGAGGGTGGGGTTGGGAGGGGCAGAGGGAGGGAGCTATAGGGGGGGATACAAAGTGAATAAAATAAAAATTAAAATAAAAAATTTAAAATAAAATAAAGAAATAAAATTTTTAAAAATTAAAAATTCAAGTGTGCATATCTTACATACCCACATACACTCCAATTCTCGGAATCTATCCCATGACTAGGCTTGGCCTCGTATGCAAAAATGTACCTGGGAGGATGTTTACTATGAATGTTTATGATTGTGAAAAGTTAAGGGGAAAGTTACTGCTCACCACTAGCCTCTATCATACACCAGCTCAAAGAAATACAGATTTGCTCTGACGTGAAAACCGTGGAAAATGTAGGAAGCGATAAGTCGTCCTAGTAAGAATCCTATATACTTGCGATTACACAGGAAAATCTGGGAACATGCACACAGTGACAGTTCTCTCGGGGAAGCAGAGTGGACAGATGGAGAAGCCCATTTGAACCCTAGCTCTTCTGTATTGCTTAAATGCATTTCTTCCCTTTCTTACTCATTTCTTAGCTTATTCTTCTTGAACTGTGAGCACAACTTATTTTTTAATAATTAAAGATAATGTTAAAGTATAAATAAGGGCCTTTGAGATGGCTCAGTAGGTACAGGAGTTTGCCACCAAGCCTGATGACCCGAGTTCAATCCCCAGAATCCATCTGCTGAGAGGAGAGAACCAACCCTCACCTTCATCTCCACACACCATGCAGTTTTTGTTTGTTTATTTGTTTGTTTGTTTTGTTACAGGGTCTCATGTAGTCCAGGCTGGCCTCAGACTCACTATATAGACGCAGACAACAGCCTCTACCTCCTGAGTGCTGGAACCACAATTTTGGGCCACCACACCTAAGACCTAATATTTTTCATTACTATATCTATGATCAAATACCAGTGGTCTTTCCCGTGCTGTTTCCGATTTTACAGCTCTACCTGTCTTCGTTGTTGCTGTTTATTGGGCACCTACCACGTATCAGACACTGAATCCAATAGACCAATGCTCCTCAGTGTCTTCTGTACCAGAGGGTTAAACGTTAGCCCCACAGGTCGGCCAGAAGGGAGCAGAATGTGGGGCCTCAGGTGCCTACAGACAACTGTGCCATTCAATAACCATCAAGCCCTTTCTATGTACATGCCAGTGCTGGTGAGCAAGCAATGACAGACGGACATACCCTCTCTGGGAAAGCTCGGTTAAGTCTCGCACCTGGAAAACAGGGTACAGCGAGTATGTTGGGACTGTGCCACAGGCACCGTAGACAGCTCACTGGACCAAGGCTCAGGAAGGCCAGCTAGGGGAATGGAAGTACTCCTGAGTCTGAGCGAAGCTGCCTGCCAGTCTCCAGGGCGGCAGCTGACCTGGAAAGGGTGTGCTATCTTGGGAGAGACAAGGGATTGTGCTTTACAAAGGGCCACTCTTCCAAGAGTGTGGAGCCTGTCTGTGTGTGCATTTGTGCATGTGTGTGTACATATATGTGTGTGTGTGGCCCCTGTTGCACCAGGGCTGAGCACAGAGGCTGGAAGAGGCTATGAGCATCAGGTTTGTGGTTACTGTGCGGTGTGAGGGCCTTAGAGAACGGAGAAAACAGGGTGGAAAGACGGGCAGCCGCCAACACAGGACAAAGGCACGGTCAGTGCTCAGCAAGAACGCACCTTCCTCCTGGGTTTGTTCATCTTCACGCCCCGTGCTTTCATTTTCCTCCTGGCTCAGCCTCCATCTACCCGATCTTCACTACTGGCTCTTCTCCCTCAGTGCCTTTGATGTCTGAGGCTCCAGGACGCAGGGCGCATTGCATCCTATTTCCTCCTCCCTGCCTTGGAAGTTCGGTCCTTTCAAGGCTTTGAATTCTACCCTCAGGATAAGCATGCCCAGAGGTCACTTTTTGGTCCAGATTTCCCCCTGGACTGCAGTGTACTGTCCATCCATGTGACGTATCTACTTGGGTGGAAACAGACTTTAAAGTTAACACATCCTGAACAGGACCCTTGCCCACCCCTAAACGCCTATATCTGCTGCCCCTCCCCACCATGCCAGGGGACAAGTCATATCCAGCTGCTCAGCTGAAAACCTCTGGTCATTCTTGACAAGTATGATTTTTTCTTTTTTTCTTTTTTTGGTTGTCAAGATTTCACTTTGGGTCTGGCCTGAAACTGGAGAGCCTCCTGCCTCAACTTCCCAGACCGGGGACTGTAGGCACACCATCTATCTGTGACACTCTTTAACATGCTCTTCAGTTCTCAGGAAATCCTGTTAGCTCTAACACAAATGCTTCAAGGATTCAAACACTTCTCACTGCTCCATCACCCCAGGCCATGCTTCCGGCTACTATTTTTCTTTTGCTTGTATTTTTTGAAATCACCTCCTGCTGATTCAGTGGTCAAATTATTTTAAAGCACGAGTGAGGTCTGTCAATGTCCTACCCGAAGCCCTCCAAAACTTCCTCATTTAAGACCTTGCAGAAACTTTCGGGGCTCTACAGTTTGCACCAGGGCCCACTTACTGTCTGGCCACACTGCTCTCCCAGCTCTTCAGCGGACACGCTGATGCTCCCTGTATTCCAGTCCATAGCTGTGCCTTTGCCTCTATGAAATATTGAATCCCACCCCTCCCCATCCTTGCCTTTAAGCCGAGTTCCACCCTACTTTCCCCATCTACCTGCAGACTTGCCCCCTCTCGGGCCACTAAAGGAGTCACGTGACTCACAAACTAGGCTGCCCTTAGGAACCGGAGAACCTGGCCTGCCCCTTCTCTGCCTTCTCCTCCGTGTCTAGGACCCTGTTTGCACTGTAGTAGGCCTGCGGCTGAGGCTAAAGAAGCAGAACCTTAGAGAAAAAGCTCCTTCAGGGGAAGGGTAGTATGGGAGGAAGTGGGGGGAAGCCGACCTGGAGCTGGCCAAAACGAGGAGTGGAGAACGCTGAAGGCCAAGTGGAGAGCTGAACCGGCGAAGAGCCAAGCAAGCAGAGAATCTGGTGGGGGGCTCTGGAGCTTGGGACGGAGGCTTAGAGTGACCCAGCGCTCCTGACATTTGGCAGGCGCTCAATAAACAGGGACCTGTGGCTGGGGGGAAATGGGTTGTTAAGGGGCTGTGCGGGTTTGCGACTGTCACACACAGCGGACACTGAGAGATGGACCGGCAGGAAAACTCCAAACCTGCGCAGAGGCAAAGACCGAACGGAACCTTCCTAAGGTATTTCCCAGGCAATGGCCATGGGGCCGGGGAAGTGACCGCGAGCGAGAACTGGAAGGTGAGACGCGCCCACGCGGGTGCGCGCCGAGGCCTCGCGGCGCCGGCGCCACTAGGGGCCGGCGCCACCAGGGCCAACCACGCGCAAACTCCCCAGCGCCGCCGAGCACCGCGTGGCCCCCACCCTCCAGCCCGGCCCTCAGGCTCCGCCCCAGCGCTCGATCCCACCAATCAGGAGGAGCTCCCCGCCTCCCAGCTCCAGCAGCCCCGCCTCGGGCCGGCTCGCCGCCAGCCAATGGGAGGCCGAGCCCTGCGCTCAGTGCGCGCAGCCCGCGCCGAGCCGGCTCAGAGCGAGAAAAGCGAACCCAACCCGTCGGGGCCGCCGCTCCGGACCCACCGCCTGCCGCCGCGCGCCGCCGCCTCCTCCCCCCCGGATCGGGTGTACTGTCCCAACCCGAAAGTCCAGTTCTGCGGCCCGGCAGCGGCGAGCGAGCGCGATGACACAGGAGTACGACAAGTGAGTGAGGCGCGGGCGCGAGTCCGGCCAGGGCCCGGGGGCCACCGCACCTGCCGCCGCGACGGCGCGGGCTCCGGGGCCGCGAGGCCGGGCCGCGCGGGGCGGGGCGCGGGGACGCTCGGCCCTGCGCCCGCTGTCCGAGCACCCCCGGGCCCCGCGCCGCTGGGTCGGCGGGGACGGGCGGACCCCGGGCAGCCTGCTGTCACCTGCCGAGCTGCCGGGGCAGGACGTCTGGGGGAAGGTGGAAGTGTCCGCTGCCCGCGCGCTTTCCCCGCCGCGGCGGCTGTGAGAAAACTGCCGTGGGTGTTCTTGGGCCCTTGCATCACCGATGGTAATTACCGAAGACTGTTTTTATTTATTTATTTATTTATTTATTTATTTTGCTGCTCGGGAAAGGAAGAAACTGCAAGCCGGGTGGTGAAGCTAAGGGAATGCTCTCGAATCGGGATTGCTTTTTTGTTTGTTTGTTTGTTTGTTTGTTTTGGAAGTTTGGGGATTTAAGAAAGTGGCGAGAAACGTTCCGTTGATGGTGTGAGATGGGATCGGACGGTGGCCGGACTTGGGGGCGGGGGCGGGGAGTTCTGGATTTCACTCGCAACTTTTGTGTACTTATGAAGACGTCCTGGAAGAGCCCCTCTGTCTCCGCTCAGTAAATCTGGAGCAGAGAATTAGCTTCGTAGTTACTTGCTAAGGGTGATTTTTCTCGTTCCTTCTTATCTGAAGGAGCTGCGTGTGAAATCAGCAAGAGATTCATCTTGTCTTGTGGGAAATGCAGTTCAGTTAGTGTTCGGCTCTCATTTTGGAATCCCGACCCGTAACTCATTCGAAAACACCCGTGAACCTTCCCCGGGCTGGAACAACGCTTGCTGGTCTTGAAGAAGTGGGCTGCAATTGTGCTTGTGTTTATTTCTCTACTTACTGACGAGGCAAAAGCCCCAGCGCTAACCTCTTGGCTTTAGGCATACTTTGGAAATATAAAATGCCTTCAGGGTAATTGCAGACCTAAAGCCACTTGGAAAATATTTATTTTCTGATGCTTGTACGAATGTAAGATGGGATGGGAGAAGACAGGAAGCTTGAAAAACTAGCATTACAACTGTTGAATGAGCCAACTGCTGTCAGAATCTTCTGGAAGTAGCTATTAGGCTATTAATAATAGCTCAGCAATGCGCTAGGGAATCTGACCAGAGTACCAGCATCTCCCTGTTGGTCTCAGGACCTAAAGGCTTGGGGGAATGGCATTTTGGGTATTTTCTCGCATTTGGTTAAAACTTCAGATTTGTAAAGATAAGTCTTCTTGGTTTTTAAATTTCAAAATGATAAGCTGCCTCCAGATGTTAACACTCAAAATGGTCTTCATAGGCTCCTTAAAAGACATGCACTCTGAAACAGCTCTTCCTTCTGAGGGCGAATGAAATTGCTGGATTTTTTTCTCCTGGTTTCAAAGATGTCCTCCTTTTTTCTTTCTTTCTTTCTTTTTTTTCTTTTTCTTCTTCTAAATCCATATCTGTTTTTGAAGGATTTGGGTGACTGCCAAGTCCTAACCTTTGCTGATTACTTGAAAAGATAATCAGACTTTCTACACTCACTCTTAGAAAAGGTAGGTCACCTCTAGGCCATCTGCATATTTCATTTGTGTGTTGCAATGAGAACCGAGCCTGGACGGCCATAATTCAGAGAAGTCCCAGACACCACCTCCTCGTTCTTTTCCCCTCACACACAAAAAGTTACTGCTTCGTCTTGCTAAAGTCAACGTTCCATTTTCTCCTTCTATTGACTTATTAAATAGTACCAGCTGAACGGTTGTTGAGACTGTTGACATTTCCAGTTTTTGGAATCAGTAGTGTTTGCTTGAATCATTTAAATTAAATCTCCTATAAAGCGCCACTAAAATCACCATTGATTTTTCTGGCTTTTTCCCACAAACTGCGCTGTTATGTGAAATAGTCTTTGCCTGGTATGAAAAACTAATGAAGATTTTATTTATTTGGGGGGAGGGAACGTCGGGGATTCAGCCCAAGAAGCCCCTGGCCTCGGGCAGAGAAGTCACATGCTCAGCACTGAGCTCTGCCACCAAATCCTGAAGCCTAAGTGAAGTTCTTTTAATGTTTTATTTTATGAGTTTGTGTTTGCACTCCGCTCCCCTCCCTGTGTTCTCTCTCTCTGTGTCTTTCTCACACACACACATACACTCTCTGAGGTCCAAGGACAACTTGTGGCAAGGCCTTTCTTTCTCTCTTTTGACTATGTGGGTTTTGGAGATTTAACTCAGGTACCTTTACTAGCTGAACCATCTCACCAGCCAAAGAAGAGTTTGCCCAGTGTGTGTGTGTGTATAAAAGTCAGAAGGACAACTTGCAAGAATCCATTCTCTCCTTCCTCTCTGTGGGTGGAAGGGACGGAACCTACATCATCAGACTCATGAGCAAGTGCCTTTAGCCCTGAGCCATCTTCCCGGGGCCCATGGAAAGATTTTTTTCCCTTAAATCGCATTTGTCCACTTCTTTTTTTTATGGCTGGTTTTCATTCTGCGGCTTCGTTTGTTGTACGTTAAGTGTTTATCTCTAGGATGAGCAGTTCACTCCCATGCTACGTTATGCTTCTTTATTGATTTATAGCCCCCTTTGGCTACATTCCAGGCTCCTTCTGCTGGTAACAGTAGAGTCTTATAACTTTCTCATTTACCCTGAAGGATTAAGCAAAATGTCCTTTTCGCTCTCACTCCCCTCCTTCCTGCCCCGGTTTCTCGGAAGGAGCTGTTTTAAGTCATGGCATTGGGGGGTGGGGGGAGTCACAATGTAGCAGTGAACCTTGTGTATGCTTAGGAAGCGGGCACAGGCCTCTCAGTGCCTTTGAAAAGTATCTATGCTTCTCTGAATCCCCGTGTGTGTGTGTGTGTGTGTGTGTGTGCTGTTGTAAAAACACTTGAATAGCCCTGTGTCCTCTTGGGGTAAGTTTTGGACTTTGACAATTAGTATCACCTCAGTGTGTCTGACGAGGGTCCTTCGGTATGCTCTGCCTTCTGAGCATTGCTTTATCTCACTAAGGTCATCGACGTAGCTAATGCCATGAGGTGATTCAAAATATGCCTTGAGAAAGCATTTTGTAAACCAAATCTGAATTTTCTGAGCCCTTTTATTTATTTCAAAAAATACCCTATAAGAGGAATGTGGACATCATTTTATTTACTGAGTTCTCTTCAAGAATGCTGTCGAAAGCTGTGGGTGTTCGGTTCATTGTAGTGCAGAGCCAACCCAGTGCCTTGCCCGTGCTAGGCAGTTGCTCTACCACCGGGCTGCTTCCCCTGTAATTATATCCCGGCACAGGGCCATGTGTCCTGTTTTATAGGAATGTCAAAGAACTGTTTGTTCAGTTTTGTTTTGTTTTTCTTGAACAGCTCATAGGCTGTCTTGCTGTAGGAAGTATGGGCTTAACTTTGAATTTCTTCCTCTAAAGCAAAAGGCCTGTGCTGGTTCTCCAGAATGAAGCCCTTTATCCGCAGCGGCGTTCCTACACGAGCGAGGACGAAGCCTGGAAGTCGTTCCTGGAAAACCCTCTCACCGCAGCCACCAAAGCCATGATGAGCATCAACGGCGATGAAGACAGCGCAGCCGCCCTGGGCCTGCTCTACGACTACTACAAGGTAGGCCAGGGGCTCCTCACAGCCTCCAACGCCGTTCTCAGACGCACCTGATTCAGCAGCCTATAAAACAGTCATCTGCTGGTTGCCACTGTAGGGACTATAAATAGTCTAATAAGTACCCGGGCTTTCAAAGGTGGTTCAAAGCTGAGCATCTGCGCTCACAGAATCAAAGGCTGGTTTTCAAACAGCTGCTCTGGCCCTCGCCGAAGGAGACGCTGCTATAAAAGAAGGTAGTGGCCGTGTCCCCCGTCTCCCCAAGTTGGAGCATTTTACCAAACTTGGTTCCTGGTGCCATGAAAAGGGGTTGTTGCTGCCTGAGCTGTGCTCTCGCCTTCTGGGTGGTCAGGGCAACTGCCTTTTCTGTAACCACTGATACAAAGCCTTAGGAGTCCGTCGGGAGAAACACACACTTTTCCAATTCTGAGACCTGGTTCTAAGATCGGAATATGTTTTCTTGCCTGTTTCTAGACAGTTTGAATTAGCCTTAACTATTGTGTGTACTCTGTACGGGTTTTACACCATTCTGCCTCGTGGTTCCTGATGGAGCTCCAGTGATTCAGCTGCCTCTCCCTCACTGTGCGCTGGACAGTGCCGCTCACGTGGTCAGATGGACAGTCTGTGTGTCATTTTTTGACTCCTAGTCCCAGCAGCTCAGAGGCATTAGGGTTTCAGCCCCCGTCCAGTTCCCTGCCGCAGACCGCCCTCTTTGGTGCTGGGGAGGGGCTTGTGTTCCCTTTCTCCTTGGCATTGACCAATGGCAGGCGCTCAGGGATGGCCCCTTGGGTTCATTGGTTGTAGGTGTCAGTTGTTACTCAATAGCTAGCAATGCTTAAAAATGGAGCCCTAATAAATCGGATGATACTTTCTTTTAAAGAACGGTCTATTTATTTTTAGTTCTGTGTTTGTATTTGGGGATTTACCAGCAAGTCTTTGCACATGAGTGCAGGTGCCTGTAGAGGCCAGAAGAGGAAGTTGGGTCCCCTGGAGCTGGAGTCACAGGTGGTTGTGAACTGCCTGATGTGAGTGCTGGGCTCCAAACCCCTGTGCAAGGGCAGTGTGCAGGCTTAACTACTGAGCCATCCCTCAAGCTGCTTTATTTTGTTGCTAATGGCAAAGTAGGAAAGAGTCCTTGCACTGCAGGGCAACCACACATGTCTCAACAACATTTGTGTGCCTGTTTGGATGGTGTCTCAGGTGGGTTAATGTCATAGTGTACCCAGTGTCATTTGCCTACTTTTCAGTTTGGGGCAAAGAAAAGAGGAGTCAGGGAAAAAATAATAGAATGAGACTGGAGAGATGGTTCAGAGGGTAAGAGCACCGGCTGCTCTCGCAGAGAGCCCAAGTTCAGCTCCCAGCGACCATGTGGTACCTCATAGCCATCTGTAACTCCAGTTCCTGGCATCGGATGCCCTCTTCTGGCCCTGGGCACCATTCACTCAGTGGTATACAGACATAGGTACTGGCAAAGCATTCATATGTGTAAAAAATATATATCTTAAAATTTCAAAGAAGAAAGAAATCCTTCCTCTCACAACCAAGTAAGTTTGTGATGCCCAGGTCTGTCTGGCAGTTGCCCTTTGTCCATGGCAGTGGTGAGCAGGCGGTTGGCTCCTTTGGGGCAGATGTTGCTCAGCAGACAATCAGGAGAGCTTGCTCCTTCAGGGGAAGGCTTCTCCCCTGGAGAAGGACTGAGCGCCTTTCATTGCTGTTAACCCTCCAGGTTCCTAGGGAGCGCCGCTCATCAGTCGCAAAGCCAGAAGGGGAGCACCCGGAACCAGAGCACAGCAAAAGGTACGTGCAGCTCACAGCATGGCAGGCAGGCGTGTACCCGTGAAGAGGCGGGCTCTGCCAAGCAGAGCCAGGAAGGACCTGGTGGCAAGGGCCATAGAGTGACTGTCACCTCAGATCCTGATTCGCCTCTGTTGCTCTGAGAAGTTTTGTGTTTATTTGGGCTGCGTTCCCTTTCCTAGAAAACATAAACATCAACCTCTAGCCCTCCAGAGGGATGTTTGAGTAAAACCTTGTGTTTGCTCATCTTCATTGAGACCCTCTAAAGGGGGATGAGACTGGAGGAAGGGAAAAAAAACCAAACCTGGTGTGTGCTGGTACAACAGCCTCTGGGAGGCAGAACCAGGAAGCTCAGGCGCTCTAGCTAGCCTGGACTCTGTGAGAGCCAGTTTCAGGCAGAGCAAGGCTTGACATCTTGGTGATGGAGCAGTGGCCCATGCTAGGCAAGGTCCTGGGGTCAGTCCCATATCTGCAAAGGTAAAAGTTAAATACCAATGACTCTTGAATTGTTGGCTGAGTTAAAACTCTGCGAACTAATGTCGGAACTCCTCTTGAAGGCACCATTAAAATATTTTAGGTTAAAACTTTTATAGATTAATTAAGACTCAACCTTATGGCCTTGAAAGGTCTTTGAAAGATACATTTTTACACTTATTTATTTTATTTGTGAGCGTGAACGTGTTTATGCCTACCAAGGTGAACATGTGGAAGTCCAAGGACAGCTTGTGGGAAGTTCCCGCTTGCCACTGTGTGGCTTCCGGGCCTCAAATTCAACTTGTCAGTCTTGGCGGCAAGCACCTTTACCCACCAAACCATCTGCTAGCCCCAAGAACAGCTTTTAAATTACCCCGTGTTTTATTAATAATAGAGAATGAAACAGCCAGGTATGATAGCATAGACCTGTAATCCTAGGGAGTCTGAAGCAGGAGTTCAGAGCCAGTCTGGGCTGTGTAGCCAGCTTCTGCCTTGCAGTGGGAGATGACAGAAATTGACTTAAGGAATGAATAACAATTCATAGTCTACACTCCTGACAACTATTTCATAAGCCAAATTAATTCATGTCTTATTTTATGTGCTTTTGCTGGAGTGTCTTGAAACAAACTGGCAATGTGCTTAGTTTTGCAGCCATGCCTAGTCTTCTGCAGACAAAGCTGCAGGGAAAACCTTTGGTTCTTCGTCTCAAGTTGTCCTGGTTCTTGTCCCAGAGCTTCCATTTTTCCTGCCTCAGCTTCCTGACATTTTCCGTAGGGTCAATCCTCAGGAGTGAATTTATAGTTTAGGGTTTGAATAGTTTTACCAATCTTGAGAAGTATAAAATTACCTTTGTTCTGTGACATTTTCAATTTGTAGATTTCAGGGGTCTTTAAAAACACATTCATAAGCTGGCCAGTGGTGGCACATGCCTTCATTTCCAGCACTTGGGAGGCAGAGGCGGTAGATCTCGGTGACTTTGAGGCCAGCTTGATCTTCAGAGCAAGTCCAGGACAGCCAAGGTTGCACAGAGAAACCCTGTCTCAAAAAACCAAACTGAGCCAAACCAAACCAAAAAACAAAAGACAATCTCAAAACAAAAACAACAGCAAAAAACACATTCATGGACCATAGAAGCTTGGTAGGAGAACACTTGCTGATCACATACAGGGCTCTGGGTTCCATCCCCAGTAGCAGGATATAAGACAAAGCAAACATTTGGGGCTGGAGAGACAGCTCAGCAGGTAAAGGTCCTGCTGGCCTGAGCTCCATCCTTGGAACCCAGGTAGTAGAGAACTCTACATAGTTGACTTCTGACCTCAGCAGGCTGCCATATGTACCACACACACGCACACGCACACACACACACACACACGTACATACACATATACACATGTACACAAGCATACACACAGACATGTACAAAAATAATATTATATATTTTTAAACTACACATTCATATTACCCAAATATTAAGCAGTTAATTTTATGTGACATTTCTGCTGAGAGAGTATGATAATGAGTTTTCTTTGGGAAAGCCGGAAGGCATCGGTATTAGAAAGTGATGCTCGGTACTGCTTACCTGTGAGCATCTGTGTGCCAGATGCTGTTCCCTGAATCTCAGCTGAGGAACTGCCGCCAGCAGATTGGCCTGTGGGCGTGTCTCTGGGGCATTTTGTTGATCGCTGATTGATGCAGGAGGGCCCAGCCCACGCAGGTGGTGCCATCCACAGGCGGGCAGACCTGGGCTATAAAAGAAAGGTAGCTGAGCACGTGGGAACAAGCCGGTAAGCAGGGCTCCTCCGCGGTCTCCTGAGTTCCTGCCATGGCTTCCCTTGTGCTGGACTGTGACCCGCAAGCCTTTCCTCCCCCACGTTGCTTTTGGTCTTAGTGTTGATCACAGCAGCAGAGATGCAAGCCAGGATAGAATGTTTTCACTTCTCTCAGTGAGCAGTGGAATCCTGAGAGACGAAATAGCTTGCTCAAACCGACACAAAAGTTGAGTCCAGGAGATCTCACTCCAGAATCTGTGGTTTTAATCCAACTGATCAGATTGCGCTTACAGCTTCAGGTTGACAGTAAAATATGAGGGTCTACATTAGGGTTATTGGGATTAGCATGTGCTGGAGGGGAGCTTTGGGTCCCAGCATTTCAGAGCAATTGTGCTTATGCATTTGGGTGTTGCTTGACTGGTGTCTGCACCAGGAATGGGCCCTTCCTCCACTTTCTATTTAGTTGGCTTCTGTCAAGTGTTTTGCTACTGTGGGGAGCCCAGACCACCAGGGTGTGGGGTTGTCTGTGCTAGGTATGTATAAAGCCCTGGGTTCGAGCCCCAACGCCTGCTCCTTCCAAATGTGTCAGCATCAAGGTTGGAACTACAGTGTCCTTTCCCCTTTCCTGAAGGAACAGCATTCCCAGTGTGACAGAGCAGCCCCTCATCTCTGCTGGAGAAAACAGGGTGCAAGTGTTGAAAAATGTGCCCTTCAACATCGTCCTCCCCCATGGCAACCAACTGGGCATTGACAAGAGAGGCCACCTGACAGCTCCTGATACCACAGTCACCGTCTCCATAGCAACCATGCCGACCCACTCCATCAAGACAGAAATCCAGCCACACGGCTTTGCTGTGGGCATCCCTCCCGCAGCGTACCATTCTGAGCCCTCTGAACGCGTGGTGGTTTTCGACCGGAGCCTCAGCGCCGACCAGTTCAGCTCTGGCACTCAGCCTCCGAATGCTCAGCGGAGGACTCCAGACTCCACCTTCTCCGAGACCTTTAAGGAGGGCGTTCAGGAGGTACAAAAGACAAAAACATCTTCCTAAGACAGCGGCGTGTTTGTCTAAGTATTGGGTTCCACCTTTTCCTGGTTATGTAAGCTTGAAACTTAGCCCAGAATGAGTGGATCAGGAATAAAAGTTTTTTTCTTTTCTTCTTTTTTTTTTTTTTTAAGAGAAAGGCCTGTAGGTATAATTTGTAAGCTAAACCTACAAATCCAAAAATTATCATCAAGGGCTCATGGGTAATCTTACCAACAGCTGAGGTAACAATTATGGTTTCTGCTAAGAGATTTGCTTGGGGGGGAGAGAGAAACGGAGCCCGGGCGTGATCTTCCACCGGCTGCAGTGCATTCTCATAGCATCTCTTCAGCTTTCTCCCTGGACCCACGCAAGCTCCCTGGGCTAGCATGGCGGCTCTGCCGTGCGCGTGACCATCCTACAGCCTTACGAATGATTCCGCAGAGTTCTCAGGGGCTGATCCTGCAGACCTTCCTCAGGGAGAAGCCAGGCACGTAGGGTGTTGGAGGCGGTACCCACTGCTCCCTCCCCAGGCCCCCCAGCGTCCCTCCCCAGGTCCCCAGGGAAAGAGTGGCAGGCTTGCCCAGCCGTGGTGCAAACTTGACTCTTGGCCTTGTATTTTGGCTGCGGATTCTCGACTCTGAACATGTGATGTTGGGAAAGATAAGGGAAGGGGAAGAGAGGATCTCGGGACCTAGTGGAGTGTGTGTGTGGTTATTCGCCTGACTGCTATGTAAAATTAGATCTTTACTTTTTATTTTATCCATTTATTTATTCATCTATCCATTCATTTCTTTATTTACTGGCTTCTGGAGACAGGGTTTCTCTGTGTAGTCCTGGCTGTTCGAGAACTCTCTTTGTAGACCAGGCTGGCCTCCAACTCACAGAGATCAACCTGCCTCTGCCTTCCAAGCAGTGGGATTAAAGTGCACCACCACCGCCCAGCTGATAATTACCTTTTTTTTTTTTTTTTTTTTTTTTTTTTTACTTTTCTTAATTTTTAAAACAGAGTTAGGATTCTTACTTTGAAATGAGCCTCAAATGGGTTGTGGGTTGCCGGACACCACACCCTGTATCCATACCAGACTTGGGTCATTAGTGACTCTGATGATAGTTAAATGGCCGTGGCTCTCTATGTTGATATTTCAGGTTTTCTTCCCCTCGGACCTCAGTCTTCGGATGCCGGGCATGAATTCAGAGGACTATGTGTTTGACAGTGTTTCTGGGTAACAGTTGTCTTTTTTATTAAATGACTTTCGGGTTTTCAGCCTCTGCGGTTGTTTCTCTTTTCGGTGTGTTGGTCCTGACAAACTGCGATGGCTTTGGTGTGTGCTTTTGCCTTCCTCTGACTCCGCCAGCTGGGCCTCAACTTGGGTAGGGGACTTTTACTGCGGTGATTTGGTTTCCTCAGCTACTCGTGTTGGTACTTTTTTCCTTCTCTGGCTTCCTTCTGTGGTGTTGTGGGATGGAATCTGAAAGGAGAGGCGGGGAGTAAGGTAGATCACTGGTGCGTCTTCTGTTCTGAAAAGTGTGTAGATAGTTACAGTCTAGGGGTGAATTAAGTGGACAAAGGACTTTGTTATTCTTGTTAACAATAAAATAAATGTAGCTTTTTTTTTTTCTGACCTGGCAACTTGCTTTTAGCTTAGCAAAATTGTATCCTTCTCTGGAAATAGGAGCATTTTCTAAGTTCGTGAGAAGTATATAAACACCTCAAGATTTTTTTTTTTAAGTCTAGGGTTTCATTTTTTTTTTCAGTTTATGTGTGTAACTGCATCATATTTTGCAGTCAAAAAACAAACACAAAAAGCGAGGCCAGTGAGATGGCCCAGTGGCTGATGATACTTGTCACCAAGCGTGGTGATCCCAGCTCAGTCCCAGGAACCCACAATGTGGAAGTGGGGAGCCCCTGACCTCCACACACACTAAATGAAAATAAGAAAGTAATTAAGCCTAAGGCCCCTGGTTCACTGGATGTGGGGGAGTTTAGACTTTCTTTACAAGCGTGCCCCAAGGTACAAGGAACACAAACTCATGTGAAGGAGGGGGGTAAAGCTGGGAAGCTTTCTCAGTGGGGTGTTAGATAGCAGATGTTTTAGACTCCAGGGACTGGATAACCGCTCTGTAGCTTTGTGACTACCTAGCTTCACCATCAGAGCGAAAAGGACATGCAGATCAGGCTTAAACAAGTAATGTGACTATGTTCTAATAAACTTTATTTAAAACATAGATGTAACGGGACAGCTTCCAGCCTACGAAGGCTCTGAGCGGTTGTGTAGAGTAACAGGAAATGCAGGCAGTCATGGAGTACTGTGGGGGTGCAGGTTGCAGGCAGAAGCGCCAGGAGAGTGCCGCCAGCCATGGCAGAACCGGCCTCTCGGCCCCTATTTGCAACCTTTGCTCCATAAATACCAGCTTGGCAGCAAGCCCCAGGAGGTTCCTTCCACCACCTGCCCAGTTCCTGATACCATTTGTAGCCCAGATGTCCAAATGTCTAACTGCTAATGCTGCATCAAAGAGCTCCTGATGGGTATTTCGTATCTGAGAGTTTCTGGTCACCGAGCACTTGAGTTTAGGATACTCTTTCTCAAGTAAAGGGGGCCAAGTGCTGCTTCTAACACAACCTGGCCAGCTGGTTGTGTGTTGGTGGGCCACTGTCTCAAAAGCCTCCCACCCCCGACCCCCAAAGTACTTCAGGACTGAACGAAAGTGTACCGGAAGCTTCCGGAAGCTGACCCAGACCTGTTGTTTCTTTGTCCTGTAGGAACAACTTTGAGTATACCCTAGAAGCCTCCAAGTCGCTTCGGCAGAAGCAAGGAGACAGCACGATGACATACCTGAACAAAGGCCAGTTCTATCCTGTCACCTTAAAGGAAGTGAGCAGCAATGAAGGCATCCACCACCCCATCAGCAAAGTTCGAGTGAGTTCTGTTCCTGGTTCTGCTCCCCGGGAAAGCCACTGTCAGGTGACCCTGGCTCCTAATACTTTCAGGTCTTTGTAACTCTGAGCAAAGGCCTGAAAGTGCCTAATCCTTTTTAAGGATTATTTTTACTTTTATTCTTCTGTCTTCAAGTGTTTGCGCATATGTGCAGATGCCCTTGGAGGCCATTGGATCTCCTGGAACTGGCGTCATAAGCTGCTGTAAGAGGCGGGTTGTGGGTGCTGGGAATAGAACACAGGTCCTTTGGGAGAGCCGCAAGTGGGCCAGTGTTGCTTTAAGCCCTAGCTATGCGATCTAATGATAAATGGCTTTCCGGGAAGCTGCTCACCGTTTGGGGTACTTATGCTGTGCTGTGTTCTCATTCCCAGAGTGTGATCATGGTGGTGTTTGCTGAGGACAAAAGCAGGGAAGACCAGCTGCGACACTGGAAGTACTGGCACTCCCGGCAGCACACGGCCAAGCAGAGGTGCATTGACATTGGTGAGTGGCCCCGAGCCCACTGCAATTCTCAGCGGCTCCAGCCCCCGGCTTGCCAAATCCAGTTATTTCTGGCAATAATGAACTTCCTGCTGAAAGCATTTGAATTTTGATGCCAGCCACAGATGTGTTCCAAACAGTGTCCTGTGGCTCCTGGAATCAGGACTCTGTCTTCACTTCCTTCACCGGGCCTGTGCCCAGACAGAGGTTTGCCGTGTGGCTCTGAGGTCAGCATTGAAGTGTCCCACTTTTAGCCTACTTTTCTTTTTATCCCCTTCTCTGCTGTTCTGGGAATGGAACCCAGGCAAGCACTCAACCACCGAGCCACACCCCGGACTCAGTCTGCACATTTTGGGAGGGGTAATGGCTTATTTAGGACATTATCTGGCTTTTTTTAAAAAAGAGATAATGATAAGGAGATTTCCAAATGTGCAAAAGGAAATCACTTCTCTAGCTGTGCCCTGAGCTAGGTTGCTGATCTCCTTAGCCTGTGACAACCTAGTGATGGGTGCCCAGGACACAGCTCTTCAGTGCCTCTGTTCCCCTCCAGTCTCACATAACACCATCATCCACATCACAGGTAGACTGTCTGAGGGCTCCTGGCTCTTTACTTTCTGAAATTCGAAGGTGCTCCTTTTTGTAAGAGCTGAATTTGTTTAGACAAGGTCTTTCGATCTAGCTCAAGCTAGATCAGACTCATTATATAGCCCATGCTGCCCTTGAATTCCCAGCAAAGTCTTCCTGCTTCAGCCTCCCAGTTTCTGGGGTTGTAGGCATGTGCCTCCACACCCAGCTTAGAAGAACTGAGTTCTTGTCTTACTTCCACAGACGGGACCTTAGGATCGTTGCTTAAACTTTTTAGACCTAAACTTCCTAATTTTGACCCAATGATATGGAATTAACTATATCTAAGCTTGCCTGAATTAAAAAAAAACTTGCAATTATCTTTTTCCTCCTTTATTGTGGAATTTCTTTCACCCCCCCAAAAAGTGCTTATTTAAGTTGTCTAGAAGATAATGCAGAAAACTGAGTATTCCACGGCCTGCTACGATCTCACACTGTAACTCAGCCATGACTCTCTTTTTCTTGTCCGTCGCCTCATGTAGCTGACTACAAGGAAAGCTTCAACACCATCAGCAACATTGAAGAGATTGCTTACAACGCCATTTCCTTCACCTGGGACATCAACGATGAAGCAAAGGTATGGCATAACGTCCAGGGTGCGGCCCTTCCAGCTGTTTGAAAAGTGGGAGGAGCTTCATGGTTTCATAGCTGATCTGTCTGGCAGATCTGTCTTCTCCGCTCCCACCCTCCTCCAAAGCAACGTTCTTCCTGCCCTCCCTCAGCACAGAGTCCAGTGTGTGTAACCTCCAGGCTGAGCGGTCATACGGCAGCGCCTCCTGTCTGACCCCCAGTCCCACCCAGGCCCTCTTTCACTTCACTTCACTTCCTCATTTGCAGAGTGACATTCACACCTTCCCCTCCCTCCATGCAAGGATGTAAGGATTAGTGCAACAGCCTCCCATCAGCCAGGTGGGGTCCCTGGAGAAAGGCTAAGTCCAAGTTATTGGTAACGCCTGTTTCCCATTGATGACAGGCAGTAGTGTAAGATTCTGCTGCCTCAATCGAGAAGGGCCTCATATTGAGTGGGTCACTTGGATGATTATCCGGGACTTCTCAACCCCTTTAGGGACAAATATGCATGTTCTTAAGTTATGTCTCTCTTCCCACAGTAGTCTCTTTGTCCTCTTCATTAACTTTATTAGAGTTTTGCCAGGCATGGTGGCACACACCTTTAATTCCAGAGCTTGGGAGGCAGAGACAGGTGGATCTCTGAGTTTGACACCTGGTCTACAGAGCAAGTTCCAGGACAGCTGGGAGTACACAGAGAAACCTTTCATTTAAAACACACACGCACACATGTACATATGTATATGTATTTGTATGAATGGATTAGAGTTCTGGCATCTAGTTACCTTAAAACTCAGAGAGAGCCCCAGAAACTCTTGGATGGGTGTTGGGGTAAGATCTGTCCTGAGATTTTTGTTGCAAGATTAGTAACGCTTTTCTTCCAGGCTCCCCGTGCACATTCTGGTTACCTTTCTGTCACTTTTCAGCCTCTTCTTTTTATTATTCTGTTTATTCAGCAAGAATTTTAGTCATTATTGAGAGTATAGCTCCTATAAAGCATGCCTGCTTCCCCTCAAAAAAAAAAAAAAAGAAATTTCAGTAATTCATGGAACAAGATCTACATTAGGAGTTTAGAGTTAGCAGGGCTTCAATTCCTAATTCTTAAAGTTTTTAAACATCAAATAATGTGGCAGGCATACTGGTTCACGCCTTTACTGCCAGCACTCAGTCTGCCCACCAGGCGTTCTGTAAAGAATATCGGGTAACCAATGAGGCTGACCATCCAGGTAGAGATTTAGGGAAACGTAGTCAAAAATTGCCCAAAGTACGGAAGCAGTAGCCAGAAAAAGACAAAGTGATCTAGAAGCGAAAGGCTCAGTACAAACAGCACACACACAACAGAGCTGGAACCGCAACTGTGAAAAGAAAAGCGTCCAGGGCTGAAGGGTCCGTGAAAGTCAAGCTCCTGTGGGAATACTGTCACCCCAAAAGAGGTCCCACCCACCACCGTGCTTTTGCCAGCCTCACCAGCCACTCAGGAGGCAGATGCAGGGGGATCTCTGTGAATTCCAAGCCAGCCTCATCTACAGAGTGAGTTCTAGGCCAGCCAGAACTACATAGTGGGAACCTTTCTCAAAAAAAGGAAGAAAGGAAGGAAGCAAGCAAGGAAGGAAGGAACGAAAAAGAAATTAAATACTGAGGTTTTTGGGAGTACTGTCAAGTTTCTTCTCCTGCCCGCTGTGCCATGGTAGTTGTATCTAAGGCAGAGGCACACACCCTTCCACTGGAGGATCGGTCTGCAGGAAGCTCTCCATGGAGATGTCAGCTGGCTGCTCCCTCCAGGGCCGGGTACTGGGTTGCTTTAGAGGGGCTGCTGGGGAAAGCAAGCACACCACTTCCTGTATGTTTGTCTCAGTTATTTGGAAATTTAAAACTGCTGTAGGAGTTAGTGTGTCGCTTCTAAGAAGCCCTGTAAGAGGAGATAGCTGTGCCCTCTGGGTCCTTCTGGGCTCAGGCTCCTGAGGTGTGCTTCCTGCTTCACACTGGGGAACTAGAGCAGCTTCGAAGTACTGAGTTCTCTCTTTTTTTTCCCCCTCGAGACAGTGTTTCTTTGTGTAGCCTTGGCTGTCCTGGACTTGCTTTGTAGACCAGGCTGGCCTCGAACTCACAAAGATCTGCCTGCGCCTGCCTCTGCCTCTGCTGGGATTACAGGCGTGTGCCTTTGTGCACTGCTTGAGTTCTCTATTTTGACTCTCACATGAGACATGTGCCAGTCCTTAGCTCAGTTTTTCTCTTTGTGTTTTTCTTTTGTCTTTGTTTGTTTGTTTGTTTGTTTGTTTTTCCACCTTTGCTACCACTGAAAAAGCAAAAGGCTGATGGGGCCAGCTCTGCCGTCCGTTGGGTGTGGCCAGGATTAATAAGCACTTGTCAGAGCCTGGGAGATCTTGGCTGGAAAGACCTGTGTATGGGCAGGGTGCTTTGTTTGCTTGATGTGTCACACTCGGGAGTGGAGTAAGGAAGGCTGAGAAAACAGGGACAGTGGGCTGCGTGCTGAAGGCTGGCAGGTACTTACGCCAGAGAGAAGCCTCCCGGAGGAGGTGAGTCTTCAGCCTACTTACCTGGGAGGCAGAATTGCCTCCCTTCTCCAACCAGTTTGGAGTCTGCGCGCAGCCCTCTCCTGCTCATAGGGCCCGGGACTGTCCGTTTCTTAGGGAAGCTGCTCCCTTTTGAAGCTGATACCAGACATCAGTTTCAAGCATGTGCTGGAATCCAGCAAGTAGATTCTTTGCTTTCCCCAGCCAAGTCCATGCTTCTGTTTTCATACTTAAAGTAATTAATGCCTCAAGGTAACGAGGGCCAGGAGTGCGTGCAGAGTCCTGTAGAGTTGGGGGTGTTTTCGTTTACGTACTTAGTTTATGAAAGTATCTACTTCTTAAGTGGTTCCCTTTCTTGTTCTCACTTAGGTATGTTCATTTTTAATTAATTCTTTGTTTCCTTGGTAGTGCTGAGGAGTAAACCCGGGATTTTGTGCTTGCTAGGCAAGTGCTCTACAGGCGAGCACGTGCTCTATGGGCAAGTGTATGTCGAATTCTGATTCTCTCCCACAAACATCCAGAAATCAGTTACTCTGGTTTCTAATTGTAACACATACTCTGTAGCATGCCAGCATGAGCAAAGCCAGAATTCTAGCCCAGTCTCTTCCTGTGAGTCCTACCTTTATGTTAGCTCCTGCCACTCGCTTAGATGTCTCTGTTTTGAGAACAAACAAAGGTAAATCATGACTGTCTTGGCCAGTGTGCTAACTTAGGAAAACACTGCTCCAGCCTGGGCTCAGCTCATAGTGCACCTCTGCATATGATGTTCACAGGCGCTGGAGCCATGGAAGCAGTAAGGGGAAAGCCTTACTGCTTTTAAAGCAGTGGTCGGGTAGTAAGAGAAGTTCCTTTGAAAACTAGGAATGTCTGGGTGTGGTGGTGCACGCCTTTTATTCCAGCACCTGGGAGGCTGAGACAGGCCAATCTCTGAGTGTGAAGCTGAGCTGGTTCACATATCAAGTCGCAGGCCACCCGCATCGTGAAGGACACTCACTGGCCGCTGACATCCTTTAAAGACTCAGAAGTCTACGGACAGGTTACAGTTTGGCCCTGGTTCTTCCCGAGCACTGCGCAGCCAGGCTGGGCTACTGGACATAAACTCAGCGGGAACAAGCAGCACCTGCATCTGGACCTTCAGTGGTTGGCAAGGTGTTAAGGTATAGGATTCGAAGGGCAGGACATGAAGGCCCTCTCACCTGAAGAAGAGAGGGCAGGCGGTAAGGAGCAGGCATGCAACAAGGTGGCGCATGCTCGGCTGCATGAACATCCCCCTAGGATAAGCAGGTTCCTTCCACCCTGCAGGAGCCAGACTTCCTCCAGCTAGTGGCTGATGCTTCTAGCAGGGCTAGTTGCAGACTCCTAACTCTAGGTCTGGGGTCCCAGGCTGTACTGCTAGGACTGTAGCTCATATGGGTCGTGTTAGATGGCTTTTTGTGGAGTAGCCCAAGTTGTTAAGATAGCATCACCATGTCAAGGGAAAATATATGCCATGTATGCATCACTTTACACATGAAATGTAAATCAAGGAGGTCTCTATTCTGCAATAGTCTAACAGGAGGGAAGAACTGTGGCTTTGCTGGAGCTCCTGGCCCAGAATCTGCTTTTATCTGATTTGGGATAAGTAAGTTCTCTAGGTGACTGTCACCCAGGCTGGGCTGGGCGTGGGGTGCCTTGCTGTGTTCACACTCCACCGAGCACCATACACCACACAGCAGTGCTTACCCATCTTGGGATCCTGTTTGTAGCTTGGTGACACCAAGCACCTCAGGCCACTAGACCTGAGCTGGGTAGCAAGTGCTCCGGGTTGGTTACTATTGTCCACCGCCCTTGTTACCGGTAGCACAGCATTGCAGACTCACTAACAAGAAGACTCACCTCTCTAGAAGAACACTGCGGAATTACAAACCAAAAAGCTGTTGCCCTGGAGTTTGGTGGTTTTTGACAGCACCAAGGAAGGTTAGCTAGCAGCAGCCGGGGACTGGCTCTGGTTACAGCCAACTAGACAGAATGGCAAAGGAAGAAGGTGACGACAGTTCAAAGCACAGCTCAAGATCTCTTTGTGGTTTATTAGATGATCTTTGTGAATATTAAACTATTTAAGGCTGTGATGAACTCCAAGGATACAAAATCCCCAACCAATATGTTTGTCTAGTGCTGATCTAAATTGTCATCCTTAAAGGTAGATTGTGTTGTGGCTACATTCACATGTTGCACTCAGAAACTACCAGTGCCAAAGAGCTCCCTGTCAGGTGTGGGCCAAGCCCCTGAAGTGGATGGTACCAGGGAAATGCTTGCAGAGGGCCCGGTGTGCTTTTTGTGTTGTGCCTCCCAGGGCTTAAGGCTGCAAGGCCCTGGCTGTTCTCTGTGAGTTGCCATCAGACCTCTAGGAGGCTGTTCAGTCTCGGTGTGTGGCCAGGCTTCTCGCTCATCCATGGAAGTGCATCTTTCCGTGCTGTGATCCTGTCTGGGTGTGACAGCTCAGTTGCAACACACTTCATCTCTTTCTAGGTAGCTTCCTCTCGTTTCTTGCCTTCCATGCAGGGCCTTAGGCTGAGGGGATAGGGCAGGGCCAAGGACCGTCAGAGGCACAGCCTCCTATCCCTGGAAGAGTTGCAGGGCCAGCCTATCTGGGAAGGTTGTTCTGGAACACAAGTGTTCTGTCATGGAAAGGCTTGTGTTACAAAACAAAGAGGATTAAAACCATTTGACGCCTACCTTGAGGTCCCATAAGCTTTACCGTGAAGGTTCTGGTGTTTAGGCGGAGTGGCATCTTTTCTTTTGTTTCCCTGTCTCAGCAAGAGCCAGTGGCGTTCCTGGGGCGGGGTCCATCAAGGCTGGAGGCTGTAAAAGGGGTGTGGCCACCCTGGTAACTTGAACTTGGGATGTTTTGTGTGTGCTTGTGGGATGCAGGACTTATGAATTTAATGGCAGCTTGTTGTTTTGTCTAAGCATAATGTTTGGGATTCATTGTTAGAGTTTTTTTTTTAATGTGTTTAGACTAAACACATTGCTTGCATTTAAAGGGATTCCATTCTAGTGAGGCATGGGGGGGGAGGGGAGTGCCAGTAAAATAGGGCGGTGCCATGTTTGGTTGTATTAAGCTGGGACAGGTTTGGTTTGTTTCACAACTTATTTCCAGTGTGAATGAGAGGGCGGGAGGGAAGAAATGAGTCAAATATTGTGCTTGTAATTGCAATGAAAGGATGGGCCAGGAGCTTAAAAGTAAAGTGTATACTCGCTGGGCTGCTTAAGGAGACTGGCAACACTGTTACTTTTAAAACAAAGGCCATGAGCCAGCAAGATGGCTCATCCGGCAAATTGCTGCAGAACCTAACAGTTCAGCTCAGCCACCTGGACCCACGTGGTGGAAGGAGAGAGTAGAGCCCCGCAGTCTCCCCCTCCAGCGTTCACACATACTCAATAGCAAATATCCAAATATTGCATCAAAGATGTTGCTTTCAAAGTCTAGGTAAATCATGAGGCTAACTAGGTTGTACTGGGTCATCTACACACCGACACCTAGCCTTCCCTCCCTCCCCAGCAACACCCGAGGTAGCCACCTGCTTGACGTGCTCTTACAACGTCTAACAGCACCTATTTAGGGTTGAGGAGATGGCTTGGTGGGGAAAGTGCGTGAGGGCCCGGAGGGCCCGGATTCACATCCCACGCACCCACGGCAAAAGCCATGTGTGGCTGTGCATTCCTTTAACAAAGTGTTGAGGACGGCAGAGATGGGAGGATCGCCAGGGCTTGCTGCTTGCTGGGCTAGCTCCAGGTTTGGGAGAGACCCGGTCTTAAAGGAGTAAGATAGGGTGTTAGCAGCGCAGAACACAATTCATCCTCCTGTGGCCTCCCTGGCTCACAGCAACACCCTCTCCCACACTAAGTAAATAAATAATAAAACACTGCAGGGGGCGGTGGTGGTACACCCCGTTAATCCCAGCCGGGGCCTCTGAGTTCGAGGCCAGCCTGGCCTAAGGAATGAGTTCCAGGACAGCCAGGGCTACACAGAGAAACCCTGACTTGAAATCCAAAAATAAATAAATACAATAAAATGTTCATTAAAGGAAAAAATTTAAAGTGTCCCCCGAAGAGAGAGCCAAGGGTCTTCACAGAGTGAGGGGTCTGAGAGCCACGCTGGCTTAGAAATACCAGGAGTTCCTCCTTGAGGCTGCTGCTCCCACAAGGAAGACTCCTCTTTGAGGTGTCTCCAGGGGCAAGGGCTTTTTGGGCTTTGCTGCAACATTATTTAAGGCGTGAGTCCTCTGCAGTGGACTCAGTTCTGCCCAGTTGTGAACTGAAACACACATGGCCCCACTTTAGAACCCACAGGTAACAATAGTGAGCATTTATCCAGCATATGCCCGAGGGCGAGGGCCGGCCCAAGGTGTCTCTGGCTGCCTCGGAGACACTTGGCAGCTGAAGAAAGCCTGGCTTTGGGAGTGAAACCTGTATCCTGTGGAAGGAGTTTCAGGCACCCGTGTCTGTTTAGCCACCGCTTGTGTTGTTGCTTGAGTTAGGTGTTTTCTTTTGTTGGGGGTGGGGCGAATTTTTACCCTCCCTCCACCCTGCCACTCAGGAAACAATAAGCTCCTGTGTGAAGACTTCTCATTTGACAGCTTGTCACCCTAACCCTCCTTCTCCGGTTCCTTCCTGGAAATCCCATCTGTGGCCTTCTCTGTCCTTTCAGTCAGCTTTACCACTCCTACGTTATGTTTGGTTTTGCTTTTTGTAGGTTTGCTACTTTTAAACCAAAGAACAGCTGTGACTGATGTGTTTGGGATAGAGATTTGGAGGCAATGCGGGGCCTTGGAGTCAGGGGTTCTTGTGAATGGAAGCCTTTCCCACGGGTCTTCCCGGCCTTCTGTTAAAACAAACAACAAAACAAGACAAAACTGTGGACTTGGCCTCTCTGTTAATCCACAGACTTTGCGTTTAACCCTCTAGCACTTCTAGAATTTTTGGTTGGCAGTCAGCTTGCTGCCCAGTCTCCTTCGTGACCCATGTGCTGGTTCACCTGCCCTGCCGTGGGGATGGAATGTGGTCCGCGTCTGCCCTGAGTCACACACACACACACACCCGTCCAGCTCTGCATATTTCCGAGCACACCTTCTGCTTTGGGACAGCAAGTGCCAAATCACTGCCGCTGCCAAGTGTTGTTAGGTTCAGCAGGTCTTGCCTGTGGAACATGGCAGAGGGAAGAGGAGCATTTTAGTAGGTCGTTCTAGTGTTTTCTCCTCCGTGCCTCTCTTTTGTCTCAGTGACTTTTCCCCTGGCTCTCTGCATGGCACAGAAACTGAGACGCTGTGTGGGCGGTGTGGGAAGCGGGCTGTGGCAACAGCGGGTGCTGACTCGGAGCTTGTTTCCCCTTTGGGGAACGCCCCTCCTGGCCGTGGGAAGACTGCGAGTCAGTACTTTTTCCCCTCCCACGTCCTTGCCTGCCCCACCCCTTCCTGCCCAGTTCGGCTCTTTTCTTTTGATGGTCATTTGATAGTCTGAGAAGTAAGAGAAGTGCTCAGCTGCGCCTTCTTGAAGCCCTGGTTCGTGGTGACAGTGGCCTTGTAGTTGTAATGTAGTTCAGACCACGCAGCCGCCTCCCATCAGAGCAGGGAGCAGGCGTGACGCAACCCAGATTATCTGGCAGCATCGGTAGTGGAACTAGCTGCTGAGGAGTGGCTGACTCAGTCTCGATACTGTCTCAGCCCCACACACTCATTAACTGCACGTGGAGTGGGCAGCCAGGGAGCCGAGAGAAAGGCGGGTTCGCTTGTTTTTTTTCTGCTCAGGGTTGGGGGGAGGAGGGCTGTGTAAAGCCAAATAAATGTTCCCTGCTAATTAGACCTCTGCCAAGAACTGTATCTTGATTTATAGTTTAGAATCGTACCCTATCATCTTTGATCCAGGTTAACCTCACTGAAACGCACCAGAAAAAAAAAATGGTGATTTTATTCTGTCTAATTAGTGCTGTTGGGAATAAGGGGGAAGTGTTACTGATGTTTTGATTTCAGCTGTCTACCATTTCTCCCCGTGAAGAGCTACTTAGAAAGATCTTACACTGATTTGGATGATTACATTTGAACTTATCCTACGGTTTCTACTTTACTTCCAGAAGATAGATTACATTTTAGAAAAAAAGCTTATAGATATTATTTGTTATTTGACTAAGTTGAATTTTGATTCAAAAAAGAGATTCCCAGACGCCACTGGGACTGTATCCAAGATGGTTGTCTCCATGCCTCCTAGAGCCATGGGCCATCAGCTAAGTCCTGCAACTTAGAGGACTTTGGCACAGACTAGCTGCTTGTTTTGAAACTGCTTGTTTTGAGACTTACCTTCATGCCTCATGATTGAGGTGACCTTCTGCTGGTTGTCCGTTTTCTTTTGTCTAGATGTCCGTTCCCTCTCACTTTTCCCATGTCTCCAGTTTTCCATACATGCCTCTCCATGAGTGGCCGGGAATGGGGCACTTGGCCATCAGCTTTCTCTGTCAGCATCCTCTAACCCTGAACCTCACAGCTGGGTCCTGTCTGTCTCTAGTGAAAAGATTAGGACCATGAGCAGTGTGTTGTCTGTGGGAAGGGTTGACATCGAGAATCGGTGCATAGGGAGAATGTCAAGCTGTTTTCAGTTACCATGGTGATCTTACCAAAGCATCTTCCCCAGTTGAACCCACCTACTTTTCTCCTCCATTGGAGCTTTTCTTGTGATGTGTATCAGGCAGTCAGAACTTTTTAACTGCACCCTAATGCTTCAGTAATAAGTAAGCAAGGGAACCTTAGCTCTGAAACCAAGCCTTTCCCACAAGCCAGTCCAAAGTGTGAGGGCAAAACACCATTGGTTCACCCCTGAACTTTTCTGGACAAGTATGACTCATTTCTGACATCCTTCTAGGAAATTCTACACACAGAATCAATACTTTGCTTCTAGGGCAGAAGTGTCTTGAGAGGCCACATGGCCAAAATCTGACTTCCCTAACTGTATGATCTATAGCCAGCTATTCACCTGCACAGCCCTGGGAGGTAACAGACGTGGTCGGAGCAGGCAGCCTGGCTTGAAGCGAAGGCATTCTCCAGACTATGATGCTCATCGTTAGTAAAGCCAAAACTGTGCTCTTGGCTCTTTCATCAGCAAGGCTAAAGAACCATGTTCTTAGGAGTTCCAGGAAAGATGCCTTTTTCTGCCAGCGATTCATCATCTGCAGAATATTTTGGCAAAGCGTGTTTGAATTGGACTGTTCTCTTTACCCTTCTTTGTACCTGTTGGGAGTTTAGGTGGGAAAGAGGCAACTGAGTCAGGGAGCTGCCGTATGGGGGCCCAGCATGCCCCAGGGGAGGGAGAAACAATGCTGAATTTGTGTTCTGTAACTCCAATGTCACACTGAGTCACAGGAGAGCTGCAGTCCTTACCCCGTCTAACTGCACTGTGAAGCTACAGGTGATGGGGTAACATGTCCTTAATTATTGCCCTAGTTGGAGGTTCTATTGCTATGATGAAACACTGTAACCAAAAGCAAGTTGTGGAGGAAAGGGTTTATTTCACTTACAATTCCGAATTGTCCTTCATCACTGAGGGAAGTCAGGACGGGGTGGGATCCTGGAGGCAGGGGCTGATGCAGAGGCCATGGAGGGGTGCTGCTTGCTGACTTGCTCCTCATGCCTTGCTCAGTCTGCTTTCTTATAGAACTCAGGACCACCAGCCCTGGGGTGGCCTCACCCACAATGGGCTGAGCCCTCCCGATCAAACACTAATTAAGAAAATGCCCAGGCTGAAGAGATGGCTCAGCTGCTCTTCCAGAGGACCCTGGTTCAGTTCCCAGCACCCACATGGCAGCTCACAACTGTCTGGTCTGTAACTCAAATTCCAGTGGATCTGACTCCCTCACATAGACATATATGTACGGCAGTCACCAAATGTACACAAAAATAAATACATTTAAAAAATATAAGAAGGGAAAATGCCCTACAGCTAGATCTTATGAAGAAATTTTCTCAGTTGGGGTTCCCTTCTTTCAGATAAGTCTAGGTTGTGTCAAGTTGACATAAAACCAGCCAGCACAATTATGATGTAAGATCTAGGGCTGAAAAGATGGTGCACTGGGTGACCTAACTCAAGTTCTATTGCTGTTGATAAACACCATGACCAAAAGCAGTGTGTGGAGGAAAGGGTGTATTCACCTATAGGTTACAATCTATCATCGAGAGAAACCACAGCAGGAACCTGAGTAGGAACTGAGGCAGAGGCCATGGAGGAACTGTGGTTCCTGGCTTATTCCTCTGACTTGTTCGGCTACCTTTCTTACACAACACAGGCCCACCTGCCTAGGGATGGGGCCACCCACAGTGGGCTGGGCCCTCCTGTATCTGTCAGTAGTTTAAAAAGTGGCCTCCCAGACATGCTTACAGGGTTTCTGATGGAGGCAGTTCCTCAGCTGAGGTTCACTCTTCCGAGGTGTGTCTGCATTGGTATCAAACTGACAAACACTGAGCAGCACAGTGGGTAGAACATTTGCTATGCATTTGTGAGGAGCTGTGTTCCATCCTCAGAGCCCCTGTAAAAGGTATATGCCATCAGGCTGGCAAGAGAGGTACATGCCTCACAGGCTGAGGTTCAAGCGGCCTGGGCAGAGAGCGCTATCCCTGTTCTGCCTGCAGCCCCACATCACTGCCCACCCCGATTCACTTCCACATAGTACACATGGTGTCTCCAGGCACACCCAGGTCTGGACCCTGGGCTTACTCATACAGTTTCTCTGTCCCTCTCAAGCCTCACTGAGGAACCTGGTGTGACAGGGAGTGTGTTTGTCTCTTTCTTCTGAGAATTGGACCTCTTGGACACCCCTCCCCCCCGAAAAAAGAAAAGCAATCCAAATTGTCAAAGCATGATTTCACTCTATGCTGACGTCCTGACTCCATCATTTGAGCACACTACATCATGAAAGCCATAAGAAATTGGCCTTCACCTCCACAGCCAGCAGCCCTCTACTAAAATCTCTCAGTGGGAAGAAAACCAACAATCTCCTCTCCTTTGCTCCTGGGAGGTGGGTGGTTCCTGAGTGTTCTGCCTCCTCATCGCTTTTGCTCTGCTTCCTTTGAGGATGGGCATGGGAGGAGCAGCCAGCTGTGTGAACTGTATCATGATGCTTCTGGGAGAATCCCTGAACAGCGGTTCAGGATATGGGCGAACATAGTGAACCCCCCTGAAAGGTCACTCCTCAATTATCGTACATCCCTCACTTTCAAGATGCATTTTACAAGCCAATTGAAGTATTCTGAGTGCGTGAATTCTCAGCCAGGAATGAGGAACTGTCCCAGAAAAATGGGCTGGATGTTTAAAAAGAATCTTGCAGAACATCTTTGGCCTGTTCCGTAGTTGATTTTTGTGGTTAGGGTTTTGTTTTTTGTGTTTTTTTTTTTGTTGTTGTTGTTGTTGTTCCCTTGTAATCATTTTGGGTGGGAACTTTAGTTGCAATCTTTTGAGATTAATGTTTTGATTAGTTAAATAACATCATACTTTTCCTCAAGATAAGTAGTAAGGAAGTGTAGAAACAGAAAACTCAGCATTGAAGGTTCCTCCTACAGTACAGGCCTTCCCAGCAAGGGAGCGTGTGTCAGTCAGCCTGTCTGCAGACTTTAGGAGTAGTAGAATTGGAAGTGGCGCAGGCGTGCACGCCTATGTGCGTGTGCGCATGTGTACCCTCCTGTGCATCCACACCTTCGTTCTGGAGGAGAAGCTGGGTGTGTAGCCACCTATCTCACTCTTGCCCCTCAGACGGCTTCTGTAGGAGACTTTGGAGTTTGTCACTAGATCCTATCAGCAGAGGGAATTTGTCTGCTGGGGAGGAATGGTTGGAATGTTTGTTTTATACGGATTTGATTGCCTTGGCCCATTCTTATTCATTTGGGATGTAGCATCAATCGCTTTTTAAATTGCTTTATGTCTCTGGGTGTCTTGCTACTTCCCTGAGTGCAGAGACAGCTGGGAGTTGGCCTTCTCCAATAGCTCTCCCTCAGCCCTCTGAGTGAAGCTGAGGGCATGCCGTGTGGCTCCAAGACCCAGTGATATGTCATCAAGCCCAGGCTGGACAGCGTGTAGAACTATGGAAATGTTGAACTATGAAAACATACGCAAGGGCTGGGACTGTAACTCAATGATAGAACCCTTGCCTCTTGTACAGAAGGCTCTGGGTTCGATTCCCATAAGAAGTAGCAACAACATCAACAACAAAAGCCCTTGGGCAGCGATGGCCCACGCCTTTAATTCCAACAGGAATTAAGGCGGCAGGAGGATTTCTAAGTTCAAGGCCAGCCTGATCTACAGTGTGAATTCTAGGACAGCCAGGGCTACACAGAGAAACCCCGTCTCAAAAACAACAAGACATACGATGTCCCGGTGTCAGGAGCAGAGGTAACTGATATGTGATCTCAAAAGGTCAGATGTAGTGCAGTTCAGAGTCAGAGCTGGAATCTTGGCCTGAGTACACGGGTTCTACAGGGAAAACGCCTTACCAGCTTTGAGTACCTGAGGGTTGGTGTGACCTTGTTGACTAGCAAGATCTGTAGATAGTAAATATCCCTACTTGATAGGTCTGAGTCTCTGCAAAAATACTTGTCAATTAAAAATGCATCTACGAGGATCTGAACTTTTCAAGGGTAAAGAATAATCTCAAAGGTCTCTCTAAGGGAGACCTTTGGCGCACCGAAGCATGCCAGTAGGTATGTAGGCAGTCTCTTCACAGGTGTCATCCTGGCCAATCAGGTGAATGCCAGGGAGCACCAGAAGGCACTTTTGATGCGGGGCTCACCCAAGCTGAGGTGTTCTGAATCCCCAGCCACATGGCCTGCCCCAGAGGGTTTGGGGAAATGAAGGATTCCAGCTTGGCTGGGGCCTGAAGCAGTGTTGGAGGGATGAGCTCCCATGGCTTTTGTGTGCAGTGGTTCCCCTGAAGTGCTTGTGAGAAGGGAGGAAGCAAGAGATCTACATGTCCACCAAATTCCCAGGCCAAGTTGATTGAGGTTAGCTCTTTCAGAGTGACAGTACTTATGGAAAGTGGACTGGAAAATGTGTTTTTGTTTATTTGTGTGTTTGTATGTGTGTTCATTTGTGTGGAAACCAGAGGTTGAGACTGGTTGTCTCCTTTAACCACTGTCTGCCTTGTAGTTTGAAACAGTCTCTCACTGACGCCTGACTCACCAACTCTCCTGACTGGCTGAAGGTGGGCAGACCCGAAGGGTCCTCTTGTTTCTGTATCTTCAGCACGGGGATTATCGGTCAGGTTGCCATGCCCAGGCTTTAGGTGTGTGTGGGGGGGATCAAACTTGGATCTTCACAAGTGTCCCCAGGCTATCTGATTTACTCAATCGTTGTATCTGCAGTAACCACAGTAAGTTTCGGGGCTCATCTTCCTCACCCACTGTGGACAGAATGTCACAGGGGTCTGGAGTTGGAAATGACCTGGAGATCTTCTGCTTTGGCTGGTCATGACAGCATGTTTCAGTGCTAGTTAAGGTTAGAGCTGAGGCCAAACTTGGTTGCTTTGATTTTCAAATCAAATCCGGCTCTGTTGACTGCCTTACCCTGGCCAGCAAAAACCATGGGGAGAGTGTGTGTGTGTGTGTGTGTGTGTGTGTGTGTGTGTGTGTGTGTGTGTGTGTGTTGCTCTTCTTGCCTTTGGTGAATGCCTAAACTAGCATGAGTACCACTTGGCTTAGCCCAGGATGCCCAGGATGGCCCAGCATATTCCTCCATGATGCTATTGCATGAGACGCAGTAAGAGCTGTACTGTTTTCTTTGGTGTCTTCGGGCCACTGTCCTTCATACAGTGTGTGTCTGTCTTCCACTTTGTTCTGCTCACCGGTGTGGTTGTATATCTATCTGATCGAGGAGGTAGTTTTCAAGTGCTTAGTTAGCCTTTTTTGATGACTTTGGAAGTCTAAGTTGAAAAGCATTTTCATAAATAGGAAACCGATGCAAGGAGTAAGAGTGTGGAAGCGAGGGTGCCCCCAAGGCTCTGCATTGAGGCTCAGGCTGGTCCTGGATCTGGCTCCTGCTTTCAGCAGAGACTTGAGGCTGGACTCAAGGGGAGCCAGATTTGGGTTGGATTCCTATGAAATCCCTTTGCCAGAGGATTGGCACTTAGGGTCAGAGACTTCCTGGAACTGGTGAGCTAGAGGGTGGCTTTCCCAGGCAGCCATTTTTGAGTAGGAATTGTGTCACATGGCCCAAGGTGACAGAAGTTTAGTTTTTTCACCTGACTGAAAGGTGAATATGCAGTGGTTTAGTAAGTAACTTTTGTTTATGAAGACTGTTTCATTTAAACCTGTCTTTTTCTTATTAGTTTTATTTTTCCTCTTCAGATTTACCTCTTTTTTAATATTTATTTTTATATGTTTGTGCATGTGCATGCACGAACATGAACACGCACATATGTCACGACGTGCTTGTGGAGGTCAGTGGTCAGGGAGTCAGTTCTTTCACCATGTGGATTCTGAGACTTGACCCCAGGTCATCAGGCCTCATAGCAGGTCCCTTTCTTTACCTCCTGAACAGTCTCCTGTTCTATAGACTGTTTCCTATCTCTCCTTCGCATGTTTATGGATTAATATAAAATGTCCTTTTAAATATGTACACGATGGCATCAAGTCAAAGCACAGATCTTTCTGTAAAGCAGTTCAGAAATCCCACGGGTCACTTCCTGCTTGCCTGTGTAGATTTAAGTCTTAAAAAAAAAGAAAGCAGGGCTGGGAAAGTGACTCAGTCAAGTGCTGACCTGAGTCTGGCCTCCTGTACCCTTGGAAAAAGCTGGGTGTGATCATGTGCCTTTGTCATCCCAGCACTGGGGAAGCAGAAATGAGGCTGTCTGGGCTTCCCTGGCCATCCAGTCTAGTCATCCAGTTAGACTTCAGGCCCATAAGGGACTGATCTTTAAGGTACTAGATGGTATTTCAAAGGATAACACCAGAGGCTGCCCTCTGGCAGGTGCAAACACACACACAAAGTTTTTTGAAGTCAAGTAATTTTGTGTATTTACTGGAAATGATTAGAAAAATATTTAGAAGCAAGATACCACAGTGCCAGGGTGTGAACAGCCTAGAGAGAGGGGCACATGTGGGCACCCTCCAAAGGGCCCCCAACCCAAGGCTACAGTTTGTGGAAGTAGGTGTCACCTTGGTAGGAAAGCGCTGAAATGAGTGCCTTCACCTTGCACCTGGGACAGCCCTCCCGTGCACGGAGCTTCGAATGTGGAGGGACAGTGCCCTCTCCTGGGCACAGGAATATCGATGTAGTGTCTAAAGGGCCCAGCGTGGTCCTAAGCACAGAGCATGGCAGCTGCCCAAGCCTGTATGGAGAGACAGGGTTTTTTGTTTTTTTTGTTTTTGTTTTGTGGAGGACAGGACCCTTGCAGACCTGGGCAGGCAGAGGAGAGCCGTGGCGAGGACCTGACTAGATCAGTAAGGAAGCCGCCAGGGTCAGCAGTGAGGTGGGACTGACCGTGCCCAGGGACATCGAGAAAGATCTGGGGAAAGTTGGTGATGGAACAAGACACGGGGTGATCTTCAAGTGTCAGACATGTCCCAGTCTTTCCTGGATGTCCGGTCTTTCCCCGCTTAGGCAAAGTAGGTAACTCTCTGGCCTAGAACTTGCTCTTGCTTCCTGTGGTTCTAATTCTCCTTCCGGCTTTTCTTTCTTGACCTCCTCTCTTCCATTCAGTGCCCCTGTAGCACACATTCCCTATCACATACCTATTTACAGCCCAACACCGACCCTGCCTGTGTCTTAGTTCAGCCCAACAGTGTCCTCGGGTAACCTGCACTTGACTGCTGGGCACTGGAGGGAATCCCAGTTGTCTGGCATTAGGGTCTTGCATCTCTGAAATTGCCGTTTAGAAAAACGGATTCTAGTACCATCCACCGTGTGGCACCCACAAAATAAATTCCAAAGCCAGCATTCTGGGGACTCAAAAGCACCTGACCATGTTAGACAGATTAAAGCCCAGAACCATAAAAGCAGGGGGTGGCGCGCAGGGGGGTGGAGCGCGAGGGGGGGGTTGGAGCGCGCTCACGAACTGCTCGGGTCGCTACCAGCTTCCCTCAGTAAGTCTCTTGCACCACAGTGATTGTGTGTGTCCAGTTGCTTAAGCATTTGAGAAAACTTGCTAGAAGATAAAGCCTCTGACTTCCTCTTTGAAAGGGAGATTCGGGGCTTCTCTGCCAGCTGTTCCATGGTACCGACCCAGGTGGACCTAGTGACAGAAAAATGTCCATGTGGGACGGTGGCACTTCAGATGCTGGTGGCAGGTGTGAGCTCAGTGCCCGTCCCTGCTGTCTGGAGTGTCCTGTGACTGTCTGGAGAAAGCCTGTCCACTGAGGCCCACTCATAGTCTTTCCTCCCTTGTACAAAGGCTCCCAGCATAATGGCTTCATGGCTTCAGGTAAGGTTCAACCACATCTCTGTGGAGCCTCCTTCAGTGAGGAATGTGGCAGTGTTTTGTGACTGTTCAGTAGGCCAGCATAATAATTAAAGCCTGTGAAAAACTTTGCCAAGTGCAGGGGCTACCAAAGCATGTGCTAAATCCAAATTATATTTGAAATATGAAAGGCCACCCAGAGAGTCTTGGACATCCCTGGAATTTTAAATTATTCTCAGAGGACTTGGCCCAATGTGATTCTGTGTCTAGACACCCACAGGAAATAGAAACAAAGGTATTTCCATATGAGGGGGCTGTATTGCAAGAAAACTCCGATGACATTTTATAGTCAAACTTTGGATTAGAAGAACTCAGCTTTTGCCTAAAAGGACCCAGGCTTTTACAGACTATCCTAAAAGGTGACACCAAAAGTGCAGGTGGTTCTAGAGAGTGTGCAGAGCTGTCCCAGCAGCCAAGAGACACATTATGCTGTCCCAGCAGATGACGTCAGCCATGACGACCACACTGCCCACTTGTCCTGGCTGATACCCCAGAGCATTCCTGGGAGTAAACAGAGCTCCTGTGCTCTCCCTCTTCCTGTCCACACTATGTGCAGAACTGCTGTCTAGATGAGTCCTCCGCTGCCTCTAAATGGCTTCTTTCATGAGTCTTGGCTGTCCACACGTCAGCATTTACAAAGGCTGGGCTGGGCTGGCTGCTGGAGTTGCCGCTCATGGGGCCTTCTCTCCCTTCACAGGTCTTCATCTCCGTGAACTGCTTGAGCACAGATTTCTCCTCTCAGAAGGGTGTGAAGGGCTTGCCGCTCAACATTCAAATCGACACCTACAGCTACAACAACCGCAGCAACAAGCCAGTGCACCGGGCCTACTGCCAGATCAAGGTCTTCTGCGACAAGGTGAGAGCTGCGGGCTTAGGGCAGAGCACCTGAGGTGGGCTGTCCTTCCAGAATGCCCAGGGCTTGCTGACACACAGGGATGCTGGCCTCTGATGGGCACTTACTATTTTTTTTATTTTTTATTTTTGTTATTTATTTTTTATTTTTATTTTTTTATTATTTTTTTTTAGGCACTTACTATTTTACTCTTGCTTGAAAAGAAGCATTATAGAAGGAACGGGGAATATTAGAACTAAAACAAGATGAGAACATTTGACGCTGCATTTTGTTGGTTGCGTGTGGTTCAGGATGGGGACTGGGGTGCTGGGCCCAGATCAGTAACTGCTGCACTGACCACCATCCACCTGACTCACCTCCCCAAATGCCCCTCTGGCAGGCCAGCCCCAACATTTCACCAGTTTCTCTGCAACAGCTGCTTCCTCCTGGGAAACATGGCTGCTTTGGCCAGGTGCAGCGCCAAGCCTTCTCTGTCAAGTCACAGGCTCTGGTAGGGCTGTTGGACCACTGGAGGGCGCCTGGGACTTCCAGTTCAGAGAGCTTTCTCAGCAGCCAGACTGGGTACATCTGCAGGCCTGGGTGGCCACCTGTAACAAATGATGTCAAACTTGGTGGTTGAAAGCTCAGCCTTTTACTATCTGTCGGTAGCTCAGTCTTCCTGAACTGACGCTGAAGGTGTGAGCATGTCTGCGTTCCTCTTTAGACTGCCTCCTCTGCATCTTTAGAGTGCCTCTGGTTGTTCCATCTCCTGCACCCTTGTGACCACCTCTGGCTTCCACAGCTGACCTAGGATCATTTCCCCATCTTCCAGCCACTCAGTTAGCAGCCTTCCCTCCCATTTGCTGTGTTATCTGCTTCCTCCCAGGCCCCAGGATCAGGTGCGGAGCTTACGGGTACACAGGTGCTTCCCGTGGGCTGCGCTGGAAAACAGTGAGTCACAGCTGCTGGGCACCAGTTCTTCTGACCTATGCCAGGCTTCCCGTCTGACCTCATTCCTCTGTAGCCGGGAGAAACCCTTATGATCCAGGTGTGGCTCCATCACCTGAGAGGCCAAGAGAATCGGGAGCGCCTGCACGCATGCTCACACACATCTCAAACAAAGAAAAAAAAAAAGTCTTAGGAGGAGCTACCAGCATGTTTGTGTTCTTTTAATAAGACTAGCAAAATTACAGTTTTATTCAAACATTTTCTTTTCCCCACATCTGATGTTTCTGTTAAATCTTTCCCAGCTAATAATTTCCCTGGGCACTCTTAAGAATTCATGCGTTCATTGTTTGAAAGCCACACAGGCTTATTTTTCACAAGGCCTCTGCAAGCTGGAGCTGCCTCAGCTCTTTGCTGCCCCCCCCCCCCCCACGCAGCACCCTGTCTCTGTCCTCTGTGAGGCTGACACACTTGTTCTTTGGTGCCTTTCGCCCACCTTCTCCTGGCTCTCAGAACTCTCACTCCAGGAGCCTGGCCTCCACTTGTGGTCAGAAACTAGAAGTGAGGCCGCTTACTTTGCTGCATCGATGGTGTGTTTCTTGTGCTTTGCGGTCTCTTTGTAAGGAGCTGCTTAGCTCATAATGTCATTTGATAAATGACAATTTCTCTGGCCTTCTGGAGCAGTAACCACTCAGCACATTTTTAGAGAAAATTCAGCATAATTTGGATTTCTAACCAATGGAACTTGGGTGGCTGCTTTTTTTAATAAGCTCCCTGGCCCGTCCGTTTGGTCTCCGAGACACTGTCATATGCAGTTTGTGCCCATTAGAGACATGAGAGTGACCTTGAACTCCTGATCCTCCTGTCTGCTTCTCCAAAGTCTCTGTGCCACCGTCTCATTGACACTCCCACAGAAGTGAGTCTCTTCATCGGCTCATAGTCATCCTAGCCGCAACAGGCAGCAGGTTCTTCAGGATAATGTTTTGGGACAAGCCGTGCTGTGCCCAAGCACATTCCCAGCAAGTAGTGATGGGAGAGAATCCAGAGAGCTTATAGTCAGAAGTCCCCACACCGTCCCGGGACTTCCTTTAACATCTTGTGGTGTGCGTGAACTGGAAGTGTGTCCCTCAGCTGTTCTGCAGGAGAAGCGCGCACTGCACCTTCAGCTCTTGTGCTGGTGCAAGATCCCGTCGCCAGTCCACGGCTGCCGCGAGGCCTTGCAGCTGGTGCCGCTGACAAGGCCGCAGCCACTCACGTCTGTTCTGAGCCTAAGAGTTCCCTGTCTAAAGTTCTTACCAAGAGCTGGGAGCAGTTAAGTCTGGTGAGGCTCCATGCTCTTGAGTTTGCTGAGCTTCTGTGCGCTGTGGCTTTCACTGGGTTTGGAACACGTCTGGCTGTTGTTTCCTCAGACATGCCTTCTCCTTCCCCTCAGGTTCTCCACTTGCACCTGTGCGGTGCTTTGAGTTTCGCAATTGCCTGTGGTTGCCATTGTTTGATTTTTTTCTTACTTCATTTCAGATAGTTTCCATCACCCTAGGTCCACTTATCCACGGTCAGGTCCGATCCGCTGAACTGAACTCTGTCCATTGGCATTTCAGCTTAGACATGGCAGTTTCCATGCCTGAAAGTCAAGGCTGGACCCCTTTTACGCCTTCCGTGTCTCTACCTAGCAAGCGATGGGTTTGGATTTGCTGCTGCTGGTGGTGGTGCTGTTGTTGGTTGGCTTTGGTGCTTCCTCTTGTGGTCCTGGGCCCAAACATGGGGTCTCATTCATATGAGGCCATTGTGTCCCTCTGAGCCACACTCCAAGCCCAGCCAGGTGTAGTTTTCCACTGCCTTTGACATATGGTATAAAGTTACTGTGTCTGGGTTTCCCTCAGTGGTTTGATTTCCTTCTTGTTTGGGGACTGTCTGGCTATCTTGCTGGGTACGGGACCTCCTGTATTTTGCCTTGCTGGGGACTGAGCAATTTTTTATTTGGGATTCTTCTTCTGCTTCTTTGTCCTGAGGCTTCTTTGTCCTTAAGGCTCTTGGAAACAGTTTGCTTCGTTCAGATGTCATCATCTTAGGATTTGATAGGTGACTGTCAAGCCACGCTGTGTCAGGCTAATTACTCTGCACCACTGAGCAGGAGTTTCCTGGGTGTCCGCCCAGTGCCCCATGAGAGGAAAGTTTTTCCAGTCCAGTTGGTGGGAACAGACAGTATATTTACCCTGCGTGCATTTGGGGGTGTTTCTCTGTCAGGGCTGTGTTCTCCCTGGTTTGGAATAACCTCTATGCACCTGTGTACCCGGAAGCTGCTGAGCTCCTGGGTTGAGTGTTTGCTTGGTGCTTTGTTGTCCTTCTTCAGCTGGTATCCTGGAGGCACCGGGCCTGCAGCTAAAGGCTGTCCTGCCCTCTCCTGATCTGCAGGGCCATTAAAATCCTTGCTTCCTGGGTAGAGCATAAGCCTTTATCTTGGCAGGAGCCAGAGTTCCTTGTTATTCTTTCTGGATACGGCTGATAATACCATTAGGTGAAGCTGCCTTTGGGGCAAAGGTGAGGTTAGGTTGTTGGAAGGCGTGGGAGCCATACAGCTCTGTTTTGGATTGGCGCGGGCCTGGGGACACTGGCCTGCTTCTCTGTCTCAGGGAAGCATGTCAATAGCACACAGCAATTATTATATTTGTATGTGTAGTGTGTGTGTGCCTGTGTATTGTGTTTATTTGCATGTGGATGCTCATGGGAGAGCCTGTGGTGGGGGGCGGGTGAGGGGAGGCCAGGCTTTGATGTTGGAGACCTTTCTTTACTCACCTTCCCCCATATATGAGGCAGGGTCTCATTTGAACTCAGAGCACCAATTTGAGAGCTCTAGCTAGCCAACTTTCTCCAGGAAGCACTGTCCCTGTCTTCTGCTCAGCGGGATCATAGGCAGGGCTGCAGTGCCCACCCAGAGTTAACACGGGTGTTGGGGACCTGAACTCTAGTCCTGTCCTTGTGCTGCAAGCACGTTATCTGCCAAGCCATCTCTCCAGCTCATAAATGGCAATTATAAGCAGGCTGTACATCTACAGTGCTGTGTGTTAGTGCCTTCTAGAGCAGGCAGGAGAGTATGTGTTCTCTTTTCAAACCCTTATCACGTAATGATGCCAAAGGTCAGGGAGAGGCCTGCTACTTCCTCCCTCCTAACGGGAGTAGAGTTAACAGAAACATAAGCCAGCAGTTCCTGCCTCGCTGGGCAGCGGTAACGTCATCCGCACCCCCCGGAGACATTATCACAACACAAAGCAAAATGGTTCAGTATTACATTTTAATGTGTTGGAGGCTATCTCATTTCAGGTCATGGTTTTATGAGTAAAGTCTTTGCGAATATTTTTGTGGGTTCAGTTGCATGACACTGCCGCTCTGCACTTGATAGACATGAAACAAACAAGGCCGTTTACAGGATAGAGAGCACAAGGAGCTCTTGTGACATCCTTTTTTTTTTTTTTTTTTTTGTGAGTGACACCTGATTGTGTCTGTCACCTATGGGCACTGTGGCTTTGGACAGATTCACCCCTCTGTGTGAGAACATTGGGCACACGGGGAAGAGCTGTAGGGTCAAATTTTATCTTTTCTTTCATGGTCCTTTCCGATGAAATGGGGGGAAGGTACCCACACCTTGGCAGGCAGTGTGGTATGCTAGCAGGTGCCCTCAGCTTCACCTTTAACCTGGCCACATCTGTTAGGAAGAGGTGGTTTCACTTTATTTGTGTTTAAAATAAATCTTCCCTGTGCTTGACTTCCTGTAATTGGAAATGCTCTTAGATATGTTAATGGTAGAGGGGGGGGTTTCCGTGTCTTTTCCATACATGCTTACAATGTGCCTAGGTGAGGGGAGGGGTCTTCTAAGAGGAAACAGACGTGGCAAGCCCGCGCTGGTGCTCACTTCAGAGAGGAGAGAGCTGAGTAATTCCTGGTGGATCGGATCCACATACTCTTGTCTCCTTTGCCTGCAGGGAGCTGAACGGAAAATCAGGGACGAAGAACGAAAGCAAAGCAAGAGAAAAGGCAAGTGCACCGACCCCAGTTCCCGGGGACTGCCTGCTGGTGGTCATGTCCCGCCAGCCGCAGCCTGAACCCTGCAGAGTACAGGCTGGACAGGGCGAGGCTGACATGGCTCTGCTGCTGTATGCGGGGCCAGCGCGGAGGCCTTCACCTGCAGATGGGGGCAGAAGCCTGCTCACAGAGCTGCCGGCCAGTGTCGTGGCCTATTCCCTGCTCAGGCTGATTTGGATGCTGGTTCTAGCTCACTGGGTAGACCAGGCTGGCCTCCAAGTCATAGAGCTCGCCAGCCTTTGCCTCCTGAGTGCTGGGATTAAAGTCGTGCACCGCCACGCCCGGCCAGCCCATAGCTATAATCTCTTAGCGGCTTCTGTTTTTTCTCCCCAGTTTCTGACGTTAAAGTGCAGCTGCTGCCTTCCCACAAACGGACGGACATCACAGTGTTCAAGCCCTTTCTGGATCTCGACACCCAGCCTGTCCTCTTCATTCCTGACGTGCATTTTACCAACTTGCAGCGGGGTAGCCATGTAGGTAGCCAGCCTCTGGGAGAAGCTGCAAGGCGTGGGGGGTTGGTGTGTGTGTGGGGGGGGACTTTCACAGAGTCACACTGTAGTGGCCCTTGGTATGTTCAGCTCTCCGGTATGGTATGTTCAGTCATGGTGATGTGATACCCATTCCAAAGATGCAATGCTGAACCTGTCATCTCAGTTCCACTTGTATTCTTTCCTGTTGTAGCTCATTTAAAGGTGTTGAGAATAGCACCACATTTGGAGTTTGAGTCTGTTATCTTGTAAGTTCAGTGTGGGTAACATCTGTGTCCAAAGTCTCCCTTGGAGTTCCATTGCCGGATATCACCAACATGTGCCCTACAGCCATGTCTTAGCAACTCGGGCTACATATTTTTATTATTTATTTATTTATTTTGTTTTTCAAGACAGGGTTTCTCTGTGTAGACCTGGCTGGCCTGGAACTCACCCTGTAGACCAGGCTGGCCTTGAACTCAGAGATCTGCCCGTGTCTGCCTCCCGAGTCCCAGGCTAAAAGCGTGCTCTAGCACCACCTCCCGGCTAACTCATGCTAAATTTGAAAACTAGCGCTTTCTTTGTCTTGCTTTGTGGTACAGAAGTTTAAAGAGAGTGTGGCTTCTCTTTTTACACTGAGGTCAGGTAAATATCACAAAAGAGACCCAGCCACGCACTCCCGGGACAGACTTGTGAGGACTGGCGTGTTTTCAGGGGTGTGGCCAGCACTCTGATTCCAGTGAGCAGCCTCAGGGGGAGCTGGAGTCAGCAAGCTGTGGAGGGGGGAGTGCCAGGGACTATTTCAGACTTGTCGGTCTGTGTCATCTCCCGTGGGCCCTTTCGCTCTGCTGTTCTGTTGCGGAAGCGCGGAGTGGGGGAATGAGTGGGCGCCATTTCACCAAACGCTCGCATCAGCCAGCCTCCCGCAGGTTTGGGCTCTCAGTAAAGCCAAAGAAAGCTGTGAAAATCTGGGCACCTGAAGCTGTGGATGCAGGCTTATGTCTCTCAGAAGAAGGGTCACATTCAAGATTATCTGCATTTTAGGACTGAATTGCTTACCGGCTGAGATGCTTGGACCTGTTGGGAAAGCAATCTGAATGTGTGCTTTGTGTGTTTTTTCTCAGGTGCTTTCCCTCCCCTCCGAGGAACTGGAAGGTGAAGGGTAAGGGTCCTGTCTTGTTTTTACTGTAATAAACTCATTTCATTTTGAAATCATCTCAGACTTACCAAAAACGTAGAAATACCGTACAAAGAACATGTTTCCCTCTGAGCTGTTTGAGCATACCAGGTGTGGGACACCTGCCATCCTAGCGCTTCCGAGATTGAGGCAGGAGGATGTGAATTTGAGGCCACCCTGGGCTAAACACAGTGAGTTCTTGGCCAGAGCGTCATGGCAAGACCCCTGTTTCCAATAAACGAATAAAGAGCCGACCCAGATCCACCACAGCTGAAATGCCAGGTGCCTGTCTCCTGTAAACGAGGAGACCGTACCCCACAGTGTGGAAGGGGGCGTGTGACTCTCGCTGCTGTGCAGTCACCAAGAAATGCTGGTTTCCCAGAGGGGAGGCAGTGTGTAGAATCCGGGTTGGGGACCCTGGCTATCCCTTGGATCTTAGCACTCCTCTCTGTAAATCAGCTGCCTACCCCTCAGGCTGTGTGGCCAGCAGTCCCCAGCTGTTAGAGTATCCACAGCAGACCCAGCCTGGCTCGTTGTTCCTGGTGGCTTTGGGGCTGAGCCTTGAAGAAACAGTAGAGCTTGCCTTGGTGATTACGTTTTTCTCTTCACACACAAGTGCATGAGGTAGAATGCCCAGCAGTCAGTGCCACCCTTTGCCCTCTCTTCCTTCAACTCACTTTTGGTTTTGGCTTTTGCAACAGGGCTGGACCCTAGCCCAGGCTAGTCTAGGACTCACTGTCAGCCCAGCCTGAACTCCAGTTCATGAGCTCTTCCTGCCTCAGGCTTCTGAGTACTGGGACTGCAGGCACAGGCCGCATGCCTGGCCTCATTGGTACTGTTATTGTTTCCTCTCTGACCCACTCCCAGCATGCATTTGTTACCAGCTGTACCTCATCTGACAACTGGACCTGAGCCACTGGTTCAGACATGGCTCCTGCACCAAGTGCCTGTTGTGAGCGAGGAGCTAAGACGCACTGGTGCCTTCTAGCTTGTTCTGAAAAGCGTTTGCTGTCCTCACTTCTGCTTATCTCTTTCCCCGATTTCGCCTCACAGACCCTCCCCAGAACGCACGCTTGGCCAGCAGTGGCTCAGATCTGTGCGCTCCCCTCTCATGCTCCTTGTCCACTCTCCCCTGCTATTTCCATGGACACCACAGTATGTTAAGCCTTTAGAAGTTACACAGTGGTTGTCACTCAAGCCCTCTAATGGGCTGTCCTGCCCATGGACCTGAAATTCCTGGCAACATAGACCACTCGGTTGGCCATAGCTGTCCACCTGACAAACAACATAAAACCCATCATTCCTTAAAGCCGAACGGAGGGAGGAGGCAGCCCCTGCCTAGGCGTGTCTTCTGTTGCAGCCTTTGTGTTAGCGGAAGGACGTCCGGCAATGGAGGCCGTTTAGCATGTCATGTAGGTGCCTGGGCCTCCCACTAATGAGCCCTGCCCTGGTCCTCAGCTGGCTTGGACTACATAAAGAATGAAAGGAGTCTAAGTCTAAAGTGCAGCAATTGCTCTAAAAAAATACTCCTGCTTGTGTAGTTAATTGAGCCAAAGCGGCTGACCTGACCATGCATTGGCTCCCCCACAGGGCTGTCTTGAAAAGAGGGCCATTCGGCGCTGATGAGGACTTTGTAGTTCCTCCACCTGCTAAGCTGGCTCGGACAGAGGAACCCAAGAGAGGTGTGTTGGCTCCCAGGGATGAATGAGAATTCTAAGCCAGCAGCGAGCTCATGAACGCGGCTTATCTGGCTTCACCCCTGCAGGCCACAACCTCCCTGAGTATGGGGGGAGGTGGTGTTCAGGGGAAGCTGCCACTAGGTCCTGGGGCTCACTCTGTGCTGGTATGTCTTGCTGTCCCTCGTGGGACTGTGTCTGGCCGACTGAACTTGTACCTGGCATCTGCTTCCACGTTTCGCTCATGTAGATTAACTGCTTCTCTCCCCGCAAACCACCCACAGTACTGCTCTATGTCCGAAAGGAGTCAGAGGAAGTCTTCGATGCACTGATGCTCAAGACCCCGTCTTTGAAGGGCTTGATGGAGGCAGTAAGTAGGACACCCCTGCCCCCAGTCTCTGTGAAAATGAAGGGAGCCTCACAGCTTCCTGCTTGAGCATCTTACTAGACACCCCGATTCCTCTGTCACCCTGGAACCTTGACCTATTTTCCCAGCCATGCTTTGTGCATGCTCATAGCACTGCCTGCATTTGACCTGCCTTGGCTATCCTCGCTTGACTGCGGGTCTGCCTTGTCCCTGTGACCAGCCTGGAGTTGGTAGGTGGATGGCTCTGTCATTTCTGTTTGGCAGTATGCAGTGAATTTGTGATGGCCTAGGGGAGAGTTTAACTTATAGTCTTGATTAAAAAGAAAATTTATGTAGCAAACCACTTACAAGCCGACAGCAGTGCAGCTGTAAAAGTGTCCCCGTAAACTAATGGCTCAGTTGGACTTGGTAGCAACGTGTGTAATCTCCAGAGTGCTGGGAGCTGGGGTAGAGAGTGAAAGCTTCAGACGAGCCTGCCTCAGAAGAAAACTCCAGCTCCCAGGCTGCCTCTGGGCCTTGCTTGTCGTTGCTAACCACGCCAGACCTTACCCAGAGCACATCTGAGAGGCGCAGAGATGTGACCTGTGGCAGTCGCCAATCCCGGGAGCCCCTAGAGGGCTGTGCTCAGCCCAGCTTGTGTCCCCTTGGGGGTGTCAGTAGGAGAAGCATGGGAGGAAGGGTGCATGCGGACCCCTTTCTGATTTGTCTCGGCCAGAATTCTAGCATCTGTGACATTTTCCACCCGAAGGCCCATAAAAACCACGGACGTTTTAATCTCAAAGTGACCCATAATTGAAATTGGATTAGAAATGTCCCCTTTGACAACTGTGGTGTGGTAAATCCACTTGACAATTCTTTTAAAAGCCAACAAAAATCAGGGTCTCACTGTGTAGCCTAGGCTGGTCTAGAACTCATTACGAAGCCAGTCTGGCCTCGGGCTCCCCAGCACTGGGATTTCACACTAGCACGCTCAGCGTTGTCCAGGGGCCATTGCAGGCACTGGGGCCACTGGAATCGTGACACAGTGGTGAATGCAGTGGGTTGCCCAGGCAGGAAGACGGGAGGCAATAAAACAAGCAGGAACTCACAGGGAAATTTTCAGATGCCGAAAGTGCAGTGAAGGCGCATAAATCAAATGAGACAATGGGTACCCGTGCCTCAGTGCCTCCCTTCCTGCCTAGATCGGCCTCAGCTCACTGCTCTTCCAGCATTAGCCTCCTGAGCGGTGGGCTGACAGGCGTGCCCAGACTTTTGGCTTCTGCGTTCCTTAAAGACGACACAGACTTTCAGTTTGTGCCTGTGTGACACGTCCGTACCACTCAAGGATGAATGCATGCTGTTCTCAGAACAGCGCCGTGGACTTCAGAGTAGGCCTGGTGGGCACTGAGGCCCGAGTGGGTGAGGCTGAGCCATGGGGAGGGCAGATGAAGGAGTCGCCCTGGGGAACACAGGCCTCCGGATCGCCCTACCTACGGATGTTTCCTTCTGGCAGCTGGCTTGTTGACATCTGAATTAATTAGGGGAATCCTAGCTCCCAATCCCAGGATGTAGTCTGGGTCTTGACGTTCTCTTTGTGCAAGTGTCTTATTAAAAACAGGCGCCTGAAAGGCACGGGGGCACACACCTTTACTCCCGGGACTCGGGGAGGCAGAGGCAGGCACATCTTTGTGAGTTGGAGGTCAGCCTGGGCTACAGAGTGAGTTCTAGGCCAGCCCAGACTGTTACACAGAAGGAAAAGGGAGAGGCTGAGACAGAAGAAACTTCAAGTTTGAGGCCAGCCTGACTTGTGTAAGACCTTGTGAGTTCCAGGAGAGCCAGAGCTGTGAGTTCCAGGAGAGCCAGGGCTGTTAAATGGAGAAACCTTCCATCAAAGAACCAAGACCAAAAATCCAAAATGCGCACACACACACACACACACACACACACACACACACACTGGCTGCTCTTCGAGAGGACCTGGCTTCAGTTCCCAGCACCCACATGATGGCACACAGCTGTTTGTAATTCCACTCCCAGGGACTTCCACAAGTACATACCATGTACACAAATACACAGACAAAACACTCATAAATTTAAAATTAATAAGCACATGTGCGCAGGTATACACATAAATAAAAATAATCTTCTTTTAAGAACAAGGTAAAGTGAAAAGATGAATGTAATCGTGTTTGTTTTATTCTCTGTTCTTTTAGATCTCAGACAAGTATGATGTCCCCCATGACAAGATTGGGAAAATATTTAAGAAGTGCAAAAAAGGGTGAGTAGTGACAGGTGATCTGTGAACCCCTGAAGGCTGCCGCTCGTAGAACTGGTGTAGCGTGCTTTGCGGTTCATAGCACTGGTGGCCTAGCTTCAGTGGCGTGCAGTCCAGAAGCAGCACGAAGACGCGAGTGTTAGAACTGGGGTCCTGCTTTCATTTGCTTGTGTGGGAGAAAGTAGAAGATTTAGTCAGGGTCACCCTCTGTGGCCCAGGCTAACTCTGAACTCACGGCAGTCCCCCTGTCTCAGCCTCCCCAGTGCAGGGAGTGTAGGTGTGAAGCACTGTACCTCACTTTCTTTCCCTTAGGAAATTATTTACTTAAACTTGATCTTCCCAGCAGCCGGGAGGTGGCTTCCCTCTCCCAAGAGTGTGAGGGACCTGAGGGAGGATGTCAGGACACACACACACGTGACATGGTTTTGGTGGTATGGAGCTGTGACTGACCAGTCAGCTTTGACTGACCCCAAAGCCTTTTCCCTTTCTTCTGAGCACCCTCCCCTGGGCTGTATTTTCAAGCTATAGAAAATTGCTTCTTGACTAGAAATTAATTTTAAGTGTATTATATTTATTTACTTGTGTGTATGTGTGTCGGTGTGTATCTATGTAGAGGTCAGAGGACGACTTTCAGGAGTCAGTTCTCTCCTACCATGTGGGTACCAAGGATAGAACATGCCTGACCACAAGCACCTTTACTGCTGAGCCATATTGCTGGCCCTAGAAATTACTATTTTTAGTTCTGTTTTAGTTGAAGTGTTTGGATAAACAGTACATAGTATGAGACTTTTTTTTGTCTTATTTCTATACCAAATACTAGTTGGAATTTTCCAGATGAATCTAAAAGGAAGGGTTAAGCTTGACTACTTCGTTTGAACTTTGAGGGTAGCTTGCCAGGAAAGGTAATCAGTCAGGTGGTTATGACTCTATGGAGATGAGTTCTACTGATTCTGTCTAAGGTAGAATAACAGATAATCAGTGGGTTTGCTTTTCTACACTGGGTATCATTTAGTGAACACTTTAGGCCAGAAGTGATAAAACAGGCAGCGTTTCCTGTCTGCCACTTGCTTCCTTTACTTGGTTCCCCCCTACCCAGTTCTCACTGGCCCTTGCCAGAGGCCCCGTGGGACCTGCAGCACAGGAGGGTGCGAAAAGTGTCCCCATAAGTCACAGCCAGTCAACACCCAGCAGACCCAAGCCTAGCTCCACAGCCAGGTAGGATGGCGGCGACTCATGCCCTGTCTTTGTCCAGGATCCTGGTGAACATGGACGACAACATCGTAAAGCACTACTCTAACGAAGACACCTTCCAGCTGCAGATCGAAGAAGCCGGCGGGTCATACAAGCTCACCCTGACAGAGATCTAAGGTGGGGGCCGCTCAGCCTCCAGGCGTGGGAGTTCACGACAGTGTCCCATAGGTCTTAGAGTTTGGCCCTCTGAGGAGCCCAGGCACCCACCCTGCAGACACCTAAATATCAAGGAAGGAGACGGTGCCACCTGTAACGGACTGTGTTGGTGTTTTCCATGTGATAGAAATCCATATTTTGTCGTTGTTTGAATTTCTGATGTGCTTAGAAAGCGAAGCGTGAGGACTTTGTCTCGGATGTAACAGACTATGGAACCTTTGGGTTATCTGCTGTATTACTTCCCAAAATCTGCCTGTGTCGGTGATAGCGGCGGGCTGCTGGCTGGAGAGAGATGGGGAGGCAGTAGCTTGTCTTTGAAATTTTGTGTTCTTGCCTGACCTCAGTCTAAGCCAACTGCCTTGGGGAGTGGGCCCAGCCCTGAGCAATAAAGGGCTTGAACCCTCTCCCTCCAGCTCTCTTCCTCCAATGTTTACTAAACAGGGTGCATTACTGGAACCTTCCCTTTCGACTTCCTTGGGCATATGGACTGCCTTTCTTATGAAGAACTTAAGTGGGTGCCAGCGTGAAGTTAGTTCAGTTAAAGCTTCGTTGTAAATAAGTGCAATATCTCTTTGAAGGTGTGCCTGTAAATGTGTACATATATGTCTGATAGAAATATATAATATATAAATACGGTGTCTGTGTACAGAGAGAGAAGGCAGGGCAGGAAGATCTACCTTGAAACCCCTCCCTAGAGAAGAGGTTAAGTTATTTTTGATAATGTGGGCTGAGCAGGTAGAATGCTGCTTTCCCCAACGCAAGCGTTTCCTAGCATAGCAAAAAGCCATCACATGTGGCAGAAACGTCTGCTCCGGAGAACCCAGGCACCAGGTGGTTCCTGCACCCTGAGTGGAGCTAACAGAAGAGCGGACTGCAGCTGCTGTGGAAGGTGTGTGTGCAGGTGACAGCCAGCTGTGTCCACCAGCTGCCAATGCAAACCGGAGTGGGCCAGCTGCACCATGCTCCGTGTTTTGAGTACCGTGTTTCGGAGCTTCCGAGTGTCAGCGACTGTGTGTTTTAACTAGAAAGCCTTCATGGGATTTACATTACTGTGGCAGGGGATGTTTTGTACACACTTAAATATTTTTTAAAAAAACCCACTACAATGTAATTTTATAATGAATCCTGTAACAGAAATACAATTGCGGGTCTCTTTAGGTTCAGGGAGATAGAATAGGTCATTTGTATGAGCAGGATTGTTAGCGGTGTACTTAGGTAAAAGTAGTCTAATGAAGTATGTGAACAAAATAGCTGGTTTTCTAAGATACGGGATACGGGTCATATAACAATATTTTATATTTTGTTTTATGGAATCAGTTTTACTTGTTTTAATTGTACCACTGAACATGTGTTTTCAAAGAAAGGTATTGAATTTTATATGTCTGTTTCACAAGCTGTTGGCTCCTGTTATTCAGTGTGACTCCTTCACTCCATCCTTTTCCTTTGCCCTGACTAAGTTCCTTTGCCCTGGAACTTGCTGTGTAGACCAGACTGGCTTCAAGCTTAGAGTTGTCTTCCACAGGTGCAGGGATTAAAGGCCTGCACCACCATACCCAGCATGCTTTTTAAGCTCAGGCTGACTTAGAACTCGTCAACCACATGCCTCAGCATGGGGATTACATGCACGCACCACCACGTGTAAAGACCGCTCTTAGTGAACACGGTGTAGTTAATGAAGCCATCGCCCCTGGAAGGTTTCCCACCTTCATCCTTAGGTCAGAAGTCCAGCCTATGTCCACAGCCTGGGCTACTGGTGGCTCAGTGGCTCAGGTCCATCTTGGGGAGCCAGACTTGATGGCAACTGCCCTGAGGGAGCCCTTCCCCCCAGCCCCCAGTGCTGCCATCGGAACCCAGCAGCCTCCCTACCCAACACCAGTTACCTTCAAACATTCAAGAAGCTTACAATGGTACCTCTTCATGCCTTTAGGCAACCCGGTCACTTGGGAGAGTAAAGCAGGAGGTTTTGTAGAATTTCTAAGCTCAGAAATGAGCCTCAGTAGGACTTGGACTATGTGGCACAGTGGGTAAAAGCTGTCTAGTGAACAGAAGGCTTCAGGGAAAGGCAGTTCAAGGGGGCCACAGATCCCAGTGGGTGGGCATCGCAGAGGAAGGCTGGGTGGGTCTCAGCGTGTGGAGAGCTAGCTGTGCCTTCGGAGTGCGGAAAGGCTGTGCTCTGTTCTTCATTTCTGTGGCTCCGTGTGCTCCAGGAGAGGAAGGTGTGACTGCCATTCCATGTTGGTGGCATTTGCATCCGACCTGGGGTCACCAACAGTGCAGACAAGCTTTGATCTCTGACCTCTGCCTTCTGGGGGTCAAACCTGGTGCTCAGAGGGGATCCCAGACTGTGCTCAGGTCTCCTCTATCTTAAGCACATGACTCCTGGTCCTGAACGCTAAACATGTGCGTCCCTGGTCCCAAACTCCTGTACCTTACTACCCCCTTCAAGTTTCTGAACCATATACCAAATCAATCCAGTCAGCTACCAGATGAACATTACAGCTCTATGAGAAGACGACTAGAGTTTTAAACACCCACCCCCAAGTCCTCCTCCAAGATAACCCCTGAGAAGGCCCTATGTGAGAAAGTTTCTGGAGCGGGCCGTCCAGTAGGGTTAGGGCTAAGGATCCCAGTGACTTGGCCACCATGCCTGTAACAATGACACTGACGGAGGCATGAAGTATCTCAGCACTGGACCTCAGGGAAGTGCTTCTCAACAGCTGTGGGTGACTCTGACCCCCACGGGAGTATCGTGATAGAGGATAGTGCATTGCGCACAAGCCAAGAAATAGAGCGATGTTCATCTTAAGAGACAAAATGACAGGGGAGAAGCTGTGTTCTGGGATCCAGGGACCTAGTTCTGCTGCTGTGCGGATCCAGAGCTCTTAGGTCTGGGCTGGCAAGAGCCGTGTATCCTGCCGCAGCAGAGCCACTGGCTGGACGTCAGACGCAGAGCCTTGTCCCGTGATTGACTTACAGCCAAGCTGGATGTCTGTTACCAATGTAAGGAGCTTGCTTGGGGGACACAGGATGTGAGAATGTTGACTAAGCTAGAGAGGGGTAGCTTCCCCATGCCCATGGCCTCCCGACCCACGGTGGTATCCCCCTGCCCTGTGGTGGAAATGGAGGTTGTGTATCTGCTCAGAGGCAGCCTTTCACTCCCCAGTGCTGCTGTAGCTACAGCTACTGTTGAGTGCTAAACACGAAACCACGCTGCAGCGCCATCTTCCATCGTGGAAGAGACAAGGCTTGACTCTTACTGGAATAAGCACTGGATTTCCTTCACCCTCTTTGCATGGTTGATGCTCTCCTGTACGCTTGCCGAGTGCCCTGCCGGCCATCACAGTAATCCAACGGCATTGCCTCTGACCAAAACACTCACTTCACAGCCAAAGACGTCTTCCAGGGATCCCGTGCTCATAGAATTCTCAGGTCTCACTGTATTCCTCACTGTCTCAAGGGTTATCTTAGTAGGACCGTGGGCTGTCCCTTTGGTGACTCCATTACAAGGCGACCTAGTCCTTACGGGGCTAGGGCAAAGTTCTCTAGAAAGCTACACTTGCTCCATATCAGCATGAAAACAAGTGAGGTTTCTGCTGTATCCAGACCTCTCTCATCAGGAGTCAAAGGATGAAGTGGCAATAACATCACTGTGACCCCCCTGCCCCCGAAAACTGCTTTCTATCCAGTCATAGTGGCACATGCCTGTAATCACAGTCTTGGGAGGTGGAAGGTCAGGAATTGGGCGGACTCAGCTATATGGATAGACAAACCTGCGCTACAAGATCCTGCCTCAAGAGAGAACAAGGAGCTGGAGAGGTGGCTCAGCAGTCAGGAGTGTGTACGGCTCTTCCCAAGGACCCAAGTTCGGTTCCCAACACCCACACAGGCAGCTTACAACCACTTGTAATTTCAGCTCCAAGGAATCCCCGGGCTCCTTCTGGCCTCTGCAAGTGATTGCCCTCATATATATGGACAGACAGACACGTACATAGAATTTTTTGAAATAAACTATTTTAAAAGAAAACGGAACAAAATTTTTGTTTCTGTTTTTGTTATTTTGTGTCCTGTTGACCTGGGGGTCTCAGAGGCAAAGCCAAGGGTGCTTCTACGAAGACACACAGGAGTCCATTGGGCTGGACAGGACAGCTGTCGCCCACCATTGGGCCTGTCATGCCTGAATGACACAAATAACCGTGTGTCTTAGGATGCCTATTACTGTGGCGCAACACCATGACCAAAAGCAAGTTGGGGAGGAAAGGGTTTATTTGGCTTACACCCCGCAGCACTGTTCAGCACTGAAGGATGTCAGGACAGGAGCTCAAGCAGGGCAGGAACCTGGAGGCAGGCGCTGATGCAGCGGCCAGGGAGGGGTGCTGCTTCCTGGCTTGCTTGACATGGCTTACTCAGCCTGCTTATATGAGCGTGGACCCACTCACAATGGGCTGGGCTCCTCCCCATCAATCAGAAATTAAGAAAGTGCCCTACAGCCGGATCTTAGAGAAGCATTTTCTCGATTAAGGTGTCTTCCTTTCAGATACCTCTAGCTTGTGTGTCAAGTTGTCGTAAGACTAGGCAGTGCACATGGAGAAACTGGACTGCTGTGCAGCAGACGGGAGGAGGAGGTGTGGGACACAGTGAAGTCCCTTAGGGAGCAGCTTAGTGACATGTCCTGTGATTCAGTCAGTGGGTAACAGCAGCAGCTTGATGTAGGCCAGACCATGGACTAATGAGCTAGCTAGTTTGTCATCACTGTGATGAAAACGCTTGGCTGCACAACTCCAGGATGAAGATTGTTGTGAGTCACGTTTGAGGGGATGTAGTCTGCTGTGGTGAGGAAGGTGTGGTTGCAAGAGCTCTGTCGCTTCTGGGTTGCTGCTAGGAGGTTGTAAAAGCTGAGGAGGGAATGCTGGTGCTTGGCTGGCCCATGGATGCAGCCACCCAGGCCCAGGGCAGCTCTTCCCTCTCCGTTAATGCCCTTTGAAAATGCCCTCACAGCCACACCGAGATCTGATTCACCTCACTAATGCCTTAGGTGTTCCTTCATCCAATCAAGTGGACAATCAAAACTAAACATTATAAAGGCCCAGACTCTTCAGGAGGGAAGGGGTACGCTAAAGTGTTGAGGTACGTGGCTCAGTCGGAGCAAATACAGAACACATAGAAGAAGGTAGACTATAATCGCCAGCCACCACCTATAATCATCCCAAAGTGAGGACCGTGATAGTCACGACTCCTCAGTGTTATAAATTCATCCGTATATAGGTCCATGTCCGATGTAAATCTCTCTTTTCTCTCCTTGCTTATTCCCTTACTATGTAATGTAAGATGGCTTGTCTTGTTTTGTCTTAGACACAGGTTTTTTTCTGTGTAGCTTTGGCTATCCTGGAACTCACTTTGTAGACCAGGCTGGCCTTGAACTTATAAAGATCTGCCTCCTGCATGCTGGGACTAAAGGTGTGTGCCACCACCGCCAAGCTGATGTAGTGACTTTTATCAGTATTTGAGAACTGTACTTTCACATCACTGTATTTTAAGCTGTGGATTATTAAGAGAGTATACACAGTTGAAAGACATCACCTTCCCCTGGGGAGAGGAGATTAGGGTGTCTTTGGCTGAATGAGGAACAGTCTGTTTTGTTTGGGGATGAAACATGGCCTAAGGTGATGAGTGTGGTCAGTAAATTGACAAAAGGTGGCAGGGGCTAAGAATCCCCAGCAGTCTGGAAAAACATCACTCTGGCAAGCCTCTGACATTTCTAGAAGAGATGAGCACAGGGGATATGGTAGCCTGCCTGTGATCGGAGCACTTGGGAGGTGAAGACAGGAGGACCAGCAGTTCAAGATCATCCTTGGCCCACGGTGAGTCCAAGGCCAGTCCAGGCTACGTGAGGCCTTCACTGAAATAGACAGGAGACATTCACATCCCTCATCCGCAGTGTTAGAATCAGTGGACCAGTAAGGGAGATACCACTCACTGACATGGGCTTGCCCCATCCAACCCTCCGAGAGCCTCCTTAGAACAAGAGGTAAAGGAAGGAGAGATCCGCTGTCTTCCGGGGCTGCCGTATCCACCTCTTTTCCTGCCCTCAGATACCCTTGCTGCAGGTTCTCAGGCCTTCAAAGGCAGACCAACACTTTCACAGCTGCTCAGCCCCCCCCCCGTACTCCCCCACTGAGACAGAATTAGCTCACCTGGATCTCTAGTGAGCAATGAACTCTGCCCAGAGAGTTTTGTGTGGTCGCCGCACTTACTTTCCCTGTGTGTGTGTGTGTGTGTGTGTGTGTGTATGCTTTAAAGTGACAACGGAGGATAACTAGATATGGTTCCATGGAGACGAACGGGACTGTCCTCTTCGAGAGACAACTGCCCTCATTAGTTCAGCTGTGCCCCTGCTCCAGTGATCACCCAGTGGACTTACTGCCCATTGACCTTTCCTACAGAGGGGTGGGGAGGTCGTGGGACCCTTCACCTGAGTGTCCAGCTGCTCCGTATCACGTGGCCTCAGGAAGGAGCTAGGGTACATAGTGTCGGGGGTGGGGGAGGAATAAGGGAGGCCGCACCTATGCAGCTGTGGAAAAGCCGTTATCCCTGCGGAATGGAGACTTTCAACTGTGCGAGGAGCACCCTCGCTCCTGTAGGTAACCCCTCACCAATGCCCCGTGAGGAAGCCCAGTGAACTCAGAGGGAACTGCGGTGGACTCATTCCTTCCTTTGTGATTGGTGGACATCTCCCCTGTAGAAGGACATTTTAGTGACAAGAAATTGTCTACACGCGCATAGCTTGTCCACCTATCACTGATATCTATCAAGTCTATCGTGGATTAGACCATCAGTTAAACACTGTTTATTCTGTTTCTCTGGAGCATTGGAAGTCACAGAGACCTCGTTTCCAGATGAGCAGCCCACCTTCCTGCTTCCTAGCCTAGGCAGTGTCTAGGGCTGATGCTACTACGCCTGAGGTAAGGCTGGGTGCGCTCAGTCTACCTGGGGCTTGGCTCAGCTGTGTGGATGGAAGCCCTGCTTCCCACGGCCCTCATCTGGCCTCCTGGAGCCTGGGGACCCCTCTTTTCTGTAGTGGCCCACCCCCAGCAGGCTAGAGTCTGCTCCGGTCTCACCCACCATGTCTGTTATTCCAGGGCGCAGCGAGAGAGGGCACTTTTTGCTCTCCCGGTGCAGCTGGAGAACACGGTGTGCCCAGCAGCCTGCACTGATGCTGTTACCAGGGGCCCGCACAGTGCACTTCATCTGCGCGGCTGCTCACGATAAGGCTGAGCAAACGTTGTGTAGGCCAGGGGAGCTGCGGCAGCAGCGGCGGAGCAGTGATAAGAGGCAGAGGGCTGCCTCCCGGGATTTATTGGGCACCGGCTTCCTGGAGGGTGGGTTCTGGATGGTGAAGAGATGACAGCTATGCCTGTGTGACAAGAATGACCCAGGGGGTGGAGATGATGACCCTGCCCAGCTACACTCTGTTTCTGGACTCTAAGGAAGGGCTGATAATGGGCACAGGCTTTCCGCTCTGCCCTAGAGATTTCCTGGATAGAGGCTGCTGGTCCCAGGAACACCGCTGTCCTCTGGAGTCTCACAGGTCCAGCCTTCACGGCCTGCAGGAGCTTTGCTCTATCAGATAGCCATGACATCAGGCCACTTTGAAATGCTTTTGTAACGAAAGGTGCCCTGGGAACTACCAGCAGATCTTCTGGTTGGGTGAAGTAAAAGCAGCCTTGGTTCTCTGGGGCTTCCGGAGAACCACCAACAGGTCAAGCAATAACTCTTCTCCCAAACTGAGGCTCTCTTGGACTTCGAGCCCATCCTTCCCGCTCTGGGAGCTAGCTGAGCCCTCGGGAGCTGAGGAAGACATCGAACTGCTACACAGCCATAAAGGGAGGGACAATGAGCGGACAACACAAAGATTCAGACGGACCTCAAGTGCGCCGAGTTAAGTCAGGCCCAAAAGGGAGCTAATTGAATAGTCCTGTTCACACAAAATTCTAGGAAATGCAAAAACAATCCACTCTTACAGAAAGATCTGTAGCTGCCTGGGACAGTTCATCCTGAAGGGAAGCATAGTTTCAGGGTAAGACAAAACTCATTAAATTGGCCAAACTACACACCTTAATAAGAGCAGTTTTAGCACATAATCATGTAACTTCAGTTACGCTACCTTTTGTTGATTTGGGGGTTTGTTTTATTTTGCTTGAGACAGAGTCTCATTGTATAGCCCTGGCCCTCCTGGAAGTCCCGAGCAGACTGGCATCAAACTCTCAGAGGTCTGCCTGCCTCTACCCCCTGTGCTGGGTTTAAAGGTGTGTACCGCTATGCCTGCCAAGTTACGCTGTTTGAAGGTTGGATCTACTGCCTACTAACAACTGACTCCCCACCCTACTCTACCACAGTACCCACATCCAGAGTCTACAAGATCCTAAGGTTAGGTCCCCTCCCAGGTCCCAGCCTCTATCTGCCTCTGGGCCTTCTTCATGAAAAGTTATCCTCGCCAGAGTTTTCCATCAACAAACGCCTCTTTTTTTCTCTCTCTCTCCTTGTAGAACACTACCAACTCCCTCTCCACTCGTCTGGCACCTCAGAACTAAGGTTAAGGCCCAACCCTGTGCTCTCCCGAGATCTCATTCGGCATCCCTCTTGTACCAGAATCTTCTATGTCACAGCAACATAGGAGGGCTGGGCTTTCTCTCCAAAAAGCACTTTGGGAGATCCTGGCTTAAGCATCTGCCAATCCCAGAAAACTCAGCAAATGTAGGAACAACCAGTTACTGAGGACCTGGCATCTTGCGGTATACCTATGGTGCCCTCGAGGGCACCTTGGCTTGGGAGGGGCGGCATTGGTGGTGTGAGGGGGCAGGAGGCTTCATGTTTTACTTTCCTTTCTGTTGCTATGATTAAAAACAAAAATGAACAGATAAAAAAAAAAAAGCTCACCCTGATTAAAACTACTTGGGAACGGAAAGGTTTTATTTCATCTTCAGGTCACAGTCCATCCCTGACGGCAGTCAAGATGGAAACTCAAGCAGGAGGTTGATAGGAACCTGGGATTAATACTGTTGCTGGCTCACCCACAGGAACAGGCTTAGCTGGCTTCCTTGTACAGCCCAGGACCACTTGCAAAGGATGGTACCACCCACAGAGGGCTGGGCCTTCCTCCATTGATTAATAAGATATCACAGAACAACCTGATAAGACAGTTATTAGGTTAAGATTCTCTTCTCAGATGACTCTAGGCTATGCTAAATTGACAACTGAAGCCAACTACGATACCTTATAATTAGGTCACTAGCTGGTCTCCCTGTGACCTGTTTCCTAGTTAGCATGGGGACATGCCACCAGAGGCCCCTGGCCACAGCCTGTCTGGACAGGCCCAGCTGGGCCTGAGGGATGGAGGAATGGTTTGTATCTTCCACCTGTATCTCTGAGAGCCTCTGCCTCCAGGGAGGGAGGACTAGAGCTTACCTGAAGTTCTGGGAGGCTGGACACCCGTCAGAACCCTGTCCAGTCAGCCAGAGCCTCTGTTCTGCCTCTCGGAACACAGCAGCGCCCCCGAAATGTTCCCCACTAGCACAGTCAGGGCTGCAGCCTGGAGGAGCCCCATCCAGACAGGAAGAAAAAGGGGCCCTCCACACTTGGGCCAGCCTTCCTGTCAGTCCAGAGACTAGCTGGCCTGCTGGGCCTGGCTACCACTTTCCCAGTGGCTGACAGCCAGGCCAGGAGCACTGGCCCAAGTGGCTAGTGGCTGCCTTATTCATCCTGGCCTTGGTGCCCAGCTGGAAGACACACGACCTTTCTCCTACTTCCAGCTTCGGCCTCCAGATGATTCCAGGCCTCTGAAGTTTGCCAGACATCACGTGTTCCTGGCACAGAGGCCTACCACCCATTCCTGCCCCTGGCTCTGGGCTGGCAGGATGTACTGGAGAGCAGAGAAGAACACAGTATGGCAAGCAGGACTTGTCCCACTTGCAGGACAAGAGAGACTTGCGGGGCTGGGCAGTGTCGGAGCCAGGCACAAGTCCTACCCCAAGTTCTACCCTGACATGTCTAGGCACCCCTGAGGTGAGGAAAAAGCTTTGTGTGGTGTTATTGGCCAGGTCTCAGGCTAACGACACTGTATCTGTGACGCTGTCGTCACTGCAGGACCTACCTGAGACTCCAATTTTGCTTTGGCACCAAAGCCGCTGTCCTCTAACCCTGCCTCCATCAGCAAGGGCCTCTGGTGGGGACAGGAATGTGCCATTTCTCCTCTTAAAGAAGGTCATGGGTAGAAATCCCTTTATACATGGCTGGGGGATGACTCTGTTGGTGACATATTTCCTTCACAAACATGAGCGCCTCGATTGGGAGCCGCAGGCCCCACAGAAAAAAGATGAATGCAGCTGCGCACACCTGTAGTCCCAATACCAAGAGGGTGGAGACAGGGGGATTCCTAACACATGCTGAGCAGACAGACAGTCTAGCCAAATAGGTGAACCCCGTCTCAACAACAACGGCAGCAACACTGGGGAGATGGCTCAGCGGGTAAAGGCCCTTGCTGCACAAGCTTGGACACCTGAGCTCAAGCACGGAGTCAGGCAGGGGTGGAAGGAGAGAACCAACTCTTACAATAGTCCTCTGACCTCCACACGCGCACCGTTCCACGCACTCGAGAACACACACGAAATGTGAATCCTAATAAACTTTGTAAACATTTCAGAGATGAAGCAGAGAGAGGGATTAAGGAAGATGCCTAACTTCAGCCTCTGGCCTCTACACATGAGTACACATGAACACACACACACAGACACACACTCACTCACACACGGGGAGAAGGAGGTAGAAAACTAACCCTCTGCCTCAACTGGAACTGGCAGAAGCGTGTGGGATAGCGTAACAGGACATGAGGACAGGTGGGATGGCATAACAGGACAGTGGCAAGGTGGTGGCACACTGATGCGATGAGCACAAGCTGGTGACAGGGCAAAAGAGCCCGGGAGTCAGGCGTCGCCACCGCCTCCCACCACCCCATTGCTCAGAGGCACTCTTCGAGTTTCAGTGGAGGCAGATCTCAGCAAGCCACCCAGGAAGTGCTGTCCCGGGGCTCCCCTCAGGCCTTCCTGACTCCAGCTCCCAGGGCCTGGGCTTTCCCGGGCTGGGGCTTCGGGTCGTCACCCTACCTGTGAGCTACGCTTTCTGCAGTTTGACGGTGGCACAGAGATTCAGCCTCAGGGGTTTGTGAGAAGATAGACTCAGGGTCTAATCCCAGCACCCGGAAGGTGGTCACAGGAAGGAGCAATAGTTCAAGGTTGGCTTTACTAGGTGGCGAGGTCAAGGCCAGGCTGGGCTATATAGACCCTGTGTCAAAAGCCAAACATCAGGGCTCAGTTGGTAGAGTGATAGCCTAGCGTGCATGAGGCCCTGAGTTTGACCCCCCAGAACCGCATGAACAGGGTATGCCTGTTTTGTTAGCAGCAGGGAGGCAAAGGCAAGATTAGTCAGATGTTCAGTCAGCCTACATAGCTGGTTTGAGGACAACCTGGAATATATGAGACCCTGTCTCAAAACAAACAAACAAAAAAAAAACAAAACAAAACAAAGCAAAACAAACCCCAAGATGTTACATAAATCAATCTAATTTCCAATAAATAGATTCTAATATATAGATTAAATATCACATCACAGCTTCATCCTGAGTTAATACACAAGTTAAATTTTTGATGAGGAATTTATGGGAAGTACTTCCCCAGTAAGTACTTACAATTTTATTTAGATTATTTAAAAAACAAAACAAAACTAAAGCACTTTGCAGCAGAGGAAAATTTCTGCCCAGTATAGCAGAAGTGCCTGATGCCAGGGACCAAAATGAGCACTGAGTCAAAGAAAACCAACCTAAGAACCAGCAATGTCTGTGATACAGTCAGACTGAATTTCCCAGTCAGCAAAGCAATAAACTCTGTTAAAGGCAAAGACTATATCCAACACAGCTGAGCCTGAAGGCGAGAGACCCTTGCTTTTCCTCTCACGGTGTAACTAACATCTGGGGCTGTTTATGGGCTAAGGAAGCAGTGTGGTCTGAGGCTTAGGGAAAGGTGAGGGGGTGTTATCTGTGCTCTGTGCATGTTCGCCCTGGCTAATTATATATCAACTTGACACAAGCTAGAGTCATTGGAGAGGAGGGACCCTCAACTGAGAAAAATGCCTCCATGAGATCCAGCTGTAGGGTGTTTTCTTAATTAGTGATTGATGGGGGAGGGCCCAGCCCATTGTGGCTGGGGCCTGGGCTGGTGGTCCTGGGTTCTATAAGAAAGCAAGCCATGGGGAGCAAGCCAGTACGCAGCACCCCTCCATGTATCTCTGCACCAGCGACTGCCTCCAGGTTCTTGCCCTGTTTGAGTTCCCGTCCTGACATCTTTCAGCGATGGACCATGATGTGGAAGTGTAAGCCGAATAAACCCTTTCATTCCCAAGTTGCTTTGGTCATGGTGTTTCATCACAGCAATAGTAACTCTGACTAGGACAATGTGTGATCAAATTTCATGGCTCTTCATGGGGCTCATATTTAGAAGGTGGTGGTAGCATGATCTAAGGGGTGACCTGCTGATGTCAAAAGGTAACCTATGGGACACTGCACAGGCCCAAGTACAGAACTGGTAGCTTCAGCTAAATCTACTTTCCAGCTCTTGGAAAGTAAGCTGGGCAACCATTTTCACTGTCGTCAACTATGTCCTCCAGAACAGAACTGCTAGGGACCAATAATATATAAATAAATACTAGATGATCCCTCTCCCGAAATTAGTGATTGTTAAAGCCAACCAAGGGAGAGTTGGGGACTCAGAAAAGTAGAAAGCTCAAAAGATCACCTGACAGCGAGCGCTTAGACGCCTGTCCTCTGTGGAGTCCTGAAGTCTGAGGTCCTCCTCCTCCTCCTCATGACAGTAGCTCTCATTCTGGCTGAGTCTGGTTTGTCAGTGGCCAGCCACTAACTTTGGGAAAGGACCGTGAGGGACAGTGGGTCTGGAGCACATTAGGGAGTCCTGCCAGAAGGGAACAGGCAGAAAATGCCCAGAAACCACTGGCTGGGGTAACCTGCACTCAGTTGGCATTGTGAGGAGCTCCTCTTGCTGGCCCCTTCTGCAGCCTGCTAAAGGTCAGACAAGGTGCTGGTGGCTATCTGCTCAGATTCTATGACATGTGCACACAAAATGGCTGCACCTGCAAGGAGCAAGGGTCTGGCCCCCAAAAGCTGAGGCATGGCAGACAGCCTCCAAGAGCTTCCTGGAAACAAGAGGAGGGGCTGAAGGAGGTTGTGGATGACAACAGTTCCTTTGCTGCCCTCAGACTTTAACATGTGGTGAGGTTGGGTAACAGAGTATGTGCAAGGGTGGGAACTGAATGAGGAGGGGCCAGGTGGCCATGGCCAGGGAGCTCTTTCACAGAGGAAGTGAGCACAGATGTGGGAGGAGAACATGGGAGAGGGTGATCCAGGTGGATCGGGAAGCCAAGGAGGCCACTCTGGAAGAGCCGTTGACCACAGAGGCTGGTCCTGGCCACACAGGGCCATGGATGAGAGGCAGGAGGCAAGAATTGAGACAAGACCGATTGAGGGAGAGAAAATGCAGTGATTGACCCAGTTTGGTGGCTGGTGGGATCCGGAGGAAGAAGGGGTCTGGGAGCAGCGTTAAAGTATAACCCCTCATATTGGAAAGAAAGGCAATTGGGTAATCAAGCCACCCCAAACAGCTGCCCCTGATGACCCTGGCGTCTCCCTTCTTCCTAGGCTCTGTCATAGGACACTGCCTTCCCTCTGCAGGGGCCTTTCACGAAGACTCAAAGCCAAGGGCCTCCCAGGCAAGAGCCTCTGACTTCCAGGAAGACGAAAGAGCAAATATTTAGAATCTCTTGATTTGGCCAACTGTACCAAGGCCTTTGCTCTAGAGATAGCGCCAGGCACACAGCAGTCACATGAGGAGGTTCTCCTCTCACCCCTGCAGCTGGTGGGAGCTGAAAGAGGACCTGGAGGGTTCTGGAGGGCCCCCCACACAGGGTGGCATCTGAAAGGCCCAAGCATGCAGAGGCCAGGAAGATCTGGGAAACACCTGGGAAGTGTGTGAACACACAGTCTGGTCTGCAGAATGCACAAACTGTGTATGGGTGTTTCTGTGTGTAGTAGGTTGCACCTCTTCTCTGTCTGGCACACATTTGTGGAAGTATTCCAGACAGAAGGGATAGAATGGGACAGGAGGAGGGGCCTGCCCCACCTCCTAGCTGAGGAGTCACACAAACAAATTGGTTGTCATATGGCTGCCCAGAGAAGTGCTTCCACAGAGCACAGAGCTGACCTGGGCCCAGCCTGAGTGCCAGAGAAGACTTCCTAGGAGTCCAAAACAGGCTGCAGGGTGCAAAGGAGTCTGTGTTGGAGGTGTCACTATTCCAGAAATCAGAGCGAGCATGCACAAAGTCTGGAAAGTAGGTTCTCTGGGTATGGTCCTTGTGGGACTTATGTAATGTCCCAGTGAGGAAGCGACATGAAAGCCCAACTGAAGAGCTCTAAGGGGACCCCTGGGTTCAGCTGGAAGAGGACAACAGGTTCATGGTGATGAACTGGCTGGTGATGGGACATTGCAAATGTCACAGAGCTGTGACCTCTGAGGAGGAAGGTCCATTTCATGTCAGCCTTCTGCCTGGAAGCAGACAGCACGCGCTCTGAGACACACACAAGGAGGAGACACGGAGAAGCTGTGAGAAAACAGGGGATAAGGTTCAGGGCCACAGAAGGGGCTAAAATACGTGTGGATTTTTGAGAGGAGAGTGTTGAATAGATATAGTACCCCAGGAAGTTACACAGTGTCTCTGAGTTTTGACTAAATATTAGCCTGTGCCTGTGGAGGGGACAAATCCACATAGCATGGCAGTGAGCTGTGGAACCTGGGAGCTGAGGGAAGGCCCAGCCCAAATTTGGAGAGTGTATTAGTTATTTTTCTCATGGTTTTGACAAAATACTTGACAGAAACAATCCAAAGCAAGAAGGGTTTATTTTAGCTCACAGCTTGGGGATACAGTTGTGCTGGTTGGTCTAACATTAACTGGACACGAACTGAAGTAAACTGAAAGGAGGAAAACTCAATTGAGACGCTGTCTCTATAAAATCCAGCTGTACGGCACTTTCCTAACCAGTAATTGATGGGGGAGGGCCCAGCTAAATGACCGGAGGGCGTTCGAGACACATCTTTATTACAGGACACACCTAGGGATGGGGGTCACACAGTTCTGCAGGCCACCTGGAGAGACCTGGTTCTACAGACCCTAATACCCCACAAAATTGAGATCTGCCTTGAAGAGGAAGTCTTGGTTTCTTTAACAACTCCCCCAGGGAGGGATGGGACACTGAAGGAAGGCGGTGGCTGCTGTTCTCCCTGCTACTGCCCACTGCGGCTGGGCTGCTGGATCGTTCTGCTGCTACATTTGCTGTTTGCTGGCTTGCTGGGCTGCTGGGCTGCTGGATATCCCGACTACGGAGATTGGGCTTGCCCCTAGGAACTACGTCTAAAGAGGTCTACGTGCCCTTTCCCCTCTGACTTTGTTCTCTCCTACCTAGTGTTGGGGGGGGGGTGTTAGAAGGGAGATTGAAGTATAAGAACCCAAATAGAGTAGATAAAAATACATCTACACTGCTTTCTTTTTCCTCCCACAATAAATTGCTATACAGATAGCCTCTCCTGACCACCCCTGTCACTCATGATCTCTCTCTGTCTTTCACACACACACACACACACACACACACACACACACACACACACACACGCCGCCACCACCACCCTGGATGAATTTTAATGGAATCCTTGTATATTTACTTATTTATTTAAGTGCTAGGAATTGAGCTCCTGTGTGACGGGCAGGTGGTCTACCCCAAGCTCCGTCTCTAGCTCCCTTTATACTTTTTGCTTTGACACGGGATCTCAACAAGTTGCCCAGACTGGCCTCAAACATGGGGTCCTCTTGCTTCTGCCTCCCTCACACTAGGATTTTCAGGGGTGAGGCGACAGAGACGCTGTCACTCCCAGCCTGAAGAAATACCTTGGACTTTAGGGACTTTGACTCTGGTGTTTATGGGTTATTGGGGCTTTTTTTAATCTCTTAATTTTTTTTCATTGTACATGTATGGGTAAGTGTTTTGTCTGTGTGTCTGTGCCCACGTGTGCGCCTACCGCCTGCAGAGGCCAGAAGAAGGCACCACATTCCCATGAACTGGAGTCACAGCTGGCTGTGAGCCACCACAGGGGTACGAGGAATCAAACCTGGGTGCTACGGAGGGGCGGCCAGTGCTCTTAAGCACTGAGCCATCTCTCCAGCCCTGCAGCTATGGCTTTGGCACTGAAAAGGGTTTCAGGACTGGCCAGTTTATGATACGGCAGAGCTGGCGATTATATTGAAGGTAGGTTGAGGGCTAAGAGGAGGAGGAGCACTCATAAAGAAAGACACACCTAAGTGGGGTTTTGCGCTTTCTAGAGGAGAACAGGGGAAAGTGAGGCATGGGAATAGGCTCCTTTAGGATGGAGTAGGAGGGCTGCAGCACACCCAAGTGTGGGGACCGGCTTCTCGATAGAGAGGTACAGTAACCGTCCCAGCAGCCATGTACACCTTCTCGGTTGCTCTGGAGTCACATCTCAAAGGGTACTAGGACAGACACCCTTCCTCCCCCCCACCCCTTTTGATCAGAGAGATCTGTGTGGCTGAGTCTGCAGAGGGCTTGGATGGCATTTTAATCTGATAAAAATAAAGCCAGGAGCCCCTAGGGTTGCGCAAGCCTGCAGGTCCTTTCTCCGACAGGGAGGCTTTCTGTCGAGATTCCTAGAAAATGGCAGGTTTGCAGCTGGGAAGGGAGGAGGGCCTGAAGCAGCTGCGGGTTGTGCAGGAATTCTAGCGCAAGTGTCAAAAGCTTCAACTGCGTTCCAGGGCTTCTCTGTCCCTTTGACGGTCCCCAGCGTCTTCCCTGCCTTTGCGTCCTGCCTCAGGGTTCCGGGTGCAGGGAGGGCGCCCTGCCTGGCTCTTTCTTCACTCTGGTTGTTCTGTTGTTTGTGTCCATGTATGGAGGCCCTGATCTGAGTCTGCCATTGGGCTGTGGAGGTAAAAGAATGGCGTTGGAGTCAGAACAGGACAAGCCTGGTTGGGGCCTCTCAAAGGCCACTTGTTCCCTTGGTGACATACTCACAGGTAGTTAGGTTGAAGGGGACGATGCAGCGACAGCACTTTAAATGCTACGCATGGGCTCTTGTGAGCAGCTGAATGGGATGGAGATGGATGTCGGTGTCCTAATTCTCCTTGTAGATCTCATGGTTCCGAAGGATGGTGTGTATGTGTGTGTGAGAGACACATAAACACAACACATGTGTCGGCCTTAGCACAAGCGAGCTACTGTGATATTAGACATTAAAATCTTGTTTCAAACATCCCCATATATATATATATATATTGATAAAACTGTCCCATAAATCACATCAACAATTTCTTGATGAGATCTAAGTCAGCACAATTAGTCCTCAGGGAAATGCAAACTGATGTCCCAGTGAGAAGCATCTGCTCCAAGCACAGGAGGACAGTCAAAAGGAAGCCACAGTGAGAGGCAGAGCCATTGAGAGTCCATTGCTACTGAGAAGCTAAATGGTGGAACCTCTGAAAAACCAGCTTGCTGAACACAACCCAGCTCGACCCAGGAAAGCGCATAGATTGTGTGACTGTGTCCCTGGGAACTTCTGTAGTGGCAAAGGGAAGGTGGGTGTCCAAGCCAAGAACGGAAAGACCAGTGGACTGACTGCAGAGTGACCCAGGCAACATGACAAACCCGCCTTTATCCCAGCCGCACTTGCTGGGCTGCCTCCATTAAGGCTTCATGCGATCCTCACCCTCACTTTCTCCCTTTTTAAGATGGAGTTTCATGTAACTCAGGTTTGCCTCAAACTCCCCGAACTCCTGATTCTCTGACCCCGTGGCTCTCAACCTTCCCAGTGCAGGGGCCCTTTAACACACTTCCTCATGTTGTGGTGGACCCCACCATAAAGTTACTTTGTTGCTGTTTTATCACTGTAATTTTGCTGCTGCTGGGAATTGTAAATACCTGATATGCAGGATTTCTGATGCAGAAACTCAACGGGGTCTCGACCTACAGGTTGAAAGCCAGTACTCTAGCCTCTGCCGGGACCACCGGGACCACAGATGTGTCACCCAGGACGCCCCAAGCCCTCTCTGTCTGCTCTTTCATTCTCCCGCAAGCCTCCTCACCCTACACATGTAAACACAGCCCCTTTGCCTTCTTTTCTTGCTCAAACATGGCCAGAAAATGGGGCCTGGTAGTGGGGAGTGGTCTCCTGTCTATCTCAGGCACCTATCCTTATAGTTCCTTTGGTCAGGTCGCTGTGGACTCTGTCTCCAACCTGGACGATGCGCTCTGGGAAGGCAGCCAACGCTGTCTGCAGATCCTAGGCCCAGCTCAGGCCTTCAGGAGGGCTACTGAAATGAATTGCTGATGACCTGGCCACTTCCCCCAGAGGCGGGGTCATTTAACTCTTCCATGTTCTCTAAATGGAGAATGGGAATGACACAACAGGAGAATCTCAGGGACAAATGCCATGCCTAGTCAGGACCACTAGGCCAGCTGGACTCCCCCTGGAACCTTCTAGAAAGTAGAGAGGCTGCTTGGAGTCACAGGAGCTGTTCCGACCCTGTTTTTTGCCACGCTAGGAAAGGAGCCTGAGATAGAACAGGAGCCTGCCTCCACAGGCCACCTCCTAGTTGCTAAGGCAACCAGCCTGGGTGTGTCCTCCCCAGGGGAAGTGGTGGCCACCGCTCACCAAGTAGGCCAGGAGGGGTTTTCCCAAGTAGAAGCAAGGCCCTCAGAGACATATCCTGTGTAACCCACAGTCTCTCACCTGTCTCCACCCAGGAGAAAGCACCAGCCAAGACACCCTGGTCCCTCCCTTCCTTCCCAAGACAGCTCTTTGTAAACCAGAGGCAGGGAGCCAGGCAGCTGGGAACTTGAGTGGCCTCCAACCCCTGCTCTGAGACAGCTGAGTGGGAAAGTGTGGTGGAGTCTAGAAGAGGCTCTAGGGTCTCACTGGAGGACAGTGTGCTCTGGAAGCTATCCCCAGACCACCCTAGCTGAGGTGGCCCACCCACCCAGAGTGTGGACTGAGCGGTGTCCTTTCATGCAGCAGGGTTCCTGACTGACTCTATCTCCCACCCCTGCCAAGGTCTCCACAGGTCCCCGTGCACCCAAATGGTTGACACATCCTCCCACGTGTGTGAGACATCCAGCTGGCTCCTTCTCATTCCTAAAGCCTAAGCCGCCCCTCCGCCCCCCCACCCCACCCCAAACTGGTTTCCGCACAAGGGCAAGAATGGGTACAGCTAAGCAAAAAGTTAAAATAATAAAATAGTTGGTGGGTATTTCAGCAGCCTGTAAGTACAGTGTTGATGAGGATATCGTTTCGATTCTGAAAATAATTCAGCTAGGGGAGTTTCTGGGCAAACAGAATTCACAATATCTATAAAAAGTAGGGGAGTCTGTAAGGCAGGGCAGGGAGGGAGCGTGGGCCTGGACAAGAGTCCTGGGACACAAAGAGTGTCCTGTGGCTGAAATCATGTGTATTTGAGTATACTGTATGTATGATATAAAATAGATCTGTGTGTGCCCTTATTCTAAGGCTCATCCCTGGTGCCCTTTTAGGTTCACTGGGGACATACCCTTCTAGTCTGCTACTCCCACATTTCGACCCCAAAGGCCTTGGATGCTGACAATGGTGAAGACAGATGCAGACGGTAAAGTCTTGTACGGCTCCAAAGCTCCCCCCACAACCCCCCGAGTTCATGGAGGGTGCCCTCAGAACTCTGGTGCCTCCCAATGCCAGAGTACACCCAGGGCCTTTGCTGCCGCTGGAAAAGAGCCAAGCTAAGACAGCGTACGTCCTGGAGAAGAGAAATGTGGAGGGGACTCCCTCTCCTGGGCCCGTGGCCAGCCTTTGGGCTGCCAACTCAGAAAGCCCAAGCGCAGTGTGCTCGCCTTGTTTGCTGAGCTGGTCTAAGCACTAGGCTGGGGAAAACACTTGGATGAGTCACAGCTTAAGGACTTCAGAGGCACAGCGAGTGGCAGATCTTTAGGCCAGCTGTGTCCTCAGCATGGAGGGCCTTCCCAAGCCTGTTGGAATGGGCTGCCAGTAAAATACTTACTTACCTCTTGTTATCCATGGGGCATGGCTCTAGGACTCTCTGTAGACCCAAGTCCATGGATACTCAGATTTCTCATGTTAGAATGATAGAGCGTTGGCATGGAACCAAACACAGTCTTTCATGCGCTTCAAATTGTCTCTAGATGGCTTGTATTCCTAGTGGATTATGAATTCTGTGCTGGCTGGTTTTATGTCAACTTGACACAAATGAAGAGCCATCTGAGAGTAGAGAACCTCAACTGAGAAAATGCCTCCATGAGATCCAGCTGTGGCATTTTCTTAATTAGTGATTGATGGGGGAGGGCCCAGCCCATGGTGGGTGGGGTCATCCCTGGGCTGGTGGTCCTGGGTTCTATAAGAAAGCAGGCTGAGCAAGCCATGGGGAGCAAGCCAGTAAGCAGCACCCCTCTGTGACCTCTACATCAGCTCCTGCCTTCAGACTCCTGCCCTGTGTGAGTTCCTGTCCTGACTTCCTTCCATAGTGATGGACTATGATGTGGAAGTGTAAGCCGAATAAACCCTTTCCTCCCCAACTTGCTTTCGGTCACGGTGTTTCATCATAGCGATAATAACCCTAACTAGAACATATTTTGTGTGAATGATCGCTAACCATATTGTTTAGCGAATAAATGACTAGAGAAAAAATATCTCTGTGAGTGTTCATCATAGGCATACTTTTTTTTAAACTAAATGTTTTTTTTTTATCTGCTCTTGGTTGACTCTACATAGCATCTAGAGCCCACAGATATAAAGGCGTGCCTGTAACATGCTTTGTGACTCTGAAAGTAAAGCAGGCAGGCAGTTTCCCTAAGAGCCAGGATGTCTGCTTTAGCTGATGTACCCTTTGGTATTCTGGGAATTGAAGCTTCCCAACACAGTCTTCCTGAGTGTGCCGTGCAAGGCCCTGTCTGCCTGTGCAGCCTGCAGTTTCCCTCTAAGCACCCCAGGGCAGCCACATCCATGAGTCCTTCAGCTCGCCAGGCCTATTCCTCGAGACCAACTTGCCATGGCACTTCTGTTCTTCCACTTTCACTGCTCGTTCACACATGTGCATGTTACATACAGGTGTGCACTCACACACACATGTGCACACACACAGCTATCTGGAGAACCTGTTTGATTCACCTCTTGCAATGCATCTTTGTTAATAGCATTTATTGCAGGGCCGTGACCACTCTACCACCCAACTACATTCCCAGACCACTATTTTAGAAGCAACAACGCCTTTTAATTTAGCGACAATTGTAGACTTACAGAGCTGCAAGGACAGTGCAGAGTCCCGCACTCCTCCACACAGCCCTGCCCCGACGTTGACATGTTATGTCATCATCACCATATAATCAAGCCAGCCGAGGACGTCCCCAATTCTCCAGTTTTGCTCTTCCCAATTCCAGAGCCAGTGCAGGACCGCAGTGTCTCTTAGGCCACCTTCCAGCTGAGAGGTTTCTGCAGTCCTTTTCGGGTTTCCTGGCCATCGCCCTTTGGGAGAGTCCTGATGACGCCTCTTGGAGCATCCCTCCTCTCGTTCTTGTGTGATAGTTCTCATAGCTGTCACTTTGCTGTGTCGACACAGGTCGTCGCTGTGAGCGTGGCCCCCCACCACTTGAGAAAAACGACATCTGCTAGGGTTCTGCCTCCCTGCCCGTGCACTATGGGTCTGAAATATGCTCCCAAGAAAGAGGACACAGGTCCTCTCCCTGACAAGGTCATCACTAAGAGTCGTAGAGTGGCCTTCTTTCCCATTTCCTTATTTACGGGCACTGACTCTCCTCCCTCCAAGGGGCAAAATTAGCTCATTAGAGAGGACTGGTTCTGATACTCTGAGGAAAACAAAATTTCAGGGGTTGTGTTCTTGATGTAAAAATGACATAATATTTCCTCCCCTCCCCCGCCAACACACACTCAATGCTGTATTTGTACAGAAGCTGTGTACTGCCTGTTGACTTAAAATCACTGTCTGGGGGCTGGAGAAATGGCTCAGCAGGTAAGAGCACTAACTGCTCCTCCAGAGGACCCAGGTTCAATTCCCAGCACCGCTCACAACTGTCTGTAACTCCAAGATCTGATACCCATAGACATACATGCAGGCAAAACACCAATGCACATAAAATAAAAATAAATACAAATTAAAAAATCACTGTCTAGATCATTCACTATCCCTAGCGGAATGTAAGGGTTGCGCAGTAACTGCTATACTGTACTGCTTAGGGAATAATGACAAGAGAAGATCTTTACATGCCCTTTATCAACTCCATTTTTAAATATACATATATATATATAATTTAATTTAATAGTATATACTTTTTGTGTTTTGACGGCATGTATGCAGTGTCCAAGGAGGCCAGAAAATGGTGTCAGACCCCCAGGAACTGGAGTTACAGTTGGTTGTGAGCTAACCTGTGTATGCTGGGAATCGAACCTAGGTACCCTGGAAGAGCAGCCAGTGCTCTTAACAGCTGAGCCACCTTTCCAGCTCCAAACTCATTTTTTTGTGTGTATTTGTCATTTGAGGTTGATTGAGTCCTCAATGCAGGACACAGGTAACAGAACGGGCCTCTCCCTGCTAGCCATTTCATCACATGTGCCAAATAAGATCACAGCAGTCTCTCTTCCTTGTCACGAGGAAGCGTCTTTCTAGCTGCCTACCTACCAGTCAGTATGTGGCAGACACCTCTGCCAAATCTTTATTTATAAGATTGGTTTCATTTAATCCCATGACACTCCTGGAAGTAGATTTGTTCGCCATCTCCACTTAATAGGTGAGGAAACAGCCGTATGGAGGTCAAGCAACAAGGTCGTGGGGGAGCTGAGTCCTCTCTGTCTTGCTCCTGCCTCCAGCCCAGCAGCTGGCTGAACATCTGGGCCTCCATGGAACTAGCTGGATGTAAAGAAGCAGGCAGCAACCCACACATTGCTGCTCCTCGAGGTACCAGAGAGTTACATACGTGGCGAGTGGTCCTGTGCCTCCCACCTTCCTGTCTCTCCTGTCCTGCCAACTGGGAAGGAGGCTCATATGGCAATGACATGAGGCCTCCCACCTCTTGAGTTTCTGCAGGGCAGAAGCCACACAGAAGGTGTGTGTGTGGGGGGGGGGGGGATGTCGTGATGAATGCTCCCAACCGTGAGTGCTGAGCCATCAAGGACAAGAAAACTCAGCCTCTCAGCAATCCATGCTGCCTGGACACAGGTGCCCCAGGACGACCCAGCGCAGATCTGTGAAGGACACAGAGTCTTAAGGGGATAGTGAAGGTACTCTAGCCAGACTGTCCTCATTGAGGAGTGGTCCAAGTCCATAGCAGGCCCTCTCTGAGGTCGAGTCTCTTCATGAATTTGGAGGTGACAATCTCAGGGTAGGGTGGAGAAAGACAGGTGAGACACGGTCATCAGAATAAATTAACCTCCACCTAGCGGAGAGGGGCCGAATGGGCCTGTGCTGTGTGGGGTAAGGAGCCTCATGAGGAAGGAGGAGAGGCTTCCTCTGGAGGTGTGATTGTCACTGTGGGTGACAGGGAGCCTCCTGGTTCCAGCAGAGCCTGCCTGCCTGCAGTGAGTTCTGAATTGGAGGTGGGGTTGGTACTTTGCCTTGGGCTGAGAACTGGCTGAATTTATTTAAGTGATTAAAATCATTTTAAGCTGAGCCAGGAGGATGGCCAGCTCGTGGCCATGGCTTCTGAAGGCTGTGTGGTATACAGGGACCATAGCGACTGAACAGCACTCTCCAGGATAAGGGACCAGAGGAAGTCGTCCTGACATACTTCCACTCAGGTCCCCACAGCGACACACACAAAGGCAGCCTGTGCACCGCTTCTGTGCTGCCAAGGCCTGCAGCTCCCTTCCCGGCCTGCCCTGCTGCCCTGTTTGGGCCCGTGCCAGCATGGCACTGGGTCATCAGGGAAGCCTGTTTGGCAGCACACTTAATTGCAGCCTGTTGCCTGGGCAGGCAGGCCAGGCAGCCACGAGACACTTGGGTGGTGGCCCTTGCAGGCCAGGAGGTGGCTTATGCAGCTGCCCAAGGCCACACAGCTTTTCAAGTCTTTTCTCTGTTTTGGGGACAACAGCCTTGGGGATTATGTCTGAGAGGCAGCAGGGTGGTGTGGGTGGAGAGGTGTGTAGCCATTGGGCTTACACTCATGACAACAGGGACCAGCTGCTTCCGCACGCTAGGTCTCCCTTTCTTTCTCTGCTCATCGGTAGTCCCTCGCAATGACCCCTGGCCCGGGGCTTCAACAGCTCTGGAAATGGTGAGTCATGCAGGGTCTCAGACTCTCTTCCAGGCCTACTAAGATTCAAGGTGGGCCCACAACCTGGGTTCTACTACGTCTTCTCTGAACAGGGTCCTGGGTCTCTTCCTAGGCTCACGTTGATGCATTGAGCTCACACTGTGTTAGAAAATCTCTTGCTGAGAGACGGAGAATGCCATAGGCAAGCCGGAAAGCCAGTAGTAGCAAAAATTAACCGCCATCCCCTGGGTGGCCCTGCCTGTTCCTTGACACCCAGCTCAAATGAGCACCGTAGACAAACCTCTGAGCAGTTTCTCTCTATTGCCCATTACCCTCGGTGGATAAATAGCTTGTTTATGGGTCAGTCTCTCCTGCCTAATGGTGAGGAACTCAGGGGCGGAGTTTTACTTTCCACTGTCCCGTGATCCCTTTCCCTGCCATATGCCTGATCCCTCAGAGAAGTCTCCAGGAGGCTGTATTCTTAGCTTTGTTAACAAACGATGCAAGTTGAGACCACGTGGCCCTATCACACAAACACAACCTGCTTCTCTGTGTGTGTGTGTCTCTCTCTCTTGCTTGCTCTTCTCGGATTGAAGACAGATCTCACAGGGAGAGCACCAAGCCTGGAGACTCACAGAAAGAAGGCAGAGGCTGTCAGCCAGGAGGCAGCCGCCTGCAGGCCAAGCTGCACAGCAGGTCCCGGCTGGCAGGAGCTACCCACCCCTCTGACCCTGGCCTCCATGCAGGTCAGGTGCTAGCAGCCCAAACGTTGGGAACAGAGTTGACTTTAGCGAGGAGGTGGTTCTCGGGGCCATCACACATCAGCCTGTCATGGTAGTGGCATTGCCTTAGTCCTCTGTTCCTCGGTGTCTTCACATGTAACATGTGGCTGAAATGCAGGGCAACACACCCGTATCTGCACAATACTGACCTACTTCTGCTATTTGAGGCTCATCGGTGACCTGAACCTCCTTTGCATCGGACAAGGCATCACTGTGATTTCTCTCTGGAGTCCACTAGACCTCAATTTCCCCATTTGCAAATAAGTGGGCAGACCTGGATAGTAAATGCCCCTCTGTCTTCTGTCCCCAGGGCCTCCAGAGGAGGAGCCAAGAGCCTGGAGTTCTTAGCAGGAAACAGTCACTCACCCCCAGGCAGCCACTGACTGGTAGCAGTGAACCACTGACACGGTGTTCAGCCAACCAGAAAGCTAACCATGAAATCAGGTCCCCTTGTGTTCTGGTCTTCCTTCTGCTTCTGGCCTGAGTTGCTCCACCCAAAGAGAAAGAGAATGGCAGGAAGAATGTGTGGGCCCAGGCCTGTCCCAATGGCCTCTCCTCTCTAGCTCTTCCCAGCTTCTACCTCATCTGGTGAGCAGGCGAGGGCAGGGAGAACAATTGCTAATAACGGCTTTCTCCTGTGTTGGTGTCATGGCTGGACTCTGGCCAAAGGCTAGAATATCCAATAACTATGAAGGCCCAGGCTGGATGGGGTCAGACCTGGAGAGGGGTCACTGGGTGACTCAAGGGTGGCCCCCTGGGGTTCTCACCTCTTAGCAGCTGCCAGATTGAGGTCCCCCACGTTTGTAGTAGATGAGAGACAAGCCCCAGTAGATCCTTGGATCATCACATCCGGAATGGGTCTCAGAGTGCACCTAAATCAATGATTCCCAGGTTTGGCTTCTCTGACCACAAGATTTCAGAACAGAACTGGGAGCTGTCAGAGTGGCTACTCTTTTCTTTCACAGGTCTGGATGTCATATGCCATCTGTGATTTTTAGATGTCATATGCCATCTATCTGTGACTCCCATCTTGCCTCAGATGATAAGGCATGTTATAGAGAAAAAAAAGAAAAGATATACTCTCAGAGTAAATGATAATTCCTAATATATTTTATGTTTCAGTGCACTGTAACACTATACCACAAGTGAGACAGTTTATAGTGAGCCTATAGTATTTGTTGGCTTGTGGTCTTGGAGTCTGGGCTTATGAGATGGAGGGGTCACTGTCTGGTAATGTCCTTCTTGCCATCCCACCCGTGACAAAAGGGCAAAGAGAGAGCAACAAAGAGAGCCAGATGGGATTAAATCCATCATTGTATAAAGAACTTACAACTTTAACTCACTCTTGCAGGGTAGAGCTCTTGTTGCTGAACCACTCTGTAAAGGTCCCGACTCCTAATCCCCCAAAAGATCAAACTTCCAACATAGGAGCTTCGAGGGGCCTCTTCAAACCAAGAATATTTTTTTTTAAATTAAAGTTCCATAGTATGGAAGGAAAAACTCAGACTCTGGCCTTGGTTTTATTTGTTCACAACAAAATCATGAACACTAACAACTTGACCATAATTCAAGGTTAATTAGAAACCCAAGGCTAATGCCAGGTGTAGTCGCACACACCTGTAATCCCAGCTCTCAGGGAGGCAGAGGCAGGTGGATCTCTGTGAGTTCTAGGCTAGCCTGGTTTACAAAGTGAGTCCAGGACAGCCAGGGCTACACAGAGAAACCCTGTCTCGAAAAACAACAGCAAAACCAAAAAAAGGTAGAGAAAGACACCCCAAAACTATTACTGGCCTCCATACATTCATACACCTATGTGCACCCACACACAGTGGGGACTGGCTTTGCAGTGACCAGTGGGGCAACCGGTCATAACAGCACAATGTAGGGTGACTTGACAATATCCTTCTGGGTTAAATGCATGGAGATAGTCACTTGTGGTCAGGCACACTTGTAATTTCAATACAGCTACAGTCTGTCTCAGAAGAGCCAGGGAATCTTGGCTAAGTTTGAGGGTAGGGCAGAGGGATTGCCATGAATTCAAAATCAGCTTGGAGTATATAGCAAGTCCCTGTCTCCAAAAGAAAAGAAAAATGCATGCACATATAACAGGATTTTAATGGCAGCTTTATTTATAATACATCAGACTGGAAACAATCCTAATGTATACACTCTGGTAATAAGGATTTTTAGAGGAAAATAAACATGGGAACTGGGAAGATAGCTCAATCAGAAAAATTTTGCTGCCCAGAACCCATATAAAAATCCGGCACACACTTGTAGCCCCAGAACTAAGGAAGAGGCAGTTTCCTGGGGCTGGCTGGCCAGCCAACCTAATCTAATTGTCTAGCCTCAGGTGTCATTGAGAGAACTTGTCTCAAAAGACAGAGCAGATGGCACCTGAGGAACAACACCCAAGGTTGACCTCAGGCCTCGAATGCCCTTAGAGGTCATAATAAGGATTGCTTGGTCAGGAGGTCAGGAGGCCAGGGGGTCAGGAGGATGAAATGGTGACTTGAGAAAGCTCAGGGGGTTTCCAGGTTCTGGAAATAGTGTTTCTTGTTCTGGGTGTTGGTGGCACAGTGAGTTCATCCTGTGAAAACTCACTGAATAATTACGCTATGCTTCGGTAAAATCCACAGAGAGGGGCAGAGAGAGAAAGGGAGGATGGAGGACAGAAACCCCCAAAGCAGTTAGCCCAGCAGTTCTCATGCCGGTAACTGATCCTGTAGTTCAAACACTGAACCAGCAGGAGATACTGGGAAGTGTCCTGATTATTCAACCGTAAGTGTTAAACAATTCATAGCACACCCTTAATGGAGTCTTATTCGGTCATTATCCATAACAGGGTTGATTTTTATGGACTGATGTGCAATAACCTCTAAGACAAAATGTGAAATCAACAGGCAGACTCAGAAGATTCACAGTGTGCAATCCTCTATGCAGGACAGCATGTGCTCATAGATGGACTGCAGGCACATACGGGAGTCGGGCATTCTGGCCTGAGGGATTGCTCTCTCTAAAGCTGTTATCTATAGCTATTCCAGTCCTACCTCTTGGACCACACTGTCTTTGAGTGTTGGTTGACAAGGGTCTTATGATGTCATTCAGCTTATAAACATATCAGTAGTCTCTTGAGTATGAGTAAGATCAGTTTGGCAGCAAGGGAAGCCTGATTGGCTATCTGGAAGATGGACTACATGTGGGTAGATGTGGGATTGATGCCTGAAGAACCATGTTCCTAGGCACTTCTGCCATCCATGGGATGCAGTCTGAGAGAAGTTCCAAGTCCCAGGAGAGCCATTGCCTTCTATCCTGGAAGAATGAAGCAGGCAGACAGCAAGACTGGGGCAAGGTCATACCGCCAGAGAAGTGATTTGGATCCAGAGCCCCAAGCACATGGGTTTGTACTGAGCAGTTGCTAGGGAGCTATATAGCAGACTCACCCAAAGCAGAAAGAACTGCTTCTGTTAGGCAGGAGCATCATCTGGAAAGCATGGCCAATGACTTGACCTAACACCAGGGCCTAGGGTTCTGGGTGGAGATACGGGGGAGCAGGGAGGCAAGGGGGTGAAAGCAATGTGGGAAGCAATGGAGAAAGAAGGGACAGAGAGTGAGAGGGAGGGTCCCTTCCAGAAGTCAGGGATTCCTGGGTAAGTTTAAGCATCCATATTTTTTTTCCAGTATGAGCCTGGTACACTGTCCAGTTTTTGGAAAATCCTTCCTGTAGAGAGAGGCAGATGACAGAGTGTCAGCCTGGAAGTAGAGAGATTTGCTGGGAAGTGGTGACCATCATTCCAGTATGTCTGTGTAGTAATCTGGGCAAGGGGATGAACAAGCGATGAGAACTGCTGGAGCAATATTTTGGAAGAGCCAGTGATGGCCCTGGTGAAAGAACAAGCACAGAAAAAGGAGTTGAAGGTGAGCCATGTTACTAGGTCAAGAGGCAGGATATCTAGGGCACCCTGCCTGCCTTGAGGACATCAAATTGGGTAAACACAAGCTCACTTCCAAGGATGCTGGATGAGGGGGTACCTGTGGAGTGCTCCAGCACACGAGCCAGCAGGATTGACAGGATGATTTAATGTTGACTCATTACATCAACAGTTACCACATGCTGACATGGATAAATCGGCCTAGCTCCCAGTACCAGGAGAAGAGACAGACAGCACACAAAGAAGCAGCAACGCTGCAGACCATGCAAAGTGCTATGGGGAGTGAAGGTGGAGTCAGCAGGGAGAGGGTGAGGTCAGCTTGAGTCCACAGGTGCGCTGGAAGAGGCTTCCCATGGGAGGCTTGCCAGTAATGTCACAGCTTACACCAAGGAAATAACAAATGCTAAGCCCTGGAGACAGCAGGTGATGTGACAGGTGACCCAGAGAAGGCCTTGATGCTTGTGTTGCTTTTGTGTTATTATAACAAAACACATGAGACCAGGAAGTTTATATACAGAGGTGTGTGTGTGTCTCCAATGGGGGACCACAGGTCAAGCTCTGCTGTCATGCCTTAGGATCTACCACCCTCTTTGCTACACTTGTTTTAGGCTGAATATCTCATTGGATGCGGGACTTGCTGACTGGCTGGTGAAGCCCAGTGTTCCCCTCCCCGCCCCCCCGCCCCCGTCTGCTCCTCCCCAGCACTGGGATTCTGAGTGTGCACCATCACAGTAACTTTTTATGCGGATTCAAGTCTTCATGTCTGCATGGAAAGCTCTTTACCAATGCAGCCACCTCCCCACTTCCTGTATGTTTCATTCAACTCACAGTTCTGCAGCCCAGGAGAACAGGTTCAGCTCACTATCTGATGGGGTGAAGGGTGGGGGATATTCTTCTTGCTGGATTATAACGCAGTAGAGAGGGACAGGTGAAGTGGTCAGAAAGAATGAGCTAGCTAGTCTCTCTCTTTTTTGAGACAGGGTTTCTCTGTGTAGCCTCGGCTGTCCTGGACTCACTTTTTAGACCAGGCTGGCCTTGAACTCACACTGGTCTGCCTGCCTCTGCCTCCCGGAGCCCTGGGATCACAGGCATGCATCACCGCACCTGGCTTAGTCCCTTTTATTTTAAACCTGATAACCTTCCTTAATCCCAACCACCCTCCAAAGACTCCCTCTCCAAATACTATCAACATACAACTCTGGAGATTATTCCCCAACACATAAACTATAGCAACCACACGTGGGAGAGAACAAGTGAGAGCTGAAGAGCAGGATTTCAGAAGGGGGGCGGAGGTGGGGTGGGCCCCCACTGAAAAGTTTAAAGATACCTGGGGACGCTGGACGGGGGGCGAGGCGGGTGTGAACACAGGGAGTCAGGAAGCCAACAGCCGCACCAAGCAAAACAATTTAAACTAGTCTTGAGTGGAAGCCTAACTCTGTTAAACTCCCAAGTGGACAAACAAGTGAATTCATCTTCCAACACTCCCACTGTTACTTTCAACAACCCCTCCTCTCTTTGGTCTACTTAACCGCACTGTCAAGCCAGTGTGAACCTGTGAGGAACCAGGGTTGATACAGACCTTAGTGAAGGACACCTGCTCACCTGTCTAGCGAGGAGGTGGCATGATGCCCGGCTCCCGTCCACTCCTATCAGCTCTGACCTTTCCCACACCTCCACCGGTATCTAGGCTCCGCAGTGAGGCCTCCGGGGACTAGTGGAGGGTTGTCCTTTCGCTGCACTGGGGAGGAGGGGGGAGACGCACGCGTGACTCCCGCCCACCGAAGCCCTGGAGTTGTGTAAGTGGGTAACCACACCTAGAAAGAAAAAAAAGGGTTCGCCGGCTTTGGGTCAGCCGTCACGTAGGCCCGCGGACTCCCCAGTGGGTGGCCTTTGTACGGCCCCTGGCAAGGACGCGCTGGCCTCATTTAGGTTCATGGCAGGTGGCTGGCTGCGCGGCGGGCGTTGCTTTCGCAGCAAACTGCAGGCGAGAGCACTAGAAGGCCAAACCCTGAAGCTTCGGACCTGGCGCCCCGCAGGAAAGGGCGGATGCAGGATTGTCCCTAACCCAAGGCAGCCCCTTCCTGGGCAGGGGTGCGGTCCTTAGAGCCGGCGATCAGCCGTCGCGGTGGGTCCCGCCCGGCAGAGCGGCCCGCCGCGTGCGGCCAGCGCGGCCCGGCGAGCAGCCCTGGCGCGCGCGGGGAGGACCTCGCCGCCGGCCGCCGCCGGGACCTTTCCCCTACTTTCCAGGCCTCGGGCCCCGCCTCCAGCCCCGACCAAAACACGTGCCGCCGCCCGCCCCGCCGGATCACGCCGCGGCCAGGCTCCGATCACGCGGCCCCCCGCGCCGCCCATTGGCCCGCGTCTCGCCGGCCGGGCGCCGACTGGCTGGCCGCGGAGGACACGCCCCCGGCGGGGAGCGGTGTATTTTGGTTTGCCCGCGCGCCCCGCCCCCGGGCCGCTCCCTCCGCGGCGCCCCGCCCCTCCCGCGCCTCGCGGGCCGCGCGGAGGCAGAGCCGCGCGGCGAGGAGGGCGGAGGTGCGCGCCGGCTGCAGCCGCTCGGGACGCCGCCGCCCGCCGCCCGCCCGCCGCCCGCCGCCCGCCGCGCACGTGCAGCCTCCGCCGCCCGCCGAGCTCCCGCCCCGCAGCTTTGTTGCCCGCAGGCCGCCCGGCGCCATGCACTCGCCGGGCTCCGCCGGCCCAGGCGACGCGCGCGCGGTAAGTGACGGGGCTGAGCGCGGGGCGAGGCGGGGGCCGCGGCGACTCCTCGCTGCCGTGGATGCTGGGGCCGCGCTCAGGCCGGGTGCAGGGCCCGCGCGCCCCGGCCGCGTCTGGGTGGGGAGGGGGCGTGTTAGCGCGGCCGCCAGCCTTCAGCTTTGTCTGCGGTCCGCTGCGGCCCCGCCCGGCGAGGCTATTTCCAGCCATGACGTCACCCGAATCCAGAGGAGGACCGCTGTTGGGTGTGGACGCCGCTGGCGGGAACGCGGGGGGCGGGGCCGGGGCGGGGGGCGCGGCGCGAGGGGCGGGGCCAGAGCGGCCGGGAGCGTGTGGGCGGGGCCGAAGCAAGGGCGTGGGTGAGTGCCCGAAGGGGGTGTGGGCGCCTAGCGGGGACGGAAGCACGGAGCGTGGTGGAAGCACCTGGTGGTGGCAGGAGAGGGGGGCAAGGGCGGAGCCAACGCTCGAGGGCTCGGGGAGAGCTGCAGGTGGAAGTGCGGGGCGGGCTCTCAGGGTGGGGTGTGTGCAGGGGCGGGGCCAGGGCTGAGCCGAGGGCGGGGGTGTGTTGAGAGCATCTGGTGGGAGTGTAGGGCAGGGTGGGACCAAACCAAAGGTGTCCCTGGACCGTGAGCCTGGGGTACCTGCAGCCAGCTAAGGATGGCATGAGCAAGACCAAGGCAGGCGTGCGTCCTGATGGCGGGCGTGCAAGAAGGTGGTTCGAGGGGGTGTGGCTGCTAAGCCTGGTGGGCTTGTGGGGGGAGGGCTGGGCGAGGGTCAAAGCGAGAAGGGGCTAGGGACGGAGTGTGTCAGAAGGTGTACCTGACAAACACGGAGCTAGGGAAGTGGCACGTGGGTTTCTGGTGAGAACAGAGCAGTACATGGACTCTAGGGACCCTGTGCATCGTTTCTTAGTTTTGGGGGCTGGACATTCCACTTGATAGATCAGAACCTGCTCCCTGTGATGCCGGATGAGGCCCCTTGCAAAGGTAACCTCTTCACCTGTTCCCTGAAGGGGAATCTAGACCGGAAGTTTCTAAGCTCAGCAGATACGTGTGGAAACGTGTCTGTAGGGTTAAAGGTTCTCTTTTGGAAGGGATGGGTTCCAGCCCCTTCCTTCCTCTCACTCCTTTTGTAAAGGTGGTGTGGTGTACACGATGAGATGCCTTTTCTCGCCCCATCTCCTACAAGTTTCCAGTAGTTACAGTGACTTCGGGTTCCTGAGTCTGCTGAGCAAACGGGCAGCACTGTGGACTCTGCTTGCATGGAACCTAGGTCCAGCCTCTGGGAAATTACGCTTGGGGAAATGCATCCTTCCTTAGGGACACTACTTGCTTGCAGTCTAGAAGATCTTGCCCACCAACTGGCTGCCTAGTTTCATTGGTTGCTTTGTTTGTTTATCTTTCCTGTGACTGTTTCCTACTAACTACTCTGGTGTAGACCGATAGAGTTGGTCTTAATCATTTACCCAAGAGAAGCTTCAACTTAGTAACCTGTTTTGTTTATTTTATAGGGGTGGGGCTTGAACTCAGGGTCCTGCGTGAGCTGGTCAATCATTACATTGTTGAGCGGTAGCCCAGCTTTGAAACCTGAAGGTTCTGTTTTGTTTTTTTGTGGAAACTGTTTTTCAGCCAAGCCCAGTCTTCATGCTTGAAAGTAAAGTTGTGGTGAGCGTTTCATTCAGGTAGCTTTATTCCAAGACAGAATCTGTTGCTGTGTTAAGAGTGCTACACAGGGCTGGAGAGATGGCCCAGAGGTTAAGAGCACTGGCCGTTCATTTCCCAGCAATCACATGGTGGCCCACAGCCGTCTATAGTGCCCTCTTCTGGCGTGCAGGCATATATGCAGACAGAACACTGTATAATATAATAAATACATTAAAAAAATGATGCACATGTCTGTGTAGATCTGCATGCCTGTCAGGGAAGCGTCCTTTTATTCTCCTGAATGCTGTGTTGTGCTGCCTTTAGGCTGACATCATGGACATCTGTGAGTCGATCCTGGAGAGGAAACGGCATGACAGCGAAAGGTCCACATGCAGCGTCCTGGAGCAGACAGACATTGAAGCAGTGGAAGCTCTTGTTTGTATGAGTTCTTGGGGCCAGAGATCACAGATGAGACCCCTCACTCCTGTCTCTGATTCTGGTGATGTCACCACCTGTGCGCTTACGGACACAGCTGCGCCCGATCTACCAAAGGACTTCCATTCTTTTTCAACCCTGGTAAGAGGAGGTAGGAGAGAGAAGCATTTTGGGGACCTGCCTGGAATAGCTTAGGTTAAAATATGCCGAAGAACTTGTCAGGAGACTAACTAATGGTGCTGGCCAGGAAGTTGCCTGTACTCCCATTGTATGAATACCGAAGTGTAGACACTCATCTCTTCAGAATGTTTTCTTTTCAGTGGTGGGTCATAACTTGCCGACAGATGATCAGTGTGGTATGCCAGCCTTTCCTGGGGGTCTTAAGGTAGTAGGGTCTTGAGTTGTCCCAGTGTAGGATGGGGATATGTGCAAAGCAGGGAAGCGTCTGTCCCGACATTCAGGCAGCCTTAGCTTAGCGGAGATGCGTCACCTCTGCCTTCCTGTGGCAGCCAGCTGGTGTGACTTGGAGTTGGTATATCAGTATTTTATTTTTAGGCTTTAACTTGGAACACCAATGAAATTGCTTCTTGCGTTGGATATGTCAGATTGTAGATTGCTAACAGTAGTAAAACTGAGATGTGATTGGTCTGGGCTAGGAACTTGCACTGAAGAAGAGTGTGGAAGGTAGAATGGGAGAGGCATGGGTGGGAGTGAGGACGGGGCTGGTGGGGGAGAGGAAGATGGGCTGCCTTGTAGAAGCCTCTCAGATCTTCAGGCTTGGACTTTTGTGAGGTGGCTGAGGAAGTGTTGGGACCAGTACAGAGAAGCCTGGTTCAGAGGAACCACTGTTTTCTTGGTTTAAGAACCTGAAACTTCATGAAAAGCTTTCATTTTGAAGTATGAATTTGTTTTATTTTTACAGTCCTTCTAGTTAAATTGCAGTGCAATCAGATAATTTCTTTGAAGCTCCTTTGACCAAAACAACCTTTGACACAATGCTATTCTCTCTTTCCTTGAAGTGTATAACTCCTCCTCAGAGCCCAGAGCTCATGGAGCCGTCAACAGGGACCCCTGTTCCTTCCCAAGTAACCAGTTCCAAAGGATGCCTGGTCATCGCCCTTCCCCCATCTCCTGCTGGGCCCCGGAGAGCACTGAGCACCAGGGAGCTGCTGGAGCCAGCCTCAGGGTCGTCCTGCAGGGCTGTGGTGACAAGTGTGATCCGTCACACTGGGGAGAGTCCTGCTGCTTGCTTTCCAACAGCTTCAACCCAAGAACAGCAACCATCAGGCGACAGAGAAGGACAAGTACAGTTACTGGGCCACCCTGAAGCTTTGCAAGACACGCGCTTGGCAGACGGTTTACTCGTTACTAACCCGGTTTCCTGTCAGCCTTGCTTGCACAAGTCTGGAGGCCCGCTCCCCACCGACAAAGGCCAGCAAACAGAATGGCCCACTGCCGTTCAGACCTGCTTACCAAAGAATTCTGAAAGTGACTCATCAAGGAAAACCACCCCTCTGGTTTCAGTCCCTGTCTCCAGTCCCCCTGTCCTTTGCCAAATGATCCCTGTGGCTGGACAAAATGGCATGTTCTCAGCTTTTTTGAAGCCTCCTCCCCAGGTGCCTGCAGGGACTGTCAAGCCCATCCTACCCCAAGCTGCTTCAGTGCCCCAGCCTGTGTTCATGGGTCCGTCTGTGCCTCAGGGAACTGTGATGCTGGTCTTGCCTCAGAGCACCTTCCCACAGCCTGCCACCTGCCCACCCAGTGTCATGGCCATCGGAAATACCAAGCTGTTGCCCCTTGCCCCTGCACCAGTGTTCATTGCCTCCAGCCAGAACTGTGCCCCTCAGGTAGACTTCTCCCGAAGGAGGAACTATGTTTGTAGTTTCCCAGGCTGCCGGAAGACCTACTTCAAAAGCTCCCACCTTAAGGCTCATCTTCGCACCCACACAGGTGAGTGGTGGGCACACACCTTAGGGGAGGAAAGCCCCTGAGCTCCCTGTGTGGGAGGCAGGGGCCTGTGGAGGAGACAATGGGGGCTTGTGATGGCCTCAGAGTGCTCTGCCTCACATTCAGTAAAAACATCAGTGTAGCTGGGAGGTCTGCTCAACCATCAAGGTTCATATTGTAACATGTTTTAAGAGAGCACAGGGTTTTTGTTTTTGAGGAGGTATAGTTACAGTAACCTTAATTTTTTAAACATTCTCTGGCCAGGGTAGCTAACATGCATTTGAAATGGTCTGGTTTGACTGTGAGCTGAATTGCACATTCTCAGTGGCTGAAGTTTTACGCTCAGATAGCTTCATGAGCTGGTGGTTGCCATGCTGTCCAGTGGGGACTGAATGTCACCCAGCAGGGATCACTTCGGTAGATGAGAGCAGTGTTTCTCAGGTGCTCTGTGAGTGGGTGTGCTGTTTGGCATTTTTTTAATGGTCTTGTGGTTATGTAGTCTGCTTTGACTTTAGAGAATCACATGTGTGGAGAGGTCTAGGGTAAAGGATGCTTCAGTAAACTTTTTAAAAAAGATTTATTTATTATGTATGCAATATTTTGTCTGCATATATACCTTCACCAGAAGGGGGAACCAGATGTCATTATAGATGGTTGTGAGCCACCATATGGTTGCTGGGAATTGAACTCAGGACCTTTGGGAGAGCAGCCAGTGCCCTTAACCTCTGAGCCATCTCACCAGCCTGCTTTGTAAACTCTTAGCCATGGAACATTGTTCCGTGGTCCCATTACAATGTCTGAATTGTGGACTAGGATACAGGAAAGGACTGGAGAGAACCACTTCTGTGTTTTTATTTCAAGGTAGTGTTGATATAGGTTGACTTCTAATTAGCTCAGTACGCTCTGGCTGTGGCAGACTCCACTTGCAAAACAGCATGCAGTCCGGTATTCAGACATTCCAGAAAGAACTATTTCTTCATACACTGGAGCCGTGGTTGCCTTAGGATGTGGACCTTACATCTGCCCTGTGAAGCACTTGTCTCCTTGTCAGAGCAACACAGCCTCTTTTGTTCTCATCTGTCTGTTTCCACAGCCTCAGCCCTTTCCTAACCTTTGCTATTGGATCCTTTCCGGGCCTGCCCCAAATCCTCTTTGATGCCCTGGGTCATTGTGCCTCTCCACCATTTCCTTTGTTTCTTCATTCCTGCTTTGTTTTTACATTTTTAGGATTAGTATTGTTATTTTTTTAATTTATTATTTATACAGTATTCTGCCTGCATGTGTGTCTCTAGGCCAGAAGAGGGCACCAGATCTCTTTACAGATGGTTGTGAGCCACCATGTGGTTGCTGGGAATTGAACTCAGAACCTTTGGAAGAAGAGACTGCTCTTAATCTCTGAGCCATCTCTCCTTGTTTTTGTTTTTTAAGACAGGGTTTTGTTGTTGTTGTTGTTGTTTG
>CM053755.1:16889547-17263872 GCA_028658305.1 Pachyuromys duprasi | reverse complement strand
GGGGGTGTGTTCTGTTAGGCCCCAGCTGGACTGCAGACTTTTCCCAGGGCCAGAGCTGATGTCCAGGCTGTCACTGCTTCTCATGACCACACAGTGTCACTGTTGAGAATTGAAACTGGCCCTGGGAAGTCAATCCTGTCCCCGGAGTACCACAAGCAACCACATGCTGTTGCTTCGGGTTCTGGATGTGCAGTTTTAGGGCCCACCCTTCTAGTCCACTGTGGAGCCTCATCCTGAGGCACCACAACGTTGGGGTGCAAGCTATGGACCAACTTCCTCAGGGGGCCCAAGTGCTTCTCTGTCTTTCTAGGGCTCCATGCCCTAGAGAAGACTTCTTCCTTGCCAGCACTGCAAAGGGTTCCCCTGTGTAGCCCTGGCTGTCCTGGAACTCACTCTGTAGACCAGGCAAATTGTCCTCTGACTTCCACATGTGCACCACAGCACGAGCACCTATGTACTGCACACACACAATCCCATGCGTGTGTGTGTGTGTGCGCGCGCGCGCATTAAAATGTAATAAAATACTTCAAAACAAGATGTGGTTCATGCTCTCGATGCTCAGAATCACTGAAGGACACCTTCCTGGCTGTCCAGTGACTACACATAGTCTTCATACGACTCTGGAAGATTAGATTTAGGAACCCCTTCTGTGAAAGAGCCCCCACCATTTGTCTTCTGAAAAACAGAAGTTAGAAAACAGTTCCTATCTGAAAAAGGCTCCTGAGCCCCAGGGAAAGAGAGGGAGGAGAGAGAGTTTATGTGCTGTGGGTGCGTGTATGCCATGACATCCATGCATGTGGGAGTCAGATGACAACCTGCAGGAGTTGGTTCTTTCCCTTCTACCATTGGGCCCCCAGGCATGGAGCTCAAGTTGTCAGGCTTGACAGCTGAGCCATCTTCTTGGCCCTGAAAGAAAAAAATCATTACATTTTATTTCTGCCCAACTCTTTTTTTGTTTGTTTCGGGACAGGGTTTCTCTGTATAGCTCTGGCTGTCCTGGACCTTGTTCTGTAAATCAGAGACCCACCTGCCTCTGCCTCCAGAGTGCTGGGATTAAAGGTGTGCGCCACCACATGCAGCTCTGCCCAACTCTTGACAGAGGAAAAATACTCCATGGACCTGACACTCAGCAGTAGCTGGCCTGGCTACTTCTGATAGACTCCTGGTCGCCAGATTACAACCCGGGGAGGAGGGAAACTCTGCTAGGACAGTAACATCTGTTTATGCATCTCAGAATCTATCAGGGTGGGACCCCTAGGCAAGGTCCTGGGCATCATTCCAGGAAAGGAAGTGGCTCTGGGATTTTGGAACATCAAAAAAGAGGATGCTAAGAGCTTGTCCCAGGCAGCTTTGCCAATCCCTGCTGGTAGAAGTAGTCCCTGCCAAGCTGGCCCAAGACTCCATGAGCAGAGGTCTGGGAGCTTTTCAAAGCTCCGCTCCTGCATCTGCAAAGCCTACCTGTGATTTCTGACCGCAAGGGCTTATGTTTCCTCAACCACTATTTTCACACATCTGGGGGAGAGCCGCTGCAGGGCCAGTGGCCATCAGCGCTTACTTAGACTTTCCCTCAGGGGAACCAGGGTCAGCTCATGCTGTGGCTGGGCTTCGATCCCACACTGCTTAGAGCTGGGCACATGGCTAGGAAAACAACATGGGTAGCTAACCACGGCTGTGCAGTATGGGGCAGGAGTGGGAACCTCGCCCCTGGCCAGTGCAGGAAGGGGCCCCGTGGGGGGCAGTGATACCCAGCCCCACCTCTTGCAGGACCAGCCTCCCCAGAGCCTGACTTTCCCACAGCTCAGCTGTTGGCACACACTTGGTCTGGCGAGCCACTGCTCAGAAGGTCCTTTTTTTGTTTGTTTTAGATCTGAGAACAATGGCTTCTTAGGTTGGAGAAGCTGTAGGCATCTTCATATTGATGAGCATTAACTACTGTGGGATTCTGTTTGTTTGGCTTAGCACCTTGATCTCATTAAGGGATTCCCCAGGAAATGCACAACTCCTGGCTTTCTCTCTCTTTATCCCCCATCTTTCTCTTAATCAGATGAACGTGCCTCTTCCAACACAATACATAAACATTTACAACATCAAGTTCAAAGCCTCATCCACCCTTGGGTAAAAACAGAACATTTTTCATCTCTTTTAAAATAAGCATTTGTAATATTTGTGTTATTAAAATAGAAACAGCTCTCATTTTCCTATCAAAAGCAGTGCTTTGAGCTTCGGTCAGAGACAGTCGCCAGCTTGGGGAGGTTTTGGCCCAACGCTCAGCTGATTGGTAGACACCCCGTGGCTGTGGGCTCTGAATGTAGCACAAGTCTCCTAGCTGCGAACGCAAAGGCACTCTTGTCGAGTCATAAGAGTTCACGGAATCATTTGCAGGTGACAGCAAAGGACTGTGGATGTGGGGACGGGTCCAGGGACCATTCTGCCTTGGTTCCTGAGATACTCCGGGTTGTGCTCTGAGGACTCGTGGGCTGGCAGCTGTTCTCAGGTGAGGGAGGATGCTGGGGGAGGCCTCTGTCTTGGTCGGGTGGCAGGGATGCAACATAAGCTGAGACCTCTGACCTCAGCAAAAGCTGCCACCGTTTCCTCATTCCCTAACCCCTTTTTGGACACAGACTCACTACATAGTCTAGGCCTTAAGGTCTCGATAACCTTGTAGCATTGGCCTGACGTTTGCTGAGATGCAGGCTTGTGCCACTCACAGATCTGTGAGCCCTTTCTGCCAGCTGTTCGGGTGCTTCCTGAGCAAGACCCAGGCCCTACAGGACCCTCACAAGCCTTCCCTCCTCTTCCCCATCAGTTGACTGGGAATGTTTGAAGTTTGGCATCATTATTGTGACCGCCTTCCACCCAAGCAGGGAGGAGGAGAAGAGGGTCATGGCGTCAGCCATTCTGCCAGCCCAAAGGGAAAGTGGAGAGCAGTTGCCATGAAGACCTGACCAGGCATGGGCTCCCTCTCTCTGCTCCAATGCAGGATGGATAAATGCAATGGCAGCTGGGAGATGGCAGGGCTAGAAGATAGCACTGCCAGACTGGTAGGGCTTGAAAGGTCACAGAGAACCTCTGGGATTCTCCCCAGAGAGAAACGGGCCCCAAGAGGAAAGTGAGAGCAAGCTAATGTGATCCTGGGATACCACAGCAGTCTGTGGCCCTCTCTCTTCCTCCTACATCCAAGCAGGGGAGGCTGCTGTGCCGTGGCGTGGAGGCGCCTCCAGCACAAGGAAAAGAGAAGCCAAGGGAGAGTCTGAAACTCAGGCCCCAAGTCCTGCCAGCTGCAGCTCCTTGCTGTTAGAAATGCAGTCTCGGGACCCGCCTAGTCCTGCACACTCAGCATCTGCCTACCATCCGTACGCTCGGGCTCTTCGTGCACACGTGGGAACTGACATATATGGAGTTAACTGCGTCCCTCTGGAGAAGTCTTAGTGTGGAGACTGAGAACATACCTTGGTGGAACCTTCTAGAAGCCTGTGGCACAGATGCCAAAAGGGGTTGACCCTTCCCCACGTGAAAAATGAGTTAGTAGAAAGGACTAGAGGCTCAGAATTGAGTGGAACCTCACAGCCAGGCTCCCCCTCAGAGTGAGAGGAGGCGCCCACACTCCTGCGGCCTGCCTGGTACCTGCTTGCCCTTAGTCTTGGTCTGCCGGGCCAGCGGCAGGACTCTGACTGTGAATCTTAAAAAGATCAGTTTGGAAAGATAGCTGTATTCTAGAAGCGGTTCCCCTCTGGCTGGGTCACAGGTCAAGAAAGGTGCCCTTTGACTCTAGCCCAGCTCACAGGCCTGCAAGGCGTGGTCAGTGGCGGCCGGGGCTGCTCAGCCAGCTCAGCGGCTGTACTCCTGCTCGATGCTCGCCATCAGCTCCTCTTCGGAGTAATCATAGGAGATGGCCGACTGCCCCTCCGGTCTCTTGGGGTTGCTGCTTGAGCCTCTGTGGGTGAGAAACACAGACAAAGGTGGATATCACCTTCAAACCCCCATCTCCTCTGGCAACCACAGTGGTCTTTAAGTGGTCCATCCTAACATCCAAACCAAAAACCTCTGCTCTGGAGACATCCCAGTCTTCCCTACCCAACACAAACACAAGAGACAAGATCATCTCCACTCATATCTACCCTCATGTTCTCACTTTATCCACCAAGACCTGCAATGAAGGTGAGGCAGGCAAGTTAGATGCCAAGGCCCATCGAGGTTCCTGGCTGACCCTCCAAGAACAGCATCCAGGATGGGGGTACATCTGCTTGTAGATCTGCCTGCTGCCAAAGCATTTGCCTTTCCCACACTGTCTACAGGGCAAAGGGGAGCATCCAAATGCTTTGGAGGAGGGCAGATCTCAGCTGGCTTTGATGCACGGTAGCCGTGTGTCCCTAGACCAGTCATGTCCCTTGCCCCAGTCTCTGTAAGAAGAAAGGACTGCATCCCAAGACAGACCTGAGGATGGCTGAGGTGCTGCATGTGTCTAGTACAGAAATGAACACTTAGGAGGGGCTGCGCGGGAGCAGCTGCTTGTGAGCTGTTTGCAGCCTTGCAGGCCTGGAACAATAGAAGTGGCTTCCCTTCCTGCTCATCCCCCACCCCACCCCCCAGCCTCTACTGACTGCGGTGTTTGTGTGTGCATGCGCATATGTGTGTAGGCACTGATACCATGGTGCACATAGAGGACAGCGGGCAGGGGTTAGGTTCTTCCCTTCCATCGTGTGGGTGCTGGAGACTGAACTTAGGTTGTCAGACTTGGTGGCAAGTGTGTTTACCTATTGAAGTGGCTTGCTGCCCCCCCCCCTATTTTATCTCTATGGCATTGCACATGCCAGGCAAGCACTTTGCCCCTGGACTGCATTCCCAGCCCCCTGAGGAGTTTTAAAGGAAGAGTCCAGGGCCCCCTGACACCACTTGCAGAGTTTGGGGTAGGGCTTGTTGATGTTACTGTTTATTTGTTTGCTTGTTTCAAACAGTGTCTCACTGTGTATCCCTGGCTAGCCTGGAACCTGCTACATAGACCAGGCTGGCTTGAAACTGTCTCTGCCTCCCCACTGCTGGGATTAAAGCTGAGGGACCAACCTGGCAGCAGGAGTTTTAAGTGTATTTTCCTGATAACTGTTTTGGAGCAACAGGTGGTAATGTCGCCATCTAGGCTGTGAAGGAAGTCCTCACAGCAAAGGACAGCCTTACGGATAAGAACTGTGGGTAGAGCAGGGCACCTGAGTATACCTGAACAAACCTGAAGAGTCCAGAATGGCCGCGGAGAAACCAGGTCATTTAGGAGGAAAGGAAAGAGGAAGGGAGGGGGCATGCAAGCCAGGAGGGCAGGTCAGAGCTGCATGAGGGCGCAGCTCTCCATGCTGAGAGCCTCTCTGTCTTGGGAGAAGGTGGGGATTGGAGGACTCTAAGTGGCTGGAACTGAAGCACTTCAGGCTTCCAGAGGACATGGACCTCCTCCCTATACTTACTCAGAGGCACAGTGGTCTTCAGGGTTGTCCTTAATCTTGTTTTCTGGGGATACCTTGAACAGGAAGACAGGAGAGGCATCAAAAAAAATTGTTAACAGTGTAGTGCATTCACACCCCGGCTTTATGGAAGAGACAGCCGCCATGTTTAACAGGGTCTATGAACATGAGAATGGGGAAGCCTCCCTCCAGCTCTGGAGCCCCAGTTACCCATTTTGCAGTCAAGAAAACTGAGGCTGTGGGAGAGACTTATGAAACTCATAAATAGAGAAACAAACACATAAAGGAAACAGTGGTGCTGAGGTCATAGCTCTTTGCTTCCTAGCTACTACCTGTTATGGGTGCATTCTGTCTCTCACCTCCAGACATCAGTGTCCCAATGTCCCCAGCCCTAGACCATCCCATTCCCACCTGCAGGGTCATCCCACCCACCCTCAAGAGCCTTGTGCCCTCCCTTCAGCAAGTATTCATGTTTAACCTGGACACACACCTGTAATTCCAGCATTTGGGAAGCTGAGGCAGGGGGACTGCTGTGAGTTTCAAGCCAGCCTTGGCTTAAGAGTGAGAACCTGGGGGCTGGAGAGATGGCTGAGGGGTTAGGAGCCCCCGGCTGCTCTTCCAGAGGTCCTGAGTCCAATTCCCAGCAACCGCATGGTGGCTCACAGATCTAGGATGAGATCTGGGGCCCTCTTCTGGCATTCAGGTGTACATACAGACAGAACATTGTATACATACTAGATAAATAAATCTTTAAAAAAAGAGAGAGAACCTGTCTATTTAAACAACTAAAACAATAACTTTAGAAAAACAACTGTGAGCAATACTTACATTGCTTAGTAACCTAAAGCATTTTGTTGTAACAGCTTGAAGGAACAGTGATACAAAGATAAAGGGGGAAAACCCTAAAAAACGTCTAGGGCCAAAGGCTCAGGTAAAGACTGGTCCCCTGGAGTTAAGAATGAGACGGGTGAGAAGACAATAGACTGCTCAGTGGCGGCCTGGAGACTGTCAGAAAGCGCCAAGGACGCGAGAGCCGTTGTGAATTCGTAACTTTATTTCTAGAATCCATCAGAATAAACGAAAAAAAATTCAGACAGTTTATCAACCCTTACCTTTTCTGGGGAAAATGTGTGTGTGTTTATGTGCACGTGTGTACATGTGTATGTGTGCAGGTAGGGGTGCAGTGCGTATGTGGTATGCATGAGCCTCCAGGTACAGGGCAGGCTGAAGTTAAGGGTCTCTCACTAAACCCAGAGCTCATATATTGGCTAACTGGCAGGCCAGTGAGCTCCAGTACCCCCGTCTCCGTCACTAGAGCACTAAGTTCCAGGTGTGTGTCACCATACCCGGATTTTACATGGGCGCTGGGGATCCGAACTCAGGTCCTCATGTTCACACGGCATACACTGTGCTCACTGACCTTCTCCCAGCCTCCAGAAAGGATATTTTAAATTATTTGGTTTTTCTTTTTTACATCTAGCTAGGGGTTGGTGGCTCAGTGGTTGTGATGGCTATTTTTGGTTGTCAACCTGACCACATCTAGAAAGAACTATAATCCAGAAATGGAGGGCACACCCATGAGAGACTTTTTTGCTAGGTTTGAAGTGGGTGAATCTGCTTCTCGTCTGGACCTTTGAGGCACGAAGATGTGCTGCCTTAGATACAGATCTTGAGGCGAGAAGACACACCTTTTTTGTTGTTTTAGTTTTTCAACGGCGATGCGTTTCTTTGTGTTGGCTTGGCTGTCCTAGAACTAGCTCTATAGACCAGGGAAGAAATACCTTTAATCTGGGCCTCACCTTCTGCTGGAAGTCCACCCTTCACATTCACACCAGTCTGCTTCCCTAGAGCTTTCAGTAAGTTTTACTGAACCACCCTGCAGCCATTTTTGTTTTTGTTTTTTTTCCCTGATGAAATCCTCTTACATGGACACCTATTTCTTCAGTTCCGTTTCTGTTGGAGTCAGCTTTTGCTGTCATCTGCTCTTCGGCTTCTCTCATTAGGAATTTAAGGTTTGTTATGGTTTCTATGATCAGGCAGGTGACAAGATCCAAGATGGATTCCAGCATCAATGTCCACCCCTGGACCTGGCCGCTCAGAGAAATACGTACTCGATGAGAATGGGGTCACAGCCTTCCCCGGAGGCAGCTGGAACAAAACCCTATTTCCAGGTGAACTGTGCTCTTAGAAGTGGGAGCAGAAGAGGCATGCTCTGGCTGTTACCCTCATGGCTTCCACTTGTCTCATCTGTTCAGTTTCCTCCTCTGTCTCTCTGTGCCTGTGCTTTGATTCATGGCACTTTCTCCTGCTAGTTTGTTTAAACCTTAAACTTGACCTTCACAGATGGGAAATGCATTAGCTCCCTCCTGGAACACGCAACCTGACAAAGCCAGGAGCTTGGAGCCTCCTGCCCCAGCCCACTGGATGCCTGCTACCAGCTGTTCACCCTCACATCTGGACCAGCCAGAGCCTGTGCTGGGGCCATGGGAACTATGCTAAGCTCAAGGTGTGGGTGTCCACCCTGGGGTGGGAGAAGGCATATCTTCCCTCACCATCCCAGGAAGTCTTTAGAAAAGCAGCACAGCCATGCAAGAAACAGAAAACCTAAGGAGTTGCAAAGGACTATCTCTCTGACTCTAAGACTCTGAGAGTCTCCTCTGAGTCTTACAACTGTGTGTGTGTGTGTTTGTTTGTAAGGGTGCATTTTCTTTATATACCTATATGTGTGTGCACCTGTGTGTAAGATTTCAAAGGTTACTGTTTACTTTCTACTTTACTTATCAAAACATATCCTGCTTCTTTTATGGAATGTTCTCCCATATTGAGCAGTTTTGTGTGTATAATGTATACCTGTGCACAAATCTATTATATACACAGTTGACATCAGACACTGCAGATGGTTGAAAAACACGACTTCATTCATTCTGAATAGACACGTGTAGATATGCATTCACACCTACTAAACCATGGGCGTAAGCAACGTCACAGCGCCTCCCTCATACACACACATGTTCTAGTCCCTGCTCCTACTAACGCCCTCCTTCCTGCCCCTCCCCCAGGCAACTCCCCATCTGTTCTGCCCTTGTAGAGCGGTATCCAGAGGAACGGAAGCCTCAGCGTGTACTCCTTAGCAGCTGGCATCTTTCCCTTAGCGCAGGGATGGTGAGGCCACCCATGCTGTCAGAGGCACTCCTGTTCGCTCCCGCATGCTTATATGTTGCTTTCTTTATGAATTATCTTTCTCTGAATCCTAGCTTGGTTGGTTTGGTTGATTTTTAGTATTTATTTATTTACTGTGGAAACTTGAGCACATTACAGACAGAAAAGCCTTAAGGGACCTCCAGTACCTAACCCAGGGGAGAGTTTACAGGATTCTGCCAGTCAGCTTCTGCTCTTCACCACCAGAGGGCACTGGTCTTCCAGGCTGGTGGTCAGGGTCAGGTGGCCTCTTGGGAGGTGTTCCTTGTGGCTTCCCAGAAAGCTCCAGCCCTCCATAACCACCACCAGACGCCAATAGCAAGGGAGGCACATGAGTCTCCATTCCTGACCCTAACAGAGCTGGGACCCCATGGAGGGAGCAAGGCCATCTGTGCCTAGGAACTGCACATCTGGCTTCTTAAAATCTTATTCCTGGTATCCTGCGGTTGATCTTTCAGGATTGTTTCTGGTGGGCACGGTGGTGCACGCCTTTAATCCCAGCAGAGGCAGAGGCAGGCAGATCTTTCTGAGTGGGCCAGCCTGGTCTACAAAGCCAGTCCAGAACAGCCAAAGCTATACAGAGTGACCCTTTTTGTTTCATTTTTGTTGAGTCCAGCGTCTGTAAGTCCTTCCAGTGAGTCTACTGTGCAGCTGAGAGCTCCTTGCTACGGCTCTCCCAAGATTTTACAGCAGTGGCAGCCATGGCCATCGCCCTAAAGTCTCGGCGCCCACCCCCTTGGCTACAGCAAATCCAGAACTTTTCGAAAGCAGTGAGCAGGGTGTCATTCGGGCCCAGGAGAAGGTATCTCTGTTCTACACAGGCTTGTGAGTACTTACACCACACACACACACACACACACTCACACACACTCACACACACATTCACACACACTCACACACACACACACACACTCACACTCACACACATACACACACTCACTCACACACACACTCACACACACACTCACACACACACTCACACACTCACTCACACACACACTCACACACACACTCACACACACTCACACATACACTCACACACACTCACACTCACATACACACACTCACACACACTCACACACACACACTCACACACACACACTCACACTCACATTCACACACACACTCACACACACTCACACTCACACACACTCACACACACTCACACATACACTCACACACACACTCACACACACACTCACACACACACTCACACATACACACTCACACACACACACTCACACACACACTCACACACACACACACTCACATACACACACACACTCACATACACACACACACGCACACACACACACACTCACACATACACTCACATATACACACAGTGGCAACAATCCTCTCCATGGCTTCCCTAGGTCACCACTGACCTGGGTTTACAAGGCAGAGGAGGAAGGTAACAGTTACTACCCAGCCCTGAAAGCACCGACTGGATGGTGTGGGTATTGAACCGATTGCTTTTCTACAAGTGCTCTCCAATGTCACCAGTGCAGCCTACTCTGGGACTGTGATGGTCCAGTGACCCTCCCCACCATGGCACCGTGACAAACATGTGAAAAGGTGAGAGAACACTTCAGTTCCCTGACCCTACCCTCCACTGATGAATCGCTAACATATGGCTCTTTTACCCAGGAAGAGGCCATTGACTGGCCTTCAGAATTGCTAAACAGCTTTTAAAAACGCCAATTCATAGCTGGGTGAGGTAGTGTACGCCTAAAATCCCTGCACTCAGGGAGGCAGAGGTAGATGGATCTCTGTGAGTTTGAGGCCAGCCTGGTCTACAAAGTGAGTCCAGGACAGCCAAGGTTATACAGAGAAACCCTGTCTTGAAAAACAAAACAAAACAAACAAACAAAGCCCCCACTAATTCAAACCGGTAGGTTTACTCAGTTTTCACACAGTGCAGCATTTGAAGTTTCTAATATCCTAAGTAATACCACTGATGTTCAAGTTCTTGTGACTCTGGGAAAGGATTTTGGCCTTGGGCACTTCATGTGGTCATGAGATTAAAAAATTAAACCAAAACAGTACCAGGAGAGGGGGTTGGGTCCGTGACTTAAAGGCCAGGAATTTGATAGACTGTCTCACACCCCTTAAAATATGTAAGAATGCCATGCGGGGAAAATATGTTTATGAGATGGGTTAAGTAGCACAAATCAAAATGGAGTCACACATACACACAGGTACACATAAATAAGAGTTCGTAAGCTTATCCCTACCTTCAATTTTTCTTATAACTCTCAGTTTGGCAAACCCAAAACATAACAAATAAATCCAGCCTCAAAAACTGTCTGAATTGCTAGGCATGGTGACACACACTTGTAATCTAAGTACTTTTTTGATCTTGTACTCCATAAATAAATACAATTATTATGTCATTAAAAATGAAATATATTAAAAATATGGGTGAACATGGAAAGAATTAATATGACTGATACTTAAGTACTCATTAAAATGTTAGTTAAACCTGTATCTGTTATTTTTGAAATCATTTGTGCCTGTCTCTGGATCTGAGCAGAGTGCAGTACCCTCTGAGGCCAGAAGGGGGCATCAGAGCCCTGGGAGCCGTGGTTCTCAACCTGTGGGTCACACCCTCTCTGGGGGTCAAATGACCCTTTCACAGGGGTCATATCAGACATCCTGCATATCAGATATTTACATTACAATTCATAAGAGTAGCAAAATTACAATTATGAAGTAGCAACTAAAATAATTTTATGGTTGGGGGTCACCATAGCATGAGGAACTGTATTAAAGAGTCAAAGCATTAGGAGGGTTGAATACCACTGCCCTGGAGGGAGTAACAGGGAAATATGAGTGGCCTGTGATGGGAACTGAACTCAGGTCCTCTGAAAGACCAGGAATAACTCAGAACCACTGAGCCATCCCTTTGGCCCTCTAGAACTGGTTTTTTGTTTGTTTGTTTTTAAATAACCTCCAATATAGGGCTTGGGAGAACTGGCGAGCTGACCAACTCAGCTACCACCCAGGCCCAGATCCAGGGCTTTGAATTGGTCACCCTAACATCTACCCCATTCGTGGACTGCTAGAGCATGTGAAGATCCTGCAGATCCAAAGCTGCAGGATCTCAGGACACAGGCAACAACAGGATTATCAGAGGACTCTGGTGAGGATCCAGTATGGATGGTGTAGCAGAAGCCGGAGGCCTTGAACCAGACCAAGGACTCATTGCAGTGAACATTTGAAAGTAAAGATGTTCAGAAAAAAAGGGTATATTGTGTGGCACATTGTGACATGCTACAGCTTCCATGACAAGATGTATGCTTTTGGGGGGGGAGGGGCAGTTCCAAGGGCGGAGGATGGACACGGTCAGGGGGATGAGTGGGATTGGGGCGCATGATGTGAAATTCACAAAGAATCAACAAAAAGTAAAATAATAACGTTAATAATAGTAACATCCCATGTAACATCATATTCAGGATGATGATTCCAGGATATTCATAATCAGTATCCAATCAACGGTGGCTGCTTTTTGTGTTTTGTTTTCTTGTGGAGTGAAGATTCAGAGTCAAGGCCTTTGAACATGCTAGGCAAGCCCCTTACTACTGAGCTGAACCTGCTTAGCCCAGTGTTTAAAGAAGTGTTTAAATGAAGGCCCTCAAAGAGGGCTTCATTTAATCTTGATGTTCTCTTATCTAAAGAGAGAGAGAGAAGCTGGGCTCAGTGGCACACACCTGTAATCCTAGCACTAATTTCTGTGAGTTCGAGGCCAGCCTGGTTTACAAAGTGAATCCAGGACAGCCAAGGCTACACAGAGAAACCCTGTCTCAAAAAAACAAAACAAAATTTTTAAAAAGAGAGGGCCAGAGAGATGGTTCAGTGGTTCAGAGCACTGGCTGCTCATCCAGAGGTTCTGGGTTCAATTCCCAGCACCCACATGGCAGCTCACAACTGTCTGTAACTCTAGTTCCAGGGGAGACGACATCCTCACACAGATAGACATACATACAAGCAAAGACACTGATGCACAGAAAACAAATATTTTTTAAATGAAAAAAAAACTTTTCCTAAGGGTTAGAGGGTTGTAAATATAAAGATTTTTTTTCTTCTTTACTTCCTAATAAAGGAATAGGACTAGTGTATTCATGCCCAGTCAAAGGATCCTTTGCTTGGGGAGACATCCTCTCAACCATTTTGAAGGAAGGCCTCCTTCCATGGATGATTCTTGACTGAGCGATTCCTTTCTGTCTCAGCAGTGAGTTGCTGATCCAGAGCCCAGTGAGGTGAGGAGCCCCCGAGGGGATTGGTCACAGATGGGCGAAGCTACCCAGCACATCTGCTTGAATGCTGAGTTCCGGCATGTGCAGCGTTTTTAGAAGCAGGGTCTCACTTTCTGACTGTCTGTCTTGATGTGAGCACTCTGTTAGGACTCTGGGATGCAGCCATGGCTGTCCTAGAACTCACTCTGTAGTCCAGACTGGCCTCAAACTCACAGAGATCCACCTGCCTCTGCCTCCCCAGTGCTGGGATTAAAGGTGCGCACCACCACTGCCTGACCACCATTTATTTCTTGAACCCACCTCTTCACTCCTCTCTCTGCTACCGATTGGGTCCAGGACTTGGTCAGCTGGACAGCAGGAGTAGCCCTGGTGGATGACGGTGCCCCAAGCTTGCTTCTGTCTGAGCCTCCCCTTCCTCCAGTGTTGAGTAAGCTCCCCAGCAACACAAAATTCTCACTCTCTTCTGCCTTCAAATACCCACTTCATTCTCAATAGAGTCCACACCCCCTGACACAGCAAGACAGAGATGCCGAAGACCTTTTCCTCCTACACCCCAGCTAACCTAACCCTACCCACCAGCATCAGGTGAACACAGAACTCCTCCTCCTCAGCTCTGCTCACGTCCTCTGACTATTTCAGACTCAATCTGCCCGTGCAGCTGGCCTGTCTCTCACTCCTGTAGACCAGCAGACCGACTTCTCAGCAGTGCGTTCTACACTTGATCTTTGGACTTGTCTTCCCCTGTCTGGGACTTCCTGTCTCTAGGATGTTCTTCCAGGCTGAGACTCAGCAAGATAGAGGGGAAAATCCATTCATTTCCTAATCTTTGAAGTTTCCCAAGCGCTTGAAAATGACAGTGAAAAATTGCTTCCTTGCTCTATCAAAATCTCCCCCGAATCCCTCGGCTGTTTGTTCAGTGTTGGCGTTACATAACTGAAGGCTGATGTAGTCTTAGAGGAATCCCATTATATAATTCAGTCCTCACTAAAGCTCACTTGTCCTGTTATAAACTCCATCAGGGCAGTGGGGAGGAGGGATGGGACAGAGAGAGTGTTACACCTGGGGTTTCCCAGTGGCCTTTCCATGATGCTGGCCTGGTATCCTGGCCCAGGAAGACTTTCCCTCCACCCGCTGCTGGCAGGCAAGGAAGCCTCCTGCCTTGTGGCCTCCTCTTCAGCCAAGAGCCGCTAAGACCCATTCTTAGCAGCAAAGATGTGCCAAACCAGAGCATTGGTTATTCATTATTTTTCTAGAACAGCGGGGTTGTTATTACAAGTGTTCAGCAAGAGAGAATAAGGAAGCTAAGAGAATCAGAGCATCTTTAAAAATAGCTTGCAACATGGGAATTGCCTGACCAGCCAAAGATCCGGACATGTCCGACTAGGCAGGGTGTTTTCCAACCACTGTTTTGCAGGTGATGCACCTACTTATCGCCTCCTTCCACCGTGTCCCCTTAATGGCCAAGGCAGAGGCCCCTGCTGGTCAGTTCCCAACTGGGTTGCATAGATGCTGCAGCTGGATTGCATGCAGCCCCGCTGGGAAGGGAAGGCGAGCCGTGGGCCAGAAGAAAAGTTCTAGATGTTTCCGCCAAGTGCTGTTTGTGCTTGCTCCTTTAAGACTGTCTCTGTAAGCCACCCCGAAATAGAGACAGTAGCGGGCACCCACCCAGGAGGCAGAGTGAGAATAGGGTGGGGGTACGGAAAGGACACAACGCCCTAGGATGGATCAGGGGAGGCACTCAGGGTGAGTTGGGGACAGAGGCTCCGAGGGAGGGAGGGAGGCCTGGGTGGGGAGACTCTGGGGGTGCGGATGGATGAGTGGAGGGACAGGCGTCCACACTCACCAAGGGCGGGAGCCGGGCGGGGCTTCGTGGGGTCGGCTCCTGGGCCCCCCAGGCCTCCGACTCAGCCAGCAACTGGTCCAGCAGGCGCAGGGTCTCCTCTCGGCCGCCGGGGGGCGTCGCGGGGCGGGGGTCATGGCGGGTCTCCTCCTGCGCCGCTGCCGCCCGGGCCTGGTCAGTCGAGCCGCCCTCCGAGACTGTCTCTCCCGGGCCCGCCTGGCGCCTGGTAGGGCTGCGCCGTCGCCTCGGGATCCGGCCGCTCCGGCTGCTGCCGCTGCCCATGGCGCGCACCCGGCCCGGAGCGCGCAGCCGGGGAGCCAGGCCGGACTAGGGCGGGAGCACGGCGGGCCGGACGGGGCGGGGGAGCAGCGAGGGGGGATTCCGGGAGGACTGAAGGGGGGGGGTGCGATGAAGGGATGGGCGAGGGGGTGGGGCGCGAGGGACGCGGAGATGGGAGAGACCCGGAGGCAAGGGTGATCGGGGAGCCTGGAAGAGGTAGAGGCCGATGGGGGAGGTGGGGAGATTCTCCGGGGGAGAATGAGAGGATGGGGCAGGTCGTGGGGGTAGCTTCGCGGAGCGGGGTGGTGGAGATGAAGGACGCCAGGGACGGGAAGAAAATGGGGAAGGTGATCCTAGAGGGATGAGGAGACGGTGGGCGTGACTGGCCCAGAGACCCTCAGGAGGTGGGAGGTCGGGGATGGGGTGGTGCTGGAGGGGGTGGAACCGGGTGAGCGTTGTACGGGAGCCTTAGCGGGCGGGGTAGGTAGAGCGGTGGAAGGGAAATCAGGGTGTGAGGATCCTCTTGGGGAAAGTTGGGGGGAGCCTCATGGAGCATGGGTGGGGGTAGTATTGGGGGCAAGGGGAGCAGGAGAGCAGATGAAGAGGGCTGGGGTCAAAGACAGGAATGCTTGCCGCAGAGACGACTGTCAGGGGAAGGGGCACCTGTCAGGGGAAGGGGCACCTCAGGGGTGAGGATTGGAGAGCAGTTTTGGGGAAGAGGGGGTCGCTGGGACTTGCGGTAGAGGTGTGAGAGGGCGGAGGCAAAGAGGGCGGGGGTGGGGGCAGAAAAGGAGCACCAGGGATGTGAGAGAGAGAGAGAATGTCCAGGGGAGGGGAGCGCTTCGGGGTGGCCAGCCGGAGCGCGGGTTGAGGGGCGTGGACCAGGGCCCGGGGCGGGGCCCGCTGGAGAGGCGAGTCCCGGACAGCGACTCCAGGCTGAGAGCTAAAACTCCGAGGTGGGCCTGTGAACCTGGGAGGGAAGGCTGCGCCGGAACCGGGGCGGTTAGGCGGTGGAAGGCCGGACCCCGGGGCGGGACGCGGTGAATTTCGAGGTCGAAAGGCGATCTTCCTTCTCACCCTGTCTGGCCTCCGATTGGGGGCCCTCTAGCAGGTTCGCCGCAGGCTCTGGCTTCCTTTTCTTCCGGTATAGGTCTGGTTACTAAAGCTTTCCCAGTAAGGCTCCTACAGGCGACGCTGCTCGGCTAGATCTGTGCTTTTGTGGGGCGCTTACCTGGAGGCGGTTAGAGGTACCGGAGAGAGCATGCGGATGACTTAGTCTGGCTCCTGTAGAGTCTAGAGGAGCGGACGGTTTTTTTCATCTCTCAGAGCCTCGGAAAGGAAGCAGAAATATTTTAGTGGACCTAGTAACCAGCCTGTCACTCAGTGGCCTCCTCACGTTTAGACTGCCTCAGCCAAGGCAGTCACCTCAGATAGAACAGGAAGGAATGGGACCCTACCAGAACCAAGATACACACCCACCAGCAGGCTCTCTCTCTCTCTCTCTCTCTCTCTCTCTCTCTCTCTCTCTCTCTCTCTCTCTCACACACACACACACACACACACACACACACACGTGAGAGACTAAGCTCTGGAACCTCTTCCCCCCAATAGTAAACACATTAGGGAAACAATGGGAAACAAAAGGGAAGTAATGCTTCCTACTAAGCGTGTCTGTGAGGAGGGGTGGACAAGAGGGCTACTGATCATAATTCTAGCCTTTGGTCACTGGCTCTTTAAAATGAACAAAGCTCTTATTTTTTAAGTAAACTAATGTCATCTAACAGGAAAGGTTCCAGCTCTGGAGAATGAGTCCTTACCACAGGCTGGTTCTTTCCCTGCGTCCCTTCCAGCACTTTCCAAGGCAGGGTGATTTAAATATCCTAAGTTTAGCTTTCTCTGGTTTTGACTGATAACCAATAACCCTGATCCATACTGGCAGACCCATTGTGAAAGCGGAATTTTCGGCTAACCTCTCCCAACTGTGGGATGAAAGTTTACTATTTCCATCGCCGCAGGAGTAAGCATGAAAGACCTACGCCCACGAAAGTGGAATGAACATGAGGCCAAATCCATGTCTGTGTGTCTGTATTACCAAGAGAACTAGAGAGGAGCAAGTGTTTTCGGCAATTCTTCCCTTTCCCCTTTTTAATGGGATTTCTTGGTCATCCAGCTGTCATGGATGGGCCAGATGCATGACTTGATGACATTGGGGCATTCAAAGTGCATAGACACGTCTAGGTTAGAGATTACTGACATAAGTTTTCTTGTTATGAAAACAAATCTCATCTTGAAACTCTTCAAGCCTGGAAAAAAAAAAACTCAGAGGGAAAAAAAACTTATCTTGAACGAAGTTCAATACAGTTTAATCATTTAAAAGAAAACATGTTTTACTCCTGCCCAAGTCATGTGACTCGGAGTTTAAATATAGCCGGAGCTCCTGTTCTCCAGTGCAGCCAAATTTTTCTGGCCACTCTTGACTTCAACTGTTTTCCCTGGACTTGTCTCCTTAGCTGTGCTTGCACAGGAGCCGTGCCAAAGCCTGCGTTCCTTCTGAGATCACGGATAGTGTCAGCCACATTTGGAGTCCTGGCTTCTGGGAGAGAGGCTGAAGGACCCAGACTGAGTGGGAAATCAATGCCTGCCTCAGCATTCAAGAAGTAGAGGCAGGGCAATTAGGAGTTCAGGGTCATGTCTGGCTATGCATAGCAAGTTTGAGAGGCTAGTCTGGACTATGTGAGACCATCTCAAAACCAAACACAACAGAACCCACACTGATACTGATCTAGTTGACAGCCTCCAAGATCCCCCAGAGAGTTAGATCCAAGAATCTTGAAGAATAAAATATAGGAGTGAAAGTTGCAGACAGGAACCCCACAGCCGCATGGAGACTTTTGTTTTGTTCTGTTTGAGACAGTCTCACTTTGTAACTCTGGCTGCCCCAGAACTAATTATGTAAAGGAGGCTAACCTCAAACTCACAGAAATCCTCCTGCCTCTGTCTCTTGAGTGCTGGGGTTAAGTCAAAATGATAAATTATACAAAAGGTAAGAGAGTCCTCATGTGGACCAATACTTTCCACATTCGTAGCTTGTTAATATCTACATCAACCCCACAGTGGGGCATTTTGTTACAGTGAACACTAAACAGATAATCATTGTTACCTAAAGCCTATCTCTTACATGAAAGTTTACTCTTGTTGAATATTCTTTAGGTTATAATCCCACCAGGCGGGCCTCATACCTAGACATCTTTCTATAGGAATTATGGGCAGTTGCTGGTGATAGTAGGTGCAGGGTGAGGTCCAGCTTGAGGGCTTTCTGATTAATTCTCAGAAGTCAAGAACCTGTGCTGGTTAATTTTTTGTCATGAACTGGTTTATCTGGGAGGAAGAAACGTCACTTATGAAAATGCCTCCATCAGATTGGCCTGTAGGCAAGTCTGTGGGACATTTTATTGATTAATGATTGATGTGGAACTGGGAGATATAAGAAGATAGACTGAGCAAGCCACGAGGAGCAGGCCAGTTAGCATGTTCCTCTACAGCCTCTGCCTCAGTTCCTGCCTCCTGGTTCCTGCCCTGACTTTTTTTCAGTGACCTGGGATGTGTAAGTGGACTAAACCCTTCTTTCTCCCAAGTTGCTTTTGGTCATGGATTTAATCACTGCAAGAGAGAAACCTAACTAGGACAGAACCTAATTTCCAGCCAAGAAGAGCCTTTCAGTAACTGATTCACTGGGTGTAATGATGTGTCTCAATGCTTGGGAGGCTGAGGCAGGAGAACCACCAGGTTTGGGATGTAGTTTATGTGCAGCTTCTTGCTTAGCATGCTCAAGGCTTGGGTGTTGTTCCTAGCACACACACACACACACACACACACACACACACACACACACACACACACAGCAAAACAAAAGCCAATAGCTTTAGGAAAGAGCTACCATTGATGCTATCTTGTGGAGGGACCAGTAGGTAGGTGAATGGTCTGTCTGGCATCTGACAATGAAGCTAGTCCCTTCTCTGCCTGTGGATCAGTCCATTGTAGTGGACAGACAAAACTGCCCACCTTTCAAAGTCCTGCTCAAGTTTCCTCTCTTCAAGGACCTCGGATATACTCTGCCTGCCCAGAACTTCCCCTACTGATGACACACCACAAGCTGGGAATGATGAGCACAGTAGATATACAGCAAAATAGTACCTAGGTCCTGGGTCAATCCCCAGCACCATAAGTAGATAGTATTTGTATTCAGCTTACAGTGAGACAGTCATTTATGTATATATGTAAAGTGAGACTATATACACACATATACACACACACATATATATATACACACACATATGTGTGTATGCATATATTATATATATATATATATATATATATATGGTTTTGTGTAGTCCAGACTGGCCTTGAACTCACTGTGCATCCTAAAGACCTTGAACTTCTGTTTCTCTGCCTCCCAAGCGCTGGGACTACAGGCATGCACTACCATGCTGCATTCATGTGGTGTCTGGGATCAAGCATAGGCAAGCACTCTACCAAACTGAGCTATATCCCCATCTTCCAGCCCTGTTTCCTCTTTTGATGCCTACTGAATTATCTGAGCGGCCACGGATGTTATTAACTAGTGTTGATACATTTGAACAGCTGTATGTTGTGTGGTTGCTATTGTCTCTTTCAGAATGTCCAAGTATTCCCATCTGGTTTCATGGTTGCATCACTGAGACGGGGACTGAGAAATGGAAGGGAAAGTCAGCACTCCTTATTAAGAAAACCCAACAGGCACGGGGCTCCTTTCCAGTACTTAGAAATAAGATATCCCTAAGTCCTCAGTGTTGGCAGGTCTAGATCATGGTTAGTTGAGCCCATTGAAGACAAAACAAAACAAAACAAAAAAGCCAAGCAAACAAACATATAAGCAAAACCTCTGACAATATGCAGTCACACAAGAATGCTCTGCAGCCTGCTTGAACACGAGTGAGACTGAAAATCTGTACTTCTGTACTGGCTGCTTTCCACGACCCCTTGCTCAGACCCTGCAGAGCTTCTACTTCAAACCACAGGTGATGGCAGGGGTGTCCGGCGAAGCATCTGCTTAGCGTGTTACTTGAGACCCCGTTGAAATGAAGACAAAGGAGTTGTGAGGGACAGGGAAGGACAATCTCAAATGACCCGTCTCACCTCATTCTCAAAGGTGGAAAGCTGATATCTGAGAGAAGCCAGATGACAGGAGCAGAGGCCTTGACACCTGCTGTGTATGAGGAGCTGGAGACGTGGGGCCAGAGCAACCAGTAAATGGCCTTTATATAGGGCACGGGTGTCACCCACACCTCATGAAATTATGCGTGCTTATGTACTTTCATTACGCTGGTATGCATGTGAGGTTCTCTTTCTGGAATTCTCCCAGGAGTATAGTATCCCCTGGGAGCTCAGAGTAAGATAGGATGCGGGTGGTCGAATGGAATGGGGTAGGCAGGAATTGCTAATGGGTGGTATCTGAGTGGTGAAGCAGGCAAGAAGCTGGGATGCTGAGCTCCTGGGCTCAGGAGTGAGGCCTGACCATAAGCTAGGATATGTTCCCTTGTGTGGGAAGGCTCTCTCTTCCACTGGCTCTGAGGACTCAGGAACTGAAGAGGCTCTCTGCATAGGACAAGTGCTAGGTGCACTTGGTAGTTAGTCTCCGCAGTTGTCACCTTCCTGTGTGTCTCCTTCTCCCGGCAGGCCTATCCCTCCTCTTCCCATCACCCACCACGCAGTGGGAGATTTGGAAGCTGCCCAGGATCTAGGCGCCACTTCTGACCACAGGAGGAAACTGTCTATGCCAGACAAGAGGGGGGTGAGGGAAAGGGACAGGCTAGGTCAATTTGGCAGTTGATGATATGTAATATTTATCATGAATGTGAGCCTTGGTGATGGCATGGGCTATAGGGCATGGGGCAGAAACGAGAGTGTCCCACGTGAAGCTCAACCATCCCACTGTAAAGAGCAACATCAGTGTGGAAACTGACCTGCCCAGAGGCTCAGTTCTGCACGCAGCCGGCCATGCAGCCCCAGAGAGCGGCAGAGGTGCGAAATTCCTGCTTCTCATTAGAGGTCTGAGAATTGGCTGCTGTGTTAGTCGGCTCAGAGGAATACAGGCCTCCAGTTAGAGCTCTCGGCTTAAGTATTAAAGAGTCTTGGTGCTTTGACTTGTAATTCATTAACTACTAAATCAAGTTGAAGTTCCAGTCTCCTCTGAGGTTACTCATTAATGCCTGTGAACTCTGTACCCGTCCCTGGCAATGCCCCCTTTCTCCACCAGTATGGTGGTGGATGTTGTCAACCTGACAGAATCTAGAACCACCTGGAAGATGGGTGCCCTTGGGCCTTACTTTGAATGATGCAACAAGATGCACCCTAATTGTGGGCGAGGCCAGTCCCTGGGTCGGGGAATCAGTGGAGAAAGCCCGCTGAGCTCTGGTGTGGCATCAGTTGTGGGTGTGATGTGACTGGTTCCTGCCACCATGACTCCCTGCCTTGACCAGTTATCTCCCTGAGCTGTGAGCTAAAATAAGGCCCTTCTCCCTTGAGTTGTCTTGTCAGGGTGTTTTAGGACAGCAATAAGGAAAATAACTAATTCCACCAAGCATGGATGCTCCGTCTGGCTGACCCAGGAGGCTGCCGGCCTGCTCTCCCTTTACAGACATTGACTTATTAAAGGGATAATATCCTCCTCCAGTTCATGGTGACTCGGAAGAATGGAGGGCTTGCTGTTCCAAGCTCCCCACCTCCATCTCACTGGGCACTTGAAGCATGAGTAAGTTTCATAACAGGCTTAGTCTAAAACGTTCTTAGGAAAATCTGATACATTGTCATAATATTTTGGTGAAAATTAATGATAGCAATAAGTAATAAGAGAAGGGAATGTGTCTTCCAATATGCCCTTAGAGCTGATCATTTCTTGCTGATTGTCTGTCTTGCAGGGTGGTCTCTCAGCTACCTGCTGGCTCATGTACCTTTCTGTCCTTTCCAGCTATAGAGCAAATCAAAGTGACACCCCCTCTCCATTCAGGACCCAACACAGCTGAAGAAGAGTGAGTGGCGGGGACAAAGGGGCATCACAGAGGACAGTAGCTGGGGAGGCTGAGGAGACACAAGAGCGGTCCCAGGCTTCCCTTCTGCTCAGAGCTGCCCTCTGGATCCGTCACTTTGTCCACTTCTCAGCCCAGCAAGGCTAGTTTGCATTTCTTGGGTGTGGTGAGTAAGGCAAGATTTTACTACATAGCCCAGGCTGACCTTGACCTTGAAAGCCACCTGAATTAGCCTCCAGCTGCTGGAATTACAGGCCTGCCTGTAATCCCTCATGCCCCGTTTAAATTTTTGTTTTGTTTTGTTTTTTTTTTCACTTAAAATTTGAAATCTATATTAATGTTACAAATACAATATCTAAATTACAAAAAATAAAAATATAACCTTTATTTAAAAAAATGTATTAGTACTGTGTGTATGACACATGGGTGTGAATGCAGGCAGGGGCGCGCCACTGTATACATGTGGAGGTCAGAGGGCTACTTTATGGAGCTGGCTCTCTCCTTCTCCCTTTATGTGAGTTCTAAGGCTTGAACTCCAGTATCTGCCTGCTGAGCCATTCGGCTGGCTCTCACATCATCCTTTGAAGGGCATTTTTTCACTGTAAATATTCACAGGGTGCCTTAAGGAGTGAGTGTTTGTGTTCACCCAAGTTCAAAGTGAGACCTACCATCAGTGCATAATGTAGGGAGATGGGGATTTGGGGCTTGGGGTATTACTAGGTATGACAGAGGGCATGAAGGAGGACACCAAGGGCATGCCTTCTCCTGCTCCTCTGTCGGCCCTGTGAGGAAGCAGCGGGAAGTATCCGTGCTGACCAGGCCCCACGGTCCAGATGTGCAGGCAGCTCAGTCTCCAACCGTGACTGCTGGATAAGCTACCCAATCTGTGGGAAGTCGCTGAAGTAGCCCAAGCTGAGCATGTTTCAGAAGACAGGAACATTTAGACCTGAACATAGACCTTGGCTCAAGGGTTAGCAGGGTACAGCCTGCAAGTGAAAACTGGGACCTACTATTTTGTAAATAATTTTATTGGAACACAGCCATGTGCCATTTGTTTTCATGTTGTTGGTACCTGCTTCAGTTGACAGTCCAGTGGGTTTAAGGCTTGTTTGTTTGTTTGTTTGTTTGTTTGATTTTGTGAGAGTTTTTACTTGGTTTTTGAGACAGAGTACCCCAGGCTGGCCTTGAACTCGTGTAGCTGAGAGTGGCCTTGAACTCATAATCCTCCAGCTGGTGAGATCACAGGTGTGTGTGTACTAGGATTACAGGCATTCACTACCATGCTCAGCTTTGGCACAGAGGAATGAGAGGAGGCCAGAAACCCACTGGAAGTTATTTTTAATACACTTAAGAATACTTACGTAAGTACATTTTGATGACTTAAACTGACAATAAACTTACACCCGAATGAATGTGGTAGGCAAAAAAAAACCCCACAACAGTCTGTTTGAACAAACACACTCCCCCCTGCCCCCCATAACTTCAGTTTCACTCAGCTCCACAACCGTTTGTAAATCACATGGGATAAGGTGGGGGAGACACAGACATGGATGACCCATAACGCTTACTCACAGGACAGGCAGGGGCTGGCTGATGAGGTGGCTTGGCAGGTGAAGGTGCCAAGCCTGGTGACCTGGGTTTCTTCCTGGAACCCACACGGTTGACTGACCCCTGAAGGTACAGTGTACGTTGACCAAGTCATGGTACGGTTTACTGCATAGCTAGCTAATCCTGGGGCCCCGGATTACGTGTTGGGGGCAGCACTGACGGAGGCGACTTGCCTAAAGTCACCATGTGCCACGTGTTTTAGATCCGTTCTTTATTGAGTGGTCCTCCGGCCACCCTGTAATCTAATTGCCACTCTGTGACATCACGCAGTACATTCTGTGGTCCCCGTGTGAGAGACAAGTACCCTGAGGCTCACAGAGCCCACGGACTTGTCAGTCCAGGGCTGGTCTGTGTTGGAACCTTAGGTGGCTTTACCAGGAGGTCTGTGCTTTCCTCGTGCCCTCTCCCAGCCTGAGATCAGGATCCTGGCTGTGGCTGTGCTGTCCTTGGCTAAGCCACCACTGTTAGCTGGCATCTACGATCTTACGAAGTCGGTACCCCTGTTCCCTGACACAGCGTCTTCTACCCCTTGAGAGGATCACAGTCTACTTCCGGTTGGTTTAATCTGCTATCCACGTGGCCACTTCTCGGGGACAGCTACAAGGACAGTTCATTTGCACTTGGGTGGCATCAGAGCCATAATTCAGCAGGTCCTCTATTGCACTGGACTCCGAATGGAAGTCTGAATACTAACTACCTTGACAGCAAGCTCTGGTTGTCATGGTAACAGGCAATCAGGACTCTCCTAGACCCTGCAGTCAAAAGCAACACCACTGAGCTTGAGCTACAAAGTTGGGGCTGCAGCGGTTGTCAGGGGGGGTCTCGCTTTGTCTCTATGTTTTACAAGGTACTGGGTAAGGCAAGGGAATGTGGGAGTGAGCACTTCCTTCCATCTGGTTTGCCTGCCTGGCCTCTAGCTCATATGTGGAGACTGAGCACCTGTGGCCTGGGTGGGCCAGTGGTGACCTGGGAAGCAGCATCCGTTTAAGACCGGGAGATGGCGCCTCTGTCCCAGGGAGTTTAGCCTGTAGTAACTATGAACACTGCTCTCTCGTGTCTCTGGCATTATGCCAAGCACCGGGGATCAGAGAGGAATTTGACTGCCCTCCCTCTGACGGGTGTCTCCTGGCTGAGGGAAGGGGTGGCAGCTGCTGGCAGGCAGTTGGCACGGCCCTTCCCCACTTCCATGGGGTTAACCCTCCATCCCAAAGATAGCCCAGGATGGCCATCCTGCCCCTCACTCTGGACCCTGCGGCCGCACAGGAGAAGGCTATTCTCTTGCCTCCTAGAGTTCTATTTGCCTTTCTAGATTTCTAAATGATTCTATTTCATGTTATGTGTATGAGTGCTTTGCCTGACTATATGTCTATGCACCCCATGCACAGAAGTCTGCAGAAGGCATTGGATCCCCTGGAACTGTAACTACAGATGGTTATAATCTGTCACATGGGTGCTGGGAAGCGATCCTGAGTCTTAGAGATGAGCAGCCAGTATTCTTAACCATGGGGCCATCTCTTCATCCCTACGTTCTCTCTCTCTCTCTCCCTCTCTCTCTCTCTCTCTCTCCCTCTCTCTCTCTCTCTCTCTCTCTCTCTCTCTCTCTCTCTCTCTCTCTCTCTCTCTCTCTCTCTCTCTCTCTCTCTCTCTACCCCTGTGGTGCATACCTGGGATCTGGCGTGTGGGAGGCAGGGATTTCTTTTCTTTTCTTACTCCCTTATCATTCTCACCTCACATCCCACATGCATGAGAAAGTCCCAGCAGTCTACCTTTGAAGCTGACTATGCTGGTTTTGGTGGTGCACTCCAGAGGCAGAGGCAGGCCTGTCTCTGTGAGTTTGAGGCCAGACTCAACTGGTCTATATAGTGAGACCCATCTCAAAACAACCAACCAAACAAACAAAGCTTCCTTTACAATACAAATGTGCAAATGTGTTCCTGTGTCTGCTATATAATGAATGCCATGTTGCTACCCTGGATTCTGAGTCTGTAGTTGTAACCCCCACCCTCCAGGTTTTTGTTTTGTTGTTTTGTTTTTTAGATCCAGTTTCTCTGGTCTGTCCTTTAGACTGCAGTGAGGAAACTTGCTGTCCGCCAGACTTGCCTTCCGCCTCTCACAGGCAATGCAGTCCCTTTGATCACGCAGGCCAACAGTTCCCTCTGGTGGTCTTTAGTGGCACGGTCTTGGCTGTCAGGGGCTTCTGTCTTCTGGGAGGTTGGGGGGAGGCATTGTTGACAGTGGTTCTGAAGGACCCTGAAGGAACGCTGTTCACGTGAGTGGAGGAGTGGGGGGCTTGGGAGAGTGTCAGTGAGCTTTTGTTACTGTGATGAAATGTCTGACAGAAACAGGAGGAGACAGGCTTATCCTGACTCTGGATTTTGGGGGTCTTCAGCCTGTGGTGGGCTAGTTCTGTCGCTTCTGGACCTGTGGTGGGGGCAGAACACCACGGTGCAGAGGCCGTGGTAGAGGGGACAGAGATGCTCACCTCACGGAGGCAGAGGGAGGGTCCAGGGACAAGAGGTACCCTTCCAAGGCATGTCCCAGTGACCTACTTCCTTCATTTCTGCCCCACCTCCTAACAGGCCACTCAGCATCAGAGGGTTGCTCAATCCACTGCTGAGATTAGTGTCCCCAGGAACCAGGAACCTCTCACTAGCAGCCCCAACTGGAGCCAAACCTTCACTGCATGAGTCTTTCAGGGTGACCCTGAACCCACAGACAGGAAGAGAGAGCGTGACCCCTACTGCCCCTCCGCAGCCTTCACTGGCCGTTCCTTCAGAGCCACCTCACTGAGTTTACTGGTTATTAGGTCCCACCTCCATCAAGGCACTGAGCTGACGGCTGTAGCAGAGTCTACGAAACTAAACGCACCTGTTCCTCCCTCTCGTCTGAGGCGCACCAATGGCATGCCCATAACTGTGAGGTTGCTCCAAGATGACATCTGTTCGGAAACACATCTTGACGAAGGCTGCACGGGTGTATGCTCCGGAGATCAGCAATGATCTTAGCTGCTGGCCACGAGGGCCCCCGACTGGGACATGGGCCTCAGTTGAGCAAAGAATACATTCCATGCTTTCTTCTGCCTCGATGCACCATGGTGCTGGGAAGGAGAAGGTACAGCGCTTTGCCTGGCAAACACATAGTCCTGGGTTTGATCCACAGTGCTGCTTCAGGCCAGATGTGGTAGTGCATGCCTGTAATCCAGCGCGTGGAGGGCAGGAGGATCAGAAGTTCAAGGCAACTGCCGTCTACAGAGCGAGTTTTGCCGCAAGTTTGGCAGACATGAGATCCTCTTTCAGAAGAAGATGGGGACAAAATTCTCAAAGAATAACTGAGAAAAATCAATTAGGGGCAAAGGGAGGGTCAGGGAGAGAAGGTGAGCCTGCGAGCCTCTCCCCTCTTCCAGAGAGGCAAGAACGGGGTACAGCAGAGCAGGGAGGAAGAGCAGCTTTCTCTGCAGCTGGAGTGCCAGCTCCCAAGGATGGAGTCCAGGCAGTGGGCCTGGGAGCACCAGAGAGGCGCCAGGGACCGGCCACCTGTACCAGCCCTTGGCAAGACCAAGTGAGGTGAGGAAGTGAGGTTTCCTTCCAGCAGGATTTCTCGGGGCCTTCACTGCCGGTGAGAGAGATCCAGGAGGAGCCGGGTGGGGAAAGTTTGCAGAGTCTTTGTCTAGGAGCCCCGTGGAAGATGAAGGAAGAGGGTAGACAGATCCCTCAGCAATGTAGAGGCTGCCTGGGCATTCAGGGTGGCTGCTGCTTTTGGTGCTTCTGGGAAGCGGCTTAGCCAAGGGGAGGCCACCCCGGAGGCTGCCCCTTCAGACATGCTGAGGCAGTCTCTCAGACAGGATCTACTAGTGAGCCTTGAGCTGGTCCTCTGCCATGTGGCATGCTGCGGGTGGCATCCTCCTTTTCCTTTGTTGCCCAGATCTGACAGACAGCCAAGTGTCTGCGTGTAATGGCTTGCACCAGCCAGACCACTGATGGGAGATGGATCGATTTATTTTTCCTTTCACGAAAAGCTTAGAACAAATTATGTGACGTGGGTGCAGATAGACACACGAGGGGCTTGAAGGGAAACACACCTGGTACCAAGTGGTTCTGCTTCCTCAGAGCTGAGCGTAGCCCAAGGCCTGGAACCCGGACCATTCTTCTGCTCTTTGCTCGGAGGCTGACAAGCTAATGTGAGGCACCTTCACAATGACATTCTATTTTGGTCCTTTGAACAGAGCCTCTGAGGGAAGAGACAGCTACACTGGTGAATGAGGTCAGCAAGGCCTGAAGAGTGCCCAGTAGTTGTGAAAAACAATGGGGAGGGGTGTCAAGGTACCTGCTCAGATTACATAATTAATCATTTCAGTCATCAGTGCTAGGCTTCCAGGCTGGGCCCTGAAGATGTAGAGGCTAGCAGGACCCAGAGACATCCTGGTGTAGAGAGAATGGCAAGCCCGTAACTGGGGGTTAGATGCCACTAGATGGGTGTTTGGGGAATGTTCTAGAGGGTAAAGGGCACTTGTGTCAATGGACACTATGGCTCTTGGTTACCAGAACCTGCATTGAGGTAGTCAGGGTTACTATTGCTATGATGAAACACCATGACCAAAAGCAAGTTGGGGAAGAAAGGGTTTATTTGGCTTACACTTCCACATCATCGTCCATCACTGAAGGATGTCAGGACAGGAACTCAAACAGGACAGGAACCCGGATGCAGGAGCTAATGCAGAGGCCACGGACGGGTGCTGCTTACTGGCTTGCTCCTCAGGGCTGACTCAGCCTGCTTTCCCATAGAACCCAGGACTACCAGCCCAGGGATGGCCCCACCCACAGTGGACTGGGCCCTCCCCCATCAATCACTAAGAAAATGCCCAACAGCTGGATCTCATGGAGGCCTTTTCTCATTGGGGTTCCCTCCTATCAGATGACTCTGTATGAAGTTGACATAAAATCAGCCAGCACCTTGCATGAAAGGAGGCTGGCACTGAGGAGGAAACTGAAGAAGCTGGCTCGGAAAGTCAACAGGAACCAAGTCAACCTGAGCAGCAGAGAATCCGAAATGCATCAGAGCCATGCCTTGGGGGCTGGGAGATGACTCGGTTAAGGGAACATACTGAGTCCAGGGGACCAGCGCTCACTTCCCAGTGACCACACCAGGTGTCTATAACTCCAGGTCAGGGCCTCTATAGAACCTGTAGCCATGCCCACACACACTTACACACAATTAGAACTAATAAAAATGAATCTTTAAAAAAAAAAAGTCATGCCTCTGGGCCATCTGCTCAGGACTCGTGTGTGCCTTCATTCTTTTTGTCAATGTGACACAAGTTAGAGTCGTCTAGGGAGAGGAAACCACGAGTGAGAAAATGCCTCCCTCAGATGGGCCTGTAAGCAGGTCGGTAGGGCATGTTCCTGATTGATTGATTGAGTGGGCGGCTGGGTGGGTGATTGAGTGAGTGAATGAGTGAGTGAGCGGGTGGCTGGGTGATTGAGTGGGTGGGTGGGTGGTGTAGGAATGCTCAACCCACTGTGCAGAAGGTCACGCCTGCGGAGGTGGCCCCTGCTTGTATAAGAAAGCGGGCTGAGCAAGCTGTGTGCAACACTCCTCCACAGTCTCTGCTTCTGTTCCTGCCTTGACCTCCCTTGATGAAGGACTGTGACCTGGGATGTGTACGTCAAACAGGCCCTTTCCTCCCCAACTTGCTTGGTTGTGGTATTTTTATCAAAGTGACAGGGACCCTAACTAGGACAACCCACCACTGCCGTTGCTGCCTTGGGATGCCTGTCACTGTTAGGAGTATTTCCATCACGGCACTCCCCCCCCCCCCCAGGAAGGGGGCACTCTCCCAGAAGAGGCAATGTCCAGGTGATGGTGTCCCCCTGGCTGGCCCAGCTAATTGCTGGGTAGGAAGAGCTCTCGTGCTTCCACAACGGGATGTGGGGGTGGCGTGTGGAAGCCAGCAGGCGTGGAACGTGCTAACGTGCACACAACACACACAAAGGGAAAACCCCCCCACATTTCTGGTTAACTCAAACAGCAGGGGGTTGTTTCTTTGTTCCTTTCTACCCTGGGCATGGGTTGGTTTCCTCACAGGAAGCATGAAATAGAGGTGAATGTGAAGGTCTGCTAACTCTGAGCCTCCAAAGCACGGTGCGTGCTCTTTCGTCACTGACGCTGATGGCTGCTAACTCCTTATGAGCAAGAACAGCATTTCCTGCCTGTTCTTTTATTTTCCTTTTGTGGGGGATGGGCCTCACCGTGCAGCCCCAACTCTCCTGGAACTCACTATGTAGACCAAGTTTGGCCTCAAACTCACAGAGACCTGCCTGCCTCTGCCTCCCAGATGGAATGCTGGGATTAAAGGTGAGTGCTGTCACACATGTTCACTCCTGCCTTTTTTTTTTTCCACCTACGGCTGTGTCCCATCAATAAGGGCTCAGTTAACATGTGACTACGGTGTTATGGGCCTCATTCATGGATGTATCATGACGTCGCGCAGAGCTGGTGGAAGCCTGCTCCTGACACTGAGGGGGCTGAGGAAGCATGCAGAGAGGAAGGTGCCAGCGGTCACAGTGCGCCGGAAGGTGAAGGGTGCAATGGGGGGCCGGGGGGGAGTAAAACAGCAGCCATGTGCTTGAGAAGCCGGTTATTTGCTTATTATTATTTTTTCTATGTGGCCAGTTTATGTAAGCCTAGTGATGTTTGAAGCCTCACTGAGGTGACATTTGAGTGAAGACTTACAGGAGGGGATGGTTGCCAGAGTCCCTCCGGAAGCTGTGTCTGGGGCCCAGGGAGGATCTGGAGAGGAGAAGGCAAGGGTCTGGGTTTGGGATAGTTGCCTGGGTCAGCAGGGGGCCTAGAAAGGACTTAGATTTGTGCCTGCTGGGAGTGGAAGCCAGTTATCTGACCTCTGGAGCTGTGCCTTTCCCACAATGCTCTCTGTCTGTCCACTCCCAGGGACACTGCCCTACTGCCTGGAACTATTTCCCCCCACCCGAGCGTGGTTCTCCTGAGTCACCTCAGTATCTCTCTAGCCCTGCAGTACTCAGCTGTGGGCGCAGCCCAGATAAGCCCGCAGTGCTAACACTTCCAGGAGGCTGTCAGGCCTCTGGGGACCGTGGACGGTGGGGAGCAGGGGTCTTGGAGAACCTGGGAAAAGGCTCACGCCGTCACCACAGCTTCCAGAAACTTGCTAGACGCCATGAAGGCTGCCTCACTCCAGACACCAAGCTGTTGAATATTAAGAACCCACTTGGGGAGGAAAAACCAGACATTGATTATCACTGTGTGCTCAGCATTCAGTTTGGGGCTCAAAGCTGGGTGGCGGGGCTTGTGGGACAAGTTCCCTTGCTGCTGGGCCATCTTGCTGGCCCCAGTGGACCACTTTTCACAAGGGAGTTGAAACAGTGTACAGAGTTCATGCCAGGAGAGCAGAAATTCCGTAGGGGAAAGGCTCAGCCTGGGCCTGCAGACTGCAGAGTACTGACTTACGCCCTGCCCCTATCTTAACTCCAGGGAATCTGACCTCTTAAGCTTTTTCAGTGTTTTCCATCAGAGGAGTCTGCAACACATGGCAGGTATGAGTGACAATTTTGTCTCAAATTCTATACTGTCAACCCATTAACATGCGTCTATAAAGTCCGTGCTCATGGTGGCTCACAACCACCCATCATTCCAGTTCTGGGGAATTCTGACCTCCCAGGCACCAGGCACACACACATACAGATACAGTGTTTAATACGCATAAAAATACACAGACTTAAAAAAAAATTAAAAGTTCATGCTGAGCTGATGGGTGACAAATGCCTTTAATCCCAGTAGAAGCAGGAGGATTTCTGAGTTCAAGGCCAGCCTGGTCTACAGATCCAATTCCAGGACAGCCAAGGCTGCACAGAGACATCTTGTCTCAAAATGAAAGAATCAGACTAACTTTGTAACCTATGTTTCCTTTAATTGCCTTATAACTTATATTTTCAAGTTTTAGGCCCATGTTAATTAAAGCCTCTTAGTGCTTCTCCAGAGAACAGAGGAATGTAAAAGTTCTTGACATTGGCCATCTTTGAGAGCAGAGATAAGGAAGAAAACAAGCAGAGATCTCTACTAGGAGAAAATCACTGGCCGGCACCTGTGAGAGAAACTTTGTTTTGGGAACTCGGACAAATGGCCCCGATCTTTCTCCTAAATGGTTCCTTACCTTTGACCAACAGCCTGCAGCCCCCACTCCTCAGAACAGACACAGGATGAGATAATCACTCTCCCACCTTTAACTGCGGCTATATCTCATATGTCAGAAAATTCCAAACTGACTTGAAGATCAGATATCCCCTAGATATTTACGACAGGGCTGACCGAACCTAAGGGTGCCCAGAACCAACCAATGATTTTTTATTTTTTTATTTTTTTCTTATTTCTTGATACATAACAACCAATGATTTTAAAAGTTAAATACCTCATCCAATCCTGAATTGCCAAGACAGCAACCCCTGAAAATTCCCGCGCTTTGTCCTTTAAGAACCCAAGGCCTTTGTCTCCCAGTGACACTCTTTGCTGCCCAGCAGGGGTGACACCATTGCGCAATGGTAAAAATAAACCTCTTGCAATATTGCATCGATGAGATCTGGTGTCCCAACTTCTCTTCATTCCTTCAGGTAATTAGGCTCATGCTGGGCCTAACAAAAACACCAACACCAACACCAAAAAAACCCCAAACCAAAACCAAACAAAACAGAAAACAAGAAAGGAAGTGAGAGAGAAAAAGAAAGAAAGATAGATAAATAGATAGACAGACAGACAGATCCCAAGGGACTGGGCCAAGGGCATCTGGTGAATGAGTAGCTAGGACATTCCCACCCACCTCTCCCCTGTAGGGCCTCTCATTCCATCACACTGATCTCTTGCAGCTACACTTCTGGGAAGCTCATCATTGCGTCACTGCAAGGCTGCTTTTCCCGGTCTTTTGCTTAGTGCCTCCTACTTAACTGCTGAGCTGAGCGGGCAGTCAGAGTGGCCGCACAGTCTCATCTGCCCAAATCTGCCTTTGCCCTTCCATCCTCCCCTCAGGTGGTGGCGTTTCCATCCTCTTGCTAGTCTTTGAATAGGTTGCTCCAGGTCCTCTACTTCAGAATAACTTTGAAGCTCACCCCCCTCCAACCCCCATGAACACACACCTCGTACTAAGAAAGAAGTTATGGGCAGACACTCAGCCGAGTGCTAGCCCTGGGTTCAGTTCCCAGCACCATACAAACCAGGTATATGTAACCAGGCAGAGTGGCACACACCTGTGATCTGAATGCAGAGGGGTGAAGACAGGAAGAGCAGAGGTTCGGGGTCATCCTTAGCTACGTGCTGGGTCCAAGGCCAGCCTGAGACTCATAAGGTCCTGTCTTAAGTAAACATATTTTTTAAATAGACCAAGGTTTTGTGGCTAGAGAGATGACTTAGTGGTTAGGAGCATGTGATGCTCTTGCAGAGGACCTGGGTTAAGTTCTCAGCACCAACATGGTGGCTCCCAGTGGCTATTAAATCCAGTTCCAGGGGACCTGACACCTTCTTCTGGCCTCTTCAGGCATACATACGTGCGGGCAAAACACTCAGACACATAAATTAAAAGTAAGTATGTGATCTGTAAACTGGACACAGTGATGCACACCTTTGATCCTGGGAGGCAGAGGCAGGCAAATGTCTGCGAGCTCAAGGCCAGCCTGGTCTACATAAGGAATTCCAGGCTAGCCAGGACTACATAGTGAGACCCTGCTTAAAAAAAGAGAAAAAAGGAAAAAAAAAAAAGCAAATTGATACTCAGCACTTCAACAGGTTGATCCTAAAAATAAAGCTATTTTCTAACAGCACAGTGCTATATTTGTACCTAAGGAAAAGAAGATTTCTTAGTATCATCTAGTATTCAGTTGTGAAGGAAATACAAGTTGCCAAGATCAAACTGGGGTTTTGCTTGTGTCAGCCCTAGCCAGTACACAAAGCCATTGGTCATGAAGGAGGTGCGCCTATGGTCACGCCACATGCTGCCAGAGCCACAAGCCTGCACAGAAAGTACCCGTGCAAGCACGTCTGTGTCAAGTGGCCAGCCCTGGGCTGAGGTCACTTACTGTTAGTCACTTTGGCAACGGATTATTATCTTAATGTGTGACGGTGCCCCAGGTTAGAAAAGGATGTCGGAGTTCCTGGAACTATAATTTTGGATGGTTGTGAGCCACCATGTGGGTGATGGGCTCCAGACCCAGGTCCTTTGAGAGAGCAGCAAGTTTTCTCAACCACAGAGCCGACTCTCCTTATTTTCTTTATTGATTTACTTAAGAGATACCACTATGTAGCCTAAGCTGGCCTGGCGCTTACTATGCAGACCAGACTGGCCTCAAAATCAGACATCCACCACCTGCTTCTGCCTCTTCTTGCTGGGATTAAAGGTGTGTGCCATCTTGCCCTGCTCTCTCTCTCTGTACTGTGGGGAGCATTCCTAATAAAAATGTATGTCGCTGGGATTAAGAGCAAATGCCACCATCCTCAGGCATAAGTCACTTTCAAGTACTACGAAGAAAGCAATGAACTTTACACATGTGCAGAAAAGAAAAAGGCAAACTGTAAATAGGAAAACAGCAGATGGACACTGGTGAGTGAACCCTGGACAGCTCACTTTTTCTTGCTTAAAAAAATGTTTTCCATACAAGGCCTCCCTTTGTAGTCCTGACTGTCCTAGAATTCAATTATGTAGACCTGGCTGGCCTTGAACTTAGAAATCTGCCTGCCTCTGTCTTCCAGATTGCGCCATCATGCCCTGCTTCCTTTTTCTGTATGTTGGGAACATTCTTAATAAAAAAGTGTGTCTGGCAAGATGGTTCAGCTGTGAAGCCTAAGCTTATGACTTCCATCCCTGGGACCCCGCAGAATAGAAGAAAACCAGCTTCCACAAGCGGGACTCTGACCTTCACACTAGTCCATCTACTCTCTCTCTCTCACACACACATACAGAGGAGTCAGATTCTAGTGGTTCGACTCAAGACTCAAGGTGCTGTGGGACCTTGGCTAGTTTCCAGGCCTCTCCAGCCTTTATTCCCTTACCTATGAAACAGGCCTAGAAAGAGCCATTTCCCCGTTTCATCTGGATTAAGAATGTACACACCCTGGCCCAGCTGTGCTAGGGCTGTAGGTGCTGTGCCTATTTTTCTGTCGGTCTGATGCCGACAGCTGAGTGGATTTGGGTGAAGCACAGGATCTCACCCAGGACTCCACCTCCTTAAAGCCGCTGTGACCACCCAGCGCAGGCTGAGGGAGGGTAGGCGGGGCTTTCGATATTCGGATTGAAGCGGAGCCGCCAATCACGAAGCAGAGGTCAAAGCCGGCCTCTGATGCAGAGGCCCAGCTTCTGACAGGTCCCCGCACCGAGGGAGCAGAGGCCGGCCTGCCCACCTAGCTCAGCCCGCTTGGCGGGAAGAGGCACTTGGAGGTTGAGGTCCCGGAGTGGGGAATGGCGGCGACCTTCTCCCTCCTTCAGTGCCTGAGTGTTATTTTAGTAGTCAGGACCTCACTTGTACTGAGTACACCAGGAATTAGCGCAACCAAAGGCAGCCAGCCCAGAGATACTGATAACTGAGAAGCAGAATGTGAATTAGGTATTGGTTTTTTTTTTAAAAAACCTGATAATTTTGCTAGAAGTGATGTTTGTTAATCAAACCATTAACAAAAAATATTTATCGATATGGCCCAGTTGGTTTAGCATGGAAGAAGTCCCAGGTTTTGTCCTCAGCACCATATAAGTTCTCGAAGTGGTAGGTGCAAGTGTAACCTTAGCATTTGGGAGTTGGAGGCAGGAGGATCAGATCAAGGTCAAGGAGGAAAAGTTTGGTTTTGGTGGGGGGCGGGGAACGACGCTGGTTTGTGTGTGAAACTGACCACGTCTGCTATTTGCTTCAATGTATTTATATCTTAGTAACTAAATTGCCTGCCTAAAGTTTGAAGCCACTTTTTGTTCAGTGATTTTTTTTTTTTTTACATCTACAGTGAAAGAGTTTAGGACATTGTAGTGATTCAAGCTGAGGGGAGCCTCCCTCACCCTGACTTAAAATGCTTGTCCCAGGAGGATCAGTGGAGCGTCCCTTCTCTGTACTTAGCTCTGGTACCTTGGACCCCAGAGGGCAAATCAGAGAGCAGCCATCTACAAAACCAGAAGAGAACTGAGTTCGCGTCTCCACCCTCACCACAGGGATTTTCAGATTCGTCTTCCGACTACTGGACGCCCAGGGAGTCGTACAATGAATGTGTGACTCGGTCGTCATCTCCTGAACTTTCTGGATTTTTTTCTTTTTGTTCGGATTGCAGCTTGTTTTGAAAGTGGGGCACAGAGGACAAGGGCCTGGCGGATGCGGCGGGGTGGAAAGGCTTACAGCGGATCGCAGTCTTTTTTAAAGACCTCCCTACTCTTGAATCCCACAGGGTCGGTGCGATCGCGAGTCCTTCGACCCTGGGGTCCCGAATCTTTAGGGAACCAGGTCACGAGACTGGAAAAGGCGGGGCTCGGCCGTCCCTGGCCCGGGTGCCCCGCACCCCCCGTTACCGGGGCCGCACAGACAGTCGAGGCGACGTGTCCCAGAGGTCAGCAGCCTTCCTCCACCCTCGGCACCGACCTCGGCGGCAACGCCCCGCGCCGCTCGGTGCTCTCCAATCGCCGAGCGTCTCCCAGGTCCAAACGGTTCCGGCCCCGCGAGCGCCCGCGCGCTGCAGGGCGGCGCGGACGCCGGGGAGGTCTTTGTGCGTAAGGCCCGCGGCGCAACTCAAATCTCCCGCGCTCGGCGGGGCGGGCGCGGCCAATGGGAGCGCAGGCCACGCCCCCTCCGCGGCGCGCGGTTGGCCGCCCATTTAAAGGGCGCGGCCGCGGGCGCTCCGCCAGTGCCCGGTCCCAGCCGCTGCTCTCGCTCCCGCGCCTCTCCGCCGCCTCCGCCGCTCCCGCTCGCCATGCTCTCCGTCCGCGTCCCGCTCGCCACCATCGCCGACCAGCAGCAGCTGCAGCTGTCGCCGCTGAAGCGGCTCAGCCTGGCCGACAAGGAGAACACGGTGAGCGCGGCCCCGGGGCTGGTGGGGCTGGGGGTTGCCCTGGCGGGACCGACCCGGGAAGGTGGAGGAGATGGAGGGCTCCCGCCGCTCACGCACGCGTGTCGTCCTCAGCCCCCGACCCTCAGCGGGACCCGCGTCCTGGCCAGCAAGGCTGCGAGGAGGATCTTCCAGGACCCATCCGAGCCGGTGAGTGGCCGGTGTGGGCCTAGGTGGGGGGGGGGGGTGGCTCCCGGGAGCTGCCATCAGGGGGCGCGCATTGGCGCCAAAGCTGCATTGTCCAAGCCGCGGCGCCTCTCTTTCCCGCCAAAGTGTCTCCCTAGAGTGCCCTGCTTGGGTCGGCCTGCCTATCAGTGCCTCCCTGTTAGGAGATGAACAGTAGCAAGCAACGTGACAGCTAACCACACGAAGTGAAGTTGCCGATCATCGAAAGTACCTGATCGGATGGAGAAGACGCTGGCAGTTTCCATATGTGGGCTTATGGCATATGTGGGGTGGTGGCTTTTCTCACCTAACAGGAAACTAAAGTACCCGCCAACCCCAGCGTTGAGGATGAGCCGTTGCTGAGAGAAAACCCCCGCCGCTTCGTTGTCTTTCCCATCGAATACCATGATATCTGGCAGATGTACAAGAAAGCTGAGGCCTCCTTCTGGACGGCTGAAGAGGTAATCATTCAGCACTGGCGGTGACGGAAGGCTCCTGCATGGCCACCACAACTTTTAAGACGAGCCTAGATTCCCCTTGGGAATGGCTGCTCACTGAGCTAGCAGGTGTTCTCATGAGCAAAGGGGATGTTGGATGTGGAGTGTGTGTGAGAGAGAGATGGGGGGTCACTTCTGCATACCCGCTAAAACTGTGTGACTATCTCAACTTCAGGTGGACCTTTCCAAGGATATTCAGCACTGGGAAGCTCTGAAACCCGACGAGAGACATTTTATCTCTCACATTCTGGCTTTCTTTGCAGCGAGTGATGGCATAGTCAATGAAAACCTGGTGAGTGTGCGTGAAATAACCTGTAGTTCAGTTAAAGGCATAGAGCTACTGCTTAACGTCCTGTATCGTGTGCTGTGAATGGGGCCTGGAGAGATGGCTCCACTCTGGTTAAGACACTTCCTGCTTGCACAGAGCACCTAAGTTGAGTTTGAGTGGATAATAAAATGCTGAAGGGAACTCTGCAGGGCCTGGAGGGTGGCTTAGAAGTTGACAGCAGTTAGGAAATAGAAAAGTACTGGATTTGAGTCTCAGCACTCACAACTTTAAAAATTTCATAAGCACTTCAAGCTCAAAACTCCCTGTAATTTAATTTCCAGTGGTTCTGATGCCATTTTATGGTTCATAAATATACATGCAGTCAAAACACTTACGCATATTAAAAAAAGTTTTTGGTAAAATACCTGGCAAATATAGTAAATTGAGCATATGGCATAAAATAATGAGCTCTATTATAGATCATGAAGACTTGTATTAAGTATATAGGATTAAATTGTGTTAAATATATACCTGTTGTTGGTTTTGTTTTACTTATGTTTTTGAAACAAGTTCTCACTGTAATCCTGACTGGTCTAGAACTCAGTAAATACATCAGCATGGCCTCATAATTCAGATTCCTACCTGCTGGAGGGCTGGGATTGATCCCAGCAGGTGCAAACTTTTCACTGGTAGTGTGGATAAGGTGGTGCACCCAGTGGGTTTTGTTTTTTTTTTTTGAGACAGGGTTTCTCTGTGTAGCCCTTGCTGTCCTGGAGCCCTCTTTGTGACCTAGATGGCCTTGAACTCAAGAGATCTGCCTGCCTCTGCCTCCCTGAGTGCTGGGATTGTAGGCATGTGCAGTCAGCAGTAGTTTTTTAAGTTTTAACTATGATTTATTTTATTGCCACTAGGTGGAGCGATTTAGCCAAGAAGTTCAAGTCACAGAGGCCCGCTGTTTCTATGGCTTCCAAATTGCCATGGAAAACATACACTCTGAAATGTACAGTCTCCTTATTGACACTTACATTAAGGATTCCAAAGAAAGGTGAGTGTCCACATGGCATGCCAAGATGCTTGGGATTCATTAACTTAATTACTTTATGTCAAGTATTTTTGTTCATAACGGGAAGTGAGCAGAATGACTAAGCAGACTGTAGATATTTCTAATATGCCTAGTCATGACTGCTTCAAGCACAGGGCCTAAATTCTATTAGTTTTTCTGTTATAAGGTCCAGTGTCTGGTAGCATATGGCCAGCACCCCAGAGACCAAGAGTTCAAAGGCTAGTGAGATGAGATGCTGCCTCAGAAACAAAGCAGCCCAGGGACTGAAGAGATGACAGTGGCAAAGGGCACCTGTGGCTTTTGGAAAGGGCCAGTTTAATGCTTCCTAACCCTTACAGGCAGCTCACAACGGGCTGGAACTGGTCACGGGGAAATATGGCGCCCTCTTCTGGCTTCCGCAAGCACTGCATATACGCCGTCCACAGACACATTCAGGCAGAATGCTCATACAAAGGCATGGCTATAAATTATTATGAAAAAAAAAAAGTGAAACTGAGGGGAATTACAATCTTCAGAGAATACTGAGCCAAAAAGTTTTACTTTTTAGCTGAAATGTTCTACATTAGGGGATTATAGAGAAATGAAGGCTTTTATGTTACTGAGGTAGATTGGAGAGGGCTGACAGGTGGCCAGTGAGCATCAGGGTGGGAAGTGGAGGCGAAGTAACGAATCCGGGGCCTACGTTACGCCCACTGTCTTGCCAGGGGTCTGTGGTGTCATAGTTCACGGCTCTCCTTCTGCCCACAGAGAGTATCTCTTCAATGCTATTGAGACCATGCCCTGTGTGAAGAAAAAGGCCGACTGGGCCTTGCGTTGGATTGGGGACAAGGAGGCTACGTATGGTGAGGACACTTTCTTAAGCCCGAACTGGATTGTCCAAGTAGTCGCTGGGTTGTTAGCCCATGCTAAGAATGCCGAGGCCTCACTACGAATGTTTTTGCGTTGTCTTTTGCTAGGAGAGCGTGTTGTGGCCTTTGCTGCGGTGGAAGGCATCTTCTTCTCTGGCTCTTTTGCATCGATATTTTGGCTCAAGAAACGGGGACTGATGCCCGGACTCACGTTTTCCAATGAGCTTATTAGCAGAGATGAGGTGAGTTTGAAATAATGATCTAATCTGCGGCTCTTCGATACGTGCTCTTGTGTTTCCTGGTGGGAACTTGAGAAATGGGGTGTAGTCACTTTCAAAGAATGTGCGTGTTTTATCTGCAGAGGACAAAAGGCAGTGGGGGGCCCTGGAACTGGAGTTAGAGATGGTTCTGGGCCACCATGTAGGTGCTGGGAACTAAACCTGGGTCCTCTGCAAAAGCAGCAAATGGTCCTTGTTGACTGCTGAGTCATCTCAAGTCTTGGGGACCCAGCCTAGGGGCTCTTATGCTTGCTAGGCAAGTACTCTGCTGCATCCCTAGGCCTGGATCCACATGTAATATGTAAATTTGATCATACATATACTCAGCAAAGAATAAAATACCTTAAGTAATGTATTGAAACTCCTTGTTTCCTTAGGACATATATTCCTATTTCATGTAGGCTTGAATGCATAAACTAAAAGCTCTTAATAGAATCTTTAGGTGTCATCCACGATCCTTTGTATTTCTTTGTACTTCCAAGTTAACTGGTAAGCTTCCTGATGAGGCAATTCTTTGCTTGGGTTCCATGTAGATCTTTGGAATAAAGAAAGGTAGAAGAAAGTATGATTCCTGAGTATCTAAATGCTAACTGGCCTTCCGTGTTGATGAGAACTAAACCTTTGGTTGTGAAGCTACTTGAGCAAAGTATCAGAAGGGAATAGGCCTGGCCCTGTGTTTGAATACTTGGCAGCTTTGAGGGCCTTGAGTTGGGCTAGCCTACTCCATGGCATCATAATCGGCAGTTAATTTTTTTACCTGCTTTATTTTTCCTCTCTTGTTGTTGTATTTTGTTTTTGTTTTTGGTAGTGTGTAGCCTGGCTAGCCTGGAACAGTGTAGGCCAGAGTGGCCTCAAACTCAGGGTTGATTCTGTTTCTGGCTCAAGAACGCTGAGCTCACGGGTGTAATCCGCCATTCCTCTTATCAGGCTAAGTGCCCTCAGTGCGGCCAGACAAGTTGCATAAGGTCGCAAAGATGGATGAGGCAGTGTGAACAGCAGGAGTCCTTGGCCTCGCAGTGACCTTGAACTCTCCCTTCCAGGGTTTACATTGTGACTTTGCCTGCCTGATGTTCAAACACTTGGTACACAAGCCATCGGAGCAGAGAGTGAAAGAGATCATCGTCAACGCGGTTAGGATCGAGCAGGTAAGTGATGGGTGTGGGCTGCTCTTGCACTTCCCCGGAAGGGCTCCTCAGGCTTCAGGGTACTCAAGCTTTGCTTTGGCTCCAGGAGTTCCTCACGGAGGCTTTGCCTGTGAAGCTCATTGGGATGAATTGCACTTTGATGAAGCAGTACATCGAGTTTGTGGCCGACAGACTTATGCTGGAGCTGGGCTTTAACAAGGTAAAGTGTTATTTATTTTTCTTTTCCTGTCTTTTTTTCTTTCACTCGTTTTCAGCAATTTATATCTTGATGTGACTTTTTCCAGATTTTCAGAGTAGAAAATCCATTTGACTTCATGGAAAATATTTCACTAGAAGGAAAGACAAACTTCTTTGAGAAGCGAGTAGGCGAGTACCAGAGGATGGGTGTGATGTCAAGTTCAACAGAGAATTCTTTTACCTTGGATGCTGACTTCTAAGTAAACCGATCATGTGCTCTTTGCTGATTTTTCTCCCCTTATGACTAAAATCAGCAGAAACAACCAACTGGCTACACCATGAATTGTCATTAAATTTGTCAGCAGGTGTCTAAAAACTGTGTAGCTACCTCAGTTGGTCCTGTCCATGCTAGGCGTGTCATGATTAAAACAAAGGTATTTGGATGCGTAGGGGAGGTCCTGTCCATGGCTTTTCCAAGCAGAATTGGCACCACCTTGAACTTTGTCAAAGCTCCAACAGCATTGGTCCAGGCTTTTTACAAAAGGTGACCTTTGGCAAGCAGGATTAAACGTTTAGATGCCACAAGGCTGTCTAAAGAAGTCGGCCTCACTGCTTCCTGCAGACATACAGCGTTTACTTAACAAGTTTGTATATAAAACTGGCACTTTGCACGCATTGTACTGCTAAGGTGGGGAAGCCCGGTTTACTTGGTTTCTAGGCCAAGCAGGAAGTGTTCCATTTACCACTGATGGCAGTCCCTTCCAGGTCTGAGAGACTAAGTTGGTGTTAATAAGCATGTCATTTCCAGGCTTTGTTCCTTAGTGAGTTGAAATGCTTCTTCGGCTTTGAAGACAGTCCTGTGCAATCTCAGCATTAGCTTGCTGGTGCCAGTCAGGTACAGGGTGTGTTACCCATAGACTGGGGCATCCCCTGCTTCAAAAGTGTTTCAGCATAGAGAACTCCAACTTTGAGTCACTAGAAACTTAGCCATGATTTGGGACACTTGCTGGTTGGCCCTGCCTTTTATGTAAAAAAACAAAACAAAAACAGTATGTTTTGTGTTTGTTCCCCGCCCTTCCCTCTCCCCCCCCCCCGTTGCTTTAACCCATTTCTAGTCAGTGTGGAGCCTTGAAAGGACTTCATAGGACTTTTCTGTAGTGAGCACAGTTTTGCTCCCTTCAGTGGTAAAGTCAGGGCTGAAATTGACTTTCCTGAAAGTTGTGTTTGTTCTCATTTTTATTAGGTACTATTGAAACTTGATCCATTTATTTGAAATTAAAGGTTTTTTTTTTTAATGCTCAGTATTATCTTGAAGTTTGCAAATGCTAGGATAGATAGTACTGTAAATTCTGACATTTGCCTAAAATATGAGCGTCACATGGTGGTTTATTTAAGATGATATAATAACTGTATCTCTGGCTTGGCTTGGAAACTGCTATGTAGACCAGGTTAGCCTCAAACTTGCCTATGTCTCCCAAATACTGGGGTTGAGGTTTGTGCCAACATACCTTGTGAATTCCCAAATACCAGATGTTCATGTGCATTCCATTCAGACTCCTTTCAAACTGAAATACAAATCTATAGATACAGCTAATAGCTAGTTCAAATTAATCTGCTTTTATGTGCATTAATCTGTTTTTTGTGTTTAGGGAAAAGAACGAAAGCCATAATTCACCTAGTGAGTTTGAGGCCGTTGGGGGTACATAGGTGGGATTGTCTTAAAATAATGAAAGCAAGTGTGACCTGGACTGATGCACATTGATTTCTTGTTAACTGCTATTATATCAGCCCTACCCTGACTAGTTTATTGTATAGTTTTACGTATTCTGTAATATGAGACCCCATTGTACCTTTTAAATTATTGTTACCTAAAGTTAATAAACTCAAATTTGCCTGGCACACAAGTGTTAAGTCATTTAACTGAAACTGTCCCCATGTCCCAGCCCTGTCCCCCCATCCCAGACTGGGTTTCTCTGTATAGCCCTGGCTGTCCTGGACTCACTTTACAGACCAGGCTAGCCTTGAACTCACATGGTCCCGTCTACCTCCTGAGTGCTGGAATTATCACACTTGGGTCTGAAACTGTTCTTAATGTCAGTCCTTTGGGTAACGTTTACATTTTGATCTTAGAAAGTTTTTCATTGGGTTGGGGGTGGCTATTTGTCAGTTGTGGGGACGTTTTTCTTTTCTTACATAGATACATACGCCCTGGACCTCTGTATGGGGTCTGGAGTCATTTCTATAGCCCAGGGTCACTTCACTCTGAGTGCTGGGGCTGAAGTTTAACTTGGGGGGTGGGGTGGGGTCAGTAAAATGGTTGCACATAAGCCAGGATGACCTTGAATTCCTGTTACTGCTTCCATCTTCCAAAGATTGAGTTTCTTTGACAGCCTTGGCTAAGCCCCTTTCTCATTTCAAAGCATCTAGCTGGCTACAGGGCTTTCAAGTGGGAGTCAGGCTCTGCTGTTCTTCCAACTAGTATGTATCGAGTTCAGGTTAGTCAAAGGACCTTTCTTGTCTCCACATTTCTGGAGCCTCCAGTAACTAAGCCAGCCATGCCACTGCTGTGTGCTTGCAGGTTCACTAGCAGCTACCTGGTTAGGCTGTTCAGGCTTTGCTGTGGGGCTGCAAGCCAAGAAGTCCTTGTGTCTCCCACCATGGTGATTGGCAACTCCATACCTCAGGGTTGGTTTGGCAGTTTTCAGATAAAAGTGACAATTGGCAAAGATGTTAAATTTTTATCTCAGATCTGAGAGAGGCACAGGTGACAGGCTGCCTGGTGGGGAGAAAGTGCATTCTGTGTGGTGAAGCTTAGACCATTTTGCATTAAAAGAAAAACAATGATTTGTATGTGACATAGCTTCAGAGGGGCATTTTGCCCACTGGGTCCTAGAGCCCAGGCTTTAAAAATTCCATCCAGTGACCCCTTTGGTGGGGCCAGGGAAAGGGACCTTAGAAGAATTAGATCTACACCTTTTCTGTTTTCCTTGATGGTTCTGGCCAGAAAGAGAGGCGCAGAACCTCTTCCAAGGAGCTTTTGGCGTGCTGATCCACTGGGTAAGTCAGGGGGCTGGAGAGATGGCTCAGAGGTTAAGAGCACTGGCTGCTCTTCCGAAGGTCCTGAGTTCAATTCCCAGCAACCAGGCGTATAGATATTATCTCTATAATGAGATCTGTTCTCTTGTGTGCAGGCACACATGCAGGCAGAACACTATAGAAAGAAGTCAGAACTGAGCAATACTTGCATCCATTTGCCATTTGTCCTCCATCTTCACACCCTCCCCTCTTATTTTGAGACAGGGGCTCATTGTGTAGCCCTGGCTGCCCTGGAACTCAATGTGTAAACCAGGCTGGCTTCTGACTGATCTGCTTGCCTCTGCCTCCTGAGTGCTGGGACTAAAGGCGTGTGCCACCACACAGGAGTCAATGCCCTTGATTTCTTTCTTGCTACCTGCCCTCAGCCCCTCTCTCAGACCTTCATTCTCCCATCTCTGGGTCTTCACCATGCAGACATGGGGTTGCTGGGCTGGACAGTATGTTAGACCAGAGCCTGAATCTGATTCTGGGGTGCTTCCACCACCTATGGCACCCCAGCTTCCTGCTTTGTTATCAGTATGTGGTTACAAGGAGTGTCAGCCACAGAGAAGACAGTGGGCTCCTGACCAGCCCTGCAGTGGGTAGCTCGGCCGCGGAGTTCCTAAGAGCAAAAGCTAAATGTCCTGATGTCCCAAAGGGAAGTAGACCAGGCCAGAATCACTGTCCCTAGAATTTGCTAAAATGGTCCCCATTTCCTCTCACACTTTCAGAGGGGACCCGACAATGAGGGGTGCCCCACAGCCATGACCCAAAGCGCACCCCAGTCTGCTTAGTTCTCCTGTTTCCTAGTTCAAGAAATGGAGCCCTGCCCCAGGCTAAGAAAATATTTCAGGCCTCACTGGCAGCTGCTATTTGACCTGTGGCCAGCAGAGGGAGCACCTGCCTTCCCTCGACCGTCAAACGCACTAGGCGTTTATCTACCTTTCACCTGATTGTCCCCATGCACGGCCAAGCCCCGTGCCCCGCATTTGCCCTCTTCTATTCCAGAATGCTCTGCCCAGATGCAGATAAATCAGAGGCCACTGTGCCGTGTGCTGCCCTCCATCATGCTTGTAGGAGCGTTTTACCCACTCTGCCTGGAGTCCCCCTGACTTGAAGCCTTTCCCATCTTCGTTCTGTTTATCTTGCCTTCCATGCAGGCTGTAAGCTCTCAACCCGTCAGGCCCCAACTCTGAGGTCACAAGTGCTCCTTACACGTACACCAGCTGACTTCTCATCCCTCCATACCACCCCAGCTCAGCTGCCTCTGGGCCATACATGGACCTGAGGCCATACAGCTAATGAGACGCAGAGATGGTTTGAACCTAAGCTCAAGGCTCCAAGCCCAGGCTCTTTCCTTGGCCCAAGCTGCTCCTGCCCCTGAGGGCCGCGCTTTCAGCACCGGAAGTTCAAACTAGAAGGGTGTGAGTGGATTCGGTTAGAACGCTCAGGGGAGGGGCTCCGGTCTGGCATTTTTAAGGCTTCCTCCTAATTCTGATGTGTGTGGGGCATGAGGTGGGGGTGGAAAGGGTGGTCATGTGTCTGCCCTCCGTCCCCAACCTGTTGTCCAGCCAGTCAACCGTTGCGGGAGAGAGGGCCTGTTAGCTCAGCCTGCTCTCCACTCAGCTGAGTGCTCCCCGTTCTGTCCCAGCTGAGTCCTCCCTCCCCTCTGTCCCAGATAAGTACTCCTCCCTTCCCCATTGCCCCAGCTGAGTGCTCTTTCCTCTGCCTTGAATGATTGATTTTACCCACTTCTGGCCTTTTTTTTTTTTTTTTTAATATAACCCCAAATAGCCAGAAACTCACTATGTAGACAAGGGGCCCATCGAACTCACTGAGATCCACCTGGCTTTGCCTCCTGAGTGCTGATATTAAAGGTGTATGCCTTTAATACACGGATGCACGCATGCACTCCTGTGGCTGTGTGTTTGTAATATGTGTGTGTACATAGGGCCAAAGCTGAAAGCTGACTGGATGTTTTCATTGATCTCTCTCTTATATATTGAGGCAGGGTTCTTCACTGACCCTGCAGCTCAGGGCTGCAGGCTGCAGGGTCCGGCTAGTCAGCTTGCTCTGGGAATCACAAACTGGGATTATGTGGGCCACTCTGTCCCACCTGGCTTTTACGTGGGTTCTGGGGGTCTGAACTTGGGTCCTTGTGCTGCATGGTAAGGCTCTTACCAGCCCCCAGTGTTCCCGACTCCTTCAGCAACACTGGTTTTTCCCAGGGCTGTTTCCCACTTGAAGAATGATTTCTCCCCTCATGCCTCAGTCACATCAACTTGGGTTTTCCTGTCTCTGCCCGCCTGCCCCTTGCCCCAAGTTCTAATGTCTTCTCTGAATGCTTTCTAGACACCCGCTTTTGTTTAATTGACAGTAAAAGGCTCAGTGACAGGTTCCGTCGGTTCTGGTGACATTTTCCCTAACTTGCTACCTGCTCCGTGCCTTTCCTGTTCTTCCCTCCTTTTCACTCTGTTATCCTTACGGCGGCTCTGTGAAGATTCATACTGCTTGCTTTTCTCCCGTCTGCCACCTTTTCCGTGATGGTGAATGACGAGGGGCCGGGGCCTGCCTCACTGTGTTAGGACTGACTTGGAAACAAAGGCTCCCCCTCCTCCTTTCTCTCCTTCTGCTCCTCCACGCCTTCGCTTCTGGCAGCCATGCTTTACCTGGGAATCTCCACTCTCTGAGCTTACTCTGCTTTAGTCGGCTCTCCACGCTGCTGTGCCCCGCCCCTGATGCTGAAGGGCCACTGGCAGCAGCGGGCTGTCTGGCTGTTTCCTCATGGTCCTGCTCCCTGTTTTCTGGCTTGGCAGCAGCCCTTGGCCTTACTCTTGATTTGGGATTTCCACCTCTTTTGTGTTCCTTGGAGGAATTTCTATCAGAGACAGAGTTTACATTCTGTTTGGCTTTCTCCCTCTCGCTTTGGGATAATTTTCTTTCTTCTTTTCCTGGCTTATCAGGATACAATTGACTATCACACACGTGTCTGTTTAGTGTTGGTATTAGTTTACTATTGTATCGTTTTGTTACTCTAGTGAACCACCAGAGGCAGGCCAGCTTTAGAAAGAAAAGTTTACTTAGCTCACTGTTCAGCATGGCCCAGACCCTGACTTGGGGTGCCCTGAGGAAAGGGAAGGCTCAGCAGCCCACAGTTCTCCCAGCCAAGCAGAGGATGCCCTTGCTCCGCCACAGACAGCAAGCCTTTGAGGACCTCTTTCCCCTTACACAGACCTCAGCCCGGCTATGGTGACCGTGGCACTGTCTAATTCGCTGCTTTGTTTTGCAGGACTGGGGATTGAAACCAGGCCCTTTGGCATGAGAGACAAGCACCTACCACTGAGCTAGATGAGCTAGATCCTCAGCCTCCTACTGAGTAAGTTCGACATGAATGCCTACCCACAAGGCCCTCACAACTGAGCCAGTGAGCCTCTCCCCACCCTAGAGTCCTCCTAAAACATGTAATTGCGCAGCTACCACCGTTTGCTGGAATGTTGTCTGTCAGTCATATTAGTTTGCATTTTCTAGAATATTTTAAAGAAATTTATTTATTTAAATTAATAATAATGATAATTATTATTTTAGTTTTTTAAGGGTTTTTTAGGGTTTCTCTGTGTGGCCTTGGTCCTGGAACTCTCTATGTAGACCAGGTTGGCCTGGGACTCAAGAGAGATCTACCTGCCTTGGCTCCAGAGTGCTGGGATTAGAGGCATGTACCCCACCGCCTGGGTAATTTTTTAAATTATTATTATGTTTATGTGTGTGGGCACGTGTCCTTGAGTGCAGGTAGCTGTGAGTACGGGTGCCCTTGGAGGTCAGAGGAAGGTGTCCTGGAAGCTGGAGTTATAGACAGTGAGGTGGGTGCCTGGAGTAGAACTGGGGTCTTTTGCAAGAGTGTGTGCCAACTGCTGAGCCATCTCTCCAGCCCCAGGAGTAGATTCTTGCCGCATGTCTTCTAGCAGCGCCCCCCACCCCTTGGTGTAAGCGCAGCAAGCAGATCATCTTTTCACCCTGTTGCAGGTCCTTGAATGACGAGTCACCCGCATTGGGCATTGGGCTGCTCTCAGCTGTGACACTCGTGGGAATCTCATGGGCACAGGCTTTTCTTTCTTTTGGGCGTGTCTGTGGGAGAGCCATGACAAGCTCATGAGGTCAGCCTGTGTTTAACTTTTAAAGACGTAGAATCGCACCATTTTACATGCCCAGCAGCACATGCCAACGGTGTGAGGGTTCTGGTGGCTTCACATCTGTGCCAACAATGGCCTGGCAAGACTTAAATTTGATTTTTCATAGTGGGTGGCTAGCGTGTCCTCTGGTGGTTTGCGCTTGATTCAGCTGGCAGGGAGCATCTTTTGCACAGCTGATTTCTTACAGTTGCCTAGTTTGACACCAGCTGGAGTCATGGGAGAGGTGGAGAAAATGCCTCTGTGAGATCCAGCTGTGGGCAGGCCTGTTGGGTATTTTCTTAATTAGTGAATGAGAGGGGAGGTGGGTGGGGCCATCCCTGGGCTGGTGGCCCTGGGTTCTATAAGAAAGCAGGCCGAGCAAGCCATGGGAAGCCAGCCGGGAAGCAGCACCCCTCCATGGCCTCTGCATCAGCTCCTGCCTCCAGGTTCCTGCCCTGGTGAGTTCTTCTCCTGACTTCTTCTATGATGACCAGTGATACTGAAGTGTAAGCCAAATTAACCCTTTCCTCCCCAAGTTGCTGTGGTCATGGTGTTTAATCACATCGATAGTAACTCAAAGATAATAACATACAAACACACACATGTACAAACATAGGTGCTGTGGCATGTGCACTGGTGTGTGTGTGTGCACGTGCATACATATATTCGTACATGTGTGTGCATATTTGTATGCATCAACATGAAGAGCGGCAGCTGGCCCCTGGCTTTTGCCCCCTTAAGGCTGAGGAAGGCAGCCTTTTGTCACTAAGTCAGACCCTAGATCTCCTCTCTCCTCAGAGGGTGCTTTAGTTGTATATAAACAGGATTGTAGCATCTCTAAAGTGCATACTTCTAACACATAGTTAGTAGAATTCATTTGGGGACCAGATTCTCACAGCAGTCACAAAGATTTGCAATAAAGCATTCCCTTAGCCACCCACCTGCTACATATTCATGTTTTAAAAGTGATTTATACATTTGTTTATTTGCACTGGTGTTTTGCCTGTTTGTATGCCTGCATGAGGGTGTAGCATCCTCTGAAGCTAGAGTTACCGGCAGTTGTGAGCTGCCAGGTAGGTGCTAGGAATTGAACCAGGGTCCTCTGGAGGCAGCAGGCAGAGCTCTTAATCACTGGGCCATCTCTCCGGCCCCATCACATTCTTACACTCAATATGGATAGCTATGGTATTCCCCTTAAAGGAAATCTCACCTGTCTCTGCATTTGAAATCAGGGTGGCTGCTTGGGGCTGGAGTTTGAAAGGCTCCCTCTCTCCACAGAAGCTGGGGGAGTTTAGGGGAGAGTTTGGAGCACCTGCCTCAGCTGGGCCTGGCACCTGCTAAGCAGGCTCTTGATCCTGAGGACGCCCCTAGGGCTGTTGTCTGCTGACTACCCTTAAAGCGCAGGGCCCAGGGCTGAACCAGGTTGAACTGGGAAAGTATCCGCTGGGCTCGGGGAGGAGTCTGGGTGACTACGATGAAAGACCCTGGTATCTCTTGAGAAGATGATCTTATTGTAGAATCAAGAGGAGCAACACCCCGGTGTACGGTCAGACGCAGGTGAGCGAGACTGGAATCAGGCTATCGGTCATTCTTCTCGTTGCCTGGCAGAGTAACTTAAAGGGGAAATGATTTATCATGGCTTACAGTTGCAGAGAGTCCAGTCCATCGCAGCTGGCCCAGTGTGGCAGAGCGGCTCCGCTGCCACTAAGGCAGGCTGGGAAGAAGCAGGTGATGAAAGGAACCACCCTTCAGCAACTTACCGCCTCCAGCTGGCCTCTGTCTCCAAATGTTTCTACAACTACCTGGACCAAGCCCCAAACCGTAACCCTGCTTCTGAGAGCTTCTGTGCCTTTCTTGGCCCCAGCAGGCCTTTCTTTCCAGATCTTGCAATAGGGCATGTGTGTGAGGCTCACCAGGGGGTGAGGTCTTTGCAGCCTCTTTCAGGAGAGCAGCTTGTCCTGTGACCAGCTTGAAACCCATAGTAAAGAAGAAATGGCCAAGCATTTTGTTTGTTTGTTTGTTTGCTGCTGGCTTTTGGGAACTGTGTCTTAAAGTAGGCCGGTGGCATAGCTGGGAAACGGTGACTACCAAAGAGCTGTGTGACCTCCCTGGGAACACATAGGCAATCTGAGGGCCAGTTTGGGGCCTGAAAGTTGACAGTTGTGAGGCAAGCCATTGCCTGTGGCAGCCTCTGGGCCTAACGCCTCACCCGCCTGCTTTCTTCTTTACAGGACTCTGGTTTGTGATCCCCATTGAACGGAGTGTTGCAATCCTACTAAAAAGCTCATGTCCTGGTGACATCAGACCATTCCTCAGCCACTGCAGGTGAGGTTCCTTAGGTGGCCATGGAGGCCGGCTCCGCCAGTTCTAAGGAGCTGGTGTCCCCACTAGAGGTGAGCTCACTTGAGCCAGGCACCTGTGGGTCGCTCTCACATTGAAGAAAATCCTGGTGCTCAGAGAAGCCATCCGAAGCCCCACTGCTTGGAAGGACAGCTCAGCTAAAGGCTGTGATGGAGTCACTGTCTCTCTGTGGGCTTTTTGTCTCTGGATGAACCCTCATGTCCCATTAAAGCCCTGTCCGGTGTCCCCGGGGAGACTTTTGGGAGGGGGTACCCTGTGATGGATGATCTAAGCTGACAAAGGGTCATGCACCTCGTGTGGCATTCCTGAGTGCTCACTGCACAGTGCCACAGTGCCCAGCGGACCAGGGTGGCACCAGCTGAATAGAGCTGTTCCCAGCTGTTGGCTGAACCACTCTTTAGCTGCCAGGCAGCTAATATTAGCAGTGGGTGGGGCTAAATTGCTGCCAGCTAGCCCCACAAAAGTCTGGGATTCCTCAGGTCAGCTTAAGACTGCTCGTTTTGGAAATGCAGATTTGCTCCAGGACAATCCACAGATGAGGGAAACATTTGAGCATGAGGTGAGTTTAAAAGTTCACACGTGCTAGGCAGGATGATGTCCTCAGAAAGGCCAGGTGAGTTGCTGAGCACAGCACACAGCTGCTCTGAGCCTAGGCAGACAGACATGCAGACCGTACCCCCCTGCCCCCCTGTCCGCATCTCCCAGCAACCAGCAACCTTATCTCCAGCTTGTGTTGGGAGTCACACCCAACCCACACCAATTCCACAAACTTTCCCTTTTTAAAGAATCACTTTAATCTGCAGTTCTCCACAACAGAGGTGTTTTCTTCATCAAGACTCAGGTCTTTTAAGAGGTGAAGCACCTCATTTATTGTAGTACTTGTCTTTTTCTTTTATGTGTTCGTGTGCCAGGCGCCCTTAGAGGCTGGTAGAGGGCATTGAATCCCTTGGAATTGGAGCTATAGGTGGTTGTGAGTTACCCTGTGGGTACTGGAAACTGACAGCGAGTCTTCTGAAAGAACATTAAATTACACAAGGAGGTGGTGGTGCACACCTTTAACTCCAGCACTTGGGAGGCAGAAGAAGGCAGAACTCTGGAGTTCAAGGCCAGCCTGGCTTACAGAGTGAGTTCAAGGCCTGCCAGGGCTACACAGAAAACCCTGTCTCAAAAAAAGAACGTTAAGTACTTTTAACTATTGAGTCATCTCTCCAGCCCTAAAGTTACAATTGGTGCATTAGCCAGGAAGTAAAATGAATTTCTTAACCACATGAAGATTGTACTATCTCTCTCTGCGTGTGTGTGTGCGTCACAAGTGTGCAGGGCCCTGTCGGTGCCAGAGCACCCATGTGGAAATCAGGACAACTGGAGAACTTTTGGTCAGTTCCCTCCTTCCATCATTAAGGAATTGAACTCAGGTCAGAATACATATAAGCACATGCTGGGTAGATTGAGGTACAGGCGTAATGACAGGGCCAGCATTCTCTGCAGCGGTCAGTAGTGTCTTCTTCACGTATAGCTTTATGGATTTCCTGAAGCTGTTGCCTTGCATTTCGTCTGACTGTTCACTTGGTAGCCAAGTCCTTAACGCCCCTCACAATGGTTGCTCACCAAACCCACAGCAAAACTTTTTTCTTTTGTTTTTTTCAAGACAGGGTTTTTCTTGTGGCCTTGGCGGTCCTGGACTTGGTTTGTAGACCAGGCTGGCCTTAAGCTCACAGCGATCTGCCTGCCCCTGCCTCCTGAATGCTAGGATTATAGGCATGGCTACCACACCCAGCCTCCTATAGCAAAACTTTAAAAACTCTTTTCTCCATTATGCCAGGCACTTGATTTTGTTTGGGTTTGATTCCAGAATTCACATTCCCATTGATCATGGACATGTTCTTGGACCTCTTTTATTTGGACTTTGTGTTAGGTAACTTTTTATCGCTATGCCAAAATACCTGGACAAGTCAACTAAAAGGAGGAAAAGTTGCTTTGGCTCATAGGTTCGGAAATCTTAGTCTGTGTTTGGTTAGGCCCCAGTGCTGAAGGCCTGAGGTAAGGCTAAAATTTCGTAGTGAGGGCATAGTGGGACAAAACTGCTTACCTCGGGAAAGCTTCGAGAGGGTAGGGGGTAGGTAAGGGCCCAAAGAAAAGTATGGTTCCTCCAAGACACGCCTCCAATAGCACACAACCTTCGAATAAGCCGTGTTGGCTAATATTGTCAACTCGACAGGTTCTAGATCACAGAAGAGACATGCCTTTGGTCATGTATGTGAGAGATTGTTTAGATTAGTTTAACTGTGAGAAGGTCAACCCTAAGTGTGAGTGGTACCACCATGAGCTGGATCTCATACTGCGAAAAAGGACGCCAGCAGACTACCAGCATTCATCTCCCTCTATTTCTTGCCTGTTGACATCACATGACCAGCTGCTTCCATCACCTCCCAACAGCCCATGAAGGGACAAACCCATCAACAGATCAACCCAGTCAGAAGGCCAGAGCTTGCAAGATCTCCACACTTGCTAAATTTCACCTCTGAACATTGCTGCCCTGGGGATCCAGCCTTCAACACTCAATCCTTGCCGGGGGTGGGGAGCAGATCTAGAACAGATCTTTGTGACCAGTGTTTTGTTTCCCCTTCTAGAACTTTCCTGCCCTCTTCCCTTCTCCATCTTCCCCATACCCTAGGAAGCTGGCCCTCGCTAGTTCAGCCAACGGGGAAACAGTGGAAGGTAGAAATGTTTGCTGCTCACATGCAGAAGATGAGCTTTAAAGTCACTTTATCCTCAGGCCTCCCTGGGTTTTATTACCATTCTCTTTTCAGCCCAGAGTGGGAAGGACTTCCCTTTCCTGCCGCTTATGGTCCTGAGGGGAGGGCAGGGCTTTTCTGTTGATGATTGGCTTTCCCTTAGCCCAGCCCCAATTTTTGTGAGAGTCCCTAGTCCCCTCCTTGAAGAGCCCAGACCTTCTAAGACACAAACATTCTTGAAGAGGCTTCTGTTTTCTTCCAGTTTCCTTATGATAGTTTTTTATTCCCTTCTTTGTGTCTCTTTCCATACTGGGGATCAAACCTGGGGTCTTCTGCATACAACTGTCCCACTACTGAGCTCCACCTCAGCATGTCCCTTTCGTTTCCTATATATAATTTTTTGTTACTGTAGACTATTTTCTTCTCTTGTAGCCTCTCTCTCTCTTTTTCTTTTTTGTTTTTCCAAGACAAGGTTTCTCTATGTAGCCCTGGCTGTCTTGAACTCATTTTGGAGACCAAGCTGACCTCCAATTTACAGAGATCACCTGCACCTGCCTCCCAAGTGTTGGGATTAAAGGCGAGCACCACTACACCCAGGCCTCTTCCTTCCTTCTCTTTAGATTGTCTTTATTTTCTCTACCTTTTCTTCCTTGTTTTTGAAGGTAATGGCTTTTGGTTCTTGGCTGATGATTCCTCTTTATTCATGGATGTTAAAACATCCAGGTTCTGGCTGGGGTGTGTGTGCTATTTTTAGGCCATTTATTATGTTTTTATTAGTGCATACAAAATATACAGCATGATTGGTTTCATTGTGACATCTTTACTTATGCATAAAAATATTTTAATCACATCCATCCCCAAACTTTTAGTCTCTCTGCTCTGGTCCTCACCCCTCTTTCCTTTTCTGCTCAAATATTACTGTTACTTTATTGGAAAATACTTGCTATCTTATATGAATGCTTAATGAAATATTTGGAATATGACTTGGGTTTACTTAATAGTGGGGAGCAGAGAAGATTGGCAGCAGCTTGCAGGAAGGGGTGAACAGTGGGAAGAGGGCGCGCCAGTGTGCCGTGGTATTCTCTTTATCTCCGCTTACACCCCCCTGTAGAATTGTCCCAGTTCCTGGCTGGGTTAGGACTCGGGTTTCCAAGCAACACCAGGAGGCACCATGGTTGGCTGTAGTGGGCTCCAGGGCTGCTGTGTGATAGTGTTGGAATCTGAGGGAAATGCAACAACATCTGTTAGTCATAGATACCCAGGGGCAATTGCCTGGGTTTTTAGAAGACCCAAGACCTGCTTTTGCATGCGTTAGATGCCTCATTAATACCACATTGCCTTTCTTATGTCTGAAATTCTGGTAGCTTCTGGCTTCTCTGTAGTCCCTTAGTCCCCATAATCCAGAAGTACGATTTCAGTAAAGATGGAAAGAAAGCACAGCTAGTTATTAGTGTGAGATGATCTTTGCAAAACCTGATGGGGTAGGAAAGAGGGGCCTCAGACACTCGACCCCAGCTGAAGAACACTCCAACCTTGGGATGTTTCCATCTTGTGTTACAACTCAGTGGGGTTGTGTCTGGGGCAGCTGAAGATGGGTCAGAGAGACTAGGCTTCTCAGCAAAGAAGGTGGCTGCGACATCAGCCAAGAGATTGCAGACCTGCAAAGCAGTAAGTCCACAGGGTGCTAGGTCAGCTCGTCTGAGAGACATGTGTCCATGGAGCGGGTGCTGAAGGCTGGCGTCAGGGCAGGCTGGTAGCCTGGCCAGGAGAAGTCACTTTTTGTTGGAGCTGGGCACAAAGTTGCACTGTGATGCATTGTACGCTGGGCCTTGGTGTGGCAGGGACGAGAGCTAGGGATGCCCACGGAGCCACGCTTAGAAATGCCTGAGCTCACTTAATACTCGGCTGTCACCACCTTTTGTGTGTGTGGTACACATGTGATGTGTGCATGCTCATACATGTGTGTGGCTAGAGGGTGGCGTCAGTCGCCTTTCTTAATTGCTCTCCATCTTCTATACTGAGACAAACTGTCTCTCAAGACCCAGAGTTTACCGTTTACGTTAGACTGGCTAGCCAGGGAGCCTCCAGAAGCCCCTTGCCTCCACTCCCCAGCACCGGGGTTACAGGTGCAAGCCACTGGCTTTTATGTGGGTGCTGAGCTCAGCTCCTCATGTTTGGGCACCCACCCTTCAGCCCCCAGAGTTGTTATCTTAATCTTTTTTTTTTTTTTCTTCAGGCAGAGTTTCTCTGGGTAGGTCTAGTTATCCTGGAACTTGCTCTGTAGACCAGGCTGGCCTCAAACTCACAGAGATCCACCTACCTATTCTTCCTGAGTGCTGGGATAAAAGGCATGCATCACCACCACCTGGCTTTGATCTTCTTAATGCCTGAGCAAGTGGACCTGCATTTTCATCTGCTGGTGGGCACTGCTGGTCATGCAATGGGTACTGAGGAGCTGTGTGTGTGTGTCTGTCTGTCCTGACTTGTCATCCTCACAACTAAGTTATTTGTGAGGGTGAGGCAAATTGTGTCACCCACCCACAGTCCCAAATTCATACTCTGGCATCTTAAAGGGCAAGACTCCTTAGGCAGAAGAACGTATCAGGAGAGGCTTCTCTGAGCTAGCAGGCAGCTGTGGCACTGTTGGGAGATTTGCAGATCTGCAAAGCAGTACTACAGGGTGCTAGGTCAGCTTGCCCAAGAGACACGTGTCCACGGAGCAGGTGCTGGAGGCTGGTGTCAGGGCAGGCTTGTAGCCCAGTCAGGAGAAGTCACTTTTGGTTGGCTATATATATGCTAGCAATATATAATAATGATTAATCCCCGGGTAGTTATCTGCCCTTCTAGGCCTCAGTTTCTTCATGTGTCAAATGGTCATGCTAATACTAGATCCACTTGTATCATGGACTTGGTGTCCCATGTTTTTAACAAAATCTCAAATGTTCAATTTTACCAATGAAGACTCAGGGGCCAGATGTTGGGCTGAAAGCCTGCTTCTTCAGAGAGGCAGAGAGAGCACCCAGCTGACCTTCCTCCTCATCCGACATGCCCCGTAAAAATGAAGCCTTCTTTCCTACATTATCTCAAAAACAAAACAAACCAAAACAAAAAACCTCAACCCAAATGTTCCTTTCTTCTACTCATATGCATCTCTCTAATCCATCCTGACTTCCTCTCACTCTCTATCTTTTTTTCCTATGTTCACTCTCTGCCAGTTGGTTGCTTGCTCTGCTCTCTTGACCTAATGTTGGCTTTATTTAATCCTGCTCAAGTAGAAAGCTCTTGGGTTAAAGCTGTGTGCTAGGGCTAAGCCACACCACAACTAGAAACCGGTTTTTCCGTTAAACAGCAGAATCTTGAGGTTCACAGTGTAAGCAAAAATCCTGCCACAGTACCCTCCTTCTAAGAGGGACTCGGGGTCTCCCTTCTGGATCTTGCATTTGATAACAGCATTTACTCATTGATGACTCCAAGCAGGAGCTAATGAGGAAAGTGACTCCAAAAATATGGCAGAAAGGATGGTTGACATTGCTTCACTGTAACACGTAGTCTGACTGTAGCTTTGTTCCCTGGACGCATTTGGTGCTCTGGGCTTCTATAGAGAGGCAGGACAGCCTGCTCACACCGGGCCTGTGCAGGTGGACGCTGAAGTGTGTGTCTGAAAGGAGCACACAGGCATTCTTGTGATCGCAGTTTAATTCAATGGTATTCCCTGTGGATGTTGACATGACTATTGTCATAACAAGCGTCTCTTGAAAGGCACCCCAGTGCCAGAGGGAATTAAATTCTTATCCAGGTTTTAGCTTTCAATGCTTTAAAATTTTATTTCCTAATCCAGGTGGTGTTGGCACAGCCCTTTAATCCCAGCACTCAGGAGGCAGAGGCAGGCAGATCTCTGAGTTCGAGGTCAGCCTGATCTACAGAGTGAGTTCCAGGATCACCAGGGCTACATGGAGAAACCCTGTCTCAGGAAAAAAATTTTTTTCCTTTGGTGTTTGTATAGATCTGTGTAAGCGTATACGCAGGCTTATGTGTTTGAGGGTGGGCACATGGACGCCATGGTGCACCTGTGGAGGACAGAGGACAAGCCCAGGTGTTGGTCTTGTTCCGCTTTGCTGCAGGCTCTTTGTTTACTTCCGTGTTCACCAGGCTAGCTGGCCCACAGACCTTGGGGAGGTCTCCTCTCTGGGCTCCCCACCTCTCTATAGGTGTGCTGGAATTACAGATACCCACTGCTACATCAGGCTTTGTGTGGGGTCTGGGGATCTGAACCCTGCCCCCGGCTAGCCTCCTTCACTGTTCTTTGACACTGAACCCACGTAGCACTGCATGGTGGATCAGACTCCATTCTATCTATCCATTCATCAGTTAACGGGCACTTGGGCTGGTTCTGCTTTGGGCTGGTTATGAGTCGTCTCTTTGGGCATTCATGTGCACGATACTGTGCGGACACATTTTCATTTACTGTTTATTTTCTTTTTTTTCTAGGAAGTTACCCATGGTGGATGTCACGGGTCAGCTATGAGTCCACCTGGGCTCAGGTTTCTTGTTTGAGTCTTGAGTGCTACACAGATGTGGAAGAGAAGCAGTTCATGCATTTGTGTGTGTGTGTGTATGTGTGTGTTGATCAGGTAGGGAGAGTGTGCTAACAGGAAAGTGGAGGGGGAGAGAGCAAGGGAGGCCCTGCCAACAGAAATGTTTGCAGGAGAGGAATGATGAATTGGTGGACTCGTCCTCTCCTTTTAGTTATTCACGTGTGTGTGTATGTATGTATGCGTGTGTGTGTGGTGTGTGTGCATATGTGGAGGTGCATGCGTGTGAGTCTGTATGTGTGTGTGCTGTGCATACGTATATGTATTTGTATATGTGTGTATATGTAAATGTATGTGTGTATGTGTGTGCGTGTGTGTGCATATGTGGGGTGCATGTGCCCTTGCACATACATTGGAAGCCAGAGGAGAATGTTGCCACTTTCACCTTATTCCTAGTGTTCACGGGTCTCCCAGTGTTCAAGCTAGGCTGGCTAGCCTGTGAGCTCCCAGGACCTGCCTATCTCTGTCCCCTAGTGCTGTCACTACAAGCACATACAGCTATGCTCAGTCTCTTTTGTGGGGAACCCAGGTCCCCATGCTTCCATAGGGAGGAGCTGTGTCCTCAGCTTTCCACCCCAAGCCCCAGCAAGGAGCTCATGTATCCCAGGCTGGCCTCAGAATCACTGTGCTGGGAGTGACACTCAACCTTTGACCCTGCACTAGAATGGCAGACGGGTACCGCACCTGGCTTATGCAGTGCTGGGGATCAAATCCAGGGCGTTCAGCCTGCTCGGCAAGCAGTCTGCCAACTGTGCTTCCCCCTCAGGCTCTCCCAGTTCTCTTTGCTGAGGCGAGACATGGGAGAGAAAGGTTTAAGCCTAGTGGAGCTCAGGTCTCAGGTTGGCACAGCTTGGCTTGGAAAGTCAACATGGAATTGTGCCATCTGACTCACCCAGCAGGAACTACCTTCTGATTGTCCCATGGCCCTGCTCCAGCAGCTGCCTGGGACTGCCTCCACACTCGGGAAGTGTCAGCTGCTGCCAGGGACCTCACCCAGAAGGTGCACCTGCCCTGGCTTTTTACAGTCTACCCTTTGTGTCAGGTGATGGACAGCTCCTGGTAGAAGGGATTTGGCCCAAATCGTTGAGGTTGCCTAAACACTGCTCGGCAGAGTGGAAAGGGGAAGACATTGTTGAGTCAGACACATTTGACCCATGCTGTAGAACTGTCACTCACTAGGAGCATAACTCTCTGGGTCAGCCCTCCCTCTGAGTCCTGCCCCCCTGTACCTTTGGCGTAATGATGGGACTATGCAGGCTTGTTGTAACAATCAGGTAACGGCCGCTATGTGCCTGTGGATGGGTGGAGGTGGCTAGGCGGTAGCTCTTGTACACAGGGGTACCTGGTGGCCCATTCCAAATGCCTGGCTCTACTTACTCATAGCCAACCTGTGGGTAGAAAGCAGAGAGCAAGGAGGCCAGGCTGCTTTCCCACATGGAGTATCTTGTGCACAAGTGATCCTTTCCCACGGAGCCAGGAACTAATGGGTTTCTCTCACTTTCTTTTTCTTTTTAATTTACTTCTATTTTATGTTTATTGGTGTTTTGCCTGTGTGTATGTCTGTGTGAGGGTGTCAATAAGCCCTGGAACTGGAGTTACAGACATGTGTGAGCTGTCACGTGGGTGCTGGGAACTGAACCCTGGTCCTCCGGAAGTGCAGCCAGTGCTCTTAACCGCTGAGCCATCTCTCTAGCCCTGTACCAATGGGTTTCTATCTGAAGGGACTGTATATTTTAACTTGAGGAGCCTTAGCAAATCTTTTTTGTATGATTGTGTGTACACGCTTCTGTCCGTGCAGATTGCACATAATGTGTTTGAGTGCTCATGGAGACCAGAGATGTCATATGTCATTCTTGAGGTGTCGGCCAGCCTTCCTCCACCTTTCCCTTCTTCCCTTCCTTTCTTCCTTCTCTCCCCTCTCAGCCCTCCCTCCTTCCCTTCCTTCCTTGTTTCTTTCCTTCCTTTCTCCTTCCTTCTCTCTCTCTCTTCCTCCTCCCCTCCCTCCACTCTTTCCTCCCTTTCTCCTTTCTGTCAGGGTCTCTGTCTGATCTATAACTCACCAAGTAGGCTCATCTTGCAGGCCACCAAGACCAGGGACCTGTCTGTCTGTCACTGCCTCCTCAGTGCTGGGACTACAAGTGTGAGACACATTGCTTTTGCCTCCGCTTTCTCCTCCTCCTCCTTTCTCCTCTTCCTCTCCCTCCTCTCAATGTGGGTTCAGGGGATTGAACTCAGGTCCAGTAAGCGCTTTACTGGCTGAGCTGTATTCTCAGCTGAAGTTTTAGTAAGTTTTACTGACTGCAAGAAACACATGAAAGCCTTTACAAATACTTGTCATCATCACCACTTCCTTCTGGTCCTTTGGGCAGATTTCTTATACAGCCCAGGCCCACCTGCCTGGGGACGGCACTGGCCATGATGGGCTGGGTCCTCCCATAGAGGTTAGCGATTAAGAGAAGAACCACAGGCACACCCACAGGCCAGTCTAATCTGGTCAACTCTTCAGCTGAGGTCCCTCTAGTCACCCCCCCAACCCCCCTGACTCTAGATTTGTGTTGACAGCAGGTGGTAACTAAGCAGAGTCATGGTGGTTCCTTTAAATTGTCACCGGTTTCACTGTGCTTATATGTTTCCCTCTGATGATGGTGACGGTTCTATTCCTTAGGTGCTCTCTAACTTATCCTTAGTGAGGGGCCCTCTAACTTATCCTCAGGAAACCCCTGTGACGTGGGTATAATTATTGTGGTGTACTCGTGCAGGGACAGGCACAGGCTCATTCAGCAGGCTGGGTGTGAGTGACTCATCGCTGAGGCTGGACCTCTCTCTAGGTCACTCCGGGGCTCCCAGAGTCTGTTAACACTGCCCTAAGAAAACCCCTGGATGTAGAGCTATTTCCCCCATTCTGCTGGCTTCTTTTTTTTTTTTTTTTTAAGATTTATTTACTTCATTTTCATTGGAGTTTTGCTTGTATATATGTCTGTGAAGGTGCCAGATCCCCTGGAATTGGAACTGCAGGCAGTTATGAGCTGCCATGTGGTTGCTGGGAATTGAACTCAGGACCTTTGGAAGAACAACCAGTGCTCTTAACCTCTGAGCCATCTCTCCAGCCCTGCTGGCTTCCTTTTAAACCTCCATTCTCAAGTTGTTTGGGAAGGTTTTCAGTTTACAGTCTGCGTGTTGGCATAAGACCTGCCCTGCCCATAGACAGCCGGTAAGAGGGCAGCTTCCCCACCATACCCACCTCAGGATGGCACAGTGTTGAAGGTCACAAAACATGAATTCTGATTTGCAGGTTTTTTTCTTCTTTCTTTCTTCATTTGAAGTTCAAAGTTGTTCAGTTTCTAAAGTCAATAAGTGACAAACAAGCTCAGAACTGGAAGAGCCCTCACAGGGCCGTTCACTCATTTATTCAGCAGTGATACGCTCTGCTGTCCAGCATATGGGGGTGAGCATGCCTGACCCTTGACCAAATCTTCTGATGGAAAAACAAAAACATGTAGTGTGGAAGAAAAGGGAATTATGATGAAGATAAAGTGGGGGAAGGATCTCAAAATGCGGGCAGAGGCCACCGGAGCAGGATGTACCTACCTCTCCAGCTATGGCCTGGAATATGAACTTCAGTCTCCTCTACCCTTTGGCCACAGGCATTGGAATAACCAGGACACCGAACAGGTTCATTGTTCTCAGGGGCTGTGATGCTTATCAAGAAACTATTCCCTGGGGCTGGAGGGTGGCTCAATGTTCCAGAGTGCTTGCCACTCTTGGACCGGGGTTTGGTTCCCATCGCCAACATGGTGACCCACAGCTGCCTGGAACTCCAGCTTCAGGGGATCCTGGATCCAAAGTGTTCTGATGTCAAAGTGCACCAGGCATATGTGTAGATGGCGTGCACACATGTGCACACACGCGCGCGTAGGGATCATACCCACACACACACAACAAATTAAAAGAAAGTTTGTTTCATGGACATTTCTTCCTGACAAACATCTTTTTCTTTATCTTTCGCCCCTCTCTGTGAGTGCACATTGTCTCCACCTTCCTTAGAACATGGAGTCAGAGCTCTTATAATCTGTCTCTCAACTTGCAGTTCCTAATACACTAAAGAAAGTCCTCTTTACTTCTGTGTTGGTATTGACTGAAGTAAACAGGCAGCTCTAACATCTACTGATTAGAGCTGGGGATCCATCTTACCTGGGGAGCCATCTATGGAGCCCCAGAAGAGGGAAAGTCTAGGCCAAATCCTAGAGGATGTGACAGTGTCCAGGTGCTGGTGCGTGAGCAACTGCAGAGAAGCACCCTGAGGGACAGCCCTCAACATAGGCCAGAACCCAGAGAGGGCATGGGGTCTGCTAGATGCAGCAGCAGTTAGAACGCATCCTCTCGTGCCCCTGAAAATGGAGGAAGATGAACAGGAGAGGATAGGAGACTACCAAGGGCTCTTGTATAGATGCTCAAATTCTCCTGAAAGAGACTTGGGGCAGATCTAGCCTGGGCGACTAAAAGACCATCCTGGTTATGGAGGGGAAGTCAAGCCAGAGGATGACAAGCTAAGGAGACCGATTTCAATAGAATAGTAACATAACAGGCCAAATTAGGGTGATGCTAGGAACAGTAAGAAGAAATGTTTCGGTAGTCAAACCGGCAGCAGTTGGCGATTCAGTCTTGAAGGAGGAAGAAACCAAGAGCAAGTTCAAGATTGTGAAACCGTCTTGAGATTGGCCACATGGGTACAAAGAAAAAATGAAGCAGACCTCACAGTGGCTGGAGGCTGAGCCAGGGTGCTGGATTATAGCAAGACATCATCATGCGGTCTTTCCCGGGAAGCGAGAGGACCACTCCAGGCAGTCCGGGACACGGCTGACGAAAGCCACTACTAAGTGTTCCTTGCTTCTTTGTAATGGGGCCTGTAGTGATTCTAATGCACAGCACAGCTGAAGACTCCGTCTAAGGACGAGAAAGTAAGGAGAAACTTTAATCCAGGAAATCTCTACCCATTCTAGTAATCCATTACTTTCTTCCAACGCAGCTCCTGAGTATTCCTCACCCTTTTATGTTCTTTTGTTTGTTGGGGGCTTTTTTTCTTTTTGTTGCTGCTTTCAAGACACAGTCTCTCTGTGTAGCCCTGGCTGTTCTAGAATTCACTCTGCAGACTGGCCTCAAACTCAGAGATCTGCCTGCCTCTGCCTCCTGAGTGTGGGGTTTCAGGTGTGTGCCTGGTACTGGAAATAAAACCCAGGGCTTTGTGCGCACTAGACTAACACTACCAACTGAGCTATATTCCTAGCCCAAGATAAATTATTTGTTTAAAAAATATGTAGATGCAGGCCAGCTGGATGGCCTGATAGATAAAATCCTGGCAACCTGAGTCCGATCCCTGGAACCCATAATAGATGGAGAGAACTGGCTCCCCAGAATTGTGCTCTGACCTCCATATTTGTGCTATGGCTCATGGATATGCATGTGCACATGCACACCCACACAGAAATAAATTTTTTTAATTAAAATATATAGATAAAAAGAAATTTGATATTAGGAGTGTGCCATGTTTGGATAGAAACATTGGAGTCCTTTCATGGCAGTTGAATCAATAAACAGGTGGGTTACCCAAGGGGAATGTGAAAAGAAGGCGGACCAAAGGCATTCATGGGGCAGGAGGAATCAACTGGCAGTAGAAGCCAGAAAGTGAGAATTTCCAAAGAATGGCTTTACACACAATTGGATCACCCAGTAGGGGCTGAAGAAATTCTCTCAAGCTGCGGAGGAAGAAGACCCCGGAGAGCTCAACTCCTGTAGGATTCTGGGAACTTGGAGGCAGGTCAAAGTTCAACTGCCCAGTCGTTGAGGCACGAATGATAAAAACTTGAGGTGGAGAAAGGTTTGTAAGAAAAGGGAAGGGACACCCCATTCAGGGTACTCTGGAGGGTAGGGAATGGGGGGGGGGAAGCTTTCTATACAAGGTGGATCGAGTCTGAGCATGTGAAAGACTGTGCAAGAGAGAAGGAAAGATTGAAATCGAAGCAAGACTATCCAGACAAGACCCTAGGGGTGTGGCTGGTGGCCCTGAGCTGAGCTAGAATGGTCCAGGTTACATCACACAGGAGCAGAGTGGGCAGGTGTGCAGGGTGCAGTCATGCAGGTGTTGAGCTGCGTGGGACGGAGGGGTGCGGCACAGACAGCAGCCAGGGTGTGTGAGAGGAAGGCGAGATTGAGGTGGCCCTGGGTGTAGATGGGAGAGGGACCGACCTGCAAAGACAGCAAGCGGCCACGCTGGGAACTGAAACCCAAATCCCAAGATGTCAGTCGTGGAGCTGTGGGCGTTCCTCTTGCAGATGGAAGCCGGGGGGGGGGGGGGGAAGCTTGTGAGAATCCCTGCCCTCAGACTCATGATCACAAGATAACCAAGGCACATATATAAGTGATATTACTAATATTGGGATGTCCTTGCTTCCAGCAGGCAGTGTTTTCAATCTTTTGTTTCTTTTTTTAAGACATATCTTACACAACTCACGTTGGCCTTGAATTCCCCATGTAGTTAAGGATGGCCTTGATCTTCTGATTTTTCCAGCCTCTGCCTCCTGAATGCTTGGATTACAGGCACACACCACCACTATCACACCTGACTCATGATTACAGGATCACACACACACAGTTTTAGGTGTATGACTATTTTGCCTGCATATATGTTGGTGCTCATGGAGGCCAGTAGAGTGCATTGGATCCTTTGAAAATGGAGCCATAGGTAGTTGTGAGCCAATATGTCAGTGCTGGAATTGAACCCAGGTCCTTTAGAAGAACAGTCAGTGCTTTTCAGTGCTGGGCCACTTCTTCTTGATCACATATACATATATATATACACAATATACACACATATATGAGATATGTAATATAAACATGTGTATGTATATCCATTTTATTTATGTTTTGTTTTTTGAGACAGGGTTTCTCTGTGTAGCCTTGACTATCTTAGACTCACTTTGTAGACCAGGCTGGTCTATGGGTATCAGCCCTCCTCTGCCTCCTGAGTGCTAAGATTCAAGGCATGTGCAACCACGTTTGGCTCCTATTTTTTGGGTTTTCAAGATAGGGTTTCCTCTGTGTAGCCCTGGCTGACCTGAAACTCACTGTGTAGACCAGGCTGGCCTCAAACTCACAGAGATCCACCTGCCTCTGCCTTCTGAGTGCTGGGATTAAAGACGTGTACCACCATCACCCAGCAAGACCCTAAATGTTTTAAACAAATATCCACTTAGTCTATAAGGACAAGTTAGCATCATGGACTAGTTAGTATTACATCATTTAACACATTAAAACATCAAGGTAGAGGGAAATCAAGATTCTGTCCCCAGGCCACCCGGCCCCTGAGTGTCACGCTGCTAGTTCAGGCTGTTTGGCCCGAGACCTGGCACACTGTACCACAACATTGACCTTCATTTTCCTTCAGGAGGTCCAGGTAGCCACGTCAGCCCCATCCAGTCAAATAGTTCCACTGATCACCCGTAGCCTTCCCTCATAGTTATGACTATACCCAAGAAACTTGTGATAGGGTGCGTGAGTTTGGGTGAGGGGGTGTGTGCATGCTGGGTGTGCATGGAGCACTGAAATGTCCTCGGTCTTTGAAGCTTCAGGCAGTCTCTCTGGAGATCGTGGTGCTCTTTGCCCCTAACCTCAAAGCGTCTGTCCCATGACAGAATGTTCAGCTCCCTGCTCCCTCTTGATATTCTGTCAACATTTCCCCCTTCCTACCGTGTTCTGGAAGTTCTAACCCTGTGTGTACCCCTGTCAATGGCTATACCTGCTTTCCTGGCCAATATCTGGGTAAATAGAGTTGGGCCTGGGATAGGCCTCGGTTTGTGCCACTGTGGGATATGAGACTTATGGGATGCTTCTCTCCCAAATGCTCCTTCCAGTTGGTGTTAAAGTAAAACCCCTCAGGTCCACTATCATCCTAGCCAGGCCATCCTTGGCTACTGTACAGACACCCACATGCTGACTCTGGCTCCTAGGTGTGAGGGAAGGTCCCAATACTCCTACACTCCTGGGCAGAGAGGTCTGAGGAAGGCGGCTCCAGACATGTGAGCATGCCTGGGACTGGGGATTCAGCAAGGCCAATCTGACCCCAGAGCTCCCTGGGAACTAGGCCACCATCTCTGCAGGCTTGACTGGGCCCTGGAGGTTGTCAGGGTCAATGCTGGCAACCAAGGGGACAGAATGCCATTTGGTGGTTATAAGCCAAGGCCTTTAGTTCACACTAGGAGAGTGTTCTAGAGTCTCATGTACCAAAGACTTAGGAAGATCCACCCTAGTCTTAGAATACCTTCACTGCCCGGGTGTTGGTGGTATGCGCCTTTAATCCCAAACACTTGGGAGGCAGAGGCCTTGAACTTGAGCCTGGCTTACAGAGTGAGTTCCAGAATAGCCAAGGCTACATGGAGAAATCCTGTCTCAAAAACATAAAGCAAAACAAAACACCTTCACTGCAGTGAAAGTTATGTTTGCTCACGGTACCAATTAGCAACGAGCAATTTATGCAATAAGCTGCTGACTGTGGCTGCCACCCCGAGCCCCGCTGTGCACACCCTGCCTCAGTTTCTGTAGATGCTCTGGTATGGGAAGGCATGGCAGGGCTGGGCCTTCCCTGACCTGATTAAAGTGGTTCTGAGTACCGAGGCAGCCTGGAGAGCACGGAGACTCCCCATATCCAGGCTCCTCCCAGCTCCTCTCTGCCCCCGTGAGGCTGGCTCTGTATCCTTCAGACAATCCAGGCTTTACATCCCCCTGCTTCCTAAAGAAATTCCGATGGGCCCCAGAAACACAACCCCATGATTTATTTTTGTTATATTTGCTACTACAGGCATGGCTGTACCAAAATACCTATCTGCCTTATGTAAAGAAAAATAGTGTAGGAATGTCACATCTTGGCCTTTTGGCTAAGATCAAGTAAAAGAAGAATGTGGAGGCCAGTAGAATCTGCTGCATAAGCAGGAGGAGCCAAGTTTGGGTCCCTCCCCCATCACCTGTGTAAAAACCCGGGCATGGTGGCACGTGCCTAAAACCCTTTTGCCGGCGGTATGAGGTGGGCTTGGGGGACATCTGGCAGTCACTGGCCAGCTTGTGTAGCTCCAAGTGTGGGGAGAGACTCTGTCTCCAAACATAAGACAGAGAATGATAGATGAAGGCACTCATTGCCGACCTCTGCCCTCTACACTTACAGGCACACTTGTTCACATGCACCCCTGCATGTACACATACACACACACACACAAACACACTACACACACACAGACAGACACATACACAAAAGTAAAGTGGTAAGACTCGGTGAGGTGGCGTGTTCCTGTGGCACATACCATGCTATGAAGCAGGAGGATTAGGAGGCCAGCAAGGACAGCAAAGGGAAGAAGACAAAGGGCTTTCTAAAAAGTCAAAGGATTGTAAAGGAAGTCACTGGAAAGTCGAATATCCTGTAAAGGAATCAACACCCGAGGAGCCAGCACACCCAGCTGAAGTCTGAGGCCTTCACCACGCCTTCTACACAGCTGAGTGCCCCACCTGCCAATCCTTCAGCTCATCTCCACAGTAGCCACCGTCCTGAATTCTACGTGCATCCGTCTTCCTTTATTCCCTTTTTCATGTCCTCTCATCCTACCCATTCCTCAGTCCTCATAGGGATATTCGATTTTCATTGTTTAACTGATTTGAAAAGGTGCCATGCTGTGTGGACTCCTCTAGATAGTGTCCTTACCTGTACGTCTATGGGTCGTCACACAGTGCCTCGGCTGCTGTGTGATCATGGTGTGAATATGCCTCAGTCTGTCCACTGTGCTGTTGGTATTTGAGCATACCTTCTAGAAACACTTTTGTATGCGTGTGTTTCTTGGGGATATAACAGACTGCTAAGTGGCTGCTAAGTCTGAGGGCACGGAAACAGCTGGCTCCTCAAGTGTTTTTCACGGTGGTCACCAGTTCACACTGCTGTCACCGGCAGCTGAAGACAGTGTGAGGGCGTTCACCTTCCCTGGCAGTGTCATCATCAACTGCATTTTAAGTTTCTGCCGCTTCACGGGGTGGCCTAAATGACAGCTCCCCGGGCTCCTCTCTGCTTTCTGCTCAACTGCCCTCTAGGTTCAGGGTGTGGACACCTTGGCTGAGAAGCCCATGTGCACATGTGCTAGCCCCTGGGCCACCTAAGTGTGTGATACCTCTAGCCACCTCCCCTTGACTCTGCAACAGCAGGTACGTACTGTATCTTTCTACCTCTCCCAGCAGGTCTAAATACAGGGCATTGAGCATCTCGAGTTCTTCCGTTAATTAGTGCTGCTTGGACTAGACAGAGTTCATGTTTACAAAGATCAGGGACAACATGCATCGTCTGGGAGGGAGGCAGCCGAGTCCCTGAGTCCTCAGGAGACTGAGAGAGAAGCTGGACCACTGGCTTACAGTGGGTAAGGAGAGACCCTAATTAGCTACCCTCCGAAGGCCCTTGAGCAGTGATTGTTTGGAGCGTGGCTTCTCCCAGCAGGCTTGCTTGATGCCACTGGGATTTGTGCTATGTCATGGGTCAGGGACTGAGGCTTTCCCTGGAGGCACAAACTTGGCCTTCCGTCTGGAAGAGACCGGTGGGCGGGCTCTGGGCACAGGCTGAGCACTTGGGAGGCAGTGAGAAGCCTGAGGCTCTCGGCCGGGAACCTAGAGGGTCTTCCAGAATGTTCCATTGTGTGAACTCAGGTAGTACAGGTGCACGACACCACCCCATGTGGCATGACACCTCAGCTCAGGTTCCGTGTGCCAGGAAAGAGAGGAAAGGCAGCCAAGTGGGCTGCTTGAAGACTTGGGCAAGGGTTATGGGAACTCCAGCCTATTGAAGCCTGACTGAGGGCTTTGTTTCCAAGAAGAAAGATGGCGACCAAATGGAAGCAAGGGCTAGACCAAGATGCCAGAAGTCCTCCTACACACCTGCTCTCATTGGTCAACTGGAGGTATCTGTCAAACCGGGGGGCACATGGACTTGGTTCCTTGTGGCCTCAGAACCTGTGCCCTGGAGCCAGGCCTAGTGGCAAAGGACTGCAGCCCCAGCTAGAGTCCACGTTTGAGGCAAGACAATAAACAGAGTGAGCTCAAGGTGAGCCTGGGTAACTTGATGAGACTGGCCTTAGAATTCAAAGCAGACAGGGGGCTGGGTGAGGCCCTTGCTTCGTGGTGCCCTGGGATTATCTAGCATGTACAAAGCCCTGGGTTCACTAATAAACAATCAACCGATCAAACAATCAATACCTGGACCTGGGAGGCAGGTGGGGAAGGAGGGGACAGGCCTAGACTCTGGCCTTCTGAGCCCATGGTATTCCAAGTGTTAACCTGGTTTTTCCATGGCCTTCGTTCCTCGGGGAGCCCAAGTACCTCCTGTCCCAGCACTCTTCTGTGGAGATAAACAACATTCCCCCCCTTTTTTTTCTTTTCAGTTTTGTGTAAGCATGTGTCCATCCTGCATCCTGTTTAATCTTTCTAATACTTCAAGTCACAGCCCGGGCGGTGTCTGAGTGAAACCCAGTTGCTTCTGATGCGACTCTCCGGCATGGCCTGTCCACCCCACGGTGAGGACAAGCGCCCATAGGGTCAGTGCGGAAGGTGTTCGAACAACTCCTGCTGTGGAGCAAGGGAGCCCAGGACACACTCAGGCACACGGCAGGGACCTGATACGCTTCTCCTAACACTCAGCTTCACCAACCCTCTCCAGGCTCTCCTTCTCTCTATCTACATAAGCACGCCTCCACACAAGAGACACTGGGGGAGCAGACGCCCCCCCCCCCCCGTTCAGAGGCTGGAGAGGAGATTGCTCCCGGTGGGGTGGCTGCGACACAGCTCCTGAGGGTGTGAGCTCAGTAGCCTCTCCGCCAGCCTCTGGCCTCGGGAGGGTGATAGCCAACCCTGCTCATGCCGAGCGAGGTGGTGCCCGCTCAGTGCTCTCGATTCTCTGCTCTTCGGTGAGCTTGTCTGTCGGGAGTGACACAAGGGCCATGAGTCACGGGCCCGCTCTCTGTGTCAGCTGTTTCACAGATACCACAGTGAACTCTCACAGCACAGCCAGAGGCCACCGCTGCCACCTTCACTGAAGCCCGGAGAAGCGAAGAGCTTGTTCAGCCTGCTCGGCTGGCTCCCACTGTAAAAGGCAGAGCATGCCACTCTGTCATCAAGGCTTGGCATCCGAGTCCCAGTTTCTCCATCCCGGATTCTGCCTCCAGGGCCCCAGTGCAGATGAAGTGAGATTTTTTTTTTTTCATGTCAAACCAAGCCTGCATCCCTGTAGGTTCCTGACAAGAGGCAGCTAGCGTGGCCCCACAGGGAGCCATGTTCTGTCTTTTCTCTGCAGAGCATCACCCTGCCATCTCCCAGATGAAGGGCTGGTGCCCATTTCCCCCTTGTAATAATTAATACATGTGCCGGTGTGTTTACGGAAAGTAGTTTGGTCTGCGTCTTCCATCTCTAAGGACCCAATCATGTCTGGCAAACAGGCTCCCAGATGCGAGACCAGACTCTGTCAGCCAAACAAAAGGGGAGGAAATGATCCAGGAAATTCTGACAAAGCAAGCAATTACTTGGTCTGACGTACTCGGGTCTCTCCTGCCAAGACTTGGCCTCTCTGTCTCCCTCACCTGAGGGACGATCCTAGCAGACATAGATAGGTTAGGTTATGGATGGTAACTGTTGTTTCGTGGAGGCAGTGTCCACCAGCCTTGATTCTAGGCGTTGAAGCTGAGTTCATGGGAGCACCACAGCTCCCTGGGTGTCCTGGGGTGGACAGCTCCTTCCCAGTCAAGACATCGGTAGTCATGGCAGCAGCGGGGGCTCCTGCCCTTCTCCTTTTCTGGACATCTCTCTGCCTCGATGCTCTCCTGGGCCATCAGCTAATCCCATTTGGGATTATCCGGCCTGGGATGACTGTCGTTCAGTAATAATTGTGCCTCTTCCATTTCCTCAGCCTCCACAGCCATTATCCTCTGATCCTCACTCACAGTGGTCCGGTGAGACAGGCATTCAGTGTTGCTAGTTTAAAGAGGGGAGAGAGGGAGAGAGACAGACGGAGGATAGAGTGGGCTTATCCCGGGCTAGTGAAAGCACAGCCAGCAGCCAGCCAACACAGGAGACCCCAAGTTCAGCACTCTGGTTCTCTCACTCCTCTCTCTCTCTTTCTCTCTGTGTTTGTGTGTGTGTGTGTACGTGCACATGTGTATGACCGTAGGTGCTGTGGCCATGCCACAGTGCACGGGTGGGCATCAGAAGGCAGCTTTGGGTATCAGTCCTCCATGTCTTCCTTGTTTTAGGAAGGGTCTCTCTCTCTCGTTGCCTGTGGCCATGTACACCAGGCTAGCTGCCCATTAGTTTCCAGGTGTTCTCTCATCTCTGTTTCTCTTCTGGCCATAGGAGCTCTGGGGTTACAGACATGTGCTGCCTGTCCTCATGCACTTACCCGTCTCTCCAGTGGTCAGGACTGTGCTCTCAAGGCTGCTGATCTGATTGTCTTCCCACAACACCTCAAGCTCTTCTGAAAAGCACATGAGCCCCTTAGGAGTGAATTTGTCCTTTTAGGGATGGAACTCCAGGCCCCAGTGAGAAATTGTAGGAAGCTGGCTTGGCAGTGGGAGGGAGGCCTTCCTGAAGCATGCCAAATGATGCCTCCTAGGCAGCTGACCTCCATGGGTAGAACTAGCCGGGGGACAGGTCCAGCGCCACCATCTCCCTAGTCAAGATAGCATCTCCCTGCAGGGGCTTGGAATCCTGGCAGAGGAGAGAGCTTCTCAGGCCAGATGCTACGAGAGCCATCTCATTTGACATTCTCCAGGGTGGAGAGGACACTGGTATACCGACCGGCCCTGCGCTTTTGACAAAGATAGCAAATATTGGTTCATTCTCCACACGTCACAAGGAGACAGAAACTGTTTTCCAGGTACATTGATAAGGTGTTGGCCTTGTCATTTCACAATCAGCCGGTCCCCTCCACACCCTGGAGCATCACTCATCAGGAGGGGACGACACCACCCACTCTTGCCTGGGAGCAGAGCCTCTGCCTGTGTACTACCCCAAGCCTCCCATGCCCAGGGAGATGTCCCAGCACACCTCCCGGGTAGGAGTCCCTGGGGCACATGTGGAGGGCAACCTGCCTCTCTCTTTTGCACTTATTTTTATTTATTTATTTTTCTTCTCTCGGTCATTGGTGAACTGGTGAGGTTTGGTGAAATCAGATTCCACAATTTACTTCTAAGTAAAATTCTTGTGGTCAGTTTTGACTTCCCCAGAGCCACTGGGATCTCAATAAAAGTACTTTATAAACGGAAGTGTCACAAGGGTTCATGATTGTTATCCTTATGTTTATCAGAATTGCTTTACACTCCATTCCCATGGAATTACATGATGATTTAAGACACGGTAAAACATCTGCTGGGTGGTTGTGGTTCACATCTTTAATTCCAGCACTCAGGAGCCGGAGGCAGGTGGATCTCCATGAGTTTGAAGCTATCCTAATCTTCAGAGTGAGTTCCAGGATAGCTCAGGCTGTTACACAGAGAAAACCTGTCTCAAAAAAACCCCAAAACAACCAATAAATAAATAAAAATAAAAACCACTATAAATCAGCAAATTAAATATAATATGAAATTACAATATTAAAATGTAAATATTTAAAAAATTACTTTCTTTTTCTTTTTCTTTTGAGACAGGGTTTCTCAGTGTAGCCTTGGCTGTCCTGGACTTGCTTTGCAGACCAGAGTGGCCTCGAACTCACAGAGATCCGCCTACCTCTGCCTCCCAGAGATTAAAGGCATATGCTAAAGAAATATCCATGCCTTGGGTATTTCTTTACAGTTATGACTAGCTTAGGGGTGTGTGTGAATGTGTGTGTGTGTGCATGCGCATGTGTATATGTCTGTCTTGTATGACATTCACATATGATATTTTAGTGACCTAAACTTCAGCAGGTGTTCATTGAATGTTCCAATGGGCCTCTGTGTCACACAGGACCTGAGAGCACAATGCTCACACCAGAACAAAGCCTTGTCCTGGACTCTGGAGAGAAAGGGGTTCCGAGTGACCAGGGAGGCCCCAGGGAAGGGTCAGACTCTGTGTTCTCTAACGAAACTTGTCTTCTCTGACTGGTGTCTAAGTTAGCCGAGCTGCCTCTTGCGGTCCTCCACTCTGCTCCAGTGAGTTTAACGTCGCTGAAATCACAGGCTCAGTCCCCCTAATATTTCAGACAGGATGATTTCTAATCATTAGTAGACAGACGATTTCACATTCTCATGTCATAGGGAGGCAAACAAACCAACCAATTCCTAAGACTGGCAGCCAAATCTCCATCTCCTGATGTGCCTACGGTGGTTGCCCTGGGCTTCCCAACTTTTGGTGTAGTACGGACCTGGGGCCTCTAGCTTGGCTCCCTGGAGCCCTGTCCCTCCCAGAGGCCTACCGGAAACTAAACCTCCTCCGTTTCTGAGCAGTGCATGGTCAGAGATTGGAACCACCTGCCTGCCTCCTGCAGGCTCAGCAGGACTTACCCAGAGCTTCCCGCACTCGCAACAAACCCTCCATAGTGACAGTCCAGCTCTTGGTTGCACGAGGTGTCCAGGTGAGTGCCCGGCCCAGCCAGTAGCCTTTATGAGCCCCAAGTTGGCGCTTATCTTCCTGCCTGGCAAATGTTACTTCTCGGCGCACGTTAGTCTGCCATGAAAGATCATCTTTGTTCTATTCTCACCGAATCCCACCTCTATGTTAACTGGGCAGTGTTGAGTGAGTCCCTGAAGCTTGCCCAAACGAGCACAGCATCCCCAGGGTGACGAGGTCTTCCTGCAGCATTTGTAACAGGCAGTGAACACTCTGTGCATCCGAAGTTTTGTTCTTACGTCTCATCTATCCTAAGCTGGTGGTGAACTTGCTTTTTAAAACATAATGAACTTGAACTTCTGATCCTTCTGCTTCCACCTCTCTGTGGAGTCTTTGCAAACTCTATTCAGCGATGCCACAAGTGTGTACTTTCCCCAACATGAGCCAAATGACTTGCTAACCTTGTAGGGCCGTGGCTCTCAACCTTCCTAATGCCGAAACCCTTTACTACAGTTCCTCATGTTGTGGTGAGCCCCAACCATAAAATTATTTGTGTTGCTACCTCGTGATAGTAATTTTGCGACGGTTGTGCACTGTAATGTAAAAGGCTGATATGTGGCGCCAATGGGGGTCGCGACCCACACGTTGAGAACTGCTGCTCTGGGGTCGGTGCTCTGGATTTTATCAACTTGCCACTAACTGGAGTCATCCAGGAGAGGGGCCCTCTTGCCACCACCACCAGCCTGGCCTGTGGGCAAGCGTGTGGGACGTTTTCTTGATTAATAATTGATGCGAGAGGGCTCAGCCCACTGTGGGCAGTGTCAGCCCGTGGGCGGGTGGTCCTGGCTTGTGTAAGAAGGCAAGGCTAGTGAGCCAGTACGCAGGGTTTCTCTGTGAACTCTACTTTAGTTCCTGCCTTCTGTTCCTCCTATTGGTGGACTGCAGCCCGTGAGCCAAACCCTTCTGTCCCCAGAGCTGGCTTTGGTCATGCCGTTTATCACAGCAACAGGGAGCAAACCAGGACCGGGGGAGGGGATGCTCTTTTACATGCCAGAAAACTGAGGTTTGTAAGTAAACGGCCCACCTCCAGTAAGCCAGGTCTGGATTTAGTCTCGGTGTCCCTCACCTGCTGCCACGGTCTCTAGTCTTTCCGGCTCTTCTTTTGGTCCGTTCGCTGAGGTGTCTGGTACTTAGGTGCACAGGAGTTCCTATTGGAAAGAAGAGGGGGGAGCCTTGAGCCCAAGAAGCTTGAGGGGCCTGGGCATGTGGAGAACCCCTCAAACCCTTCTGTGCTGGCCTCTCCTCTCCTCTCTGCTGAGATCTAGGAGACAGGGTTCTAGGGAAGGAGTGGCATGGGTGGCTGGGTCTTGGTCAGTGCTGCCCGCCAGCTCAGGGGCCACATGCAGCTGCATCTCCACTCTGTACCTCAGGTCTTCTCGTCAGGCGCAGGCCTGAAGATCTGTGCGTGTGTCAGTGTAAACGACAGGGGGAGAACAGTGGAAAGCACATGGAAACTGTCATGTGCTGCATGGCTGTCATGTGTCTAAATATGGGGAATTTAATTTGCTTCGAGCTTCTTTTGTTTTGCCTTTTTTTTTTTTTTTGATACAGGGTTTCTCTGTGTAGCCTTGGGCTGTCCTGGAATCGCTCTGTAGACCAGGCTGGCCTCGAACTCACAGAGATCCTTCTGCCTCTGCCTCCCCGAGTGCTGGGATCGCAGGTGTGCGTTACCACTCCTGCTCACCCTTTTAAAAAAGATTTCTTATTTTTGTTATTTTTAGCCCTATGCCTGTGTGTGGGTATGTTCATGTGAGTGCAAGAGGCAGAGGAAGCCGGAGGTATCAGATCCCCTGAAGCTGGAGCTGCAAGCAGTTGCGAGCCACTCAGTGTGGGTGCTGGGATCTGAACTGGGGTCCTCTTCCAGGGCAGAGCATTCTCTTCATCATCGGGGCGTCCCTCTGGATGCAGCTTCTTTTCCTTGCAACTGAATCTTTCTGCGTAGTCCAGGCTGGCCTGGAGCTCTTGATCTCCCTGCCTCAGCCTCGGCTAAGATTACAGGTGTGTGCCGTTGCGCCAGGTGGACGACGCTGTTTTTAAACTGTGACTTCACCCCCTACCCTACCCCAGCTGTCTCTTTCTAGCTCTTGAGCTGCCTGGAGTTTGGTATTCTCGTCAACCCCACAAAGTGACAGAATAGAAAAGACCATAACAAGGAGAACTTTTTGGCTTTTTTTTTTTGGTTCTTGGGCCTAGGATATCTGGTGAAGGAATTTCCTGGTCTGGGAGGAATGTTTTACATCCCATTCAGAGTATGAAGCATATGTGTATGTGTGTGTGTGCGTATGTGCTGAGGGCTTGTGTGTATATGTGCACACGGAGGACAGATCTTCATGAGGTATCTTCCACTAACCTCTCCATGCTCTATCCTTTGAGACCCCCATCTCTGGAGGAACCTGGCCCTGACTGATTGGCTAGATAGGCTGTCCAGTGAACGCTCTGTATTTTAGCACTAGGACTACAGACACCCTTAGCCACGCCCAGGCTTTACATAGGTGCTGGGGATCTAAATGTGGGTGCTAGGTCCCCGTGCTTGTTTGCCAGGCACTTCCCCTCAGATCCGTTGCTCCGCTCCTGTCTACATGTAACTCCTAAAAACACAACATGAAAACCTTTAGAGCAGGGGTCCTCAAACTTTTTAAAGTGGGGGCCGGATCACGGTCCCTCAGAGAGCTGGAGGGCCGGACTATATGAACTACTAATTCCTACCCACACTGCACATATCTTTTATAAATAAAATGAAGAACATTTATAAATAAACAGATCACGTACCAGTATTTCAATGGGAACTGTGGGCCTGCTTTTGGCTATATATGTTATATATACACACACAGTGTATAAACCCCCATTAGTCCCTGATGTGAACACTTACCCCTTGCAGACTTTTCTAAGCAGACCAGCCCAGTCCCTGATAGTTCAGTTATAACTCCCTATATAACACCCAAATTGATATGTTTGGAATCAGCATGTGAACACTGAAAAGGAAATGCAAAATGCATATAAAATTTTCAATGTAATCCCCTTTAAAATGCTTCAGCACCGAACCCCTAATCTCCCAACCACCACCCACCCCCCAACTTTGATTTCAGCACTGAATGCCCCACCACCCCCAAAGGGGAATTTTCATATGAGTCACCCACTCCCCAATCGGGCAGAACCCCCCATCTGGCAAAAATTTATTTCTATGGCACTTTTGACTGACCTTTGGCAGTGGAGGGAGTGGAGGAAAACCTCACTGACAGGCAGGCACAGCACACAGACACCACGTTGCCTGGGGGTGGAGTGGGCGCCTTTTTACATCATTATATAGTCACCCACATGTGGTACTGCTCACCATGCGGCGTCCAGCACCCTCCAGTGATGTCATTAGTGGCGCGCGCCAAGCGCCAGGCGCAAGGGCACATCAGTGTCCCTCCCAACACCGCCCTCATGCCCACCCTCCCAGCACACAGCGTGCCATGGGCGGGGGCGGTTGACGTCATCCCTGAGAAGCTGTGACACTGAGTGTATATGCTGGCAGGTATCTTGGCGGCCAAACTGCGCTCATTGCTGGCGGGCCGGATCAGACTCCTCTGCGGGCTGCTTGTGGCCCGCGGGCCGTAGTTTGAAGACCCCTGCTTTAGAGCATTGGCTCTCAACCTACGGGTCTCCACCCCTTTGGAGTCCAACAAGCCCTTTCCTAGGAGTCACATGTCAGATAGTCTGCATAACAGAGATTTACATTACAATTCATAACAAAATTACAGTTATGAGGTAGCAATGGAAATAATTTTATGATCAGGGGCCACCACAGCATGAGAAAGGTGGAGAAGTGCTGCTTTAGAGAATCAGAAAGGATGTAGGGTGCTGACGATGTAAGTAACAGAAGGTATGGGAAGGGAAACTGAGACCAAAAATGATTAGTGCTGCATAGAGAGAAAGTCAAAGCAAAACAACAACAACAGCAACAAAACCCAATAAAAAGCAAAGTAGGTCATTCCCTCTCCTGGTAATCGCCAGTGTAGCTATGAGAGAAAAACTGGTGAAATTCTTGTTTCCTGGTGAGACTTAGAGCAGAGGGAACCCGGCATTTGGATTCTCTCTAATCTTGGCTTCTCGGGTGGTGAGAGTTTACTTGTCAGCATGGTCACTTAGACATTTAGCATGAGTGACTCCATGTTGACCTTTAGCTGGGTTGGGGTAGCTCCAGGCACTGTATCCAATATGATGGCTATCTGTAGCATGTTTTTAAACACTCTTGTGTATATGTGTCATTTAAATCTTGGTGGCTACATTATTTGTATCCTCCAAAGCGGTCCTTGCTTCAGCCCAACACAATGGCACAAAATATTAGGACTCTGAGCCACGCCCTCACTTTCTTAGTTAATGGGGGTGCCATGGGACATTCGCTGCTCACACAGAGACCTCCTTTCTTCTCTGACCCTCAGGGTCTCTTGGGAATCATTGCCTAACTTGTCTTCTGGTTGGAGGTCCTGTGCCAAAAGACATCTCCTGGCTGTCTCCCATGGCCCCCGGGCAGTTTCCAGCCACCAAAGACCCATCTTCACTGGGTTCTGCTGATGTTGGCACTGTGCGGGAGGCGGGTTGGTGGCCGGGGAGTCATGCGGGGCAGCCACAAAGATGTACAGCAAACACAGATGGAATCAGAAGGCTTCATAGCCTTGCTCACACAAGCAAAACAAACCAGTGGCAAAGGATTCAAGCCAGATGCCTATGTCAAGGGCAGCTGAAGCTTTTAGCTATGCTAAAAGCAGCTGAAGGTACAGGCATCCAAGTGCTGTCACCTGTGGTCAAGGCCCTGCCTCTTCTTTTCGGGACCTTTCCTTTGATATGTTTAACCTTGAGACAGGATGCCCATGTAGCCCAGGCTAGCCTTGATTCACTATGTAGCCCCAATTGGCCTCCAACTCCCTATGTAGCCAAAGCTAGCCCACAACTTCTTCTCCTGTTCCACTTCCCCATGCCACCACACCCAGTTTCTATGCAATACTGGGGATCAAAGCTGGTGCTATGTATGCAAGACAAGCATTTTGCCCGCTGATCTACATCTCCAGTCCTAGGGCTTCTTCCCTCTTATATAAGGGTCTTGTGCATCCCAGGATTGCCTTGAAGTCACTTCAGATGACCTCAGACTTCTGATCCACCTGCTTCTACTTCCTGGGTGCTGGGACTTCAGGCATGAGCCACCAAGCCTGGTTTTGTGACTTCCCCGTGAAATGGGCAGAGCATCTACCTCACTGTGCTACTGTGGGCTTCAACAGGAAATCACTGTGTGTAGAACCTCAGAGGACAATGAATCAAGACCATGGCAGATTTGTTTCCTGTAATTATGATTTTAAGACACTAAATTTCATGTCTTGTGGCATGTTCCTGTTAACCCAGGAGGAACTGCTCTGACAAAAAGACATCTTGAGGCATCCATTCTGTATGTCTTGGCATGTCTGGCCTTCAGAGATTTCAGTGATGGCAGAGTCTCTTATTCCCCTATGTCGTCAAGCCTCTGACTTTTTCTTCATTCACTTGATACACATTTGCTCATAGGTCGAGGACTACTGAGCATCCAGAAGAATCTCACACTGGCTCAGACCCTAGACACCACTGGGTGCTCAGGAAGAGGCCCCAGAGAGCAGTGCAGGCCAACGTGGCTTAATGCTCAGTCCTCCAGAGAGCCAAAGGAGGCCTGGCTTTGCCCATCAGTCCATGAGGTGATTGTGCTTGAGTTCTGATCTTGAACGTCACGGAGTGCCAAGTAGAGGCTGCAATCAGACCTGGTGCCTTCGGCTATGCTTGGGGCCAGTGATAAGGGACAAAGTCAGAGGTCTTGGGCCAGGCACAGTTGGGGAGAAGGTAGAGTGTCGGTGGTAAATCTGCCTGGCCTAGACAATGACATTGAGCCCCCCCCCCAACTCTATCCTTGTTCCTTAAAGGGTCATTTTTTTTTTTAAACCTGCATCTCCTGCAGCCTTCTGGCTAGCGTCTCAGGAAGGAGCCTCACTGCTTTGAGAATAATGGGAGAGAGGACGTGTTTCAAGCTCCTCTCATTGTCTCTCCTGCCCTGGATGGCATGGGCATGCGGATGGTTAGCTTTTGGCCTCTGGCTGAGCTTCTGTCTGTTCAGCCTGCCATCCACTTGCCCTACCAGCCGCCTGCCCCTCGTAGCACCTGTTTTGGGCACCCAGCCACCTGTAGTCTCAACCTGCCTCACAAATTCTGGCTCTGGGCCTCCTTAGAGCTTCTTCCCAGGCTTTCTCTTTTTTTAATATATAAAAATTTACTTGTATATGTGTGTGTAGGGGGTTATATGCACATGAATTCAGGTATCTCTGGAGGCCAGAGGAGGGCGCATCTGCTGGAGTTGGAATTATAGGCAGTTGTGATTAGTCTGACTTTCCTCTCAAGAGGCGGTTGCCCTTCATGAGGCATTAGGCAGTCACCTCTAACCCAGTCAGGAACTTTTGGACTGGTGACAGCATGTTTGGCCCTCAGCACTGAGTCACTCACTGGATCTTTTGCAAGTCCCCAGCTATCTCCGAAGGGCCTGTGGGGTTTCACGGCCTCTCCTTGCATCTGATAGCAATCCTAGTTGATCAAGCAGAAACTGGGAGGGGCTGGGCACAGGGAGCTGGCCCTGCTTGTCCTTCCCTCCCTCCCTTCCTGTGGGCCCTACCTGGGCAGAACTTTTGAGAAGTTCGACATGAGAAAGGGCAGCCCTGAGGAGGCCAAAGGTGTAGGCCTTTGTGGGGCTGAGTGTGTAGGCCTTTACCACAGTTTCCATCGATGTGGGGGCCATATATGGAGCTATTTTGAGCCCTTCGCTTGGTGTTTTTAGTATGGTTTAAGCTATTCCTGCAAGTCTGGACACCCTGGGAATGTGGGAGAGGAACAGTTGCTCTGGACCCCACCGGGCCAGCCTTTGTCTTCCCTTCTGCATCGCTTCCCCTGGCCTCTTACTTCAGTGTTGTTCCCTGGACTTCTGACACTGAGACCTGAAGGTTTCTGAGCCATTAGCTGGTGCTGGCTTCGAGGTAGGGTCTGCCAGTTCCTCCAAGCATTCTAGACTGTTTGTTCATGGATGAGTCCAAAGCCTGGTGTTGCAGATCTCTCTTCTCTCCTGCCTCTGTGGCTTTCCCTGAGGCTGGGCCAGCAGAGGCCACTGCATGCCCCTCTCCCTCGCAATGTGACACTCTTGGAGCTTGTGCCCGTTTCCACTTCCTGGCTGCTCTGCCAAGTGCCCTCCAGCCCTCAGCTCAGCCAGGCAGGTTCAGCTAAGGATTCTGCCTACTGTGGCTTCCTCCCCGGAATACCAAACAGGCATGGGGGGAAGGGTGGTCAACCCTTCCCCTTTTCTCAGCAGCCACCGCTGAGGCTGGGTGATGGTAGCAGAGGCCATACATGTGGCGTGCAGGGACACTGATGTGTTCTAAACTCAAGCCAGTATTAGAGGAGGGGTAGGTGTCTGTCACTTGCATGGTTTCAATATGTACAGCTTAGCATGTCAACAATGACAAAACTAACAATGTCACAAGCCTTCAGTGGTGGGAAGTGGGCAGCCAAAGCTTTGTGCCTACCAGTCCTTTATCAGTGAGGGGTTCCTGGCAGAGCCGCATGCACCTCGGAACCATCATATTATCATGTATGCACCTTCAAACCCTCACCTTTGAGCTTCCCTCTTTGCTGAGGAAAGCAGACATGGGATCCAGAGGGTATTCAGGTTCCCAAAGCAACTACATTTCAGTCTCCCATCTAGAAGGCGTGCAAGTCTACAGCCTTGTGAATACGTTCACATTTGCTCTCATATAAAAATGATGTGACTCACGTGACCACGTGATTTACTGATTCCCCCTAAATCGGTGAGTAAAACCGACCCATCAGGAAGATACACAAAACGGGCTCTCTTGCTTCCTTCCACACACCTGCAGGAATAGCACGTGACCAGGTGGAGAGGCAAAGAAAGGACTTTTTTTCTCTTTCCCTTCATTTCGCCGTAGACAGGGTTGTACTCTGTAGCCCATGTTAGCCATGAATTCATGGTGATTCTCCTGCCTCAGCTCTGTAACTTCTGAGATTGAAGGATGTGTCAAGCACCTCACTTATTTTCTTAGAAGGCTTACTAGCCACCTCACCGTGCCTCCGTCTCTAGGCATTGCTAAACACACCTGTTATAGAGGGGTGTCTGCCATATTGCCTAGACTCTAGTGTGTGCCAAGGCCTCCAGCCCTCCCGTTCTCCATGACAGGATACAGCTGAAGTTATAGAGAGCAGCATGAGGGTCAGTTCTCCTTCGACAAACACATGTATGTGTTACAGAGTGTGAATGAGAGACTCTGGGGTAGTCCTTCTCAATCTGTGGGTCGCAGTACCTTTGGGGCTGAGTGACCCTTTCACAGGCATCACATATCAGGTATTCTGCATGTCAGCTATTATCATTACAATTCATAGCAGTGATGAAATAGCAAGAGAACTAATTTTATGGTTGGGGGTCACCACAACATGAGGAACTGTATTAAAGGGTCACAGCATTGGGAAGGTTGAGAACCTGGCTCAATAGGTGAGGTCAAAACACAAGGTGGGTGGGTCCTGAGGACGGTACCCATGCCTGTCCTCCGACTTCCACACCCATGCGCACACACATGCACTTGCACACACATAAATACAAAAGTGTCACAGCCGAAGGGTGAGGACATGAAGGCCCTTCCCACTGAATGGTAGTGGGTGAAACACAGTGGAACTCAGTAAGAAGAAGCTGGATATAAACACACACACAGCATGTGATCCTGCTCTTGTGAAAACACACAGTAGGCACACTGAGCCGTGGTCTTACAGCATGGCGTGGTGGTGGCCTTTGAGGAGGGAAGACTGGCAGTTGGAAGAGGTAGCTTTATGGTTCCTTCTCTGTCATGGATGGTGGGTGGTTAGTAGTGAGTTTACTTTGAGATAAGTCACACACACCCACTCACATATATTCACACACACATGCACACATGTACACACTCACATATATGCACACATGAGTTCTCTCTTTTCTGTATGCATGTCATAATTTAGCATTAGAGCTTTTGACCTTGTCCTTTGTAGTGGCATCATAGTGGATAAATTACAGCATCCCTTTAGGTCTCCTTTTGTCATGATATGTTTGTAGATTTGGGGTGGTGAGTTATGACAGTTTCCACTTAAGTATTTTGTTTTGGTGACAGAAAAAGGCTAACACAATCTTTGGAGGATCCATGGTTTCCTGCTCAGTTTTCTCTGATGCCCAACATTGAAGCAAAAGTCTGTGAGCAAAAGCTGCTTTTCCAGTCTGATCAGGGGCTCAGACAACACCGCCAACATTTACAGAGATGTGGTTATAAATCTATGGCCATACAGTTGAAAAGCAAATCTTCCTGATAAGTCGTTTACATTTTTATTTATCTGCATGTGTGCTCCAGCTAGCTCCTAGAGGAGCTAAAGGCTGTGGGCTTCACTAATGTGGACAGTTAATGCTCTTGGCACTAAATGTAGCTGAGCTTCTAAGTATTATCCACAGTTGGGGTTCTGCTTTGTTCAACCTAGGCTTCCTTTTTGCCTGTAGGATGCGAGACCCTTTCCGCTGAAAGTAGAGTCTGCTATAGAGAGCCCGACTGTTAAAAAGGGAAATGAAAAGGAAAAGGAAAAGGAATTAAAAGACACCCACCTGGGCTGGAGAGAGAATGGCTCAGTGGTTGGGAGCACTTGCTGCTCTTCCGGAGGACCCAGGCTTGATTCCCGGTACCATCCATCTATAAGTCCATTTCCGGGCGATTTGGCATCCTTGTCTGGCCTCTGCCGGCACCAGGTACCCACACAGACATACATACAGGCAAACACTCATACTCACTAAAAAGACACCCCCTCAAGCATCATGGTCCAGAGGAGAAAGCATTTTCACCGACAATCTTCCTAAGGGACAAAAGTTTGAACTGTTACACTTTTCCTAAATAAAAAGTGGAGGTTGTTTTCGTTTTTTCCTCTTTTATCCCAGGTTGGTTTAGTTCTGAGTTTTTAACCTTCAGGATGTTGAATGAGGTGCTTACACCATGGCTCTGTGGGCATTCATAGATGAGCAGCAAAAACTGTGCTGGGCAAAAACTCCCAGGCGCTTTCACAGCGTGGCTCCAATTTCATGAGCTGGATCTCTCACTGATCACTGAATAGAATATGGCCACAGGGCAGTCAGCAAATGGTAGCAGATTTTGTGTTGGTCACTGCTGTCCCCACTCCATATTATCTTCTGAAGAAATCTCACACTCCTTCCTCAGTTCCCCACCTGCCTCTACACGAGAGGCCCGTGACCTTTCACACACAGTCTACCTACGTACCCATGGACACAGCCAACTGCCAATCAAACATGTACGGGGAAAATCGTATCTTCAGTGTTTATACATTGGCTGTTTTGTTGTTGCGGTCCAATGATTCAGGGTAACAGCTATCTACATCATTCTTTACGTTGTCTTCTATATTATAGGTGATCCAGAGGGGATTTAGATGGTGCAAGATGTGGGGTATTATTTGAACACTCACTGGCTTTGGTGTCTGTGGGGACCCAAGAACCAATCAGTCTCTCATGGGTTCCAAGGGGCCACTGTGCTTGGTTTTCAAATGGCCAGTTCATTTGCTAAGCATGGGGATTCCCAGGGTACCGTAAAGTTTCATCCATCCAAACTGGACCTGTCTACGCTGCTAACACATTCTTGCAGCAGCGTTTACACTTGTGATCTGATTAGAGATATGTGATGAAATTAAGACTACATACCTTACTGATCTCTCAAGAAGGCTCGTAGGCAGGAGGAGGGGGCTCCATCTTTGTTCATTGTTCAGCCGGTGCACGAGGTGAATCTCTGCAGCATCTTTGCTCCATACCATCCCAGGCAACCCCAACAGCCCACCTTTAGTGTCCTTTACTGACAAATGCGTCTATGTTGGATTGTCTTTCCCACTAGGAGAAAATACCAGCAGAGGTATTACTCACAATATCTGGCCCTTTGGGATCTGTGAGTGTTGAAGCTATGGATCAGCTTGTCTCTGAAATTCCCCCAGTACCCCTGGTCCCATCATTACTCACTCATCACACAGCATCTTCCACACCTGTACTCATGGATAATGGCTTCCAAGGACTCTCTCCAGGCTGCTTCTGTGTTTTTTCATAATGACCAAAAAGATGCAAGGTACAGATTATGTGGGAAGTTGTTTCCTGGTCAGCTAAACTCAACACTGGAAATCTGATTCTTCTTTGATCTGCTCAGGCTCATTCCTAGAACATGACCTCTTCCAATGCTGGCATATGTCATCCTTCCCTTCCAGAGAGCATCAGTAGGGGGCAAGGTGGTCCATAGTTGAAGAACATCCATCACTCCTCCATGATTTAAGACCAATCTGGAGAAGCAGGATGTCTCCATCTGAACAGAGGGATCATGGGTAACCTCATTGTTCTGAGACCGGAGGCAAAGCGAGGCATTGGTCGGAAGAGCTGTTGACAGTGCAGGGCAAAGGTCTCCAAGAGCCCCTGGAGTACATGTGCTCACCCCCCACAGGAGCCCCTACACGTACTAAAGAGACCACAGACAAGGCAGGTGGGTTCACCTGTTGTGCTGGCTAGTTTAATGTTCCCCTTGAAGCAACTTTTGATTTTACAAGAGCCTACCACCAAGAGACTAAAACTCTTTTTTGGAGTTTTATAGAGACTTCGGGTTTTTTAAGAGACTGAACTCCCCATCCCCAACATAATATTTTTATTAATTTTTGGGGGAATTTCATACAATGTATCCCAATCACACTCGATTACCATTCCCCCCCAGGTCCAACCTTTCACCTTTGTACCCTCCCGCAGCCCCACCTCCAAAAAAAACCAAAACCAAAACCAAAACAAAACCCACCAAGTCCAATTTATGCTGTCCTTATACTCCCTGGCACACGGTCCAACTCTCAGCCGCCAGCCCCTTAAAGAGAGCTGAGTTCTTCCTCACCCCTATCAGAAGCCAACAACCATCCAGAGCTATGCTTGAGCACCTCTGTCACAAAATTTAGAGATTCTCTTCAATAGCTTCCTGTTCCTTTTTTTATTGGTGGGGGTGGGGTTGGAGATGAGGGGAGGATGTCTCAGAGGATGTCTCGTTCTCAGTTAACGACCCACAGTCATTGAGAACACAGCAAAAGAAGCTTCCTTGCCCACAGCAGCTTGCAGCGGCATGGACCACGGACACCAGCGTGGCCTCTGGCTGGGCAGCATGGACCAGAATGAACCGTTCTTCGCCGAGGGCAGTGTGACTGTGCGGTTGGGCAGCGAGTCAGGGGCATGAGCGAGCTCCAGGCTGCTGTTTGCTGCTCAAGGACAGCACCGTAGCCCCACGCTCTTCTCTGGCAAACAGGGCAAGCAGCACGAGCGAGCGGCGGCGGCCAGGGCTCCATGCGTAATATTTTACCCAAACAGCTTCACATGCAAAATACTTGTTACAGGGAGTCACTGAACTGGTTCAAGGCTTCTGAGGCACCGTAAATACTGGAATATTGATGAGACTCACCTCAGATATCCGGTTATTGCCCGGAATCGGGGTGATCACGCAGTTAGTATGGTGGCTTATCTGGCGGCAGGAACCCCCGCCCCTGCCCCCAAGCTCCAGGCAGCTGAACTTCACTTTGCTCTCCTTCCTCCAGCAGGGCGAGCAGCACATGTGGCGGCTCCATGCCCTTGGCCAGGCCCTGCAGGTCCAGCGGCAGCACCGGCCTAGGGGTCAGTGACTGCGGGAGGTGGCCTGGTGATGACCCAAGCCGTGGGGCGGTCGGTGGATGGGACCCAAACTCCTTTGTCCGCTTCGTCCCTGATTTCCCTTCTCTCTGCCGTGCGTGATGCTCCATTCCGCTATCTTTTCCAATTCCATGCAACCACTTTTTAAAGTGTCTTCCCAAAAGACCTGCATTTTTGCAGTTCAGGAGACACTGAGGGCGCTCTGCAGGCTCATCCTCTGCACCTGCCTTCCAAGCCTCTGCACGTTTCTCAGCCTCCTCAGAGTCTTCCCTTGGGCCCTCAGGTGACAGAGGCCGCCACCATCTTGAACCTCTCTGAACTTTTAATGTGTTTAAATTTGTAAAGACTGTTAAAATTGTGTTTTTTTAAATACGAGAGGGTTGTTTTATTTTTTAAGATTATTTGTGTATTTTATATATATGAGTGCTTTGTCTTCATGCACACCAGAAGAGGGCATCAGATCCCAGTATAGATGGTTGTGAGGCACCATGTGGTTGCTGGGAATTGAACTCAGGACTTCTGAAAGAACAGGCAAGCTCTCTTAACTGCTGAGCAATCTCTCTAGCCCCGAGTTATTTATGTTCTTTATTGTGATATTAATATTTACATGTCAGCTTGGGGATAAATGAGAAAGGAAAAGTTCTAATTGAAAACTGATTTATTTGTGTGTGAAGATGACAAGGGGTCAGTTGTGCTAGTTACTTTTATGTCAACTTGACACAAGCTAGAGTTATCTGAGGGGAAGGAGCCTCGGTTGAGAAAATGCCTCCACAAGATTGGCCTGTGGGCAAGCCTGTCGGGCATTTTCTTAATTAGTGATTGATGGGGGAGGGCCCAGTCTATTGTGGGTGGAGCCATCCCTGGGCTGGTGGTCCTGGGTTCTATAAGAAAGCAGGCTGAGCAAGTCATGGGAAGCAAGCCAGTAAGCAGCACCCCTCCGTGGCCTCTGCATCAGCTCCTGCCTCCAGGTTCCTGCCCCACTTGAGTTCCTGTCCTGACTTCCTTTGATGATGAAGAGCAATGTGAAAGTGGAAGCCAAATAAACCCTTTCCTTCCCAACTTACTTTTGGTCATGGTGTTTCGCCACATCAATAGTAACCCTAACCAGGACAGCTGGAGAACCAGCTGCAGCAATTTCACAGGTGTCGCCCATTCTGCTCTTAATATTTGAAGAGCAGAGGCCTAGGAGTTCTATGTAGTCACAACACAGAAGGACACATGTCAGTCCACAGCCATAAATATGGATTGCAAGTCCAAGAGTAAGCTGTGGGCTCTTACAGCCCAGAGCCCCGAGCTTGTCTGCCGGCGGCCTTTAATCCCAGCACTAGGCAGGCAGACGCAGGTGGGTCTCTGTGAGTTTGAGGCCAGCCTGGTCTACAGAGCTGGTTCTAGGATTGCCGAGGCTACCTGAAGGTGTCCTCTGGGGATCACATTCTAGAACAACATCTTGGCAAACAAGAGGTTCCAACTGGCCCACGTGGTATTCCTTTCACGGGACCACCCTGAGATCTGACCTCTGGAATAGTGCAGACAGGCTGATTTAGGTCGTTTTGTTTGTTTTGTTTTTAGTATTTTGTTGTTTGTTTTTTGAGACAAGGTTTTTTTCTCATGTAGCTTCAGATGTAAGGATTTTATAAGAACTTGCTCAGCTGTTTCCCCTTCAGTCTGGCCTGCTCCGAGGGATTTAGTTTTAAGGTGGGCTTTTTTTTTTTTTATCAGATTGTTAGTGTTCATTCTTCTTTTCCCCCACACCCAGAATTCTCGGCTTCCAACTCTCTTTGACATCTTTCATAGTTTTATTCTGGATTTAAATAAGCTTTTCACCCACCGGGGCAGCTGAGCCATGATTCAGGCTGAGGTAAACATCTCCTTTCTTGCCTGAGCAATGGATTTCTAAATTTGAAAATAAACTTGGTTTAATTTCTAGAAAGTTCTTCTGCTGATTGCTCTAAATTCCCATCATACTTTTTTTTGTTAAGATGCTATTTGATGCTTCCAAGAACTCACTTTTAGTAGAAGTGGTTATAAAGTTGGGTCCAGGTCTTATCTCTTTGCATTTGCTGGCTTCTGAGCTCCTAATACAGGGCTTTAAGGCCAGAGAATATTTTGTCTGTCAATCAATAGTAGATAAATGTGCTTCCCAGACTCCAATGATCAACCAGAGCACACCAGTAAGACTCTCATGTGGTAGGAGTAGTTATGATTTGTGTGTGTGTATGTGTTTTATGCATGCAGGGTATCTGTGTGTATTATACATGCACACATGTGAGAGTGCACATGCCTTTGTGCCTCCATGGAGGCCACAGGTGGGTGCCTGGTGCCTGATCTACCACTTCCTGCCTATTCTTTTGAGACAGGAATTCCTCACTGAACTCGAAGTGGTGCTGGTGCTTGGCATCCCCTATGATCCTCCTGCTTCTGTCTCCCACCCCTGTGCAGGGCAACACTCACCTTTTACATGATGCCAAGGTTTCAGACTTAGGTCTATGTGCTTGCTCACCAAGTGCCCTTACCCTCTGAGCCATCTTCCCAGGCCAACACTGTCAATCTCTTACATGCTCAGATCAATAGTGACTGAATTATCTTGGGCATTTTATATATATTCTTAGCCCACTGGGGGCATCTTTTTTCTCTAAGAGAGGCATTTGCTTAGGTTTTTAAAATTATTTTACAGTTTATAGATACAACTTCTACGTTGGGACCCTTTGGAATTCAAGTGGTGGGACGTCAAACCTGATGCATCTTTAAGGGGTAGGGATAGCTTTTCAGTTTCCCCAGGGCTCTGAGGGCTGTGTACAAGAGAGGGTCTGTTCTAGAGTCGGCTTCTGAAATACGGCAGTGGAATGAATCACTGTTGTTATTACAGTCCAGGACCCCTGGGGTCACTGTGCCAATGGTAGAACTTCCATCTAACCCAGGTGGGAGGAATAATTTATGCCTTCCCCTCTACAGATAAAATATAGATAGGCCTTTCAGTGCTGTGAGAGCAGTTTTGTTCAGTTCATGGGAAATTACATTGGCACATGACCCAAAACTATCTGTGGAACAATTTCCAGCGTCACCCATGATGATACTTAGCATATCAAAGTGGAAAATTGCTCTCGCAACCTTGGAAGGGCTCCACGCAGAGAACTCGGGAAAGTCATGCTGCTGTGAGGTGACTGTATTGCTGCCAGGTTTCTTCCAGACCTTCCCAGCCTCCTCGTAAACTTGCTGGTCACATGAGCGGCCTCATTCTGTGCATAACATCTTGTGGTGCGGTGGTCACCGATAGAGTTGGGGCTGGTGGACCCAGCTGTCCATCCAGGAAACGCCTGCCTTTTGGCAAGGGAACGGATAAGAGAGTCGTGTTTATATGTCTGGCGTAAGCTTGAGCTAACAGGGAGCTGCCTAACCAACCAGAATAAAGGGGACTCAGACTCAACCACCCCAAGCCACCCAGCCTGTTTCTAATTACAGTCTATACTTTAAAACAGTTACCACACAGTGAGAGCAATATGACTGATGGGTGGGTACAGAGAGGAGGCATATGGACTTAATTTAGCTTCCAAAGGTCGAAGCTGTAAACAGATACTGTAAGTCAGAGAGCCGCCACACCGGGCAAGAAGCTCCTTAGGGGAAGGATTTATTTGAGTTCCATTTCCTAGCAAGGCAAGCTCTGGGGCTCTGGTCTTGGGGCGGGAGCTTGTAGTTGGTCACATAGCAGCCGCAGGCAGGAACCAGAGCAGGCTAACCCACAAGCCTGTCCCTTGTGAGTTACTGTCACCAGACCTCAACTTTTAAAGGCTCCACAACTCCCCCAAACAGTTGCACTACTTGGGGGACCATTGCTCAAGTTGCCGTGGGTGCCATCATCCATGCTGGATGAAGTCTTCCCAGTGTGGCTGCTTTGGAGTCCCTCCTACCTCCGTAACTCTAATACACTCATTGGTTCCTTAGGTTGAACTTTGGTGGAATCAAACATTGGTTTTTCATTAGGACTTTAGCATAAACGATGTTTATGTCTCCCGGGGTGGTGGGCGGGGGAGGGGTTGGTAACAGAAGGAAGTCGCTCAGTAGCTTTGGGCAAAAGCATGGGACAAGAACAGCCATAAGAATAGCTGCAGCGGCTCCCGCTGCCAATCTGTAGATAAATCTGGATAAGAACATCCACAAATACCAAGGCCTCAGAATAGAACAGCCTGTGCCCCTTCTTATCTGCAGGAGTTGATGGCTTCTAAGACCCTCCTGAGGAGGCAGAAGCCACAGGCAATAATGAGCCTTGTGTGTGTAATGTGCACATGATGAATTGAATTGACAAAGGAGCACAGAAGAGATTAGATTACCAACAACGACTGCCACTAATAGAGAATAATCGTAACACCACGCCACTCCAAACTGATGAGGTGATTATTGCCACACTTTTAGACTGTGGTTGGCCACAGACAGCTACCACCACAGCTTAGGGTGGGGCTCTGGAGACTGAGCTATGTTGTCACCTGAGGTCTCCCGGCAGCTGTAGGCAAACCTGGTTTGTAGGGAACAGCTGCCAGACTTCAACTGTTTAGCAATAGAATTTCTTGGCTGTGGAGAACGCTCAGTCAATAAAAGTGCTGAGGACCCAAGTTCATGCCCTGATCCATACATGGTGGCACATGCTTGTAATCCCCGAGGCAGGTGGATCCCTGTGGCTCACTACAGCCATCCTGGCCTAACTGGGAAACCCCAGTGAGAGACCCTGCCTCAAAAAACAAGGTGGACAGCATTTCTGAGGGTGACAGCTAAGGGGGGGTCCCTTGGCCTTTTCGTGCACAAACATACACACACACACACACACACACACACACACACACACACACACACATACACTCATGGAGTTTCACTCATAGGAGAAGAATGACCCTATCACTCACCTTACACAATGAGCCATAGTGCTTGGCCCAGCGTGATTATGTGCCAAACTGTCTTCAGGGATGAACCCTCTTACCACATCAGGCTAGACGGGGTTCCAGACAAAGGTGAGTTGCCGCAGATGATGGCTTGAGGGTGACGTGTTGAATATGTCCTTTTTGGTCCGTAATGGTGACAGGCGGTCGCTTCCATATTAATCTACTAGGGCAACACAACACCCAGTACAGGTACCCCATCATCTGAACAGTGACTGTCCAAGTCCTCTCAGAGTCGTAGCGGCTGGTCTAGCCTGACTATTTTGTTGTATCTTGAAATACTCATTGAATGTGACCAATCAGGCCCATACAAATGTTGCCCCCACTTCCTGTTAGCAGCCATCTCTGGTAACGCTAGTCACTTCTTCATCAGTCTCTCACGAATCATAACGATACATGGAAATATGCAATTATATGCAAATTGCCGATAAATCAATATTGTTAAACTTTCAGACGGTGTAGGACTTCCATAAAGTTGTGGGTTAGAGAGTCTGGGAACTGAAGGTCTTAGAAATAGCTCCAGGACACTGTTTGGGAAGAGAAGAGAAGGGTTTGAATGAGGAAGGAGTGAGAGAAGCCCAGGAGCGTGGATCCCTGAAGCTCGCATGTTTGTGGAGATACCCCTCTCTCTGGCATCAGTTTTTGAAAAGCAAATGAGAGGCAGAAGATGCAGTGAGTTGTTATGGAGAAAATATTACCAAGAAAGTCATCCAGCCTTTAGTGACTTGGCTCATTCCAAGAGATCACTTGTTACAGGAACAGTAAACGCAAAGATATTTTCAATTTTTGTGGAAAAGTTTCCATTTACCTTTTCACTATCTTCTATGAAAATTCAGTCCTCATCTTATTCTTTGGTGATTTTTCCAAGTATCAGTTATCTTTTGGCAATGATGCTATCATAATATACATTTGATTCGTTGAACATATAAAATACTATATTTACAACAAACACTCAGACACTTTTAAATATGAGCATCTGAATGTGATTTCCCAATTACTCTTAGCCAACTTCATGGTCTTTATATACATGCTTTACATTAAGTTTTAGGCTAGCACACAAAATAATGGGTTTCATCATGGCGTCTTATATACACGTGTCATTATTCTGCGTTCTCATTTATCCTTCTGAAACCCCTTCTCCCTACAGCTGGTTCTTTCTTCTCTGACTTAGTTTCCCCTTCTATCTTCTCATCACACCTATTCTACTCCCTTTCTCTATTTCCCCCTTTCTTTAGGAATGCTTCTTCTTCTCTCATGAATCCTTTTCTAGTGTCATGCTCTCCCACATACATAAACACACACATATGTGTGTGTAGCCATACAGTTTTAAGTTTAGGTTCTGCATATGAGAGAAAATATACAGTACTCGTCTTTCTGTGTTTGGTCTATTTTGTTTAACATAACATTTCCAATTGTACCCATTTCCCTACAAATGCCACAACTTAAATTTTTCTTTATGGCTGCAAACAATTCCATGTACCAGCTTTCCTTTATTAGTCAGCTAGTTAATGGCTGTCTGCCTCCTGGCTGTTGTGAGCAGTTCAGCGGTAAACACGGAAGTGGATGTACCTCAGCAGTATTTTTTATAGTGAGTATATGTTTGTGTTTGTTCATACGTGTGCATATTCATAAATGTGTGAGAGGGAAAGTGTACACACAGGCATATGAATATGGGGGCCAAGAGGACTGTGGGCATCAGACCCGGGAATGCCATCTACTTCAACTTAGAGTCTTAGAGATCCTCCTGTCCCATCTCCCCAGCACTGGGATTAGAGCTGCGAGGTACTATGTGTGTTAGTAATTGGTTTCTTACATGGGTTCTGGGGCTAGAACTCTGGCGCTCATGTGTGCAAGGTAAACACATCAGTGACCGACCTTTCCCCCACCCCTCTGTGTGTGTGTCCTTCGGTACATCCCAGGAGTAGTAGAGGTAGATGGTTTGTCCGAAGCTCTATTTTCAGGTTTTTGTCTTTCGAGGAACATTCGTACTAATTTTCACAGTGGCTATACAAGATTCTACCCCACCATCGATGAAGAACAATGCTTTTCCCCCAAACCCCTGCCATGTTTGTTGTCAACCACTCCGACTAGAGTGAAATGCAATCTCCAGGTAGTTTTAATGTGCATTTCCCTGCTGGCTAAGGATGATGAACACCTTCCCGGTACTTATCGGCCATGTGTGTTTCTTCATTTGATAGCTGTGTGTCCGCTACATAAGCCCATTTACTGCCTGAACTTTTTGTTTTTAATTTTTTTGTAGTTCTTTATCTATCCTGGATATTAACCATCAATAGGCTGGCACTCTCTCTGACTGTTGTTTTCCTTTCTGGTGAAAATGCTGCTGTCTCTTCTTCCTCCTTCTCCTTTTTCTATCCTCCTTCTCTTTCCCTTTCTATTCCCCCTTCTCCTCCTCCTCTTCTTTGGCTTTTTTTTTTCTTAGACAGGGTTTCTCTGTGTAGCTCTGGCTATCCTGGAACTCACTCTGTAGAACAGGCTGCCTCAAATTCAGAGATCTGCCTGCCTCTGCCTCCTGAGTGCTATAATTAAAGGAGTGTGCTATCATCACCCAGCTATGGGTTGCTTCTTAATTTCATGTAATCTCACCTGTGAGTCCTTGGGGTTATTTTCTAGGATCCTGGAGTCTGGCTCAGAGAGTTCTTGCTTGTGTGCATGCGGTAAAGTGTTTCTAAGTTTCAGGACTGATTAAGGTCTTGGATCCATTCTGAATTACTTTTTGTGCAGGGTGAGAGATATGTGACCCTAATTCCATTCTTCTGCACGTGGACATCCAGCTTTGTTGTATTTAAATGCCTTTGTTAAAACTTAGGTGGATGAAACTGTGTGGACTTATTTCTGGATCTCCCACTGTATTCTGTCAGTCAGTCAACGCATGTGAGTTCGAATGGCACTAGCTGAAGGCTTTAGCTTTTGTGTGGTAGCCGAGGTTGACAAGATCAGTGAATCAAAGCCCTTAGAAAATTCACTGCTGGGCTGGAGAGGTGGCTCAGAGGTTAAGAGTACTGGCTGTTCTTTCAGAGGTCCTGAGTTCAATTCCCAGCAACCACATGGTGACTCACAACCATCTATAACAAGATCTGGTGCCCTCTTCAGGCCTGCAGGTGTACATGGAGGCAGAACACAGTATACATAATAAATAAATCTTAAAGAAAATGCACTGCTGCACAATCCATTTCAGGTTTTACTTCAGCGGTAATTAGCTGTGTGATCTTTCAAGGTCACTCCCTTTCTTTGGGCCTAAGTTTCCACATCCACAAAATGTAGAAATAAAATATCTGAACTCTATTTGGAGTTTAAAGTCTTCTGGGAGATGGGACATCTTATATCTTGTTCTTATTGTTCTCTTTACTTATTTTGCATGTCTGTGTTTGTGGGGGAAGGGCAGGCTGGTGTCTTGAAAAATGCAGGGTGACTTCAAAGAGTTTGTTTTTTCTGCCTGCTACTGGGATTTGAATGCAGGTCTTCTGGTTTAGTGGCAGACATGTTTCCCTGTTGTGCCGGAGAGTCCTCTGTCCCAGTGTTAAGAAGTAATAATCCCAGGCTGTGGGACTCTGACAGGTTCAGTTTGTAATCTAATCAGTTTGTAATCTTCTAATCAAACTGTGGGACTCCTGGAACCAGGTGGGTTTTAAAAGGTTTGCTTACTTTAAGGGTCAATTCATTGTCTTATGCCAGGTTAGTTTTAGTCCTGGGCGTATCAAGAGTTACAAGGAATATCTCTATAACCCCATCCCATTCCAATTGGGTTTAAGCCCTCATCACAAATAGCTTTCTGAGAAACAGTGAAGTTTAGGGGGGGAACACACTGCCCTGTTTTTGCCACATTTCTCGTGAACACAGCATTCTCACCTCACCTAAGCCCTGTTCCAGAGAAACCGGATGTTGCCACCTTCCCATAGAAATGCCCCATGGTGGCTGTGAAATACAGGAGGTGACAGGCACAGGAGAGGCACAGTGGCACTCTGGATGGAAATAGTCTGTGCTTTTCTTGGCCACTGTGGGCTCAGGGCCTCCCCTGTGGTGGAACTCCTCTGAGTTATCCAGAACTGCCTACGGATGCTCTGAGCAGGCCTGGCCTGCACAGGTGCATGGCTGCACTTCTTGGGCAAAGTAACTCTGAGTCTATGTGCTGATCAATTAGAGACACATTTTCATCATTTTGCTGCCGAGTGTACAGACAATTAGCCTGATATGAACCCAATTCAAATCTTGCTGGTTTCCTGTCTTTTAATCCTCTTGCAGAATAAACTGTTCTAGGATTGGTAACAGGAACTGGAGGAAATTCAGTGATAGAGATATCACGGTTATTGCTTGTTATGTCCAAGGCCAGCCTGGTGACAGGTGAAAAATTCTAGGTAGCTTCCTTTTTTAACTAGGCCTCATTCTTGGGGGTGATCTTCATCTTGTCTGGCCCAGTTTTAGCTAGGATCCTTCTAAGTCTGTTTAGGAAGACTTGCCTCATCTTCAATGTCTGACCACTGTGGGCTGCTTCCAATGTCTCCTCCAAGGGGCATTGCCATCCCTGTCTCTTGCCATATGATGATGCCCTGTGGTGCCTTGGGACTCTGTCAGCAAGGCCATTTGCCAGACGAGACTCCTGCCTTTCAACCATAGCTGTGAACCCAAACAAAGCACTTTGTCTTATACTTTGCCAAAGGGAGTAACAGTGGACTGTGGCGTTCTGTCATTAGTAACAGAGAGTGGATCAAAGCCAGCAGAACACAGCCGCACAGGCGGGCACTGTCTATGCACGAGGTGGGGAATGTTAGCTTCTCAGGACGCAGGGAGTAGCGGGGCTCCGGGCTCCCTGAGTTTAGACAGTGCTTGGTGAAACCTGCAGTTTGCTTCCCTGTTAGACTTTCTAAATTATTCGGAAAGCTAATGGGCCTGGGGTCTTTCCAGTGGTGGAAACAGACTTAGTGATCCCCAAGTTTGTCTGACCTCTTTCACGGGGTCCTGGCTGTCTGAAAGTTAAAGTTGCATGAAGCACCCTGGAACTCTTCTTCAGTTGAAGTGCCCAGCAGTTTTACCAATCACCTGCTCAGAATACAGGGATTAAAGATAATCCAGTCAACCCCTTTTGTCATTTTAATAAAGAATCTGAGGTCCCAGGGAATCCTGGGAAGGCAGCAGTGCAGGTAGATGCCAACAAGAAATTAAAATTCTGAAGTCCATGCTCCCTGAGCCAAAGCTTTCTTTTAATACTTGATGACTAGAAGTCAGCAAAGCTGCAGGATCTCCACGACACAGGGCAGCAATAGGGTATCAGAGGAGTCCCGGTGAGGACCCGGCATTGATGGTGTAGCAGAAGCCAGAGGCATCGAACCAGACCAAGGACTCACTGCAGTGAACATTTGCAAGTAAAGCTGTTTGGGCAAAAGGGTGTACTGTGTGACACACCGTGGCCCACTGCAGCTTCCATGGGGAGCCTTTAGCTTGTTTGTTTTTGAGAGGGAAGTTGCAAGGGCTGAGGACAGATATGAAGGGATGGGGAGGTGAGTGGGATTGGAGTGCAATATGTGAAATTCACAAAGAATCAATAGAAAAAAAAACAGTCAGACTGTACTTCTAAAGCGCTCCCCCTAAAAAAAAATCAGCAAATATTAAGAAACTTACTGCTTCAGTGGTTGTGTTGTTACATTGTTGCAGCTCACAGGTTTGGTAGGGTGGGTTACAAAATACCAGAGAACAGGGGATTTAAGCGACAGAAACCCGCATGCTTGCTCTCATCTCTGGGCCCTGGGTTTCCTAGCCTTCTTCTTGGTTTGCAGAGAGCTTCCTCCCTGTGTCTAAACACTCGTCTCTCTTTTTATGAGGACGCCAACTGTACTGGAGGAAGCCTATCCTAATGACCCATTGACAAAGACTCTGTCTTCAAATAAGGCACCTTCTGATATGTTTGAGGTCAGGACTCTTGCATACACTGAATTTTGTTGTTGGTGTTGAGGGAACATAAATTATGCTGAACACATGTGCAGCACAGAGATTCATTCATAACTTAACACAGGGGAGCGAGCCACTGATATTTGCCTACACTCTTTTTTCTCCTCATGCTGTAGAGTCATTTGAAGAAAACCAAGGTTAAAAAAAACTCCCCCCAGCTTCAAGAAGCCTGACATTTCTCCTTTCTCTTAGAGAAAGGTCTTTTTTTTATTATTAAATTTCCTCTTTTAAAAAATCATTGTGTGTGTGTGTGTATGGGTGTTTTGCAAGCATGTTTGTCTGTGTACCACGCGTGTGCTTGGTGCCCTCAGGGGCCAGAAGAAGGCATCAGAGTCTCTGTGACTGGAGTTACTGACAGTGAATCGAAATGTGGGTGCTGGAGTTTGAACTCAGGTCTTCTTAAGAGCAGTGAGTGCTTTTAACCAATGAGCCATCGCTTAAGCCTCTGTCCTCCCTTTAGAAGGCCAAAGGAAAGAATACTCCAGAATGAAATAGAACTTTCTAGAAATGAACCATGCCAGACTTTCTGGAAGATCCAAACTCTAAAGGGATGAGCCAGACTTTCTAAGAGCGACAAGATTTAACATTTGTTTGGAGAATCAAGAGGCTTTGCTCTCTCTCTCTCTCTCTCTCTCTCTCTCTCTCTCTCTCTCTCTGTGTGTGTGTGTGTGTGTGTGTGTGTAAATGTATTCCCTCTGGGAAATGTGTTCCCTGAGTGGAAGCAGCTGGGGAGAAACAGGGCTGGAGAAAGGGGAACACTTGCCTCGCTGCCTGTCTTCCCGAAGGAGTCTGCTATGAGCCTGGCCTGGGGTGTCCACCGTTGGCATTGATTTTGACCCCACTTTCCCCATTCTGTAAACACTCTTGACAGGAGGGAAGACATTCTAAACAGAGGCATTTCTGCCCCTCCCGCTGGCTATCTGACGTCTTTGTTCAGTTTTGGTTATGGGTTTTTTGAGACAGAGTTCTCTGTGTAGCTCTGACTGTCTGGGAACTAGCTCTGTAGACCAGGCTGGCCTCCAACTCACAGAGATTTTCCCCTGACTCTACCTCCTCAGTGCTAGGATTAAGGGCATGTCACCATGCCCAACTGGCTATCTGACTCTTAAAAAAAAGTGGTCCCTAAGAAGGAGGAATTTCTCTCGGTGTCTCCTGCTGGGAGAAGGAGCAGGCTGAAGCCTGGTGCTAGCCATGGGAGGAACGTGTCTCCCAGGAAGAGGTTTCACGCTGTCCTGACAGCTTGTTAGATCACCTTGCAGAGAGACTGGAGTTAAGACGCTGACGCCAACGGACAGAAAATCCTGCTCACAGCTGCGTACTCGGGGGCAGAACCTCTGAGTGCTCACAGGGCACACAGCCACTCCATGACAGCCCATGCCTCCTAGCCTTCTCCAGTCGATGGACCACCGGAACAAGCCTGAGTCACAGGAGACATGAATAGGGGTAACCCAAGTCACTTTTGCGTTATCCCCCAGGGATAAAGTCACAAAACTAGGCACTCCTTTATTTTCCTTCCCTGTGGATCAGAACAGGGACATGAAGGAGGCTGATCAGCTGGAAATGCAAACCAGGCCGGCACCCTGGCCCAGGAGGAGAAAGAGAAGGCACACTGTCGCAGAAGGGTCTCAGCACAGAGCCGCCACACCCTTCCGCCCCTGGCCTGCAACGTACAAAGGAAACGAGCCTCTAACTGCTTAGAGCCTTTTACTGCAGGAAGTTAGGTTGTTCCCAATTCTTAATCTAACAGGTGAGAGCTGAGGCTGATCTTCAAATCCATCATATAGGCCCATGAAGAATCATACATGCCATGTGCCTCCTGCTCTATTTTATTTATTGCTACTAATATTATTGACATATTGTCCGTCTCTCTATCTCCTGTCTGTCTCTGTCTGTGTCTCTTTCTGTCTCTGCCTCTCTCTTCCCCTAGCTGTCCTGGACCTCACTATGTAGACCAGGGTGGCCCTGAACTCACAGAGAGCCACTTGCCTCTGCCTCCCCGTGCTAGGATTAACGGCGTGCAGTCCCATACCAGCTGCTTCCTACGTTATAACCAATTTTATTTTTACACCAATAAGAGCTGGAAGTTTTGAGTGGGTGCATTTTAGAGGGATGATTCTGATTTTTTTTTTTTTTTTGATTAGTGTATGAAATCTTTTTGGAAAAGGAAAGAAAAGACTTCATGCTTAAGAAAAGAACGCGCTATAGAAAACTTGAAGACCAATCAAAACCTAAAATTTAAAACCACGTGTCCTGGTTTGCTTCTCTTAAATTTTCTTTCACAAATGAAACTGAGGTGGTGTTTGGATTTAGGGGTGAGAGAGGACATGAGCACATTTCATGGGTTGGCTTCAACATCCTTGTTTGAGACGGCTTTAGGAACACAGGTCTCCACAGTCATTTTGGTTTTATCAGTGATGGTGAAGACTCTGGACTCTTCCAGGGCTTCCTTTCTCATTACCATTTCTGTTTTGCATTTCTGTCTTCGGGCTGGTGGGACGTGAAGGCTCTGCATGCCTGGCTGGACCTGCCAGCGTCTAGGCTGCTTCACAGTGTCCCTGACCGGCAAATGGCAGGCAGGAAGTTGAAGGTGAGGCGTGTCAGCCCCAGGCAGGACTGTCAGGTTGCGCCTGTGTGAAACAGGCCAAAACCGGAACAGAGCTGAACACTGAAACAGAGGCTGGAGTAAACTCAGAGAACAGGAGATGCTGGCACAATGAATTCCACGTTGTGGCAAGAATTTTGTCTTCATCTAATGCTGTTAATGTTGTAATAATCCTACTTAATTTTTCTCTAATGTCACTAGAAAACTGAGCAAGCAAAATACTTAGGCTATACTAAAGATTAAATTAGACAAAACTAATTTTGTCTAATTTTGTCAAATGAGTGTTTTGATGCCTGGTTAAGCAAACAAGCAATGCTTGGTTTACTAGAACTATATGAGGCTAGAGACATGGCTCAGTGGTAAATGCCTACCTCACATACACAAAGCTACGGGTTAGAGCCCCAGCACTGGGGGGAGGGAGAGGAGGGAAAGAAGACCCAGCTGTAGAAAATCAGAGTGACCGTGGCATAGCATAAGACAGACATGTTTTGCAAATACATTCCATTATTATAGGTGATAGAGCATTTGTGAAAAAAGTCATGCCATGCCAAGCTGAACAAGTTTAAAGAACATATGAACAAAAATACCGTAAACAATGAAAAATAACTCTGACAAGACAGCTACAGAGGCAAATACCACAGAACCACTTAAAAGAGCCGCAAGTGAGCTGTACAGAGAGAAAAGGGGGGAAAGAGAAGCTGCTAGCCAGAGATGCTCCCTGGGCTCTGAACAACTGTGATGCACTGTGTCTTCAAGAATCCTCTGACATCAGGGCAAGATACAAAGTGCAGAGCCATTGCAGAAGACAAGCAGGGCCTGTTGACACAGCCTCAGAGAAAGCCCGAATTACAGAAAGCTTCTATGGGCAAACCAGGATGTCTGTGCCAGGTAAACCAAGTAAGATCCAACTGAGTCACGCTGGCACAGAGGAACCAAAAAACAGGACCTGAGAAAATTGCTGAAGAAGGTATTGCTCTATTGCTGCCGAGAGCTGTTTCTCTAGAACACATAGGAAGGCGAGAGAGACAGAGCACCAGGTGGAGAAATTAAAATTGTGCCTTTCAATACTGTACTGTGGGATTTCCTGTGTCCATGAAGGGTGGATAACCAGGCAAATGGCCATAACTACTAGTATTAATATGTGAAGTATGGATTCCTGACCCCCACCCTCTCCAAGCATTTCCAGATGGAACTGAGGTGCAATGTGGGGCTATCCGTAAGACAGAGTCCTCAGCCAGTTTCTTCCAATCTTCTCCATGTTCTCAGGCCAACTTTGTCAATGGGCAGGGCGGCCAGTCAGCTCTAGACTGGATTGTGGTGTGAGAATGGGAGCCAATGAAGGCTGCTGCTCCTGTTTCTTAGAATCCAGAAATACCACAGGAACATCAAAGGTGATGTCTTTGTATTTATACAAGGGTTTGTTATTTTGTTTGTTATATGCCTTGTACTGAATTTACAAGTGGCTTTATATGCAAAAGATACACACACTAATTCAAGGAGCTAAAACGTGTAAGATCATATGACTAGAAACAGCCAAGAATCCAAAACAGCTCAACTCAGCATCGGAACCTGCACCCTGAACCATCACTCCCTAGAACAGTGGTTCTCAACCTCCTTAACGCTGCAACCCTTCAATACAGTTCCATAAAATTATTTCATAGCTACTTCATAACTGTAATTTTGCTACTGTTATGAATTGTAACATAAATATCTGATATGCAGGATATCTGATATATGACCCTCCCAAAGAGATCAAGACCCACAGTTTGAGAACCACAGCTCTAGGGCCTAGGAAGGACTTTAAATCCAGAGAATGAAACCAGTGGCGTAGCATGCAGCAGGATCTTCCCAGGTGAAACTGATGGACATGCTGCTCTGCTTCTCCAGAAAAATAATCCCATGTGTGTGTTAAGAGAATGTTTGCCTTAACAGAGGACACCAGCATCCTTAGCCATTCCTCCAACCACCCACAAATGAGGAAGACAGTGGGCTGGGCCCCCCTTACATCAACCAACAATAAAGACAACGCATGTCTGTAGTCCCAGGTGGGTCTTTCTAAGTTCTAGGCCAGCCTGGTCTACCACGTGACTCCAGGACAGCCAAGGCTACATAGAGAAACTCTGTCTCAAAAAACCAAAAACCCAAAAATAAACAAATAAATAAAAGACAAGTCCTCACAGACAAGACCAGAGACCAGCTTGATAAAGATTACTCAACTGAAACTTTTTTCCAAGGGAGTCTATGCTGTATCAATTTGATAGTGAACTCTAACTGGGACATGGCCCAGCTGAAGGGTCAGAGTCTGGTGCTGTTGAAGATCCCTTGGTATTTGTTGCATTTTCCTGGCTTCCTTCTTCCATGGTGGAGCCCTCATCACTGTACAGCATTTCCATCCCAGTCTGTAGGCTTCAATTATCCCAAGGTTTTCATTCCAGTTTCTCCGTGCAGTTCCAGTTTCTATATTTCCCTCACATTCCCTTTGTTGGCACGCTCAGCCTTCAATGAAAATTTAACCAACATAGACAAAATGTATGCCGAGCTCTTTCCATGGTTTCTGTTCTCCCAGCTAGAACCCCTATCACACAGTATCAGAAATGGGCAACACGGTCATTCAATGAGAAAAATAAATAAGTGCTACAAGTATAGGAAAGCAATGAGTTGTGTTTTTAAAACAAAATTAAAGAAAACATACCAGAAATTGATCAAAAAGAGAGCAAATGACTAGGTAGAACTTGAGATCACCATGTTAGGTGAGACAAGCCAGAACCAGAAAGACAAACAGCACATATTTTCTCTCACATGTGGAATCTACACTAAGAGAGAGAGAGGCTGGGGCCCTACCATGTCTTTCTCTCTCGGCCTTGGTTTCTTTCCCCGTCCCTCCTCTCTGACTTCTTTCTCTCTTTCCCTCCTCTCTCTCTACCTCCATCCAATATATCTCTTTCATATCAAAAAAAGGAGAGAGAGGGAAGTACAAGTCACAGTTGGAAGAGAAAAGGGAATGAGAAAGGCTCATGGTGGAATAAATATGACTATAGCACATTGTATATTATATTATGAAATATAATAGGACCTCTTTTGTTTAATTAGTATATACTAATACAGATAACAAAATATACCAAGTGAAAAATATATGGCACAAACCCTGTAGGACATTAGAAGTCTATAACAGTATATGCTATTTTTGTACAGTCAATATGCAATTAGAAATAATGTAGAAATCTCTGTTCCTAGCAATATGGAGAATGTGTGTACAGAAGGAGAGAAAGAGGGAGAAATATCGAACCACAGTATTACAGCAACTACCACAGCAAGAGAGACAAGAAACTCCCATTCAAGTTGAGCCTTTAAATCAAAAATTTAAAAGCTAGGAAGAGAATTTAGTCAGTAAAATCAATATAAAAGTTATCTCTTCTAATTTTATGGCTGTTCAAGCTAATTTTGTAAAACAGCCAGAAGTCTTACAAAGTTTTCACCATCCTCAAGGGAGTAAGTGAAGGAAAACCCATTAATTTGAAAGTAAGACGTTATTAAATAAAGGCAAGCATAAATGGCAATCAGGTTCATATGCAAAATGCAAATTAGCAAACTTAGAAACAAAATTTAAGATCAGAGAACACTCTCTAGAGGGACACACTGCCAAAAAGAGATTTAATGAGTTATTTCTGAGGAATTTACTGGGAATAAGACAGAGGGAGACAAAGATATGTACATATGAATATGCAATATCAAGAACTGTGGAGAATACACTGAGAGGCTCAAATATATATTTTATAAGAGTTCCTGAAGACCATCAAAGAACCAGTAAGAAGAAAGAAATGAAACAATACTGGCTAAAAATTTTAAATGAAGAAATATTTTTAGGTTAAAAAAAAGTATATCATGAATCCTTTTCATGTTAATTGAATATAAATTAGATCCATTCCTAAGCCCAAAGGAAAGAAGAAGTTTTAAAGTCATCACAGGAAGGATGTTAGATTTCTGACAGAAGATAGACATCACCAACAGCAAACTTCTCACACAGTGAAAGAAACTAAAAGCCTAAGCGAGAGGAAAAGTATTGCCCTAGGACTCCCCCAAGAACAAGTTCTTAGCACAAAGGGGATTTACTTGCCTCATGGGGGCAGAGGGCAAGGAATAAGAAGTAAAGACAGAGGACCGGGGAGAAGGGGAAGAGAACAGGGGGGAGGACAGACAGGGACAGGCATGGTACATAGGAAAATGGTGGTTTATAAAGATTCAAGGCAAACCCCCATGCCAGGATGAGGTGTTTAATTTTGATTGGGCATGTTAATTAGGTGAGCTAAAGGAGGCTTTTGATTGGTGGATTTTAATACTTTGTGCTCTGGACCTTGGTAAACAGCCTCAGGAGGAGGAAGTGGCCAAATAAAGGAATAGACCTTGGTGGCTAGCTTTAGGAATGAAATCTAACAGTTCTGTTTGTTTTAGCAAGGCAGAGGGAATAGGGGAGAAGGGCAAGGCCTGCCAGAGCCATGCTTGCTTTGCTCGAGCTGGCCCGAGTCCCTTCACTAAGTAGTAAATTCAAGATGCTAACTTAGAGCCAGACATGTTAGCCATATCCACAGTCAGCACTTGGGAGGCAGGAGGCTCATCCATGTGTTCAAAGCCAGCCCGGCCTACAGATTGAGTTCCAGGACAGCCAGAGCTACACTGAAACCCTGTCTTGAAAACAAAGCAAAACAAAATAATGATAAAACAAAAATTAAGCACAATCATCAAAAGAACAGAAATGCGATCTATAGCAGCAATACAAGCATAGAAAAGACTGAAGCATCCTGAAGACAGTTTCAACAGAGAACAGGCAAGAATTAAAACAGAAAACAAGGGCGGAAATGATAAAGGGGGAAGCCCCAACCTGGGAGGTGGGTGCTGCCAGGCTGGTGCTGAGAACTTCGGGGTCAGGGGCAGGCAGTGGTGGGTAAACTGTGGCAGTGCGGTTGCTTCTGCAAAAGCTACAAAGCTCCACACTGGTGTTAGACACCCCTGGTAGGAAATGCTGCTGCCAGGGTGGATATAGGAAGTCACACAGGAAGTAGATAGAAAGTCACAGGAAGTGAACAAAATAAAGCAAATAGCTCCCTCCCCCCCCCCCCCCAGACTTACAGACTTCCCCTGCTGACAGAGCCAACCTGGAACCATTGGTAATACAGGGTATAATGGTGTGACAGAGTGTGACACTGAAAAAGACAGGGATTCTGTGACTGGGCACAGTCCTCCACTCTGCCCGGCCAGCACTCTTCACCTTGCTCTTGTTCTTGTGGCAAGAAACACTCAACCACCAGACGTTACAGCTCTTCATCAGAGGGCTCCCAGCTTCTCCACGGCTCTTCACTTGGCTGTATTTCTACCCATACCACGTCTGTTTGTAGCCACAGAAAAGCCGGGTGACCAGTAAAACCCTGGAACTCCAGCTCCCAGTTCCTGTTCTTGCAGCCAGGATTGTATGCAGGAATTATGCCAATTTTTAAAACGGCAGCTGTGTGGGCTGGAGAGATGGCTCGCTGGTGAAGAGCACTGCCTGCTCTTTCAGAGGACCTGGGTTCAATTCCCAGCCCCCAGTGGTGGTTTACAACCACCTGTAACTCCAGTTCCAGGCAATCTATTGGGCTCTTCTGGCTTCTCCAGTCACCAGGCACACAAATGGTGCACAGACATACATGCAGGCAAAACACCCATATACATAAAAAACAAAATAAATTAAAAGACAAATATGTTAACTAGTGCCAATACATGGACATGCTTATGTAAAACAAATTAAAAAGAGAGAGACAAACCACAACACATCTTACATGTACCTCATGTCCCACAATGTAGATATACTTGAAGAATTGGAAGTAAAGTTGAAATAATATAAATTAAGTTGGAAGAATAGTTACTGTGCTTCATGTTCCAGAAGTTCCACAAAACTGATTTCTTTTTCTTATTTTAGAGACAGGGTTTCTCTGTGTAGCCTTGGCTGTCTTGGACTCACTTTGTAGACCAGGCTAGTCTCGAACTCACAGAGATCTATGTGCCTCTGCCTTCCCAAGTGCTGGGATCACAGGCATCTACCGCTGAACTTGGCTCTGGTCTCTCTTGAATATGAGAACATTTATTCATTAGTATCTTCCTAAACTGTTCCCTCCCTATCTCAATGTTCCTTTTGTTTCTTCTTAACAAATGAAATAATGTTTGTTTTTTTTTCTGACCCACCCACAACATTTTAAACAGCGTGTGCTTTTACAGCTGCTGATTCTAATATTAGCAGGCCAAGGGAAGGCCACTCTCTGACACCCCCCCCCCCGCCAACTAATTCAGAATAAAAATTAGATTAAGAAGTGCAGTTGAGGAAAATTTACTCCGATGGTTGTGACCACCCATTGTGCCATGCTTGGTTTGCACCCTGGTTTGAGCCAGCACCACGGCCTGAGTTGGTCCTACCATAACAGGAGGAAGGGGAGGAGGTAGGCATTTGGTGTGGCAAGGATGAGGACAGAGGTCCTTCCAGGAAAAACGTTCCCTCTGGAGGGACACTTCTAGGCAAAGCAGAGCCAGGTTGCTCTTCTCTCAGTAATCACCAAACCACTGGGAATGGTTAGCATCTCATGGGTCTGTTTTTTTTGAGGTGGTGGTAGTTTTATTTTTGTTTTCGTTGTGGTTGCTTTTCCAATGGTAGGGTTCAAATCCAGGGCCTTGCACATGAGAGGCAGGCATCCCACCCAGGGCCATACACAGGTACCTCTTAGGATGACTAAGGAGAAGAGGCAAAGATGACTGAACTGTGCCGACCTCAGCTGCTATGGCGGGGATAGACTGAAAGTCTTGCTGTTGCTCTTGACTTTGAATTCGGTTGGGAAGTGGATGGGGAACTCAGGCCTGGTGGAGACACTGGCTGTGTTATGTGAATATTACCATTGTTCCTCTGATCTAAGCGTGCTCACTGTGTTGGTGGCACATTTGGGGAGGTTTAGGAGGTGTGGCCTTGCTGGAGGGAGTATGTAACAGAGGGCTGGTTCTGAGGTTTCATGGCCTCGACCCTCTTGCAGTTTGCTCTCTGTGCTTCATGGTTATGACTGAAGATACTTGCTGCTTGCTGCCTTGTCTCCCACCATAATGGATTCTTATCCCTCTGCAACTGTAAGCCAGAGTAAACTCTCCCATAAGTCACTTTTGGTCGTGGTGTTCCATCACAACTATAGAAATGTGAAGACTCTACCCACCAGTGCCTGATCTCAACTTTAAAGAGCATCTTCCCGAGCCAAGCTCGATGCAGGATGGAAGGCCAGGCAGTCTCTAGCCAGGTGAGAATTTTGAAAGAAACAGAAAGCAGGGAGTTCTCACACTCTGATCCTTAAAGGCCTTGATATACAAAGTCACCTCCATTTATTTCTCAAGACTTCCCAGGAGTCATTAAAGCAAGTGTGGCAATATGCTACCATCTGGGGAGACATCAGGAATGGAGGGGCAGGTAGGAGGAAGTTCTGAAGGGCAATGCCACATGGGCTACAAAGCCATAGGGGCTTAAATACCAGGTCTGTTGGCTATACGATGGAGAACTCTGGAAATAGTTTACTAAGCGTCATTTTCCTCGTCTGTAAAATGGGAATTTTACCCAAAAGATCTGAATTACAAATGCCCCTGGTATATTTATATATCTTCAAAAAAGTTTTTACTTTTATTTTTTAATCAACAGTGACTTCTGAGTCTTCAACTTCTCCTGCATGTTTTCTTTTCTAGAAATGAAAAAAAAAACAAATCCTGGTTCTCTGAGAAGGGGCGCCGTGTAGACCACCCGGCGCTGTGGTAACATGTTCAGGCTGGGAAGAAGGTTGGAAGCATGTCTGTCTGCCTTCACGTCTGCTCAGAACAGGGAAGACATTAGCATTATGCAGGGGTGGGAAGGGGACAGTGGAGAGCAAGTTCATTTCTTCACTCACTCATTCATTCATTCACACACACACACACACACACACACACTCTCTCTCTCACATACGCACACACATTCAGTGTGCACAAGTACTTGTGCCAGTGGAAGACAGAGGGTGTTCCTCGGGTGCCATCAACCTTTTTAAAAATTTGTTTGTCTGTTTGTTTGTTTGTTTTTCGAGACAGGGTTTCTCTGTGTAGCCTTGGATGTCCTGGACTCACTTTGTAGACCAGGCTGGCTTCCAACTCACAGAGATCTGCCTGCCTCTGCCTCCCTGAGTGCTGGGATTACAGGCGTGCACCACCATGCCCAGTTAATTTTGTAATTTTTGAGATTATAACAATTACATAATTTCCCCCTTTTTTCCTCTAACTACTCTCATGTGTTTCTCCTTGCTTTCTCTCAATTTCATGGCTGATTTTCTTTATTATTTTACACACACACACATTGTGTGTACATATACCTTAATGCATAATGTATAATGTTACTTGTATGCATGTGTTCTGGGCTGAGCAGTTGGTATTGGATAAGCAATTGGTACGCTCTTCTCTGAGGAAGACTATTTCTTCCACTCTCAGTATTCCTCAGTTGCCTGTAGCTCTTCATCTAGGGTTGAGGCCTCTTGAGCTTCCCTGCTTCATATTAGCATGCCTATTGTTGTCCTTGGTCAGCTCACATTTGGGCAGTCATGCTGGTGAGACTTTATGTATGTAGCTTCTCACGTTCCTAGGAGACCAATCTCACACCTTCAAACTTCCATTCCTCTGGCTCTAACAATCTTTCTGCCCCCGCCTCCCCGGGAGTCTTCCATAGTGCTCCTGGAGCCTCGGATGCAGGACTTACGTTGTAGATTTATCAGCTGGAACTGGGCGCCGTAATTACGTTTTGATTGGTTTTGGTTCTTTTTAACCGTCTCCATCCGTTACAAGGAGAAGTTTTCTTAACAAAGCATGAGGATTACACTTATTTGTTAGTGTAAAGATAAATATTTAGAATATAGTTAGAGATTAGGTTGGTTTAGTAAAGTGGTGGTTTTTGGCTCTTCTCCAAGATCCATGACTTCATTAGTCCCAAGTGGTTAGCTAGTTTTCCAGTACTGGGCATGATTAGGAGTGTGTACCAGCATTCCTAGGGGTGTTGTACGATGCTGGTCACTGCTGTGGTTCACAGTTGGTTAAGACTCTTGGTTGTTTCTCTCTTTTGGCGCCTTCTGGTACCGTGAATGGTGGTCCTCAGGGAGCATTTCAGGTCAGTTCCAGCTCAAGGGCCTCTGGGTCCTGTGTCTGAAGTACATGAAGTCATAAGCAATAGGAACTTACTTTCCACCTCCGGGAAGCAACGAAGGAGTCTCTTGGCCAACCTTGGCCAACACCTCAAAAGACGGCTTCTCATGCCTGGTGTTGGGGGTGTTGATAAGTGCTCCCTGGTTCTTGGAGATACCTTGTTCTTTGAAGCAGTGTCTCTCATTGGCCTGGAGCTCACCATTTAGTCTAGGCTGGTTGGTCATTATTCCCTCCAGAGAGCTGCATGTCTGGGCCTTCCCAGAGCCGGGATTCCAAGTGCAGCATCACAGAATTGGGGCTCAAAGCCAGGTTTCCTGTGCTGGGTCAGTATGTTCATACTAAATTACAGAATGCAAAGCCTTCATCTGGATGTCATCGAAGAGTATACACATAGTGGGAATGTCACCCGTCCTTCTCACTGACACTGAAGTCCAAGGGCATAAGCCTCCTAAGTGTTCTTCACTGACTCTTTCATGCTAATTACTGTGATGAATTGCTTGGCTCTTATGTCCTTGTTGTTTTTTCTATTTGAACACAAAAATCTAAAACTCCCCATTAAAAATAAGGGCCATTTGGTAAGCAGAGCTTAAATATTTGCCTTCTGACATTCCAGTGGATAGATGGTCATGATTCCATTACGAGAACTAATCTCAAGGTCAAATAGGCCAGCTGACACCCAAGAAAATGAAATGGCAGGAAAGTGATTAAAAATAGAGATGATGTCATAACTGTCATACAAATGACACTGTAGCGAAATAACTACTAAATTGACTCAACCCCAGCAAGTCATCTTGACAGATTATAGTGAAACTCCTCATCTGTGGGAGCCTGGTGACAGCATTTCCCCTCCTCACTGTCCCTTCTAAGGCTAATGATCTCTTGGTTGAAAGATCAACAGCTTAAGGTCTTAACTGCATTCTGCAACCTTTGTTGACTATGATTGGACCACATGGACCTACAAATCTAAAGCAGGAAATGAGGCATATACAAAGGTTCCTGACGTAGTAAGGAAGAAGAAAGGAAAGAATCATAGCAATTCACAAGCCAGGGAATTAACACATGTAGCAATTTACAAACCAGAGTTATAGAAATTAAGGTACCTGCTAGCCTCTGCCTTTGACATCTTCGAAAGCATGGAGAGGTCCTTTTCATCTGTAGCTACTCATATGACAGTCAGACAGAGAGACCCTTCGGCCCAGGTTGAAAGGCCATTGTCAACAGGCCTATGTGCATGGGAGATGTACCAGCTAGGCCAGTTCTTTGCAGTCATTTTGGGAGAGATATGCAAGATTTCTGCTGACTGGAGTAATTCGGGCCTATGCTTACATGGTCAAGGTGACTGAGATGAGTATCTGACTCAGGCAACCCATTCCCCATAGCTCCACTTTTAAAGGGATGGGAAAGGGCTTGAGCTTGGCTTGAGGAAAGCCAGCATCAGCTCTCAGCTTGCATGATCTCACCTGTGCCTCTGCCAAGCTGCTGTCGTGTTAGGGACTCTCAAGTTGCACCATGTCTCCATCCCACCCCGCTAGTTGGGGTTCCTGGCACCTGCCACCATGCCCAACTCACACAATGGAATTTTACATATGACAGATACACACGTGTGTGAAATAGAAGCTTTTAAAAAATGCCTGGGATTGCTCCGGTCCAAGCCCAAAATAGAAGGCTGCCGCCTCCTGTTGTGACTTAAAAAGGGTCTATCTGGAGTAAATGTTAAGATTTTTGGGGGAGGGCAAAGGTAAGGAATGGAATATTTACATTATTTTCTTTCTTACATGATTGAAGTGCAGATGAGGATGGAGGCGTTGGAGGCTGTCTAGGTAATTAGTGGAGAAGCCACACTTATCTGGATAGATGATCAAACATCCCTCAAAGCTGGAAGAAAGAGCTGGCAATACCGCAGAGCCAAGCCTGGGAGGATGTTTCAGACATTCCTCTGTGAAGTAAGGAGAGCCTGCAGCTGAGACTCACTTATTAACGAGGCAGCGGCTGTATGCAGCTCATGGCAGAGCACATGCCTCACGGACACGAGGTGTTAGTTTTAATCCCAGCCCACACATGTACACAAACACACATGGCGGGGAAGAATGGCTAGTTATCAGATAGTTTCTATGTGACTGATAGTGTTTCCTACAGTGTATCATTTAATCCAGGACACAGTACACATAGCAAGGCATGATACAGAATTTGCTATGATTATGCAGTGTCTTAAAAATTTTTAAATGGTGTGTGTGTCTGTCTGTCTGTCTGCCTGCCTATCTGTTGCTAGGGATTGTTCCCCAGGCATTATGCATGCTAACCAAGCTCTCTACTAACCAAGGTACATTCACAGCCTCTGTCCAGTGTCTTAAGTTTACAGATGAGAAATCAGAGCTCAAAGAGGTTGCCCAAGGCAAGTGTGCAGAAAAAACTTGGACCTAAAAGACAGAGCTTTGCACGGTCCTGCTCTGCACACGCTTCCTCAGAGCCACGGGTGCACTGTGGGAAACCGGAGGAGACAGCACCGGCTCCTTACTAACACTTTGTTGTGTTGACAGTGGTGGACTCAGGCACTGTGAGGGCCTAGAGCTGATCGGAATGAAGTCTCAGAAAATTTCTCTTGATGACTAAAATATTAGTTCAGTTCTAACTCATGGAACGAAATTCTTTTGTAGTATAAAATATTTAAATAACAATACAATCACACCTATTGTATATGACTTTTTGTTTTTGTTTGCGGGCAGGTTTCTCATGTAGCTCAGGCTGGATTTGAATTTGCTACACTCCCTGATCCTCCTGCCTCCTCATCTTGAGTGCTGGGACTAGAGGCATGCCCCGCTGTGCCTGGGGTATGCAGTGCTGGGGAACACTGGGGAGTATTGAGGCTACCAGCACAACACATAGGCCTTTAAAGGGACTTCCTCCTCTTTCCCCTTTCCCCTCCCATCTGCCCACCTTCCCAGCATCACCATTCATTTGGTTTTGAACACATTTGTAGACAGAAAGGAAAGGATGCTTCTCAAGCTTGCTCCTTATGCTCTCATCCAGTCTTCACAAGGGCTGGGATTTTAGCAGCAACCTTTACAGATAGAGAATGAAGTCTCAAGCCAGGTGTGGTGGCAGCAGCCTTTAATCCTAGCACTCAGGAGGCAGAGGCAGGTGGATCATTGTTAGTTGGAGGCCAGCCTGGTCTACAAATCAAGTCCAGGACAGCCAAGGCTACACAGAGAAATCCTGTCTCACTCTCCCCCCCCCCAAAAAAATGGAATGAAGCCTCAGAAATCTGAAAAGCCAGGGCTGGAGAGATGGCTCAGTGGTTTAGAGCACTTGCTGCATTTGCAGAAGTCCGGGGGTTTGATTCCAGCACCCACATGGCTCACAACCACCCACATGATGGCTTTCTAAAATTATGTAAGTTTTTTTTTTAGGTTTTCTGAATAGACATGCGACATGGCCATGGAATGACCTCAGCTGTTACAGCTCAGGCCTGTCTGGCCTTCACAAGCCAGGGTTTCAAATAATCATTAGCTAACCATTCCTGGGAGGAAACAGTAAGTTGACTCCAGATTTCCAAGGGGCTGCAAAGTTCTCCTTGGGAGGAGAAATCAAAGAGCCCTGCATGGCCCTGGGGCGCATGGAAAGTGATGTTCCAAGGCACTCTTTGCTGCTGTTATAATCTTTAAACGGTGTTGCTCATCATCAGGAACGCAGTGCCTGACACCCTAAGGGTCAGGTCTGTGCAGTAATTGAATGTTTTCACTACTACAAGATGAGTAGTTTTAAGCAGGAATTTAAAGTTTCTTATCTTTTCTTTCTTTTTTTTTTTTTTTAATTTGAGACATGATATCATATAGCCGAGGCTGGCCACAAATTCACTATGTAGCCAAAGATGAAGTTTTTTTTTTTTAATTTTAAAATTTTTGACAATTTCATACATGTATTCACTAAGTGGACCATATTTCCGAACTTCATCCTTTCTTGTCCCCCTTTGTCTCTCTTGAGTCCCCTGTTTCTTCCCAATTAGTCTCCTGTTCTATTTTCGTTTCTTAAATTAAAAAAAAAATTTGTAGGACTTGTGTAGGTGTGTATAGCTTCTGTGAGTTCATGAATGCAAGGACTACATCATAGGCGGAAGACAGGGTTTCACAGTATTCCCTCACCTGTTGCTGATCTCTCTGCTCCCCTTTCCTGCCATGTTCCTGAGCCTTTAATAAACCACATGAAAGTATCATTTAGGAATGAGCAGCACTTTGACTAGTTCTGAGTCTCCGTACTAACTATCATCCACTGTAAAAAGAAGTTTCTCTGAAAGCAGCACTCAGCTATGGAATAAACATAAACACTTAAAGGAAGTTTGACTCCATGTCCTTTCAGCAGAACATCAGTAGTAAATTCTCCCTAGGGCCTATGACTGTGCCCAATCACAGGCTTTTGACAAGCTTCGCATGTACACCCACCATGTACACGCTCCCTTAGATCCAGTCAGGAAGGAGTTGGTTTCCCTCAAGACAGCCATGCCTCTATTGCCCCAGTGCACACGTCTTATCTGGGAGCCTGCCGTTGCAGCTTCCAGGGTTCACATCTGGACGAGACTGCTGTGACTCTTCCTTCCCAGCGTCCCGCAGAGCACCGTCCAACCTTGTCAAAGCTAAACATCGGAAAGAAGCTTCCATCTTAGTTTCGGCTTTGTTTATCTGTATCCTGTAAAGTCTGTGGATGATTTTGAACTTTTGATCTCCCTGATCCTACCTTCCCTGGGGCAGGGGCAGGGACAGCTGGTGTTTGGGATCAAACCGAGGGCTTCATGCATGCTGGGCAAGCAATCTACCAAATGAACTACATAGAGTCCCAAAGTACTGACTTTATCAGGGCAATCTGGGAACATATACAAGAATGTTTCTAAAAACTCTCCAAAGTTCATAATCAAAGGAACAATCTTTCACCCTGCGCTCTTCCTAGAAGTCTGCTTCCCAGAAGCAATTGCTGCATTCTTTAAACTGTACTTTCTGTAATAGTCCTTTATATTTTAGCTGTTACTTTTTTTGAGACAGAGTTCTATTATGAAGCCCAGCTAAAGCCTGGACTCACTATATAGTCCAGATGGCCCTTGAACTCAAAATCCTCTGCCTCCTGGTATTATTTGCTGGTATTATAGGTTTGCACCATTATGCTTGGCTTACCTCTGCATTTTAAATTTGTCAACCTGTGTGCTTTTGATCCATAAACGTGTTGATGTTTAATAGTGACAGGTAAGCTCTGTTTTTTTCTCTTTTCCTTTATCTTCCTAAAACTGTTTTTTTTTTAAATAACACTTTTAGAAACAATTCACATACCATAAAATTCAGTCTTTTGAAGTACATGATTTTTATAATTGATTTTTTTTGTTGTTTGCAATAAAGTCTCACCATGTAGCTCTAATTAGTCAGGGACACATCAGTTTTGGAATGACTGATGTACGACACTTTGTCCTGCATCAATTATTTTTTAATATACTCACAGAGTTGTATAGTCATCAAGTTTTAGAATCTTTTTCTTACCCCAACAAGGCACTTTTGTGTCCCATTCTTTCTCTCCTCCCAGCCCTAGGTAACCACTAATTCTCTTCGTACTTCCTGGTACTGATCTAAGTGCAATGATATGTGGCATTTTGGGTGTGGTTCCTTTCACTTAGCACAATGCTTCTAAGGGTTTCTCATGTTGTAGCATGCATCCAAATTTCACTGAGTAACATTCTGTTGCATGGATGTCTTGCATTCTATCTATTTGTTCATTGCTGATTGCACATTTGGGTCCTTCCACTGTGGAGATTATTAACGCTACTGTGAACATTTGCCAGTAAGTTTTAATGTGAATGAATATGTTATTTTAACTTACCTGGATAAATACCCAAGAGCAAAATTTTCAGGTCACATGTTAACTGTGTTCAACTTCTTTGAGGAACTGCCAAAGTGCTTTCTAAAGTGGCTGCATCATTTTACACTTTTCTTGCAAGCCATGATGGTTCCAGTTTCTCCACATCCTTGCCAAAACTCATCTTTTTTTGTTAGTCATCTTAGTGGGTGAGAAGTGATGCTTCATGGTGTATTTGACTTGCACTTTCCTAATGAATAATGATGTTGATTATTTTCTCATATGCTTATTGGCCATTTGTGACTCCCCTATAATTTTTTTTCTTGTCAGGGGAAAGGGTATTTGCCCAAATCCTTTGCCTATTTTTAAACTGACTTTTCATTTTATGAGTTGTAATAGTTCTTTATATATCCTGGTTACATGTCCCTTAGCAGACACGCTATTCAACACCATTTTCTCCTTTTCTGTGAATTGTCTTTTTTCTTTCTTGATGGTGCCCTTTGAAACACAAAAGTTTGACATTTTAATGTAGTGCCATTTATCTATTTAAAAAGCTGTTGCTTGTGCTGTTGCTGTCGGATTTAAGACTGGAAGGAAAAGCTGAGTTTTCTGGTGGCGTCTATTTGCAAGGCTATGTTAATCCCTGAGCTTGGGGGTCAGGTTTGGGCGCCCTGAGTACTTTGAACTAAAGGCTTTGGAGGCGGTTAGAGGCATCCTTAGGCTGATGGTTCTCTCTTGTCTCTCATCCCTTATTCTACCCAGAAGTGAGCCGTGGAACCCAGAAGTCCTCCTGAAACAAGTCACAGAAACTAGAATCCCCCTTCTCTCAGATTAGCCACAGAGCCGAAGGTAGGACTCCGACCTCCATTTCTGGATGAAGTCCTCTTGTGTTTCCCGTGTGATGGTGGGTGATAAAGCCCTCATTCTGGAGAGTCCAGCCCCATATCTGAGAGGAGAGACTGCTGCCCAGAGACTGGATGGTCTTGCTGGGTCCCCTACCCCACTCTGTTAGCTAAGATCAGGGGTTTTTGCCCAGCATATTACAGCTGCTCATTTTCCACAGAGCGGAAGCACTGAGGCAGGCGGTTTCCCCTGGGCCTTTGGGTCTTTGTGTCTGCAGGCTCCAGTGCAACTTAGAGCGTTGATAAAGTAGCTGTCATCCCTCTTTTCTGTTTATCTTTGTCCATGTTACTTCAGACCTAGACCCTTATCTTAGTGTAAAGGGCAAGTCACACAATCAGCGTGTAGGCATGTCTACCTGGGAGAGCAGCCTACTTTGAGTTATAACCCACACTCCTAGGCAGGGTTTTATTGCTGTGATGAGACACCATGACCACTTTTAAAGGAAAGTATTTACCTGGAGCTGGCTTTCAGTTGAGGGGCTTAGTCCATTATCATCATGGCGGGAAGCATGGCGGCACGCAGGCAGACTCGGTGCTAGAGAGGTAGCCAAGAGTTTTGCCCCTGGATGGCCAGGCAGCAGGAAGTGAGAGTAAGCCCCTGGGCCTGGCTTAAGCTTCTGAAACCTCAGAGCCCTCCCCCAGAGGCATATTCTTCCAATAAGGCCACACTTCCTCCAACATGGCCACACCTCCTAATAGTGCCACTCACTGTGGCCCTGTGGGGGATGCTTTTATTCAAATCAGCACACCCGCTTTGCAAATCAGGTGGGACTACCCCAGCGTTTGCAGTTATCTTAGAGACCTGCATTGCTTTGAAAAGTGACTTGCCTTTCCTGAGTCTTTTGCGTGTGTTGGTGGCATGTGGGTGTGCCTGTGTTTTTATCTTTGTGTGTATGTGTGTCTGCGTGTTCATGTGTGAGCAAGAGGTCGGAGGGTAACCTAGAGTGTTGATCCTCATCATCTACCTTGCTTGAGACAGGATTTCTTGTAGTTCACAGTTTATGTGTCAAATTAGCCTAAAAACTTCAGAAGATTCCTGGACCTGTCTCTTATCTCACTATAGGAATGCTGGGATTTGAGATGCTCAGTAGAATCATTTACACATGGATTCTGGGCACCCGAACTCAGGTCTTCACTCTTGCCTGGTGAGCACTTCCGCCACTGGGCCACCCTCCCCGCCTTTATATACTAAGCTTATAAAACAGGATGGCACTGAATCAGAATCTTCTTGGCAAGTTGTAGCATCATGAGTAGAAAATCCTCAAAAGCTAGAGTTCAAAATAAGTGTCCCAAGCAATCACTGAAACTTGGCATGCACAGGAACTGGCAAGAAATTGCGTTTTGATTTGTAGGTCTGTCTGCTTTACTGCTCTCTGGCATTCAGGGTCAATCCCAATGCCAGCTCCTTATGGGAGGCTTTAAATGATTTCCCTCAGTTTGACAGTTTCAGTTCTCCAAGTATTTCAAGAAGTGCTGTGGCATGCACTTCTATACGCTGTCAACTTAAAACCAAGGAGTGCGATTCCTTAAACTGTTGGCCTGTATTTAATATTTCCATGATTCAGGCTTGTGAGTCTCTGGCTTGTTTGCAGAGTCTTAGTGTTAGCTAAGAAACGTTTTCGAGCCTCAGGCCATACCAGTAAAAGGGGCATGTGCAGCGCTGTCCCCATCAGAACAGATCCATGATGTCCCTTCTGGAGCCATTCAGTCATCTCTAGAGATCCCACGTGCTTTATGGAAGAAGAGCTCAAGGGAAGGATTATTCCTTCAAAAGCTGCATGGGCTAGAACCTAAATTTTGCATAGGAGGTCCGTCGCAATACCCTGAGTCATGCAGTACTGTCCATATTGTGCAGCCAGGGCTGAGGTATCTTGGGAGAAGAGATGCTGGGTGCCACACAATTTGGATTTAGAGGAAGGATGGAATGACTTCTTTTATTTATTTCTGGCCAAAAGAAAGAAGTTATCTAACAGAAGCATGTAATAGGAAAGATTGTTAATCTAGGGGCTCTAGTTACACCATCAGGAAGGTATCAGAATGTAATCCTGCGCAAATAGTGCCAGTCCCTGATGACTAAGCATTCAAATGTATAAAGCCTACAGGGGCTCTTCTCATTCAAACCATGGCACACAATAAATAAATAAAGAAAGCATTGGACACCACTGTATGGTCCTCTTCTTTTTCGTGTCTTTCTGTATTTTCACATTTTATAGTATCTGCATATTTCTGTGTGTGTTCACATGTGTGCGGGGGTGGGGGAGAGGAGGGTCATGCGTGTATGTGTGTGTGTGGAGCTTAGAGGTCAGTCCCAGATATCTTTACTCACTGACTGAGCCTCCTTTTTGAGTCAGGGTCTTTCACTGGCCTGAGGCTTACCGACTAGGCTGGGATAGCCGGGAAGCCCCGGGGAACTGGCTGTCTGTGCCTCCCCAGGACAGAGTTTTTTGGCACATGCCATCACCCAGCTTTTTCAAGTGGGTTGTTCATATCACACTCAGATTATCATGTTTACCTGGCAAACACGTAACAAGCTGAGCTGCATCTCCAGATCAACGTGTGCTTCTTTAGTAACGATGCTGGGAATAGTGGATTCTACTTTCAACCCTCTAAAATCTAAGAGACAGAGGTGAATTTGTGGGACTTTGTGAGAGACGATTGTTATCAGCTAGTGAATAGCAACATTTGGCTGTGATTGGAGGCCCACCTTGTTACTTGATAACTCTCCCTCCCCCAAAGGTCAACAACAGAAGCACAATCTGCAGAGTCTGGAGAGGAAGTCAGCACACTCAGTCGGGTCCAGTGGCTGGAAGATGCTTTGAGTCTCTGCCCCACCTTAACACAAAGAGAAATGTTCCCTTTTAACCATGGTCTTTCATGAATCAGGTTAGAATTTTTGAGAGTCTGATTCTGAGCTGCATCTTGGAATTTCCCCAAGTCTTCTCCTTGTGAAAATCCAAACCGTCAGGAAATCTTTCAGTTGTGACCTGCCAAGTACTTCTTCCACACCAGGGCTCCGGAGAGCAAAAACTGTGGCTCACTTTGGCGTACGCAGACACACCTTCCACAAGGTGTAAGCCCATCGAACGAGGGATGGAAACAACTACGGATGCACACAGCTTATGCTTGGCAGAGCTGGGAGATAATAGATTTTCCAGTTGCCTGGCAGAGGGATAGCTGGCAAATGTGGAGAGCCCAGTACAGCTTATATACGAACAGCATTCTGATCACGTAGGAGAGAGCGCCCGCTGGAAGACTGTCTTGTCACGGATTTAGGGCTGTTGTAGGTTGTGTAGACAGCCATCCCTCTTGGGCCACAGTTTGCTTCCTGTGGTTTCCGTTACCCTTGGCCAGGATTAAATGGAATGTCCCAGAAATAAATAATTCATAGATCTTAAATAATTTTTATAGCATATATTCTTTCAAGTGTCATCCCTTACTGTGCCTGATAGAGAAATCAAACCTTATCCAGGAATACACATATAGGGAAAAAATGCAGGATATACAAGGTTTGGGATACATCTGAGGCTTCAGGCATCCAAAGGGTGTGCGTGTGTGTGCGTGTGTGTGTGTGTGTGTGTGTTAGAACATATTTACATGAGGCAAAGGGGACCAAACTCCCTCTCAATTAAAGGTCTCCCACTCAGTTTGCCTTGACATGACTTCAACCTTGTGTAAGGTCTCATCCTGGAGATACCACACTAGATTAGGACCCAGCCCATCAGTCCCTGGTTCCTCCTTTACCCCAGGGTGTGACAAGGCACCGGAGCTTCTTTGAATATTAGTTTCCTCATCTGTAAAATGTGGATGGTCAATATGGTGACATACTAACTTTAACAGTCATGATGTGTTAAAGGGTATTCCTCAAAACCTGCAATTTACATAGTGCACAGAAATCAGTTTTTAAATTTTATAAACTTTATCACGAAAAAAACCCTTGAAAATAAAAATAAGCTTCGCACACCGAAATAAATGGGACCCGAAATCTGTTCTGCACAACCAGAGCCGCCTCCTGAAGCATGGACTTTACACTTCCGCTATCGGATATATTTTCACATGTGTATCCACCAACCAGACCTGAAAAATCCACAACAGAATTAGAACTGAAAACAATTAGCCTTAAATCCTCTTTTATAGCTTGTGTCTATTAAAAAATGCATAAAATTCATAAAGTTTGAGAACCTAAGAACTTTCTGTACTATTCTATCTGCTAAATCCAAGACTGTAAACTGTAATAAGGGTACTCCTTACAACTTGTCCCGTGTCACAAGGGTCAGCATGTGGCAGGCAGGAGGAGCGCCTGACCTGGACCTGGGAAGGAGCAGGTTTGAGCTTGGCGCCATTCCTTTTTCCTCCAGAAGTTGTTGAGAGCAGATTTGAGGGGAGAGTCAGAGTCCATTCCTGTGATAGCCTGCTCTCCGTTTACATTTTCTTTCAGTACCAGTTGCTTCCACGGGTTCTGTAGCGGTGGGGTTTGCCATCACCACCGTGCAGGACATCCCGAGTTACAGGAACTCGAGACCAAGGGAAGTTCTGTTTTACTGCCTGGAGTTGACCCTGCCCAGAAACAAACCGTCAACTATAAGACCAACGCCCCGGGAGCCGTCAGGAGGTGGATGGCGCCAACTGTCCCCCTGCGGGACCCAGTGTGCTTGTCCCGGCGTTCTCAGAGGCAGCCTAAGCAGAGACCGACATGGGGAAGCCTCGCTCCATTGCTTTAAAATTGCTTTCTCCTTGGTGTGGCGGGCACACCTGTTAGCCTGTAATCCCAGCCGTTGAAAGGTGGAGACGGCATGAGTTTGAGGCCAGCCTGGCCCGTACACTGACAGCCTGTCTGAAAAAACAAGACAAAACCAAACCAAACCAACCTAAATAAGTACATAAACACATTGCTTCTTGCCTTAGAGGAGATACCTAATCCAATCTCCTTTGGGAGATTGATGAATTAGATCAAGCATTAAAAAATGTAGAGTCTATTGTGAACCCGCTTATAAACTAAAGGCATCCAACATGAAAAAACTATGCTGCTTGACTCAGGTTTTATAGATTGAACCCTACCTTGTCTGAGAGTGAGGAGACACATGGGAGACCTTAGGAAAATCGTTTGATCTTGAGTCTCAGATTTCCATCAGTGAGGAGGGGTAACAACCATTTTCCAGCCGTGTTAGAAAAGGCATCAAGGTAACGGCTTCACAGCAGGGGCTTTATAAGTGTCATTAGTACTAATGGATGAAAATGTATTTCTAAATGTTTTGAATATTAACTGTCCAACGTAGACAAGGATAAGCTGAGGCCCGGAGCGCAGTTAGAGTGCTTGCCGATAAGCCCGAGTCCCTGGGTTCTGGCCTCAGTGCTGATCAAAATCAAATGTAGAGAATCAGAACAGGAATGGAATATTTGAGAAAAGTTTTCACAGTTGAATTATAAATCTGTAAGTCTTTTACAGTTTACTGTCTTAGTAGAAGCTGTATCTTTTTCTGGTTTCTTTTTTTTCCCATTATGCCAAATGTTGTAGAACAAAGGCAAGAGAATTTTTTTTCTGCTTTACGCATTATTTGATGGGTACAAAACTTTTGTATGACATAGTTCTTAGTGTTGTGCTTTTTTTGTTCCACTGATTTCACATTAAGTCTGGTTCTCTCCATCGAGCTGTCTGACCATCTAAACGATAGCAGGGTAGATTCTCAGGCAGTGGGGCACAGAAGTTGGCTCACACAGGCTCGGAAGAGCTGTGTTTGCCTATCTGTTCCTGTCCCTACCATCATCGACATCTTGCTAGTAACTGAAATTGGCTTGGTGGCAATGTTTATATTAAGTAAATCCACAAACACTTCAATCAGTCTCTCTCTCTCTCTCTCTCTCTCTCTCTCTGGAAGATTCCCCTTTCTTCTGCCTCTTTCTTCAGTTGTGAACACCTCACTGAATATAAAATCCCTGTAATATTTTTCTTGCTTGTATTTACTGCTTAAGCTCTATCTTTTCAAATGCCTAGCTTCAGTTTAACCTTGAACTGAACCATGGTAAAATGGAGACCTTTTAGTCCCTTATGCGTCTCAAGTGTAAAGGGATTTTAATCCAGCAACAAAGCTGGAACACAGACACGCCCTTAGAACACAACTTTAATCCCAAACAATGAAGGTAAAGTTAGTTTGTAGAAGAAGGCACCCATGTTTGTAAATGATGTATAATTGAGGGGCCGACAAAGTGACAGATCAGAGAAAGACTTGACAGAATACGCCCAACTCTCACGAGAAGAGAGAGGAAAGAGGCGATTTAAGGGAGAGCGGGTGTGGGGGGGAGAAGGCAGTTTTATTGGGAGAGTTTTACAGAGAGAGGTTAAAAAGAGAGCAAGCTAGACACAGGTGAGGACAGAATGAGCCAGAGAATAAGGAACCAGAAGATTAGAACAGATTGCTAGAGTCAGTTTGAGGCCAAACACAACAAAAAGACGTAAGCTGAGAGAAACCAGTTTGAATCAGTAGCAGAGTTTGGAGAGGAGTTTCAGCCAGAACAGTTGATTCGAACCAGCCAGCATTAATTCAGAAAGAGCTAGAAAGGGTGAGCTTATTCAGCAGGAAGTCTCAGAGGCTGAAAAAATTCTAGGTCTAGATAAGATTGTATGGAGGAGCCGGGCACTATGGCACATGCCCATGATCCCAGCACTCAGGGAAGCCAAAGCAGGTGAGTCTCTGTGAGTTTGAGGCCAGCCTGCTCTACAAATGGAGTCCAGGACAGCCAAGGCTACACAGAGAAACCCTGTCTTGGGGGAAAAAATATTGTATGGAGGCTAGAAAATTCCAAGAATAGGTGTAAGTTAGCAGATGGAGACCAGTCAGCCTCCTAGACAACAATTACATCAGGAGAATAAAAGTTACTATTACACTCATTTATCACAATAAATACCCCAATAAGCCTACTGAAGAGTTTTTGTGCTCTTCTGAGTCTTTTTTTTCCTTTTTTTTTTTTTTTTGATGTTCAGATTATCACCAGATTGAACACTGGAAGCAGGAAAGGCTTAGAAGATTTTTTAGGAAAAGGAGCTGCTTAAATGCAACTCTGACCAGGCTGCAGGCTGCTTCCGGGAAAGTCTAGTGCAGTACATGATCTTCAGACATCATTGGGATCTGTAAGGCACACTTGCCTGGCATTCTCTCTCTGGATGCGAAAGACGGTTTGATGACACGTTGCCCTTCACAGGGAAAATGATGAGAGCAAATGCCTTCCAAGGTCCTCACCGTCAGTGTAAAGCTATACTTTGCCCTTTTTATGTTCAGGTGAGGCCTGGGCATGGGTGTGAAGCAGGAGGGAGATGGTCCTCTGTGGACTAGTGATGATAAAATAATAGGCAAATAAAGTGGCAGGTGGGCTGATGGGATGGCGCACAGGTAAAGGCGCTTGAGCACAGGTGTATGACACGAGTTTGAGAGTTTGATCCCTGGAAGCAGAAGGAGGGCGCCAACTTTCAAAAGCTGTTCTTGGATACAAGTACACACACACACACACACACACACACACACACACACACACACACACACACACACACAGAAAGACCAGGAGCCGGAGTGCCGCTCAGCTGTTAAGAGCACTTACTGCTTGCTTTATTCAGAGGACCCCCTGCTCTGTCCCCCAAGGGCAGGGGGCTCACAGCTGCCTATAACTCCAGTTCTAAGGGGAGCAACACCCTTTTCTGGCCTCTGAGGGCATCTGCACACACATGTGAATATCCTCACACAGAAAAAGTCATGTAAATAGAAATAATAAAAATAATCTTTGTTTCTTTAATGGTAGGTTGGTTGTAGAATTGGGAAGCGTTATTAAAATTTCTTAAAGCGGGGAAGGTAGAGAATGGAGACTTTCCTGTTGCTGTTTTGCTTGGGGTTTGGGGACTGGGGATGGTATCCAGGACTTCACTCCCTTAGGCTTATGCTCTACAAGTGATCTACGCCAATGCCCACCTTCACCCATGCCCAGCTTCACCCATCACTATTGAGGATGATGGAGCCTTGGGTCTGAGGTGTTGGGGAGGCATCCCAGTGGAGGAATGTTAGGCTCTGAGCAAACAACACGTGGCCTTTGCCCAGCTCTTCCTCCTTGGGCTCACCCACTGCAACCAAACACTCACAAGCTTAGAAGGAACAAGGTAAACAAAGGACCCAATTACTTTGCCTTTGCCAGTTATTTCTTTCAGACTCCTACCCACCTTTGCCTTCTTTCTCACTGAGATGTTAACAATCCAATCCAAACAGTTTGTTAAAATGTTATGAAGAAAATTAGAGGCCACAACTCTGAAAAGTTGAAGTGAACACAGGAGTCTAGAATGTGGGAGTAACTGCTGAGACACTTGGGTAGTTTGAGTTCAGATTTATAGTTTACCAGCGACGCTATCATTGTCAGTTTACTTATTCTTGCTAAGCCTCAGTTTCTTTCTCTGTAAAATGGGTATAATAAACTTCCTTGTAGTAGTTGGGCATGGTGGGATACAGCCAATCCTGGGTGGCTTAGAACTCATTACACTGACCCCAGGGGCCCAGAGCTCAGCAAATTCCTCCCAAGAGCTAGGATTAAAGGTGTGCGCTACCAACTGTCTGATGGTGACCTTCGTTGCTGGGTGTTTCTTGTCTTCATATTTTTGCAGATGATTCAGTCTTGGACAACCCCAGCACTATTGATAGGCTTGGTTGTTCTTTCCTGGCTACTATGAGCCTTTCACTGGCCTCACACCTCCTTGCTGTTGACCTCTGTTCTCAACACTATGTCTTTTTGTTGTTGCTTTCCCCTCTTTTGGGTAGAACTTGCTTTCTGACATCCTGCTTAGAGAATTCCCACCACACTTTGGCAGTATGTGCAGCACTATCGTTTGCACAGGACACCGGGGTGGCCAGATGTGCTCACTAGAAGATGATACTGACAAGCGGAGAGATCATGGCAGAGCAATAGACAGACAGCCTCCAAACCAAGGACGTGTCCTTGACACACGGATGCCACGGAGGCCGCGCTGAGGACTGTAGGCGATGAAAGCGTCTGTGGCTGAGCAGGCAGCAGCATGGCAGCGTGGTCTGAGGCAAGCGGAAGAGCGGCTGCCAATCGTGTCCGGGACCTCTTGTCACACTCCACTTTCTCCCAGACTTTCCCTGTCACGGTCACAGTCCTAAAATACGCATATGTCACTTCCACTTCTTGCCCAAATGAACAATTTTAACTACTATTGCTTTCTGCCAGACCAAATTCCTTTCTGTTTAGGTCTCAGGGCATTACGGTAGGCTCATGGAAAGTGGCATGAAAACACTGAGGATGTGTTAGACCCTCCTCTTCTTTTCTGTTCACACTCTGTTCAAGGGGTCTATCTGTGTTCTCTGTCCTCTGGCTCATGCCTCCCAGGGCAGGGGGCCATTTTGCAGGCAGCAATTATCCCGGTCCTCTGGACATTGTATCTATGGCCTACTTGAGGTCACATGCCCAGAATACACTTTCACAGCCACGGCTCAGTGAACCCATGTGCCTATATGTGGAAGACAGAGAGCAAGAGAGAACAGCAGGGGGAGAGGGGCTAGCTGAGAGTCACCTAAGCTAGAGCCTCAAGGCACAAAACATAGTTGACTGCCAGTTGTCCTTGCTAGTGGATATTCTTTTGAAAGGTTGTCTGTATGATTTTTAATAACAGGAGAGCAGAAAATTCTTAGTAAACTATAGAGAAGATTTACCACAAAAGTATGAACTACTTGATGAAAAGCTCTTATCAGATAGACTAAAAGAAGTATTGGGAAGATGCACTCTAAATGATGGGAAAAACAAAATGAAAGAAACTTAAAGGGATATTTAATAAGGATTAATTCCGATCCATTTTTAAGTGTCCCACTGGAAAAATCCAAACCTGGAGAAGGAATGTGAGTGACTAAAACATCTATCCCACACCCCGCCTCTAGGGTGGAGGAGCCAGCCTCCCATGGGGTAAGAACACAACACAGCCTCGCTGTGTCCTCAGAGGGTGCGCTGTGTACACAGCAGAGCAGTTGGAGCTCTTCAGTCTGCAAGGCTGGCTATCCTCCGTTCGGCTGAGCTGTCGGAACGCTGCTCACCCCAAAGGTCCCGCCACTTCCTCAGGGTCCCCCGGATTTTCCCTCTGTATCGTCAGATCTCTAGGAGGCTTGGAATCAGCCTGTGTCCCCACAATACCCATGGTGGAAGAGAAGCTTCATCTCGTGCCTTGGTTTCTTTAAGAAGGCCACACAAGCGGCGGGTGTGGGTGGAACTCTTGTGTCTTCTCTGTAACACTTCTAAGAGCCCATTGTCCAGTCCTTGCTCCTTCTGTCCACCCATGTGACAAATTTGCAGAGACCCGGGTCAGCTAAAGTCTGTCTCACCAGCTGGAACGTGCTCTTTCCTGAGATGCCCGGAAGCGTGTGAGCAGCCGAGCTTCCTACTTTGGCTCCGCCCTGGAGACCACTCCAGCCCCTCGTGCGCATTTGCAGTAGACTTCCTCAGGTCACAGTTCTACCTGGTTATTTGTCTTCTTCTCTCACCTGTACTTGGTCATCTCTCTGATGTCAGGCTCATGGTTTATGGTAGTCTGCACCAAAATCCCTGAAGGATAGGGGACAAATTATGCATTTATAATCATTTCCCTCTATTTTCTCAGAAAAACATGAAGCCATATTTTAGAGTTATCATTCTAAACTCTGGGTTTGACACAACAGCCCAGTTCAACATCTCTCCTCTATCTTCACCCTAAAGCGCTCTCACAACCAGCCTCCAGGTTCAGCCTGCAATCATGTCACCGTGGTCAAACATCATTTCCATGGCGACGCCTCCTCCAGGAAGCAGCAGTGAAGCCGGGCCGTTCAGATTTCGTACTGGGAAAGAAGTTGTTCAAGCCCTTGTAGTCTGTCCGTCTGTCCCTCCACACTGTCAATTCAAACCCTTCCCGCCAGAAGCATTGTTCAAGAGCTCTGCTTGCTCCTGTTCTTTCAAAGGCAGATACTGCTGGCCTAAATAGATGGACTCAGGGCCTCCTTTCTTCCTTTTATTTATACTCATTGTAAACATTTCAAAAGAATAATTTAGATAATAAAGCAAAAGAAAAGACCCCATTCCTCAAAACATGTTTTGTCCAACAGAACTCACGATGGGCCCAACTGCTCTGTTTTTATTTCAATTTTCGTTCAGCTTGAGATGGGAAGAATAGAAAATGAAATATAATCTACCTTGCAGATGATAAAGAGACTGGGAGTTCTCCACTAAAGAATGCTTTAATTCATGTTCTTTCAGGACACCCAGATTGCAGAAGGAAACAAAGTGTTTCTTCCTGGCTGACCTGACACCAAAGGGCAATCTAACTCAGAAGAGCCAGTGTACCTAATCCCACAAGTCTGATGGGACAGAGACATGCATTTGTGTGTGTGTGTGTGTGCTCAGTTTTTAAACGTAGACATTAAGAGGAGAAATCGAGCTGCATTCTCATGGCTCATTTCATACTTGCTCTGTTCACCTTTTGTTCTTTCTTTTTCAGATTTCCTATTAATAGTGAGTCATGATTTACATTCTCGGGCCTGTGTGCATATTAAATTACTACAGGTGACCTGACATTTACTGTAGGTGTATTTACGTTGTAAATAATATACCTATGAGATAAATAAAATGCTCTGTTTATATTCTAGGAAATACAGGCCAGGGGCCGGGGAGATGGTTCAGTCAGTAAAGCGTTTTTGTTTTTAAGCCTGTGGACCTGGGTTTGATCCCCAGAATCCATGTAAAAAAGAACCAGGTACAGTGGTACATACTTACTGTCCTCATGGTGGGGTAGCGGGGGCAGGCAAATTCCCTGGGGCTTTCCTATCAGCCAGCCTACATGTTGAGTTTCATGCCAGCGAGAAATCTCGTCACTAAAACAGGATGGATGGTGCCTGAAGAACAATACCTGAGACACACAAGGGCATGTGGACACATACACACACACACACACACACACTCATATGCATACACGTATATGTGTAACCAAACAAACATGACCTATAAAATTGATATAGATCAAGATATCAATAGGCTTTGAAGTGAAGCCTATTGTCACTAGCAAAAAGCTTAGACAGTCACAGTGCTGTAATTTTACTGGCATACCAAAAAAAGTCAGGATTAGCTAGTAAATTTCTGTCTAAGCAATTACGCTGGGGATTGTTTTCTTTAAGAAAAGGAACCTCAAAAGGCCTAATTGACTTGCATACCAGATATTCCACTAAACAAAGCTGCAGGCCTGGTTCACCCCGGGAGCCGAGTCTCCTGGCCAGCTAGCTCAGTCAACATCAGCACTGATTTTCCCGTTCAGAGCTGCTGGACTGTCCCCGTGGCCTCGGCAGCCAGAGTTCATGGAGCAAACAAATGGCGTCTCCGCGAGTTCTTACCCTGGACGCTATTAGACAGGGAAGTGGGCAGAACCATCACACAGGAGAGCAGCCATGCGTCGTTTACGCAGCCACCCGCGTGCGTAAGACAGTCTGCGGCCATGATAGCCACGGGCCTCCAGAGCTAGAAGACGACCTGAAAATCAGCTAGCGCGTTTTGCACTCAAGGAAGGTGAGACTTTTTCCCAAGAGCGCCTTACTGGAGAGGTTGTCATTTAAACGCCGAGTAAACAGAGAGACAGGGTTTCATTCTTTCTCTTGTACTATGTTATGGACGTAGTTTTGCATCACTGAACAATGAGTGTGTGTTCTTTGGGATGCATCTTGTGCAACTATCACAGCGGGCACCTACACTCACCCCGATGGGTAATCTACGTATGTGGATATTGCTATACTATCAAAGAATGGCATAAAAATAACCACAGCTCCCATGGTAGCTCAGTATCCAACTGGGTACCCTAGTAAGGGGAACAGGGACTATTTCTGACATGAACTCAATGGCAGGCTCTTTGACCTCTCTCTCTCACACACACACCCGAGAAAGGAACAGCCCTACCAGGCCACAGAGGAGGACTTTGCAGCCAGCCCTGAAGAAACCTGATAAGCTAGGGTCAGATGAAGTGGGAGGAGGTCTTCCCCTATCAGTGGACTTGGAAAGGGGCAGGGAGGAAATGAGGGAGGGATGGGGGGATAGGGACAGAATGCAGGAGGGGGCTATGGCTGGGATACAAAGGACATAACCTGTGATTAATATAAAAATAAATAAATTACTTAAAATAAAAAAAAAATAGCCACAGCTGTGAAGCTGTTAATTTAAAGGTAATGGGGGCGCACTGTGAAGGATCAGGCCATGATGCCAGAACAGACAGACCTGCCTCAGCACCACCAACGATAAAACATCCAACAATTGTGCATTTGATGGCACAACATGAAGAGTGTCATCATATGTGAAAGACCCTTGTCTCCACAGATCAAATACAGGCTGGCCTTGATCACATAGATCTGCCTGTCTCCGTCTCACCAGGGCTGGGATTAAAGGCGCCTGCTACCACGCCAGGTTTAAAGTTCTTAGGAGTGTCATTTTGAACAAATGTTTGTCTGTCTTCTTTCAGTCATTCCTTTCCGGTGTTACGTTTTCTTTACCATGAGTATGATAAAGATTTCAGTACCAGGAACTGAATTTAGTACCTAGGGCCTCATGCATTGAAAGCCAGCACCTGACCACTGACCCATAGCATCGCCCTGCTGAGGGGGATTTTTGATGAGGGACCAGCAAAGCTGCTTCCCTGAGCCAATTGCTTGAGTTGTCTTTTTCAACTTCAGTTCCTGATACTCAGTCATTCCACAATCCACTAGCTTCTCTTGTGGCCAGTGAAAGACATTTGAAAAATACCTGGTTAAGGTGATTAATCATGCCTTATTACCCAATTTTTTTTGGCACTTTTTATTTCTGAGCAAAAGTTTATAGAATCTTAGTCTTTTCTTCTTTCTTCTCAGGGCTGAAGATTGCTGAAGCATAGTAAAAATGTCAAAATTACCAGTTTTCAGACTGAGGCTGTAAAAAGTCTGGTTCAAATACATATTTTACTACTGATATTTTAAAACAATGGACAGAAAACAAGGTCCTCCTTTTAACTGATTAATATGTCTTTTAATTCGGTCTTTGTCTATGTCATAGCTGTTAGCATTTGGGTAGCCTGCTCCTCGGTTGCCTAGTAACCTATGATGTCACCATGTATCACCTGCCAGGTGTGTGGCGGAAGCGGTTCAGCCGTGCAGGAGCTACAAATGGACCCCTGCCCCTTCCTTTCTTGCTCTTTCACCTTTTCTCTGTCGGGGTGTCCCCCTCCCCCACCTGTCTCTCCCTTTCTCCTTCCCTCTCTCTTCCTGTCTCCATCCGATACACCTCTTTCATGTAATATCTGTTGTGTGCACCATTTTAAATAATAATACCTTTATGATCTACCATTATGTTAAAAACTTTAAAAGTACCAGTTTACTTTGAAAAAAATTTAACTCATACATTAATAAGATGTCCTTTAAATTCTTATTTAGAAATAAAATCCATACAAGAAGTTTAATTTTCATGCTTTCCAATTGCGGATGCTCCTATAACACGTATTAGGGCAGAATTGGAATATTCTGTGATGTGCAGGAGACACAAGATACTGTATAGTCGCTATAGAAGTAGTTCTCAACCTGTGGGTCATGATCCCCCTGGGGAGTCTAATGACCCTTTCACAGGGGCCGCCTAAGACCATTGGAAAACAGATATTTACATTATGATTCATAACAGTAGCAAAATTAAAGTATGGGTGATCGATGAAAATACTTTTATGGTTGGGGTCACCATAAAATGTGGAACTGTATTGAAGGGTCACAGCATTAGGAAGGTTGAGTACTAATGCTTATAGCTGTGCACTCATGATCTTCTTTGTTAGAATATACACCCCTTTTTTTGGAGTGCAGGAAAGCTGTCTTGCTATTCTCTGACATTCTCAGTGGCTATCACAGAGTCTGACATCTGTAGAAAACTCAATTTAGTTTGCTTTAATAAACAGATCAGTGAATGAGAACCAATACTCGAGAGAAGCCTTAATTTTATGCATTTAAAAATATCCCCCGACTCAACAACTTTTCCAGATATGATGAATTGATTTCATCTTGGTTTTGTCATCTGTGGAAACTTTAGAGGCCAAAGTGGTGTTCCTGAAGTTTCTAACATTAATTAAAGCCACTTCTATATAACTGTTTGGGCTGTATTTGATTTGCTTAGTTCTCTAGATGTGGTCAGAAGAACCATAACAGCAGGAGGAATATTCTTCTGCATAGCTCTTTGTCATCTTTGACACTAATCGCCCTCAACTGTGTCTCTGCATTTGTGTTTTACGCTGTCGATTTGAACGTGCATTGACAAGCTTTGGAAACATACATGGCTGGTCTTGTTCTAATTATTGAGCTGGTGCTAACGCTGTTAGAATTACTAAAGTAGTGTTTAGAACATTGAATTTAGAAACAAACTTCTGACCGAAAGTTTAATTACTCTGCTCTCTGACCGATGCTCCTGTACTGTGAGTAGAAATGGAAGTGCTGGTTGCATTAGAGGGTGAAGTCCAGAGACTCTGCGTGTATGTCTCCATGATCTTGTCAGTGAGCACAGATATTCCACTCTTAGCAAGGGGACGGTGCTGGGTCTCGAGCTATTGAGATACGGGGATGAGTAGTGTTCCCGTTCGTCATTAACAGGTAGTAATGTTTCACTTTGTTCTATTGCTTCCCCAAACCGTGTTTATGTGTATGAGTGTTCTGACTGCATGAATGCCTGTGGGCCACACGTCTGCAGTGTCCACAAGGGTCAAAAGGCAGGCCTCAGATACCCTGGAACTAGAGTTACAGTTGTTAGCTACTGTGTGGATGCTGTGGATTAAGCCTGGGTCCTCTGGGAGAGCAGTGAGGGCTCTCAAGAGCTGATCCACCTCCCCCTTCTCCTTGAGTAGAGTCCTGATATCTGGCTTTGCCAACAGGAGAAAATGTCATATCTATACAGTCAATTATATCCCTTAGCTCATTGGATGAGACCTCTGCCCAGGGTCCAAAACAGATTTACCTTTTTCTTAAATTTTTGCATTGTTTATTTGCTGGTGTGTGCATCTGCCTGTGAGCATGTGTGTGCTATGGCATGTGTGTGGAGGGCAGAGGACAAAAGTTGGTTCTTTCTCCCTATTGCTTGGGCCCTGAGACTGAGCTCAGATTTCAGGCTTCGTGGCGTGTGCCTCTGTCCACAGAGTTGTCTTGCTGGCCAATATACTTCACACTCTACAGAAATATCATTAAATTGGAGAAATATCATTTTGTCAAGGTCAAGTCCACATTATAAACCCCTGCCCACATCTTCAGAGGTAGTATTGACTTTCCTAACACATTTTCAGCATGTCAGGCTATAAGTAACTCTAAATAAAGCACACATAACCTTTAGAAACCAGAACTTATTTCAACTTGGAAAATGTAGGGAACTTTTAAAACAAAGTTCCCGTGTATAATTTAAAACAAAGTTAATTTTTTCTTAACTGTTTGACAAAATGTTCATATGCTAAATCTTCATTTTTAAAAATTATTTTTCATTAAATTCTTTATTAATTACACTTTATTCACCGTATATACCCCTGCAGTTCCCTCCTTCCTCCCATCCCAATCCCTCCCTTCCTCCTCCTTCTGCACCCGTGTTCCTCCCCAAGACCACCTCCCCAAGTCCCTTCCCTCTGATCCCAATCCATCAGGTCTCATCAGGATGGCTGCATTGTCTTCCTCTGTGGCCTGGTAAAGCTGCTCCCCCATCAGGGGGAGGTGATCAAAGAGCAGGCCAATCAGTTCATGTCAGAGATAGTCCCTGTTCCCATTACTATGGAACCCACTCGGACACGGAACTGCCATGGGCTATATCTGTGCAGGGGTTCTAGGTTATCTCCATGCATGGTCCTTGGTTGGAGTATGAGTCTCAGAAAAGACCCCTGTGCTCAGATTAGTTAGTTCTGTGTTCATTTTGAATATGCTTGTATGTTCACACCCTACCCGGAAGGGGCAGGCATTGAAATACTCCCATAAATTTGTCTCAGTCATTTTTTAAGATGCATCTTTGTAAGGAAACCTCAATAGGACTTTGGGAATAGTAAGCTTGTTTCAGAACTTAGATCTCAGTGCTTCTCATATGTAATGTAAAATACTTTAAATTACAATGCCGCAAGTGTATTTGTTTCTGTTTCTGTTTTAAACTATATGAGCCGGGCAACTGGCTGAATGGACTAAGTGCTTGTCCCGCAAACATCGGGACTTGAGTGTGAGTCTCCAGGACCCATATAAAATCGAGAATTGGCTGCATATGCCTTTAACCCCAGCACTGGTGAGACAGGGTGGATTCTATGATGGAGACAGGGAGGTCCCAGGAGCTCCTTAGTCAGTGAGCCGGGTCAAATAGCAAGCTTCCGTTCAGTGAGATACTCTCATAAACGAAGAAAGCAGAAAGCCATAGAGGAAGACACGGGACATCCTCTTCTGGCTGTCACCCTCACTCCACACACAAAATGACTATAGTCTTGCTATGTGGCTCAGGCTTTGAACTTCTGAGCTCATGACCTTCCCATCTCAGTTCTGAAATTACAGGTGCCACCGTTATATCTATCTTGATCTGAAACTCTTAACAAGTATAGAACTATTAATTTGCCAGGTAGATACAGAAAATTCTGACAAATGAATTCATAATTTTTGATAAGGCATTATGACTTATGATGTACAAAGTTGTCTAACAGGCATTCCATTTCATTAAAGTGAAGTTCAAAGAGAGCTTTTAATATATATAGATGTGACTCATAGTGATGTTTATCTGGAATTCTTTGTTATATGTGCATTTTGGTGTCAGTTATGACAGAGCGTCCTTATAATTATAGTGAAATTAACTTTTTCAGAAAAGCCTGCTCAGCAGACTATAACAATTACCCCCTTCTTTGGGACTACTTGATATTTAGCAACAATAACAATGCTGTTATGAGATTGTCATCTATACTGTGAACACCAGGAGTTTCAGGTAGACCTCATACCTCTTAAGGCTTTCACTTGTATTTCGTAAGTGTTACGTGAGCATGGCAAGCAATGAGCTAGGAGGTAGGTGTAGCTCCTCACATCCATTAAGGTAGCTTCTAAATATTTGCATCGGTTGGCTGTTTCATTATATAATTTCCTTCTCTTAAAATAAATTTTAGTGTGTGAAGTGCATTTAATTTTATACTCTTTAAATATTCAACGATGAGATGAAAATATTTGTATCAAGTCTAAAAACCATTTAATGAACATATTTGAGGAACAATTGTAAATTAAGAGAAGGTTGTGAGAGGTTGAGAAAGTCACTGAGAAGCGCTGGAAAATGGAGACAGGAAATAAATAAGAACAATTCGGGACTTCCGACACGGTGCAGCTGAGAATCCTGCAGGCTTCTTTGTGGTGGGCGGCATTGGAGGAGGATGGCAGCTACCTTAGCAGCTGCTGGTGGAGCAGGCCATCACCCAGACTGGGAAAACCGGAAAGTCTAAGCAGAGATCTCTATCATGGCTGTGCAATTTGGCAGGGTGTGGTTCTGGGAGCGAGAGCTGCTGAGGATTCCAGAACAACCGCTGGGTCCTACATCACCAAGTTCATGGCTGGTAGGCTGACCACATCTTCCCTTGCTGCTTAGGCTCGGCAGCTGACACCCACGCGGTGACTGGTGTTGTCAGTTAGCAGCTTGGTTTCCAGAGTGTTGAACTGAAAGAGCCTCCGCTGGTGCTCTGCGTGTGGGTGTTTTGTCTGCACGTAGGTCCAGGCATCAGGTGCATGCAGTGCCCCTGGGGGCTAGAAAAGGGCACCTCATGGTTGTGGGACACCATTGGGTACTGGGGTTCAAACCTTATTTCCGTGGAAGAGACATCCCTCCCAACGAGCCTCTTTACAGAAGATGTGATGGCAGGCATCATTACAGCCGCTACACCGGAGGTAGACGGCAGGTGCACACCGTGGGGGTGTGATGGTACGGCAGTCCCTTGCTTTGGGAGGCTCGGCGTTTCTTTGTCTCCTGTCTTACCCTGTAGCCCAGGCTGGCCTAGAACTCAAGCTTCTCCTGCCTCAGCCTCCCAAATAGGCTACAAGGCCCAGCTAAAGTGACATTTCTTAACAGCAGCTCTGGGATTTGTAAGAAATATGGAGCGATGCTTTCGAAACTTTCAGTGAACTCGGGTTTCAACGCAGAATTCTGGGCCGAGCGCTGGCAGATGGTTATGTTGGGTATGTTCCCGTGTCCTCTCTCCTCCTAACAGTCACCTGCTCCTGACACAGGAGAGGAACCCACCGCCAAGCTTCCAGGCAGCAGCAGTTCTGTGCTGCAAACCCCTCGAGTATCCGTGAGTGCTTAGGAGCGGCGCAGGAACCCCGGGAACGCCACAGCCTAGGCAGTCCAGTCCTGTTTTGGCTTCTATCCAGATATCTGCCTCATTCTGACAGGGCATGACCCTGAAAGTACACAGAAATACAAGCCTTCTTGGGTTCTATCAGACATACTTGAGTCAATTTTATTTGTCTTCTAATTTATCTTCCGATGACACTTAAGCAACTCCAACGGGAACAATCTTAAGTGCTCTCTCAGAGGAGTATCTAGGGACCAGTAGCTGAATCCATTTTACATGAGGAACGAGTCACTTTATGCAATAAGACCAAGTTCCTGGCTCCTGTCCTAGAATAGCAGGATCATTTCATTAGTTTACTGGCTGGACGCTAACTAAAGTAAAAAAAGATAAATATCTGTAGATTTAGAGACAGTATTTATAGAAACACTCTATTAAAAGATGGTGTCTAATGTACCTGAGATTTCCAAAATCTTCAAAATAATTTAACTATCTCAAAATGATATTCTAAATTATATATTAGATTCATTTTTCTTAGTTCTTACCTGTGAGTTCTTATGTCATTTACCATCTGTCACTTTTTTTTTTTTTGAGACAGGGTCTCACTGTGTAGTCCTGGCTGTCCTGGAACTCACTAATGTAGACCAGCCTGGCCTCAAACTCAGAAATCCATCTGCCTCTGCCTCCCAAGTGCTTGGATTAAAGGCATGCACCACCGTGCCCAGCTAACTTACTTACATTTTAAAGACGAAGTCTTCCTGTATAGACAGGACTGGCTTCAAATTTAAAGCATTCCTCTTGCCTTTACCTTCCCAGAGCTGGACTCCAGGCCTGTGCATCATTCTTTGCTTGCCTTTTTAAAAATCCTTTTCCTACTCTGTAGGCTATCCAGCCTCAGAATAGATACAAACAGAAAAGAATAAAACCCACCACTGCATATTTAGCATTTAAAAAGAAAAAAATCCTAGTTGTCATCCTATTTCTTTTTAATATTTTTTTGTTTTTTGAAAAAAAAAAACATGTAGCTATGCTGTTCTGGAACTTGTTCTGTAGGCCAGGCTGGCCTCGAACTCACCTGTCCTCTGTTTCTGCCTCCCTGAGTGCTAGGATTAAAGGCATGTACCACCATGGCCCGCCCTATTTATATCTTTAAATGTAAAATTTTGCTAGTGTTTTCAGGTGAGGTAGACCAGGATTTTATAGTCATTTAATAATTTCTCTGTAATTGAAGTCATTGACATTAGTATCCACTTCCCCCCAACCCCCCAGCCATTTTAAGAGGGATTAACTAACTGAAGTGTTGTGGTCTTACACCTTTCTCTGGCATATGGCCCCAGTGATAAACATGACATAGACCGTACCATCCATAACTTCTATAGTAATGACTGTGATGGCAGTATTTGCCCAGAGTTGAAAATGTGACAACCCTTAAGTGAATTAAGTTATTTGAATTAGACAATAGATCAGATTTCTATTTTAGAGATGAGATCGCTGAAAGCCAAAGAGTCAGTTTACACAAAATCAAATGAGTAAGTAGGCTTCAAACTTGGGCAATCTGGTTTCACCTGGTGGAGTTTATAGACTCCTATCCTCCAATATCTCCACAAATTAGGGACAATCTATTTCAAAGGAAAATGCTAATGGAAGTTTCTCCTTTGACATCTGTATTTACCTGATCTATGTTTGCTTTGAAAGTGGCAATTTCTTACCTATTTAACAGCAAATGGGTTTAAGTGTCCTTAGCAACATTTGGCCTTTCTTTCATTTTTTTTACAGGTAGAATTCTGTGGTTTCAATGTTGCCTTGTGATATACAGTGCTCTAGGTCTAGATTAGAGTTTTCACACAAAAACTAAACAGGAAGAAATATCTGCTTTCAGATGGAAAATAAATTAAAAGATAATTTGATGAAATTGAAACCCAGCCTTATCTGATTGTAAGGCATTCCTTAGCAGGCAACCTCACGTACTGAAGAGCCACCTATCCTGGAGAACAAGTCCGTGGCAAGGAAACTGGGTTAGATGTGTAACCATAGACTTTACCAGTAAAGATAGTTCTTCCTAATTCTTCGCTGGTGTTGGTGTTACAAGCTATGGGCCCAAACCCAACAACGCCAATAGAAAGGCTGGAGATAACTCATAAGGAAGATGTGCTGTCCAGCCTGTTCCCCTGCAGAAAGGCAGATCTGCTCAGAGTGACAGGCTTCTGGAGCTATCACAGACAGGACAGGTCGGGCAACAGAGAGGGGTCAGTTAGTGGACCCCTCTCTTAGTGGACAGGCCAGACTGTTTAGCACAGCAGTGATATGTCAATAGATTTCAGGGAGGGAACTTCTTAAAGCCCCAGATAAGCAGAAATAAACAGAAACACTGGGCAGAACTGAGAAAACTGAGGCTTTCTTACCCCATCTAATGCAATAAATGGCAATGGGTAATGATCATGAGACAACTTGGGGTGATTCTGATGCTTTAAAGATGTTTCAAAATTTGGATGCAACTATTGTTAAACAAATGGAAGCAGAAGAGAGATGTTTCAATACCTTAGGGTGAGGGGTTACAGACTGCATCTTTACATCAATAAATACAAACAGGGTTTGATTTCTTTCTTTTTTTTGAGACAGAGGTGGCCTGAAACTCACCCTGTAGCTCAGGTTGGCCTCTGACTCATAACAATCTTGCTGCAGCCTCCCAAGTGCTAGGGTCACAGGCGTGTGTGTGGGGGGGCACTGTGCCCAGATGGGAGCATGATTTTAAAAGGGATTGAACTCATCCATGTAAAAGTGAAGCTGCCGAGGAGCTGGAGAGAGGGCACTAGCTCCTCTTCTAGGACCCGGCTTCAATTCCCAGCACTTATATGGTGGCTCACAACTGTAATTGCAGTTCAGAGGGATCCAATGCCCTCTTCTTGCCTCCCCACGCACACAACTGGTGAACGGACATACAATGCAAAACTCCCATACACATCAGATTAAAAAAAATACGGCAAATAAAAGGAAAACAGAAAATTTCCTTAAGATACACAGATTTCAAATAGCTATTTTTTATAGGTCACTGAAGAATCACATATTTCAGAGGAAAAAGGCTGATTAGAGAAGAAGCAATAAATTAGAAGTAGCTCTGAAACCCACAGAGCAACTGCAAAGCTCTGCCATTTCCTCGAAAAAAAAATAGTTTTGATTGTATCTTTCAGCCAAATAAATCTAGGTTAAAGATTAGATTCATGGAGACAGAGAAAGCTCCAGAAATACTTGGGAATCATACAATTATAGAGGAGGAAGGAACCACTGAAACCATCTAGTTTGCTCAAGATGGAGGCGGTGAAATCGAGGAGAGGTGTTCTGTCCACTGTTAGCAGCCTCCTAAGTGGCAGAATCAGGAGAGCCAGGACCTTCGCTGCACTCGACACCTCTTGTTCAGGCTCGTTATTTCAGAATTGCAGCGCCTTAGGTTGTAGATGTTAACTTTCCCAGGCTCAGCTTACCCTGTGAGTGCTAGAGGGTGCCTGCCAGTTAGCCGACCCTATTATGTAGGTAGTTCAATGGTCTTCATCTCGGAAGTGACTCCAGGAAAGAAAGGGGATAAAATAGGCAAAATAATTGCCCAAGAGCTCTAATTTCATGACACATACCATTTTCACACAACAAAAAGCAGCTTGGCAGATTATTCATTTCTTCTGAATGGTTTATTCAAAGTTAAAAATAAGTTGAGAAGGGAACGTTTTATTGTAGCAATCTTTAATTATCATAGGCATTTTCTCAGAGGCAAGAGCACGGGAGCCAGACAAGAACAGTGCTACCCTGTCACTTGTCATCCAGAAACACTGCTCAGTACTTAGGCTTTGGCTGAAGTTAGTGACCCCAGTTAACCATGTGCTTTCTATCTTAAGACTTCTTTACCACCTGAAATTAGTATTAGTGTTATAATAATGCTAATATCGCTAAAATCCAGTCTATTATGAATTCCAAGATCACAGACCCTCCTTACTCTATAAAGCAGCAGTTATCATTATTTATACTTAGCAATGGGAAACTTAAGGCATGAAAAGTTAAGTGGGCTTCTAAAATTCACAGCTATTTGCTGTAATACTTAGAAATAAAATTCAGGTCTTTTGACCACGAACCAAGCTTCTGTTTTCTAGATAGAGTATTGTCTTTTTTTAGATTAAAAACTGACCTTATGTGGTACTTTGGATTACTTTACTGTCTCACATACATGATGATTTTGTCTTTTGCTAAGTAGCGTTTATTTTTATTTTTATTTTTTTTTACAGCATCCAGACAGTCCCTTGAAACCAGTAAGTATTCAATAAATGTTTTTAAGAGTTAGGGACATTGGGGTGCTGTCATAGGTTGGTCATCTGAGGCAGGACAATGAAGAATTACACAGAATTCATTCAGTTCTTTCTCATTTAAAGGCTCCTAGTCAAATTAGCAGATATTGGTGAAGAGGCCTGCATCACATCACTGAGTTGTTAACTCAAAAACCCTAGTGTCCTTCTTAGAAACGTAAGATGGAGTATTTGAAAATCTAAGGTGTAGTTGACAAAGTGTCTATATTTACAGTATACCACATGACATCTTATACATGTATATACTGAAAATCGGTTAAATCCAGGTGTAATATTTTCACAAGAGAAACATTTTCCATTTTTAGACTTACATTATACTTCTTGAATGGTTAATACATTAACCTGACTGGGTTAATGGAGGACTGGACAGACAGTAAAACAGTATTTCTGAATGTGTTTATAAGGATGTTTATAGAAGAGATTAGCTTTTGAGCTGGTAGACTGTGCAAGGAAAATTGTCTTCTTCAATGTGATTGGACTGAAAAAAGAAAAAAAAGAAAACCTAAAAGGTAGAGGAAGAAAGACCTGCTTAAGCTGGGCACGCTTATAATCAATTCTGTGAGTATCGGTGCAGCTGTCAGTCAGATTCTGCGGGACTAACAGCTTGTCTGGTCCTTGGGCCTGTGAGCGTGGACTGGAGCTATATACCACTTGCTCTCCTGCCTCTGGCTTTACTTTAGATTTCTATGTCTTCATCATCTCAAGCCAATTCCTTAGGATACATCTTCTCTATCTTTCTATGCATCCTGTTTGCTCTATTTTTCTGTAGAATTCTGACTAACACAGTAGTTCCCACTTTACCATGTAACAAACAGTTGTAGGCTTTTCACACACAGCTGGTGTTATCGCTTCTTTCCTTATATAAGGAAACTAAGAATTAACAAGGTTCAGAAAATTGGCCAATAAGTGGTGGAAACAGTAAAACAATTCAAAACAACAACAACAAAAATCCCTACATCTGTTGACTCTAAAATCTGAGCCATATTTGACCTATACTCTGACACAACTACAATTTCTCAGATGGCCCAGATTTCCCCATTCTAGATATTAAAATAAATCATTTCATAAAGTTGAGCAGGTACCTAAAACACAGTTTCTGCTGAAAAGTACTAATTCCTCTCTTGGGCTGACACATGGAAACCAAAAGCAGGACAGAAGCCTCGTATCTCTACCTTCATTTGGTATCTGGGTCCTTCACTTCAGGTCAGAATCCTGCTTAATGCAGGTAAGCCAGCTGATCACTGAGTGAGCATATAAGAACTGGTAGCACTTATTTCATCTCCATTCAAGGCTGACGGCACACCTAACAGTCAGCTTTTACAATGTCTTCCTCCAGACCTCCCCAAAAGTGCCCGGCTGTCTCCAGCCAGAGCCCTAACCCTCCTGCAGGCACTGACTACAGGAACACAGAGCCTGGCAGACTGTTCAACCCACGATACCATCCTAAGGTGACCTGATTGTCCCACCAAGCAATATGGACGTATCCAGGGCCGTTTTGCAGAACCGACCCACATACCTGTGGTTAGTTGTACTTAGCTCTTGTCCCTTGCCCTAATTTTAACTCCATGTAAACTGAACATCACTACCTGAGGATGGGCTGAGATGCTTAACTTCCATCATCCCAAAGTGGTGTTTTGATTAAAATCCTTTCCTGACTTTTCATCATTACTTTTGTCTGTTTTTCTTAGGACCAGGGGCTGATAGGCTGGAACCACGAGTTAGGCCTCTATTAAAAGAGTCACCCCTGACAGAAACTATGTTCTAGCACAGTAATCCTTTGGTAGACAGTATTTTGTTCTAGGATTTTATCTTTATGCTGCCTACTTTAGGTTGCAATATGTTTCTAACACCCACTTTTTGAGGTTTTAAAATGGTATTTTAATTTTTTTCCCTCAGTTTGTATGTTCAGCCACCTGTACACTTCCTCCGTACTTCCCCAAAGTGGGGAAGAGAGAGAAAAATCGGTCCTCTCTCCAAGGTTATATTCATAGAGAGGTCCAGATTTGGGGCTATTTTAGCAAGTAGATCATTGGACAGGCTTGCCTTATAGTTGGTCCCAACTAGTTGGAACACAACATCAAGAATGAAAGACCTCATTTAAATTTTTTTCTTTCTGTCCTCTATCTACTGTGAACTAAAAAAATTGCCTTACTAAGACTCAGCTGCCCACCTGGTGAACATTAGGCAGGAAGGGACTGTCCTAATTCGATCAGCTCTTTTCCATAGACAGCTGAGTCCACCGCCAGGCTCATTGAAACACTATTTGTGATCTTACTACTAGACTTCATAGAGTGGTCCTTGAGGAAGCCGTGTACCTAGGCTATTCTGGAGTGGATGTTAAGCCTGAGAGTGAAGAGGGCCTTGTGTTTAAGAGGTCGGGACTGGGGCTAAATTAGTTGGATTTGATCCCCCCGACCCCGTTATTTCGCTCTTGGTTATGTAATTTTTCTGAAATTCGATTTCCTCGCCAGATTGAGGGTGGTTACAGTAACTACCTCACAAAGCTGTCGTGGGGACTCAAACAAGTCAACCTTCAAAAGCGGTGTTTACAGCACGTTTACCCCCTCCGTTCAAGATCAGGTCTTTCTACCACCCAATTGCAAAGCCTGGGGTTTCTGAGAGGACGCCGCCGGCCTTTGCCAGGTGTTCCCACGGCTGGCTTAAAGGGTAAGGCTCGCGTCTGTGGGGCTGACACCCGGACCGCCCTCCCGGATCGGAGGGTGTGGACCCAGCAGAAGCCACATCTGGGCCGAGCCGCTCACCGGGCAAGAAGGGATGCTTACCAGCGGCCTCTCCTTCCGAGGGGGCGGGGCCTTCCCCGCCGGCCCCGGCTGCCCGGCCCTTCCCTCCGGGCGCTGCCCAGGTCCGACCTGTTCCCCACTCGGCCAGCTGCGCGGCCCGTCGGGCGCGGTGGGCGGCGGGCGAGGCGGGACCGCCCTGGCCCTCCGCAAGTCTGGGCGGCGCGGGGGACAAAAGGCACTTTTCGCTTTGGGGTTCTCGCGGTGCGTCGCCCTGCGGCCACCGCCCCCCGGCGCGGCACCCCTCCGAGTCCCCCCTCTTTGTCTGGCCGCCACCCCGGAGCCCCTTTGTTGTCCACCGGCTCTGCCAGTGAGGGGTGGGGACGGCGCCCACCATTCCCGAGAAAGGAAGCGAGCGGAGGCGGAGGCAGAGCCGCCCTCACACGCCCCCGCCGGCGAGCCCGGCGCCGGGCCGCCCTCGGGCGACAGCCGCGGTCGAGCCTCAGCCCCTCGCCCGAGCCCTCCGCACGGAGGAGGGGCGCGGCGAGGCCGGCGTCCTCCGATTGGCTGCGGGAGCCGCGGCGCCGCGCCGCCATTGGGCCGCGGGGCTGTCTGACGCGCGAGTGCGCGAGGTGGGGAGGGGGCGCTGGAAGCTGCTGGAAACCGGGCGGCCGGGCGGCGTGAGGGGGCCGCTCGCGGGCGGTGGGCGGGGCGCCACGCAGTGGGCGGGCTCACGAGGCTCCGCCCACGGCCCCTCCCCGCGCGGCTGCTCCGACCGCGGGCGGCCGAGGGGCGGGCGCGCTTCTGCATCCCCATCCTCGGCGTAGCTCGGCACACAGCGAGCGGCGACTGGCCGGAGCGGGCGGGCGCAGCGCCGAGGCCCGGCCATGGCCACCACCAGCACCACGGGCTCCACCCTGCTGCAGCCCCTCAGCAACGCCGTGCAGCTGCCCATTGATCAGGTACCGGCGTCCGGGGCGTCGTGCCCTGGCCGCCCCTGCCGGCCGCGGTGCCACCCGGGCGGGAGCAGGGTGGGGGCTGGGGCCGGGGCCGCTGTGCCCGGCGCCCGGCGGGGCGGGGACGCGCGGCTGGCCTTGTCCCCTCGCCCGTCGCTCCAGCTGGTGCCTCGGTGCCCACCCAGCTTCCCATCGCCGCCCCGGGCGGGGGTGGGCGCGGGCGGAGGCTCGACAACAGCCCGCCGGGGAGGGCTAGACAGACGTGCGCGTGTGCATGCTGTCGCTGCCCGGCCACCGAGCGTCGGACCCGGGAGTCCCGGGGCTAGTGGAACCGGGGACGGTTGCGGGTTATTGGCTCCGAGAGGCTGAGGATGGTCTGGGTGCCGAGTGCTCAGGACACGTCGTGGATGGATGAGGCTTAAGCGGTCCTGCACTTGGGGACAGTTTGCATTGAAGTGTGGTTCGACAGACGGAGAGGCAACAGTTTGGGTGAAGACAGGTTATGAAGAGAAGTCAAAGTGAGTTCACGAAGCCAGGGTTTCTGGTGAAAAAGTTGCAGCTGTGGATAGGAGCAGCCGTCCTGTCCCCTCACCCTACCCTCAGAGAAGCATTTGACAGTAGGGAAGGCTGGCATTTAAATGAGGCCAGTCGAATTTGATTGTTTAAAGGGCCTCAGGATTACTGAGAAATAAATAAACAGTGTTGGGATGGAGAAAGCAGCGCCATTTTTATTGAGCAAAGGAACTTTGGAAGTATGTCCTGAGAGAGGTCTGGGAAAGTTGTTGGTGGGGTATGGTTAGCTAGCTGGTCTAGCTGCGGGGCTGAAGGTAATTGACTTTGGAAGTCTGGCTTAACATTGCTTCTGATCTGGAGGTGTTTGCACTTTCCAAGGGATACGGGCTCAGTGTCCCCAGCTTGACTAGCTGCTATAGCTGTTTTAAGGATTTCATTTAGAACACAGACTTCCTCCCCCTCTGGGCTTAAGCTGGAGGTGACATCTGAGCTCAACATCGTGCTCACTGCTTTGTGCTTCACTGTTTAAAATATGCTGAATTATGTCGAAGGAGGGTTAAACAGTTCTGTCCAGTGTTCAGGTCTGAGTTCTTCCCTTCTATTTGACTCATAACTCTCGATTAGTGGTGAAATACCTGTTCTCCACATAGCTTAAACAGCGGTTGTGTGCAGTGTGTATTGTGCTGATAGATTATTAGAGTGCCCCAAGTGAAAGGATTCCTTTAATTCACAGAATTAGTCTTTGTTTATTAAGTTGAGGAGAACCAAACACTTTGGCTATTCTCAGTCCTGTGGAGGAGTCTCGCTATTTCCTAAGTGGAATTGTGGCACATACCTTTAGGCACCTCTGACTTAAATAGGTTGGTGCCAGCCTAGCACCACGTGCAGGGCGGGATCTGGTGAAAAGTTTTCTTGCTAATGAGAGAGAGGGAGGGAGAGAGGCTTATACCTTTTCATTCTTTTGGGGAGACAGATCATTGTATGTTCTTTCTGCCATAGCCTATCAGGCTAATACTTTTAAATTTATATAAAGAATCATAACTTTTTAAAAGTAAACTAACATCAACAACATCTTCTTTAAACATCTCATCAATCCAGAGAAAGTTCTTTGTGGAACTGAAGTAAGCAGGAGGATCAAGGGAAGGTGACCCAAGTTAAGACTGTGACTTATTTTTTTTATGAGCCAGAGGTTTTGACTTGGTGTCTCAGACGATCCTCATCTTCTGGGATACTCTTTAAGTTTGTAGAACCTTGAGTTTATGTGGCCATTCGTATAACACAGTTGTTTGCACAGTCTTAAGAATATGGGGTTAATATCACAGTCTTTACTTTTCATAGCAGTAACTATTTCTGTGAAATACTAAAGAATTGACTCTTCCCAATGCTGCTCTTGTAGTAATTGACACTGTCAAGTTAGACATTTTAAAATTGAGCCAATCAGAAAAGTTTTTTATAGCACACGAGCAGTTGAATCCATGTTAAAGAAAGCCCAAGACTTGTCCATAGACAAGTCAGAAAGTGAAAAATTATAACTTGCTAGTGTGTTCATTTGGTGTGTGCCAATTAACAGCATTTAGAAACTTTAGGAAATTATAAAAGCACTTGTTTTAGGAAGTAATACAATGTGAACTTTTTACTATTGTGTTGCCTCGGCACACTTAGAACCTAAGAATGCCCTTGCTGCTGAGGTAGCAGGAGAAAAAAAGTCTTGTGTTGCCAGGCAAAGGCAAGGGAACAGCAGATCTTTGCCTTAGGCTCCCGAATCTTTATCTTTGCTAAGAATTCCAGAGTGACCTTGAGGTAGCCAAAGTGCGGTTCAGTTGCCCTTAAATTCAAATTAGAGCATGAAATAATGGTATCTGGGAGGCTACAGGCTCCTGTAAGACAGGGAGTACCTGGCCCCTGATGCTTTGCTCTCTAGGCCCCACTTTCCAAGCGACTTTATTTTTAGTGCAATTCTGGAGGTCTGATTAAAGGAGTGTGTGGAGGGTGGGAACCATCTTGAGGACTAGTTGTGCCAAAGAAAAGGAACAACCGACTGTGTTTGAGTCCCAAGGAGAGATCAGGTGTCTTTGTATCACGGGCTTCTGTTCCTTGTAAGTTGCTGATGTGTGGGGTTTTAGATTCCACAGCAAGTACCAAAATGAAACTAAGAATAATGTCCCAGATGATCAACCTATATACTTTTCCAGCATTTTATACCATCTATTACATTTGCTTTGCTCTGAGTTACCATGGGACTGCTATCTAGTTGTGACCCTCCTTGCCCTCCCCTTCTTTTTCCCTCCTTACTTCCCATGATGCTGTAAACTGGGGTAGAGAACCAGGGTAGTGCTCTAGGCAGAAGGCTGGTCAGAGATAAGCCACAGAACAGCCTTCTGGACATGGGAGCCATCGTTTTATAGAAGGTGTGCCAAACTCTTGGGACAAGGAGAAGACAAGATGTGGGAACTCATGGTGTTTTGAAGGGTCTGAAGGGAGGAGAAAAAGATGGGTGGGAAAGAATGGTTAGGAGTTACTGAGCTTGCAAAGTCCAGCAGTAACTAATGTGCCCAACGCTTGAGAGTTTGTGAAGCTTCTCCATGTATCTACAGCAGTCAATAGGACCCTCACCTCCGGAGGTCAGAATTCAAACCTGGATTATTTAGTTCACATGTATGTATGCCCACGTGCATGGCTTTAAGTCTTTGTATAAACCTTCAGTCTGTTTTGTTTTGGGAGAAATGTTTTTAAACCTTATGGCAGTGAAGTTGTGAATAAGAAAGAACTGTCCAGAGTTCCAAACACTGGTGTGCTGGTTGGTGATCATTGGTTGGGAGAGGGAACCCAAACTGTGTGTGAGATGTGTGTGTGTGTGTGCATGTATGTATGTATATGTGAGCATGTGTGAATAGGTATGTGGTTGTGTGTTTATGTATGTATGTGTGTTTATGTATGAGTGTGTATGCACACACTCATGTGTAACAGAGGAAGAAGTGGGGAGGCTTAAGAAATCTTTGCTCCTTTGTGGTCAGTTTATTGACTGATTTTTCTTTTAAGCATCCTTTGCCCCTCATGCAGACAACCACAGTAGTAACCTTTTAGGGAAGAGTTGGGTTAAGATTGACTTTTTTGTGGCCAGAAGCCAAAAAAAAAAAAAAAAAAAAATTCCTGGCTTGTTAAGTCTCCCAACAGGTCTGAACTCTGAATCTTTTCATAGATGAAGGAAATGAAAGGAAGATCTTCTAGGGAAACAGAGTGAGGGAAGGAGAGCAAGGTTCCCATGTTCTAGACTTGGCTCTGAGCTGCAGATGGGGCTCATCAGTCTACGGACGAGCTGACTGCTTGTACACTTGTAAGGGTTGGTCTCCATCCCAAGAACCCAGAAGCAGTCACAGAATGTTGTTGAAGATTCCTTCCAGTTAGGAAGGCATATGGGTCTGGAATTACCCTGTTTGTTAACAGTTTTAGAAATGTCACTTTAGATAAATGTTATTTCCTGTGTAAAATGTGTGTCGACTTTAGTTTAAAACCCCATGACTTTGTGTTTAGGAACTGATTAAAAAAAAAAAGACACAACTTGGAGGGATATGAATCAAAAGTTAGGAAAGTGGACTAATAATTGGAGGACGTACGTTCAGGGGTAAAGAGTTGAAGCTGCCCAAAGTTTAACCTAAAGCAAAGGAGAAGGGACATGTCCTGGAAATGCTGTTGAATGTAGTATCCTGCCCCTGCAGCCTGCCTGGCGCTTGCTCTTCATGACAGGAAGTACCAGTCTGTGGCAGTGGCTTGGAGTTCCCTGAGTAGGGTGGGAGCCCTGTTCTGCCCACTCTTGCTCTTGGGCAATTACTGTGCTTGCTTGTTCATTCCTTGTCTTCTGCTTGTCTCTCTTTTGAGACAGGGTCTCTCTGTAGTCCTGGATGTCCTGGAACTCACTGTGTAGACCAGGTTGGCCTCAAACTCACAGAAATACACCCGCCTTCGCCTCTGGATCAAGTGTGTGCCACCACACTGGGTTCTGCTGTGGTTTCTTGTGTCCGAGTTTCCTCCTCTGTGAAATGAGAGTAACTAAACACTAGGCACTCATTGATTATTGTAAAACACTGAATCAGTGTAACAGCCTGGCTCCCGGAGATGTTTGAGGCACAGTTTCTCTTTGATTATGAAACATTTCCATTTTATGTTTTTATTTTTAGTATTGCATTCTTAATCTTCAGGACTTCCTTTGGGAAGGGGACTAGGAAGCTGTGGTCAAGTTTTGTGTCCACAGTGATTAAAGTCAGATTGAAACCTACGTGTAAATTTGGAGTTAAACGTGTTTTTGCTGGCTCCTTACTGCTTTAGAGTTCTTTGTGACTTGATAATATTCCTGCTGATGGCCTGGCCTCTCTAGGTGCACACAACCCTAGCCTCTGTTTATTAGGTTGGGTGCGGCTGACTTGAAGTACTTAAAATAGCTCACACGCAGCTTTTGCTTGCAGTCCTCTTTAACAGGTGGAATTCTGCCAGGATCAAATTTTGTAGTATTTCTTTCAAAAGAAGTCACAAATATGAGTCTCAGAAGAGAAATCATTTAATGGCGTTGAGAATGAGCCGGGTGAAGAGTGGAGACCTCCTTCGGTCACGGCTTAGAGTATGGAAGAGCTGATGTGTGGAGAGTTAGAACCGCCATTCAGGAGGTGCTAATTCATAGGCCCCATTGACATGCCCTTCTCACTTCTCAGTGTCACCAGTGGCATGTCCCTCCATGGCTTCCCAGCCCATCACAGCACACCAACATAGATGCCCCTTGCTGATCTCATCTACTGTGACCAATTCCTTGTTTCAGCTCAGGAGCATTACAGATCTGGCGGACTCCTGACGCGTGCACTCTGCCTGCTGTTGCATGTAGCCATTGGGTTCTGGCAGGCACAGATTGAACTAGGTGACTAGGAAGACTTACGTGCTCAGAAAGATGTGGTGGGCGTGCGAAAAGCAGCAGGGAATGACAGGGTTCCCAGATCAGTTGCACTGCAGGGGCAAGAAGAAGGCAGGGGCAGCAGGAGGAGCAGGGGTGTTTGGGAGCAGGGAAGGGGTTGGGACCCCTAGCTGTAGGGCTGAACCTAGAGTCAGGGTGTGATGGCACCTCTGCTTTTCCTCCCATCCTTGGGGTCTGCTGCTGGGGTCTCCTTCCAAGAAAGGGTGGTGCTTTGGGGGGCACAGGACACAGCTGAGAGTGGCTCTGGAGGGACACTGGGTACTTCCTGGACTGTGACTGCTGAGCTACTTCTCATCCCTGAAGGGCAGAGGAGGAGGAGGTCCAGCCAGGCGCCTTCGCTCACCTTCTTGGAGTCTCTCTCCTCACACATTTAGAGCGCGGTTGACTGTTCCCTTCTCATCTTCCTACTCACTCCTGAGAGCCATTGTCCTCGGGCCCTGTCTCTGACACTCACAGACAAATCCACGGGCAAATTTGGAAAAGCGTAGTACTCATCTGTCACAACATTGCTTAAATCGTCACAGCTTCCATGTTGGCACCGAAGTGCGTTCCACAGTATGGCCGAGACCGCGTGCGTCAGAGTCACTTGGGATTGTTACAAAAAGTAGGTGTTCCCTGGCCCTACCCTGTCTTGGAAATGAGGGCCAGGGAACATGTATTTTGACAGCCCTCTCCCGATACTCCTCACCATCTTCGAAAGTAGAGATATGGGCCAAATATTCCAGGTACTTCATATTACTAGAAGGTCATGAAAATAGGGAGTGTGGGGCTGGAGAGAGGACTTAGAGGCTAGGAACATATCCTGCTCCAGAGGATCCGAGTTGGGTTTCCTGCACATACATCTGGTGACTCAAAGCCAAGGCCTCCGACATCCTTCTCTGGACTCCACAGGCACCGGTATTCATGTGTACATACCCACACAGACACACATGATTAAAAATTAAAAGATAAGAAGCAGAGCTTAGGGTATAGCTTAATGGTAGACTGCTTTCCTAGTATGCAAAAGGCTCTGCATTTGATCCCCAGAACTAAAAAAAAGGTTGGGAATGTTTTAAATGTATTTAACAAAGTAATGTATAATTCCCAATATGCAGTTCAGTTCAGTAGTTCGGTAATAACAGGAATATGAAAAAAAAGTTAGATTCCTAGTGCAACCTAGGCCATATGACTCTGACGTGGGACAGTGTGTACCTCCTTTCAGTCAGCCCTGCCACGTTATCTCATTACTGTATGCACAGCTTCGTATGTAGAAAGTACTGGAAGTCCAGATCCGGTGTCCTTCCTGAATGTGAGGCTTGGGTCTGCTGGCCTTCCTGGCGGCCTTGGGAGAAGACCCACTCCATCCATTCTCACTGCGTGTTCTGAGAAGCACTGGCCTAGGGTTGGGGCTACAGCCTGTGAAGAAGGATGGCTAGCCCTCCAGCTGGACCTGTAGGAACAGTCTCTGGAGCCGTGTGTGTGGAAGTGGTGAGGAATTCAATCCTCACCTGATGTTGTGCAATGTACTAGTTCAATCGTGTAAGCTTTCCTCCATATGTATCTATTTTTCTTTTTAACTCTTCCCTTTAATGAAGCCATTTTTTCTCATGTCCCAAATCCCCTGTACCAAAGTCTGGCAAACATTTTTAGTATTTATCTAAGGCCCATGTCTTCCTGAGGATGCCTTTGTATCCACTGCTTTCCTTTTAGGCCTCTTGTATGTGTACTATGTCCGTGTTGGTGACACATACATACTTTAAGTATGTGTGGTGCTTCTTCAGCAGGCTGTGAGCATTCCTGGAGGACTGCTAACATGGACCCCGTTTAGAGAGCTGCCTTTCATGCCCCATGTAGCCCCCTAGTAGCGAGGCCAATGCTGCAGAGAGTGTCCGGAGAAGAAAGACATCTGTCGCCCTGACTGCCTCTCAACTCCAGGGCTGTTACCAATCTGTGACATTTCCACTCTGTGTCCTCTAGGTCTGGGTCTGCCTTGCCAGGCCCCTGACCCCTTTGTCTGGGCTCTTGTCAAAGGTGGGCTTCCTTCTAGGAAGCAGGCTTTGAGGGGGAGGTTCCTTCTGATCTTCTAGGGGTCTTCAGTGCCCTTGTTATCCAGGGCCTCTGTAACTGGCCTTATTCCGTCCCTCTAGAATCTGCTCTGGTAGCACCTGTAGCATTTAACTTGGCTTATTCCATAAGATGCTATATATTCCTTAAGGATAGGGCCTGCTCTCTCCTGTCTCCTTGTGTGCAGGGAGTATGGACCAAGAGGTATCATGAAGGCCTTAGCCTGGCTGACAGTCTGATTGTACACTTGGCAAGCTGCATATCTTTGTAAGCTTCAGTGTCTTTCTTTTCTCCTTCCTTCCTTCCTTCCTTCCTTCCTTCCTTCCTTCCTTCCTTCCTTCCTTCCTTCCTTCTTTCCTCCCTCCCTCTCTCCCTCTCTTTGTCCCTCTGTCCCTCCCTCTTTCTCTTTTTCTTTCAAGACAGAGTCACACTATGTAGCCTAGACTGTCCTGGAACTTACTGTGCAGACCAGACTGGCCTCAAACTCATGTGGATCTGACTGCCTCTTCCTTCTGAATGCTGGGATTGAAGACGTTCACCATGCCTGGCTCAGTTTCATTGTCTGTAATATAGGGGCACACAGTAGGCTGCACCTAGTAAGAGCGGGTGGGCATTGAAGATATATGCTGAATGTTTACCTATGGCGAAGTTCTAGAGGTTAACCAGTTGACAGAGGTTGCTTGAGACCAGAAGGATGACAGACTCTAGGGGTCGTGGTTGGTGGTTGATGTCCCTGGAAGCTGACCAGGTCAAGGGGTTAGATGCAATAGCTCATCCCAGGGTCCACTCCCAGCTCCAATGCCCAGAGAGTGGACAGGGGGTGTAAATGCCAGTGCATCTGTTTTCCTGAGGCGAGTGTGGCCTGCTGTCTGGAAAGCTTCGTGTACAGCTGGAGTGGGTACCCCTCCCCAAGTTTGGTAATGGTTGCCTCAAAGGAATGTTGGCTTGGTGCCAAAGCTGACTTTTCAAAAGGAAGCTGGGAATTTGGATTCAATGGAAGTATGATTTTTTTTTTAATTTTGGATAAAACTTCATGTTTTCTCATTTTAAGGCTCAACAATGTATCTATGTCAGATTTAGCTAAGTGACTAGTTGGAATTATGAGTTTCTATTACAGTTTATGTTGTGAGTCCGTTCTGAAGTGTGCTACTGTGTTTTAAGGCTTAGAAACTTTGACAAAGCGGATTAAAACTGGAGGAGGGCAAGCAGGACCTCTGGTGACTCCCAGCAATATCGGGGAGCAGTTCACCCTTTAGTAATTTGAACCCCGAGTTGATCCCAGAAAGTTTTCCAGTTAAATTGTCTTTGGCTGAAATGGCCACATCTTGGATTTCATCTTGAAAGTTAACATCTTACTAAAATGAAATTTTATGCTGTTATTATTTTTATTCCTTTTGCAGATCTGGCATTATAATTATTAATTGCTGTCAAGACTATCTTGTGGGATGAGGCATTAAAAAAAGTCCGACTAGTGAGGAATCAAGTAATATTTGGGCCTTGCTTGTCTTACAAGCGCTTATCGGTTATTTCCAGTTTTTCTTGAGTGTCTATTGATTTTGGGGCCAGAGTGTTTTTATCACATGATAACCATTCTGGCTTTGGAGTTTAAGTTTAATCCGAAGACTGCTTCACTGTTGAGAGCTGGCGTGCCTTTTTAAATGCTAAGTGTGACACAGCTGTTCATGTTAGCTGCATCCCAGAATAGAAGTGACAGAAGTTTCTGGTGGACAAGTAGAGGACAGGGAGGGACCCTTAGCTGGCACTCGGTGTCTCTGGAGATAGCAGAGGGCTCCTTAGCAGAAAAGGACAGTGCTGGGGGCTGGCATTGCAGTCCCTGGCCGCTCTGTAATGCCAGCTGCTTACAGCTTCTCCTTTTGTTCGTGGAAAACACTCTCGAGCTGCATAATAATTCGGTATCACAGCTTATGCTTCAGCAAGTGGAGATGGTGATATATTCATCAAAGATTAGAGAGCCGGGTGTTGGGTATTGTGGAGCCGTGTGCCTGCTAAGAGTTTTTTCATTAATTGAGTTAATCATTTTACAGCCTGATCGAAGGCCCTCTCCCTTCCCTCTACCCAGCCCCCCCTCCCGAGCCCTCCCCCATTAAGATTCTCGATATGCATTGCAGGGAGGATTCATTTTTCAAGGCTCAGTTTCTTTATAAGATACAAGAAACATAAAATAGTGGAAAAATAGGAAGTTCCACCTAGATAGTTGACATAGATTCTGAGCTTTACTACTTTGCACTATAAAGTGGTGAATAATTTTATTTTTATTATTATTAGTTTATTTACTTTTAAGAGTATGACATTGGGTGAGAGATATTTGAGCCCATTTTAAAAAGTCCTACTTGGAATATCAGAGCTAAAAGATGTCAGAGAGCATTTCAACAAAAGAAAAAATAGCCCAGGACAGTGCCAGAAGGCTGCTCTTGGGTTCTTTTTTCTTCCCCTTTTGTATTTTATTGAAAGCGTGAACCTCTAGAAAATGGTGAACATATTAGAGGACTATTTCTTGTTTTATCCCTGACTCCACATTTGACAAATGCTCGACAGGGGAGCCTTAGCTTGTGAAACGAAGGAGAAAGGTAGTGCAGGTCAGTTTGCTCTGGCTAGAGGAGTGCACAGGCCAGCGAGCAAACCACCATCTCAACTTCCTAGTATAAGCACGGTGTGCCAGGGCCAGGCATGGAAAAGGGAAGGGAAAGTTTTTGTGTCTTGCTTTTAATATTTCAGGAAAGATAGACTGTGATATAAGCCAAGAGCCTTGGAAGAGCTCAGGAAGTCTGCCTCGGACGGAGGCCAGAGGCCAGACCTCTGACCAGAGCCATCGTCCTGGACCGTGTAGATATTTGGCAAGTGTTGTCTTTATGAATGTTAGTGATGGTAGCCTGAAGGGTTTGGTATTACTTTAGATGGTGAGAATTACCGTTCTCTAGGAAAGATGGTAGCAGAGGGTACATTTCTTGTTTAGTGAGTCCTGTAGGTCAGTGCTTTAGACCTGGGGTTGTATTAAGTCCTGGAGAGATGCAGAGAGCAGGAGTGTGTGTTAGGTGGTTGAGAAAGACGGACAGATACTTACGGCGTGTGACTCCGAGTCAGAAGACAGCTGTGTTAGAGTTTGGACAAAGCTGCCTTTTCGCACCAGTGACCCTGAGGATGTGTGTGTGTTCCTCATGGAACAGTTGTGGCACAAAGAGTGTGCACTGACGGTGTTTCTGTTCCACCTGCTGATGTAAAGTCCCCTGTTTCATCTCACAGGTGTTGCCAGCCAGCTTGAGGCGGCTCATGTTAGGCAGCTGGATTTTTATGAGAGTCCCCTTGTTAAAACATGGTTTTCCATAACGGTTGTGGTAATTTACATTTCCGCCCACAGTGTGCTAGGATTCCCTTCCCCCACATCCACACCCGAATTTGGATCGCCTGTCTTTTTGATGATAGAGCGCTTCTTGCTGGAGTGAGGTGGTATCTCCTGGTGGTTTTGGTTTGCATTTCCCTGGTGATGAGCGACGTGGAACATTTGTAGTAGAAATTTTTAAATGGAACTACAGTACCATTCAGCAGTTGTACAACTGTGTGTAAATGCAGAGGAAACAAACTCCATGTGTTGAAGAAACAGCTGCACTCTCATGATTATTGCAGCATTAGTCACAATAGCCAAGAAGTGGAAATACCCCAGGTGTCTGTCAACCGATACATGTAGAAAGAAAATGTGCTACACATACACATAGGAATACTGTCTACATATGCACACGGGAATACTGCTTAGACATAAAGAGTGAAAACATGTCACATACAGCAGCATGGATGGAAGTAGAGGATGTTACATTCAGTGAAATAAGCTGGGAATAGAAAGAAAAGAAGTGCTGTGTGAACTCACCGAGGTGTGGAATCTGAAAAAGTCCACCTCATGGCAGCTGAGCATGGATAATGGCTCCCAGGGCCTGGGATGGGTTGGGAGTGAAAGGGGTGGATCAATGATCATCCGTAACATGTGAAGATCCAGTGTGCTGACACGCAGAAGGTAACTGTAGGTAACGGCAATGGGCTGCATATTTCAGAAAGCCAGAGGGAGAGCTTTGGTGCTTGCACCCTACTGAAATGCTGTGTGAGGAGGTGATGTGAGCATGACCTATTTGAAACCGTGTACAACACATATGTGTGTTGAGCCGTCACATGGTACTCTGTGAATACGTACATTTTAAGTTTTCACATATCAGTAAAAAATAAATTAAAGTAGGTGGCTGGGCTGTAGCATCAGGGGTTCCGATTAAGAGAGGCAGAGGTGGAGTTGGTTAGCTGTGTCTTAAGTTTACAGGTGGTGCTGTGAGAGTTCCCAGACATTCATTAGGTGAGAAAGAGAGGGAGTCCCTGCTGTCTTAGGTCACTGCAAAATACATTCACTTCTGCTCTTGTTGCTTTGGAAGACCTTTGACACATAGAGATGGAGTATAATGTGCTAAGGGTGGTTAGGAGCCATAGCCAGCTGCAGCTCTATTACCGTGGGGCCAGCCACAGGGCAGGCTTGCCACACCCTGGGCTCATCTAAGGTTTACGTGTGCGTGTGTGTATGTGTGTAAAAGAGATGTACTGCTTAGGCTGAAGGATACAATTTTTCAGGCTTCCCAGAGCAAAAGTACAACTTGCAGGGAGGAACAGTGTTTGTGCAGTGACACACGCTCACTCCTTCAGTAAATATTGGCCCTGTGCTAGGCTTTTGAGTTTCAGAGAGCAGAGAAAGAGGTAGGCAGGGTCTGATGATAGAGCTAATTCAAAACCAAACACTGATGGCTCAGTAGTTAAGAGCACTTACTTTGCTTGACCTAGGTTCGATTCCCAGCACTCACAGGCAGCTCACAACTGTCTATAGCTCCAGTTCTGTGGGGAGTCCAACCCCATCTTCTGGCCTCTGTAGGTACCAGGTGTGGACAAGGTCCACAAACAGGCGTGCAGGGGAAAGCGCCGGTACACCTAAACCATGACAAAGCCATTGTACTTGCATTCAGGTGCCAGCCCGTGCTGGCCCTAGGGAAGGTACCTGTCCCTCACTTCATCTGTGGTTGGTGGAGAGGCCTCTCTTTACTCCTGCAAATATTTGTTGTCTTTCATGGATGCAGACAATGGTAACGATTTGTAAAGTATTGGAACTCTGACCGTTGACTTTAGGGTTTAGTTAGCGCAGTGCATGGTAGGGTGCCCCACCTTTCCTAAGCCTTTCCCTTTCTCCACATTTCTTACATGGTTTTTGTTACTCATGAATTTGAGCTTTTTTTTTTTTCTTCTTCTTCTTTACTCCTTTGTGAAACTGTGATGGCAGAGCTACCATATTTTGCTTTTAGCTCCCGAGATAAGGCGAATTCACCAACAGCTTTTTCAGGAAGGGCCGTTTTTAATGACTACAGAAACCAGAAATCAAAGGCAGTTCTTGAGGTTCATTTAGTGTGGCATGTGAATCGGTCTCACAAATGCGAGTGTTAGGGACAGTGGTTTTATGTGAAAATAAACCTGTCTCAAAGCGTCCAAGGCAATTCCTGAGGTGGCTTCTGTGAGTCCTCTCTCAGTAGTCATTTGCTTCCCCTGTCAGAGCTTCATCCTCATTAGTTACCACAGAATTTTACTCTCTTAGAGACAAAGCAGATTTGTATTTTAGCTGGTAGCATTTGAATGGATCAGTCACAAGGGTGATTTGCATGTCTGGTTACGTACATAATGACTACACATATTTAAAGCTAATATTTGTGTATTAACAACAAACATGAATGCTGTGCATCATTTACAGTATTATTTTCTGAGCAGCAGTGATGGGTGGCAGCTCGGACCGGATCGATGGTCGCTGACTGGTACGGAATTAGGTGTGCCTCGAGAGACTAGGAAGCAAGCTGTAGCCAGAACCAAACTCAAGGCAATATAGTGGACTTGGGCCGAATAACAGCAAACCAAACTTCGGTTCACCTGGAACTTAAAAAGTGCGATGAAGTTAGAATTTTAATGCTTTGACCCCTCTGTAAGTATTGACGCACGTTCATTTCCATCTCCTCTATTTCACTATTAGTGCTCTAGTAGGGAGCTGAATTTACGCTGTATTTTTTTTTATCTGATACAGAAAGTTATGTCTTTTTTAATTTTTATAAAATACAAAAAACAGCTAAATAAGAAAACTTTAAAATCACCCAGTATTCTTCAGCCAGAGACAATTCCAGTAACTTACTAAAACTGTTGTGTTGTGCGCACACGCTTGTTCACATGTGCCATAGCACACACATGGACATCAGAGGGCAGCTTTCAGGAGCTGATCTCACCTTCTATTTTGTTGTTTTCTCTGGCCGCTTACTTCAGGCTAGCTGGCCCAAGAGCTTCTGGGTGACTCTCCTGGCTCCATCTCCCATCTCTAGGCAGGAGTGCTGGGATTGCAAGTGACGTCATCGTGTCCAGCTTTTCTGTGTGGGCTCCAGATATCAAACTCTGTTCATTAGCCACGTGGGGCAAGAAGCACTTTTGCCTTCTGAGCCATCTTGCCAGCCCCTGTTAACTTTTTTTTTTTTAAAGAGAGTATTTATATAGTTAAACAAAATTAGGTTCATGTGGAATGTGCAGGTTTTTGTTACCTTGGTTTTTAATTTAACATTTGAGAGCCAGTGCTTTCTAAAGTATGTGTAGTGTCCCGCTGTCCAGCTACGTTTTTGTGTTTATTCCTCAGTTTTTAATTTCTGCTGCCCTGATCTGTGCTTCTCCTCCTGCTTGGGCACTGCCTCCTACCAGCCCTCCAAGTCAGGAGGGGCACGAGATGAGAAGCCTGCCTGGAATGGCTGTGCAGGGATCACACAGCCCGGGAACCACTGCAGGGCTAGTTCAACGTTAACCCCAGAGAACAAAGGCTACATACTCTTTGGGGGGTAGTCCCAAGGGGAGATTCCACGATAGGTGTTCATAACTAGTTAAACTAGACACTTCAAGGATGCTTGATTTGCATTGAACAACATGCTCCTATCATTTGAACGGGAACATAGTACCTAATTATCCTATAGGCACAGGGAGGGGAGAGCTAGCAGGGAGCTGTGTCAGAGGCCGTATATCAAATGTAGTTAGGGGCATCTTGTCTACAGACACTCTCCAGATGAAGTCAGGCAGAGAGCAGGAGGCCCTGCTAGCGAGAGGGAGACCTACACCTTAACACTGAACTCAGAATGGCTATCTGGACTGGGAGGACTGAAACCTCAAACAGCAGGGTCCTTCCAACACTGATCTTGCAGTAAGTTTCATAGGCCTTTACTGTGTGTGTCTGTTTACTTTCTCAGGAAGAGGTTTCTTGAATTTAAAGCAACAAGGAAAATCACTAGTTAAAAACAAACAAAACCCTTATATAACATTTAGTTTTAGTAGTTGCAGTTCAGCATTTTTGATATGTTTACCTCTCTGGAGTGTCTGCGGCTCCTGGCTGTAGATGCTGTCCTGCTCTATAGGACTGGACTGCCCAGCTTGCATGGCCAGAGGTGGTGCTTCCGCCACTGCCTAGGACTTGGTGACCTGGTTGGGAGGACTGAGGACTTATCACGCTGTGTGGTCACCTCCTCTTTGGCCTTGGCTGAGAGGGATCCTCAGGCTACACTCTCTTGCCCATGTTCACTTACCAGAGAATGCTCCCCGTGGAGTGAGCCTTGCCCCTGCACTGCCTCTGCAGATACTCGACAGATGTCTGGATTAGGTCTAGTTTTATGATGATGATATTTTCAATTTTGTAAAAATGAGACTAAGTTAATTTTAAGCCTCCAAGCCTTTGACATAAAAACATACAAAACAACACAAAAACCCAAGTGTGCGGTTACTTAGAGTTTCATCATTATGCTTAACCTGTTCATCATGTTTGTTCATAAGGTTCATTCTGGGATCTCATTCCAGATTATTCGGTGTTGAAAGAATTGGGCTCACCACAAGGGAACAGTGCACTGTGGCTGATGGAGCGCGTGAGGAGTTCCGAGGGCTGCCACCTGTGGCCACTGCTGTTGGTGCTGTCTGCTTGTTTGGCCAGAGTCACTAGAGCTAGGGACCATTAACTACACAGACACTGACATCTGGCCTCTGTCGTCTTTAGTAAGCCCCATGTCATGCTGCTGAGGAACCGGAACTGTTCTGCTCTTCTTTGATTTCTGAACTGTACATGAGGAAAACCAAGAAATTGGCCTGTTGTTTTGGGAATTGTGTTGTGAAGATGTGAGGATGGGGCCTTGCAAGTGTGAGGACTATAGTCTGACCCCCAGAACTCATGAAAGAATAGCTAATGACTACAACATGTGCTTGGAAGGTAGAGACATCCTTGAGACTCATGGGCCAACATAGACGCCCATCCTTACTGGCTAACACACACACACACACACTCACATACCCAATGCTTACTGGCTAACACACATGCCCTCACACACATCAGATATGCATACACACAGGCACACATATATGTATATATACACACATAAACACACACCTACATATACACACATGCTTACTGGCTAACACACACATACAAGTGCATACATATATACACAAGGACATGCTCACACACATATATGTACACATATACATGCACATACATTCACACATGTGTGCACACACATACACACACAGCTGAAGATAAACATTTAGTGCAAATAATACTATGTTGTTTTCTTGTCTGGTTACCTCTCTAAGATACTTGTGTGACTTCTTTCCCATGATGTAGCTTCCCTCTAGATCTCCTGCCTCTACATAGAATCTCATGTCCTTGGTCTTATTTACTTATTTTTTTTCACAGACATGTCTGGTGCGTGGAACAGTTGTGGGTTATGATCCTGGTAGGATGACTTATTTTAGGTTTTATTTCTTATGAACAGCAAGTGTCTTGTTTTAGCATTAACTTCCATGTTAAATGAATAAATTATCAATGTTAGGATCTCATTTTTCTCTTTGGGTGACAGTGGGTTCAAGTGTTATATAAATCAGAAGCTTGCAGCAAGTCACTTAATAGCACTCAAAGATATAGAAGCCTCGGTTTTTGTAGTATGACATGGCCATGGTGGCAAGGTTGGGGTCAGAGGTCGAGGACTATTGTCTCTTGACAGTTTTAGAGTAAATCAGAGAGACAGCCTCAGCCTTATTCACAAAACCCAGAGGAAACCCGGACAGGATGGTATGCAGAGATTGCTGCCACAGAGTGATGGGTCCTTGGCTCACCCTGCATCTCATGTGGGCACCTGTGGCATCCCTCAGCTTCTGTGGCAGGACCACAGCTTCTGTGGCAGGCTGAAGTCAGCACCATGTGCAGGTTGTGGCATACAGAGAAGTCTGGAGATGAAGGTACTTCATGTGGTCAGTGGCGGGCAGACGTGCCCTGAGGTGCCAGAAGCAAGACATGGAAGAAAGATTTAAGTGAAACTTGGGGCCTAGGAAATTCTTGCAAACAAGCAGAGCTTGGAGTGAGGGTTTAGGAAGATACCCTGGACAAAGGGTTTGGATGTAGTGGGTGCGGAAGGACTCCTAGCTGGGATTATCATGCTGACACCTGTGTGTATAGAGCCCTACTCTTGGAGTGTTATACTAGACTGCACTATTACTTTATTATTCTTTATATTGCAAGGAGATAGGCTGTTCATTACCTTTTGAATCTATAGCACTAGACTAGCTGGTGTTAGCTTGATGGTGAATAATTGATAACAATAATCATTATTAATAATAAAGGCTTTTAACAGTGACAGTTAAAATAGTTCCTAATGGATCAAAAACCCCAGTCAAACAAGATCTCACACACACCCTATTTCCTTCGATCTGTGTTTTATCATGTTTCCTTTTGTTAGCAGGTTGTGATAAAGCAGTTGGAGTATGGCTGAGTAATGGGTAATTTATACACTTTAATAAGAGATTATACTTTCTAATTATAAAGTAATAGTAAAGTAGGAGAAATTATTGTTGCATAAGCATAGGGAAGCTCTATTTGGATGGTTCATTCTGTAAAGAATAAGCAAGTGTTGATGGACAGTGTCTCTAATTGTGTCCATGTACAATTGAAGAAGGCTGTACGGTCCCATTGAGCCACAGGCCTGACTGTCACTGACAGACAGACACTGGTTCTTTGCCTGCCAGGGCTCTGCTAGGAATCCATGTGTGTGCCTTGTCATCCTTAGCTTCCATTCAGTTTTGTAGTGTGTGTAGCTCTGAACATATGTTTCTCCTGCCTTTGCTTGGTGACAGGTGAAGTTGTGCATATGTCGTTATAGATGATGTTGCCTACTTAGATCCTGATAGACCGGTGACAGTGACAGATTGGGCCCCCACCAACACAAAGTTGCTTCAATCTTCTGATTCCAGAATGAACACTCATTTGAGTTTTTAAAACAATCGTTTCTGACCCTACTGTAAACTTATCACATTTATGTAGCGTTTGAATTGTTTTCCTGTCACTGTGATAAAACCCCATGACCAAGTCAACTTATAGAGGAAAGAGTTTATTTTTGCGTTGGGTTCGAGTCCATGGTGGCGGAGTGAAAGCATGGCCGCAGGGCAGCAGGCACAGGGGGACTTGAAATAGTGAGGTCTCTAAACTCTCAGAGTCCACCTCCAGTCACATAGTTCCTTCAGCAACGTCACACTTCCTAAACCTCCCAGACAGCATCCTCAAATGGGGACCAGCAATTCAAATACCTTAGACCAGTAGTTCTCAAACTTTCAAAGGCTTGGACCCTTTAATACACGTCCTTGTGTTGTGATGACCCTCAGTCATACAATTATTGTCTTGCTACTTCAGAACTGTAACTTTGCTGCTATTAATAGCCATACTGTAAATTTTTTGGAGATATAGAATTAAGAAAGGGGATGTGACCCACGTCGAGAACCATTGCTTTAGACTACGAGTGACATTGCTCATTTAAACCACGTCGTGAGGAAATAAGAATAGTGGACTGAGCCTGATTGTTGGGTTTGAGCTCAGCTTAAAATTCTGGCTTCCTTGCTCTGAGACTATGAACAATTGCTTGTTTGTTTTTTTAAATATATTTCTTCATTTTAAAATTAGTAATCATTTCACAGGCTGCTACAGTGTCATACGGGCTAATGTAGCCTGTGAGCTACTACACTATTGTAACTGCTCAATACCTGATGGTTATTGCTTGTCATCTAGACCACAGGCAAAACAGGCAAACCATATGATATGATTTCTGCAGAGGGAGTGATGCTGCTGGGCACCTGCTGGTTACTTGCCTCACGGGTTTCCTCTGTATGTTTGTACCAGCACCGTCAGTCCTTGTTACAGATGGTACAGCGGTCACCCATCTGTCTGATGGAGCCATCCGGGGTTGCAGCTGGTGAGCAGCACTCCTTGAGTAGGACTTGGATCTGATGACCTGTGCCCTGTGGTTTCTGGAACTAGAATTATATCTCTGGAACTGAAACTGCCAAGCAAACTGGCTAACTAGGCTAGTTGAATTGGTATGCGTTGGTTTCAAGTGTGAGATGGCCTCAGTGTCTAAGGTGATTGTGCTGTAGGAAGTCACTTAGCGTTGATCTCTGGTCTCTATACACTGGCACAGTGTATGCCTGTACGAATGTAAACACACACACACACCATACCCTTAAGACAAAACCCCTGATAATTAGCTGGACATGATGTCACCTGCTTACAATCTCAGCGCCTGTGGAGAGTTCAGTGCTGACTCCTACAACATGGTGAGACCCTGTCCTCAGCTACACAGGAGACGAAGCAGGTGAATCATAACTTCATAATCAGCCTGGGCAGTGCAGTGAGACATATCACAAAAATTAAAAGCAAAAATACTGGGGATGTAGCTTGGTGGTGTAACCTAGTGTCCATGAGACCCTGGATTGCATAACTGAATCCTTGATACATCTCCCCAAACCGAGTTCTGGGGGTGAGGGGAGGAAGAGGAAAAAGTTAATATTGGTCACCATTGGGAAAAAAGACTGCTTTTCAGTTGGCTGGGGAGAACATGATTTAATTTTGCTTTTGTTGTTGAGACAGGCTCTTCCTGTGTTGTCTAGGCTAACCTGGAGCTGCAGCCCCTTCTGCCTCAGCTGGTATTACCTGTGTGTGCCCCTGTGCATGGCTGGCTTGGCATATATGATTTTAATGTCATTGTTTCTCTTTTGCAAGAAACTTCCAAAGACTTAGTGTAGGCAGGAAAACAGATCTAAAAACTTTTTTCTGTATGTTTGTCCTGGAAATGTGTTGCTAAATTTTTGCCTTAAAAAAAATGTTTCATTACAAAAATTCACAATTCTTGCTCCTGGTAGAAATTTGGAAAGTACGTTACTGGCTTAAATTCTAATGTTATCACCCTCAGGGATAACGTTCTTCTTTCAGAATTTGTTTTTCTCACTGTGCGTGATTTGGGTCATTATTTTGGGAACTTCTCTCTGTGTCCGTCCTGTGCCTCCCTTTACTCACCATGCCAAGCAGGCCCACCCGTCACCTTTCTCTGTTAAAAGTCTAAATTTACTGTAATGTCTGTGTAGTTGTGTGTTTCTGTGCATATGTGTTCAGGTGCCCGTGGCAGCCAGGAGAGGTGTGTGATCCCCTTGGGCTGCAGTAGTTACAGGTGGTTGTGAATCCCCGGATGCAGATGCTGGGAGATGAACTGGGGTCCTCTCTAAATGCAGTCTGTACGCTTGACCCATGAGCCATCTTTCTAGCTTCAAAGGTCAGCACTTTGTGACTCCAGTACCATCCTTCTTGGTTAGACTTTTTCAAGGGATGTATTTATTTTTATGTTATGTGCATGAGTGTTTGCCTGTATGCACGGTATACCACATGCATGCCTGGTGTGCCCCTCCCCCTGAAAAAAGCCAGAAGCGAGTTCAGATCTGAAGCACATATCCAAATATCTTCTTAAGAATCAGTATATGGAAATTAAACTCTCAATCATTTCCAGTTTGTTTGGAAATACTTTCACAGAATTTCAGGTTGAGAAGAATGTCCCCATAGAACACAAGACGTCATGCTGTTAGCTTACAACACTGAGAACTATGATGCCAGTTAAGTGCTCTTTCTTGAAGGTTCCTAAGAGCTTCTGATTCTCAAGAAACCTCATGTGATTGTATCTGTATTGGTACTTGGTAAACTCAGCCCAAAGATTCATGTTCTGGGAGCTCTCCGGACTTATTTCTTGGAGGACGAGGGCTCCTCTCCTGACCTCCCTTCCCCCTCAGCTTGTTTTTTTTTTTTTTTTTTCCTGGAATCTTCCTTAGATACTGGCCTTTGTACTCAGATTCCAGCTCTACCATTACTAAAGTATCTGTCTTTTTACCCATGGGAGACTTTCCCCAAATGTAATTTACAACCTGATGCGGTTAGTAGATTTTTCCAAAAATTGTGCTATCGGTATTCCCAGTTGTATATACTCTTCTGAAACCTTTCTACTATGTCCTATCAAGATGGACTTTATCGGCCTCCCTCCCTCTTGACCCCAGTGGACAGCTTGTGACTGCCTAGTACACTAGAAGTGACAGCATGTGGTTTTATCAGAAGAATGCGGCCTTCCTCTGTGTGTGGCGTCTCTGTCTCTGCTTCTCTTAGTCTGTTCTTGGAACCCAGCTGCCGTATTGTGAGGAAGCCCAAGTCGCATAGGCAGGCTTCCTGTAGCTGTTTGATCCCGCAGCTAAGGTCGGAGATGTCAGCTACCACCAGCCGTTTGCCATGTGAGTGAATGTACCTTTCCGTTCCTGCCACACGTTGCCCAAGTGGCAGATTTAAGAGGAAAAAAAAAGTTACTGTTTACCCACCAAGTTTAGGGTGATTTTTATGTCATCAGAGTGCTTGCTTTCACAGTGACACACTTTAAAACCATGTATGGAAGTTTAATTTACAGATGGTGTATTACACAGAGCTTATGTGCAAGGTTCGATCAGTAAACACAGTAGAGCAGAGAGAGACAAGTACAGAGGGTTAGATGGGTGGAAGGAGATTGTATCATTTGCTTATGATCTAAATATCTTAAGAAGACATTGCTTTTTATATAACCTGTTTACTTTAGAGTAATTGTAAATATATAGAAAGCTGAATTCTCATAGTCCCACATTTGGTTTTCCTGTTAGCATGTTATATCAGAGTGGCCACTTACCATAGCAAGTGAACCAAAACTGATGGGTATTTTTTTTTTTAATTTTTTGACACTGGGTTTCCCTGTATAATAGCCCTGGCTGTCCTGGTCTTGCTTTGTAGACCAGGCTGGCCTCGAACTCACAGAGATCCGCCTGCCTCTGTCTTCCGAGTGATGGGATTAAAAGTGTGCACCCCATGCTTGGCCACTGATGGCTTTTTAAACTAGATTCTGTAAATTGCTTGCATGTTAATAGGTGCCATGACATAACAGCATATAACCCATGGCTTAAATAATAGAAATGTATATTCTCATAATACCTGAAGCAGAAGTCAGAGACAAGGTTACTAGCATGGTTCAGTTGTGGTGAGGGATCTCTTCCTGACTTGCAGATGGTGGCATTTTTTTTTTTTTTTGCGTACCCACTTGGCATTTTCTAAGTGTGTTCTCATTGAGAGTACAAGTTTGCTGATATATTCCCCCATCTTTAAGATAGGGTGCAGTGTAACCCAAGCTGGTCTCAAGCTTGCCATGTGGCTGGAGATGATCCTGAACTTCTGATCCTCCTGCTTCCTGGGTGCTAGCATTACAGGGGTGCACCAGAACACTGTGCTGAACATGGAACCCCAGGCTCTGTGCATGCTTTGCAAGCGTTCTGCCCTCTCAGTCACACCCCCAGGTTCTTTATATAAGGACTGATATCAGGTCCAGTCAGACCAGGGCCCCAGCCTCCTGGGTTCACCCAGCCCTTGTTACCTTCCAGATGCCATTACACTGACAGCGGAGGCTTCCGTATGTAGCTTTGGTGGTGGGGGTAGGTACAAACCTTTGTATGAGTTCTGTGCAGGTCTCCATATTAGAGTCATGTTTCCTTACACACCGTCAGGCTATGACAGTTTCCCGGGCTCCTGTTGTTTTGATGGACCTGACAACATTTTGTAGACCATTCCCTCATGTGGTGTCTGTCTAATGCTTTTCTCATGATTAGTCTGGGCTTCTGGGTGACTGGGGAGAAGACCACAGGGATGGAACATCACTTTGATCTGTCATGTGGATTTATTTTGTGCCATCACTCATGGCTGATGTTGGCTTTGATCACCTGGCTGAGGAAGGCTGTCAAGTTTCTCCACTGGGAACTTTCTCTTTGTCACTCCCAGTTCTCATGTTGCACGCATTAGAAGTCACTCTAGGCAGCCCATGATAGGTCAGACTAATGGATGTCCATGCCCTCTGGCTTACTTTTGTGTTTAGATTTATTTCATCTTTTGCTAGTTTATTTGCTCACTTGAGACAAGCCCCATGTCCTTGAATTCTTCACCCTCCTGCCTGCAGCTTTTAAGTGCTTAATGTCTTTTTATAAAAATTGTGTTGGTAGAGGCTGGAGAGATGAAGCAGAGGTTAAAAACATCCATCGCAGAGGGGCCTGGATTCAGTTGCCAGCGCCCACATGGTGGCTCACAACCATTTGTAACTCTAGTTCTTGGCTCCTACATCTCTTCTGGCCTCTGCATGCATGTGGTACACATACATATATACAGGCTGGTAAAACACTCACACACGTGAAAAACAAGTAAAATAATTTGTTGTTATTATTATGGGGCTGAAGACATAAGTCAGTGATTAAGAGCATGTGCTGGTCTTGGCAGAGGACCCAAGTTCTAGTCCTTTGGCATCTTACAAGCACCTGTAACTCCAGTTTCAGAAGACCTAGTGCCCTTCTCTGGCCCTTGCAGGCATTAGCACACTCATACAACTTTACAGGCGTACACATGAATAATACATACATACATACACGCATATCTATCTATCTATCCATCTATCTATCTATCTATCCATCCATCCATCCATCCATCCATCTATCCATCTATCCATCTATCCATCTATCCATCTATCCATCTATCCATCTATCCATCTATCCATCTATCCATCTATCCATCTATCCATCCATCCATCCATCCATCCATCCATCTATCTATCTATCTATCTATCTATCTATCTATCTATCTATCTATCTATCCATCTATCTATCAATCAAGGGGGGAATGGCAAGAATGTAATTGGGGAGAGCCGCTGGGTCTGGTTGCAGTCGTCCAGGCTGGATGACAGCATTGCATGGCTTTGAGAAGTGACTTTACTAGAGATGCACTTGAAGATAGAACTGCTGTGATTTACTGATGGGCTGGACATGTCGAAAAGCAGAATCAAGGATGCTGCTTACATCCAGTTCTCAGCCTAAGCAGGTGGAGCTGTAGGGGGCGTGGCTTTGGAGTGTGGGAAGGAGTTGCTGTGAAAGCATTCCCTTTTGGCTGGTTTTAAGTTTCAGATGTATGTTACCCTTTGAAGTAGGAATACTTTGCAACTACTGAAGATGTGAGTCTGAGGTCAGGGTGTACTGCAGGGCTCAAGGTTAAATTTAGGAGCTACACATTTTATCTTTAAGTAACTCCATGTGCTTTCAGAGAAAGAATTTGGTTTCATATAATAAAGAGTTTGTGATAATTTGATCAGACTCATGAAAAAGACTAACATCCAACAACTTTTTTCTTCTGAGAACAGTGCAAATAAAAATAAAAAGAATGTGAGTAACTTTTGGGCCAGCATTGGTGGCCTACCCGACTACCAGTCTAGCTAACAGAACCAGCTGAGCAGAGGGGCATTTAGAATCTAATGACAATATCTTAAAGGTGTTGGGAAAAGAGGTTTCTTTTCACTCAAGGAACTGTGCACACACATTTCTGCAAGTGTGGCAGGCATTCACATTCTCTCTTTCCTTGTAGGAGTGGGGCGGGGCCTCTGAACAAGGTACATTTTGATGTCCCTTTGCCTCTGTGGAAGTGGTCCCTTGCTTTTCTTTCTGTTTCGCTATGCTCCATTTTGCTCCTTTTCTTTGACCTCTGGGAACTGCTATCTTTTTGTTTTGTTTTCTGAGACAGGGTTTCTCTGTGTAGCCCTGGCCATCCTGGAACTAGCTGTGTGGACCAGGCTGGCCTCAAACTCCAAGATCCACCTGCCTCTGCCTCCCGAGCGCTGGGGTTAAAGGTGTGAGTCACTGCTCCTGTCTTGATACCTCACATCTTGGTAATGAAGACGGGAGACTGCTCCATAATAGGAACTAGGAGAATACCTGGCTGCTGTGCAAAACCACAACCGCTGGTAACTTTAACTCCCCTTAGAGGCTGATCTTTTACTTTTAAGTTCAAGTTAAAGGAATTCATGTCGTTTCTCCCTTCCCTTCCCCCAATCCAAGTTCCTTATTTTTAGTGCTGTATGTACTGGTGCACTCTCCCTTTTCTGGGAGTTGATTTTAAAGTTCATTTTTGCAGGAGAGTAAACGCAACCACAATGTGTTTCTAGGGGGTAATGGAAGCCACCCACAGTTAGGCTGAAGGTTAGCCTCAGGCGTCCGTCGAACCTGTGAGTCTAGAGAGGAGAGGCTTTGGAGCTAACTGGGTTGTCATTTGCTGGATTTCCTGTGTAGTCTCAGTCACAAACACACGCACACCCAGTTTAGAGCTGAGAAGCTTATTCATGGTTGTGCAGGGATTCGCAGAACCTTCCTTCTCACAGAAGTGGACCGTACCTTTACACTGCTTATTTCCTCGGCCCTTACCCCCATTCTATAGCGCTTCTGTGGATTCAGCTATTGAGGAGACCTGCTCTTGCCGGGGCCTGGGAATCCCACAGTTGTGTCTGCTCTTGTGCTGAAGACCAAAGCTAGACAAGTAAGAGGCCACATGAGAGACTTGTTTTATAAATTTAAGTATTTATTTATTTTTTGAGACAGGGCCACTGTGTCTTTGGCTGTCCTGAAATTAGCTGTATAGTCCAGGCTGGCCTCACACTCACAGAGCTCTGCCTGCCGCTGCCTTCTTAATGCTGGGATTAAAGGCATTTGCCACCAGGCAAAGTTTGAAAACGACTTGTTGGTATCTAAGGTTGCAGCACAGGGCAGGGTGGGGGTGAATGGGAAGATGGAGAGTACACAGGAGGGAAGCCTCCCGGAGACTAGGTTACTTGCTGGAAAGGGGCGTGGCTTCTAGTTTGTCCAGCCAGAGCCTTCATAATCACACCTTCTGGTCCTACCAATCACAAACCCTGGATATGTGTCAATCACAAGTTGTCTCGATCTGGATAAGTAGAGCTACAGTGTGTGCAGGTAAAATGGACAGGTTCCCGAGACATGGTATGGCTGAAGCCAAAATTCTTCAGAGCCGGTGTAAGCTGCCGGAGCAGCTGTGACAGGAGCAAAGCCTCCTGAAGCAGCAGCCATGATGCAGACAGAGGTCGTTGCAGCTGGAGTAGAGTGTCCTCAGGTTTTCTGTGAAGTGTTCAAAGCAGCTGGGTTGCCATGAAAGCCTGGCTAGTCACTCACCAAGTAGCTTGTTTGATTGACAGCTCTTCTCAAGTCAGCTGAGCACAAGGGAAGAGTGATAGCTATCTCAAAAATGTCGAAAAAAATGTCGAAGAACTCATCCTTGTCTTTGGGAAAAACCTCGCAGGGTGTAGATAGTAAAGGCCCAACACTGTCAATAATACTTAACAATGCTTGACCCCTGGGCAGATACCCCAGGATCGGTGTCCAGCTGCCTCATCAAGGCGACCTTCAGAATTGTGAAATTCATGGATTGTTCCCACACGTCTTCAGAACTGACTGAAATCGAACCAGTTGTTCTACCAAGGTCCCATAAGCACCAAGCTCTACCTCACATTTAGGGTTTGTTTTTATTTTCTTTACAGATTTCAGATTCCACAAGCATTGATAGTAGTTCCTGCTAGACTACTGTAAAACCATGACGGAGAGATGGTTTGGAGCCAGAGGTTGTTCCATCAGAGAGCTGGAGCAAGGATTTGTCCTTATGGCCCTGTAGGTGTCCCGAGCTGGCGACATTAGGCACTTGCCATTCTGCCACGATGTAATGGACGAAATGGACGGCATTACCGTCCTACTGTGTACCCTGTCGTGTGTGGGTCCCAGCAGTAGCTTCTTTTAGAACCTCTTCTCAACCTATGGATCGGGACCCTTTAGGGGTCAGACAACCCTTGCAGAGGGGTTCCATATCAGATATTTACATTATGATTCAAAACAGTAGCAAAATTACAGCTGTAATTAGTAGCAACAAAGTAGCAACAAATGTAAGTTAATGGCTGGAGGTCACCGCAGCATGAGGAGCTGTTAAAAGGAAGCAGCCTTAGGGAGGACGAGAACCAATGTCTTAGAAGGACTGCCTTTTTCTTAGAGACATGAGGGTGAAGTTTGTGTGTGTGAGAAATATTTGCAGACTTGAGCATCTTGGCTCTCGTTAGTACACATTTCTCCCATCGCAAAGCGGAGCTTGTTTTCTGTGGTTGGTGGCTGCCTCTGACTACTTAATTCCGGTGCGTGTCGCCAGCCTCGCAGGGTGACTCGATGCTCACCTGGACGTTGGTGGCACCTTGAGGATACTCGTGTGAAGTCTGAGGTGCAGATGGGCTTTCACCCAGTCGCTGGAGCGCGCAGCCCTGTTACAGGCTTGGTAGGGGCAGGGGTGTGGCAGCTGCGAAGTCTTTCGCCTTCCTGGGGAGGGTCTGTGTTGATCACCCGGGATGTGAGACTGTGTTGATTGCTTGCCACATGTTGCTGTGTGATTTGGAAGTCAGATGCTCGTGATTTGTAATAGCTGTTGAGCTTATGCTTAATTTAGTCTCAAGCACTAGCAAGAAGAAATTCCATTTTCATTGGCAGACACCCCCCCTCCAACTTTGAAACAATGTGTTGCTCTGCATAAGAGAAATGAAAATGTAAGTTTGCTAGTGTTTACCAACACATATCTGCTCAGCTGATGCCATGCCAAGAATAGGTGTGAGGGGATACAGTAAACAAAAGATAAAGATTCTCACTCTGGGCTGGTGGATCTCTTTGAGTTCAAGACTAGTCTGGTCTACATAGCGAGTGCCAGGCCAGTCAGAGCTACACAGTGAGACCCTGCTTCAGACAAAACAAAATAGAACAACAACCACAACCAAAAGATCCCACCCTCACGAACATGTATTACAGCAACAATTTTAACGATTTACTATAAGATTATTAACAGTGTGGCACTCTAAGACAAACTAACCAGTTTTGACTTTAGGGTGCCAGTGTCTGCAGACTTTAGAATTAAAAAAGAAAAAGAAATTAAAAATAATTACATGGGTTAATGTAAATTATTTGTTAAAATGTATTCTGTGTTTAGGGGGCAAGGATCCCAAACACAAAAGGGTCTTGGATTTGAGGTCACCGTCAGCTAATAGGCGAGGCCCGAGAGATGGCCCATTGGGAAAGAGAGCACACTACTCTTGCAGAGGACCAAAGTTTGGTTCCCAACAAACTCGGGACATCTCACAACTATCTGCAACTCCAGCTCTGGCTAGGGCGGTGCTCAGCCTGTGGGATGTGACCCCTTTGGGAGTCAAATGACCCTTTCACAGGGGTTGCATGTAAACATTCTGCATATCAGATATTTACATTATGATTTATAACAGTAGTAGACTACAGCTATGAAGTAGCAGCAAAGGTAATTTCATGGTCGGGGGTCGCCACAACATGAGCTGTATTAAAGGGTCCCAGCGTTAGGGAGGTTGAGAACTGCTGTTCTGTAGGGGAGCCAACACCTCTGGCCTCTGCAGGCACCTGCACTCAGGCCAGCATTCCCACACATAGACACAGACAATCACAAATAATACAGATACACCTTTATTTTAAAAGCCAATAGGTTTTGTATGGGTGTGATCTATTTTGAAGCATGTGTCATTTTGGTGAAAGTGTGATTTCAAATCAGAAGCAATGTCGATGTTTTGAGTACAGTTCTTTTTGAATTTTTTAAAAAAATATTTTTAAATTGTTTGTTTGTGTGTGTGTGTGTGTGTGTGAGAGAGAGAGAGAGAGAGAGAGAGAGAGAGAGGTGGTGTGTGTGATGTGCATGACACGCATGCTGTGAAGGTCAGAGCACAAATGTAGGGAGTTGATTTTCTCCTTCCACCATGTGGGACCTGAGGGAACGAGCCCACACTGCATGGCTTGACAGTATGTGCCTTTACTCCTCAGCCCGTCTCACAGGCCCAGGGCTGGTGCTTCTATGGCAGAGTTAAGGGCTAAGATTTTGCCACAGCTATGACAGGCAATCTGGTTCTCAGACTATATTAATGCTCAGATTGATGATCTCATTAACTGAGTTCCAGAGAGTGCAGTCTCTAAGAAACTGGAAGTGATGGGGATTTTCACTGAGATGCTTCTAGCCTTTAGACCATGAAAATGATGAATGGGGAGGAATGTAGTCTTTTAGACGTGCTCCCTCTGTGTTCATTCAGAAATTGCTTATCTGAAAAGCATGGAAAGTAACGGACATGAAATGTCTTTCCCAAAGTAAAACTAACTTCAATTGCACTGTATGGCTTTCAGCTCCACACATAGGATGATTAATTTGGATTCATTTTATCTCTAAAATATTTAAACACTCTTATTGACATAGATGGCACAAAATAGTCTGTGTATTAACAGTCTAAAGGTTGATGCTTGTCATAGATACCCACCCACCAAACTTACCACCACATTAAAAGTAATAAACATATCTCAGTCTCTCCCCGTCTCTCATCCTTCTGTTGCTATCGATGTTAGTGTGTTTTAGATATTTGTGTAAATTGAATCATAGATACTCTTGTAAAAATTCTTCCTTTCGTACATTTGTATGTGTGTGTTGGTGTGTGCACACACCTGCTTGTGTGTGGGTACATATATGTTGCAGCGTGTTTGTGGTAATCAAAAGATAACTTGTGCCACTTGGGTCTCTCTTTCCCCTACATGGGTCTTGGGATAGAATTCAGGCTATCAGGCTTGGCGGCAAGTTCCTTTACCTGCCAAGCCATTCACAAGCCTTAAAATAACAAAACAAAAATGAAACAAACAAACAAAAAGCCCGTTTTCACTCGGCATAATCATTTTGGGACTCACCCGTGGTGTTATGGGTAAGGAGTTCATTCTGTTCCCTTGCTAAGAAGTCTTAAATTATGTAGGCGTCACTCTTCTTTTCTGGTCATGACTTTGGATGACTTCTCTTCAGCAGGTGTCATTTGTAATCACTGGAGAGACACTTACGTGTCCATCCACCCACACTGGCTCTTTTCTGAACAGGGCTCCCTTTGCTCTTCTTGTCCTTGTCCCTGTTTTCCGGCTGACAGGGAGCTGCCCGTGTGCTCGTTTCCTGGACCAGGCACGGCAGTGTTGTTGCAGGTTGGAAGCAGGCAAACTCTTTCTTGTCAGTGTTCCCTGTGAGTCTTATCTTTAGTTGGGGTTCACAGGTGAATGGCTGTGAATGACAATACACCTTTTAGCTTCAGGAGAGAACAGCTAAGTAAATTCTTCCTTAGTTATAGGGGTTTCATAGCATTGAGTCTCTGATGAGAATGAGGTGAGCCCCCATTAATCTGGTAGGTAGGTGATGCCTCCATTAGTCTCTGTGGTGGCTTGATTCAGTCACTTGCTTTCCACTTCTGTGCATTTGTAGACTGATTGCGTTTTGGTTTCTGTGAGGTGATCAGAGAATATAGAAACTTGTCAGTTAACCAGCCCCTAAGAGCCAGCCTGACTCCTTCCTTCCGTCTTTCCTTCCTTCCTTCCTTCCTTCCTTCCTTCCTTCCTTCCTTCCTTCCTTCCTTCCTTCCTTCCTTCCTTCCTTCCTTCCTTCTTACTTTCTCTCTCTTCTTTCCTTCTGTTCTTTAAAATGTGTGTGGATGTTCTGGCTGCATAGATGTGTGCACCATGACCGTGCCTGGTGCCTGAAGAGGAGTGTGGGTTAGGAATTGAACCCAGGTCCTTTAGGAGAGCAGCCAGTGCTCTTAGCCACTGAGCCTTCTCTCCTGAGTCCAGCCGTTTTTAAGGATCCTTGCTTTAGTGTGGATGAATTTAGTGTCTGCCTGGGTCTAGCCTTGCACCTCACTGTGCTCCTCTCATGCCGTAGCTAACACACAGGCCCATCCTGGAAGAGCAGCTTCTTTGTCCAGTAAGGCCAGGGTGGTTGTGCATATGGGATTTGGATGGACAGTTGACACATAATTGGGAGATAGCGAATAGTCCTGAGAGGCATGCCTGTTCTTTGTGTTCTGAAAATACCTGTCCACCTACTATAAGACTGAGCAATTGTCACGGCCCATTTCATTGTCTGTTTTCTTGCTGGCCAGTCAGTTTTGCGATTCACGGACAACTGTGCCGAGGCACTCCTGTGTCTACTGTATCTGCATGGAGGAACTTGCTGCACGCTGACCAAACAGTGGCACCTTTTGATTCCTACATTTTTCGGGGTTCTAATTCTGAAGCTTCTAATGGCAGCAACTGACAGAGTTTTATGGCTGCAAGAACACTGGAGAGAACTGTGTATTGCTGTGTTAGTAGTGCAGTAAACTGTGCTGGATTGAGGCCTGACCCCTCTCCCACTTTTCTTGGGGTGGAGTGTGGAGGGAGCAGCAAAGAGGGGAGACTGGCGTGGTGAGCTAGGGTGCAGATGCAGCAGAGGACCCTGGGTGTGTTCAGGTTGAACTTTGTGTGGAGTGGCTGGCTATCTGTAGTCTGTTAGCAGAGTCTACTCCGGCAGCTCATAAAAAGGCTGTCCTTGGGCTGGTTATGAGCACTTGTTCTTGCAGAGGACCTGGGTTTGTATCCAGGGGATCACTTGCCTTCTTCTGACCTCTGCATGTAGCAGGCGTGCATGTGGTGCACAGACATATATGCAGGCATACTTCCCTACACGTAAAATAGAAAGAGTAAATCTAAACAAAAATTTAATTTTATTAGTGTTTCTGTGCATATTGTGTGCATTTTGCGAGGGCAGGCTTGGGTGGGGCACGTGAACCCATGGGGGGCAGGTCACGTGTACCACAGTGTGCACAGGGAAGTCAGACAGTGACTTTGTGGAGTGAGTTTGCTCCAGCTGTGGGATTTCACTGCCATGCCTGGCCTTATGTGGGTACTGGGGATCTTTATCATTTCAGCCTAAAAGAAGAACTCTACTGTCTGAAAGTCTGTTATATATTTCCTGGTAGTCTAATGTGTCTATATTAATTTAAAATCATTCTTTTCTTTTTTATAAAGATGTATTAACATTTATTGACTGGATTTAAATTTAATGGTTGATGTGGGAGAAATTAATACCTCCATGATACTGCTTCTCCCTTTTTGGGAACAGTGTGCCTTTTTGCATATTTCATGCATTAAAAAAAGTCTTCCTAGGCTGGAGAGATGGCTCAGAGGCTAAGTGCACTGGCTGTTCTCCCAAAGGACCTGGGTTCAATTCCCAGAACCCACATGGCAGCTCACAACTGTCTGTAATTCCACTTCCAGGGGATTCAACATGCTCAAACAGACATACATGTAGACAAAACACATAAAATAATAGAAATAAATTATATATAAAAATTTAAAAGTCTTCATATAGCATTTAAAATTTTGCTTATGCCGGTTTGGATATATTTAAGATTATGTTTACTTACTATTTCTTGTTGCCATTACAAAATGTAATGTTGAGTTTCGATCATATTTCCTCATTGGCTATTATCATATAAAAACTGTTGGTTTCTGTCCTTATTTGAGAGAGATCAGTGACCTGTCCGAGAGCACAGTGCAGGTTAGTAACAGTTGGATGCCAGCACCACTGTGGCCCCTGTTCTGCTTTCTTGCTTGTGTTGCTCTATAGCTGATACTCTGCACAACTTTATAAACACTCAAAGACAATTGCAGGTTTGCCCAACATGGATTATTGTAATGTTGTCAGGGTGGTATTTAATAAAATCTCCATTGAATAGTATTATTTTCTGTTACTTCATGTTTCCTCAGCCCATTTGAAAATTGTAGGTGTTTGAAATTGATGATATTCTGATTTTGAATCTATGTAAACCTTCCCCACCTCCTGTGTGTAGTCATAGTATATTCTTAGTGGCATTGAGTCTGGTACTTCCTTTATATATATAAATATATGTGTGTGTGCGCGTGTGTGTGTGCATGTATGTATGTATATATAGTTGTATGTATATATATGCATATATATTATAGGACTGTTATGTTTAGCAATATGGAAAGCTAGAAATGTGAAAGCAAGCCTGACATTGAAAAAAAATTTTTTTACTATTTGATAATTTCATACATTTATATAATCAAGAAATTTGAAAGCCAGTCTGATGTGGATTGTTTTTATTCTTTTGGAAAGAGCTGTTTACTTCTCTTTGTTATTCTGGAGTCATCTGACATAGCTGCTGGGGTCTGAACTCAGACACTCTAGAAGGTCAGTAAGCACTCCTAACTGCTGAGCCATCTCTCCAAGCCCTGTTTTTCTTTTTTACATTTCCTTAGAACTTAAAAATTCCTTTTAGTGACACTTAATGTTTACCTGCTGTCAAGGAAGTAATAAATTACTAAGCAACATTTTATATTTCTAAAGTACAGTGAGTATAGAGTTCAATTGTGACTTTAATGGTATATACTCACTCATAAATAGGTATTAGCCATATAATATAGGATAAACATACTAAAATCCATACTCCTAAAGAAGCTAAATAACAAGGAAGACCCTAGGGAAGCTGCTCAATCATCATTCACAAGAACAAACGTGATAGACATCGGAAGCAGGAGAAGACAGGGACCAGGACAGGAGCCTGCCAAGGATGGCCTCTGAAAGACTCTACTAATCGAGGTATCAAAGCAGAGGCTGAGACTCATAGCCAAACTTTGGTCAGAGTGCAGGAAATCTTAGGAAAGAAGGGGGAGATAGAAAGATTTGAAGGGGACAGGAGCTCCAAAAGAAGACCAGCAGAGTCATAAAAACTGAACCGTGGGGTCCCTGAAGAGAATGACACCCCAACCAAGGACCATGCATGGAGAGGACCTAAAACCCCTGCTCAGATGTAGCCCATGGACTCAGTTTCCAAGTGGGGTCTCTAGTAAGGGGAGCAGGGACTTTCTCTGTCATGAACTCAATGGCAGGCTCTCTGACCGCCCCCTGGGGTGGGGGGAGCAGCCTTGCCAGGCCACAGAGGAAGTCAGTGCAACCAGTCCTGTTGAGACCTGATAGGCTAGGGTCAGATGGAAGGGGAGGAGGACCTCCTCTATCAGTGGACTAGGGGAGGGGCATGAGGGAGGAGGGTGGGATTGGGAGGAGACAAGGGAGGGGCCACAGCTGGGATAGAAATTGAATAAATTGTAATAAATGATAATAAAAAATTTTAAAAAAGAAAACTATATGTTGGTATTTTACAAGAAATTGTGGGCCATGTGTGGTGGTGAATGCCTTTAGTTCCAGCACTTCAGAGGTAGAGTCAGTAGCTCTCTATGAGTTTAAGGCCAGCCTGGGTCTACAAGAGAGTTTCAATACAGCCAGACTCCATAGAGAGACCCTGTCACCCACAAAACAACGAAATAAATGAGAAAAGAAATTGTTATAACAAACCCCAGAAAAACCCACTTTCCTTAGCAGGCTAATGTCTACATGAATTTGATAAAGCCAAGGGGTTTGGAGATGGTATTCTCCAAATGGCCTTTGATAATTGGTCTGGCCTACGGTGGAAAACGATCTTGTGGATTTCAGGCTTCTAAGAAATTCCCCTCTGGGAAGATGCTGAGGCTTAGTTTGTATCCTTTCAGAAGACAACGGTGTCAAGTCCTCGAAGAGAAAGTCTTCGTGTTTCCCCAGCACCCAGGTGGAGACTGCTCATGCCCTCGTTTGTTCTTGAGGAGCCTTGTCTTGCCAGGAAGATGTCTCAGAAGTAACTCCATAGGTCTCTGACGGGAGGCTGAGGAATTCTGAGCACCTGTCACTCAGCGGGGCGGGGTCCTGACAGAACTCTCCACTGCTGACAGTGTTGTGCTTTCGCTAAGCTCCTGTTTGTGGGGTTAGAGAAACAAGGGTGCTGACGCCACAGTCCTGCTCTCTAGAAGCTTGCTTTTGAGCTGAAGGGGGATTCTGGGAGAAGCACAGGTATAGAGTGTTTGCAAAAGCTGTTTTAAAGACTGCAGGACCCGAGGCTATGTCTTCGTCGAGGGGCAGGGTTGTTATGGGAGAAGATGTCCATTTGCTGCAGAGAGGCCAATTGACAGCCCAGCTACCGGCAGGCCATCCGGAAGAAGTTAGACAGGTTTGCAGCCACGGAACAGGTTGGCTTATGAAGGGCGATAAAAAACTGCCTGCCTGTGGGAACTAGACTTGGGCGACACCCACACCCTCCCAGGGTGTGTGCACCTGCGTGGGGGCAGCAGCTCCGTCTTTCACAGCACTTCGGTTCTATCGTCTATGTTCAACATTCGTAGTAAACTTAAGGCGTGTAAGTGCTTAGCATAATTTAATACTAGGTGACTCTCAGTTCCATGGCTTGGCTTGGTGGCTTAATCACATATATAAAGCAACATTTTAAGTTTATTTCTTAGGACAGACTCATGGCTGCTTAGTGTAGCATGTATAGTGCCTTTTTATTTTCTTTTAAAAAAAACTGTATTCTTTTTAAAAGAGATGTATTTATTTTATGTATATGAGTGCTCTATCTGCATGGACACCTGCATACCAGAAGAGGGAATCAGTTCACATTATAGATGGTTGTGAGCCACCATGTGGTTGTCAGGAATTGAACTCAGGACCCTTAGAAGAACAGACAGTGCTCTTAACCTCTGAGCCATCTCTCCAGCCTAAGGCTTTCTTTTACTTATTTTTTTTTCTGGTCGTGGATACAATCTCCATACAGCAAAGGGTAAAAAGACTTGAATGGTAGAGCCAGGCTGGCTGTTTACCAAGCCTAGTTCTTCTTGTCTTAGACTGCAGCTTGAACATTTCCCAGCGTGCTGCGTTGGTAGAGTTCTGAGCTTGGTCTGGAAATATCAACTCTAGGGATCTGTAGACACAAGGGATCATCTTCCAGGCTCTATGGTTCCCTGCAGATACCTGGATGCCACCGTCATGATGTTCTGGATGGGGCGGGGGGCACAGAGCAGCTGGAGCCAGGCACCCTAAATCACAGCAAAGCAGAGTATCCTTGGGCTGTTATAGGAGCCTCTGTCTTGTTGCAGCTGTTATATATTTTTTATGTCTATTTACTGTAGCACTTCTGGTAACCATAACTAATACATAAAGTTAAAAAATATGACCAGTGCTCGATAGAGCTCTGCCTGTTGTTACCTGTTCCCTCCTGCCATAGACAAGCTCTTAAATGGGCTCAGTAATAATCGTCTTCTTATTTGCTGAAATTTTATCACTTACATGGACATCCTCAGCCAGTGTGGATTATTGCTTGTTTTTTGGAATCTTCAGTGAAATATGGTTATTTACTTGTGTATGTATTCTGAGCAGGTTCAAGAGCCGTGTGTCTGCTCGTGCACAGCAGAACATTAGGTTTAGTGCACGTTTCTGTAAGGTGCCTCCTCTAAGAGGCTGTTCTGTTACTCTTGTTATTCTGTTGAGTGTTGCATCTGCTGAATAGATCACAGCATGCTTGGCCATTTTGTCGTTGTGGGTTTCTTTTTTAAAATTTGCATTTGGCTAATATGAACATTAGGTTTGAACATCATGTTGTCTGTATCTCATTCAGTGTCCGTGTTGTACCCCTAAGTATGGAGTGGTTGGCTGTAGGTAGACTGCCTTCAATTCTGTATGACAATGTCAAGCAGTTTTCTAAGGTTGATTTGGTCTTGTGTGAGGAATCTCAGTACTCAAACATTGATACTGCCAGACTTGAAATTCTGCTTATGTAATGGGGTCTTATTTAGGGCTCAGCTAATAACGACTGATAAAGATTTAAAACATGATTATTTGTATCTGGCCCCAATTCATTTCTGCCTAAATCTGAGGTTGGTTTGCAGCAGAATGTGTTGGTTGGAAAGGACGTTTGTTTTACAGTTAGCTGCGGTATTTTACCTGGAGAAGTCATTAAAAAGTTCAATCCCATTTCAAAGCCAGGGAGTCTCTGTAACTTTCTAGTGGATGATTGTCCCCGAGCCGAACCAGATGGCGCTGAGCACAGCATCCCTGAAGCTGAAGGTGTTCTGTCTTGGGAGCCTGCGGAACACCCTTGACCTTTGGCCCTTGGCCATTTCATTCTCTTTCCCATCAGTGTAGGCTCACACACACTGCTCGTGTGAAGGGACTGGCAATGTGTGCTATACAAAACTCCACAATATTGTGTAGAGCAGGGTATCCCATTCAAGTCAGCTACTGTTTGTGATCCATTTAGCAAGCATGTTTGAAACATTATTTCAGCATGTTCTATATACAGTTATGTCTGTTTTGTTGGAACAGGATCTCATTATGTTGCCCAGACTAGGGTTGAACTCCTGGGATTCAGACAATCCTCTTGCCCAAATCTCCCAAGTTCTAAAATATAGGCATATGGCACTATTCCTAGTTATAAAATTACTAATTAGATACTTTGCATTAAGGAATTACTCATACCAAACCTTTGAAGGCTGTGCACATTTGTGCTTTAGGCCCATCTCAGCTTAGAGAGTAGCCACAGGCAATCACTCACGGCCACGCGTGGCTCCTGGCTGTTACAGTGAACATCGGAGGCATGCTAGAAAATTGCTGCAGTCAGCGCATTGTTTGCTGTGAGTTTTGAGCACCTGAGGACCCCTCCACCTGTCTAAGTGAATAAAGTTTAAAGCTCAAAAAGAGAAAAGCGAGTCTGTTGTTCAAACAGGATGTGAGTGTGCCCATTATTAGACGCACACTAAAGCCTGTGCACCCTTCATTGATGAGAAAATGGGAAAGGTTCCTGCTGGGAACCCAGAGGGAGAAGCACGTCCAGAACCTGCCATGTTTTCTGTCCTTTTAAAGTGGAGATGCCACTTTATCTGAGCATCGAGGAAAACACAGTTTTGAACGCAGTAAGATATCCTGCTTAGAACTGGGCTGCTGGCTCTGGGAGCATTAGGGGGTTAAAATAGGAAACAGATAAACATGCTAATGCCCACAGTGGCTTCTTTCACTCAGCTGCTTACTTTCTGGTTCATCTACCATTTTTCTGGTTTTTCTTTTAAAAACAACGCAACACATGGACAGACAGCCATCACACACTCAGGTAGTGCAGCTACGTGTGTGGTGTCAAAAATCTAAAGACACGTGGCCCGTGGAGGAAATTGGTAGCACAGCAGAACCACAGACTGGCAGACGCTGCATGCAAAACAGCGATTCAAATAAAGTCATGGGCGAAATTAATCCCACAAGAGAAACAGGAAAAAGGATATAGCAAGTGGAAGTTCTATGTCCAACAGATCTAGGGGAAAATGACATTTAAAAAAAAAGTAGTGAGATAAAATCTTCTGTTCTCTGATGATGGAAATGCAAAGTCTGGCAGTACCAAATGTTGCCAGGCATGTGGAGAGGTGGCTCTCGATGCAGAGTGGGCGCCTGAGCAGGCTCAAGCTGCTCAGGGGAGCAACTTAGCCATATGTCCTCCAGTAGAAGACGCTTACCTGCGAGTCTGCACCCACACAGCCATGCAACAGAACGCTGTGCAGCAGGCCAGGCGGCAAGGTGCCCCGTGTGTGTCGCCCAGATGCACGCCAGACACAAAGTGCTAGGAGTAACTGCAGGAGTTCAGGCTGGCTTCTACCATTTAGAAAGTTAAACATTCGGAGTGATACAATATAGAAACATGCATAAAAGTGTGAAAATACACAGGGGAGTACTACCGCCATCTTCAGACTGGTGATGTCTTGTGAGGGTCGGTGGGGGCATTGGGAAGGAGTAGTGTGCACAGGAGGCTTTATTGTGCGTGTAAGCATGCACACACTGGGGCATTTCAGATCTTTCCGTTGCCTCTTTCATCTAATGCCTTGAGGTCTAGTTTTCCTGGGCCAGGTCTGTTTCCTAGCACGTGGAAACAGAATCGCCTGTGGTTTATAGCGTGGGCTCTGGAGTAAGAGTGCCTGGTGCTTACCTGGTGATGGCTGAGTCAGCTACAGTTGGTGAAGTGTGGTAGATGAGCATAGACTCTGGGGGTGAGAGTAATGTCTAGCGTGGAGCATACAGCAGGCGTGCGTCAGTAGAGACAGGTGTTAGTGAGGGCATGCCGGTGCATAGACCAGCGGGTCTCATACTCTGTAGCTTGTACTTCTCACGTATAATACATCTTGGTGACCATCTTTCCTGTCGAAACAGCCAGATGACTTAAGTCTTTCTACCACATTAAAAACGTTTAATTTGCCAGATGGGAGTAGCACACGCCTTTAATCCCAGCACTCGGGAGGCAGAGGCAGGTGGATCTCTATGAATTAGAGACCAGCCTGGTCTACAGAGCAAGTTCCAAGACAGACAGGGCCACACAGAGAAACCCTGTCTGGAAAGACAAAACAACAACAACGACATAAACATTTGCTTGTATCTAATTTGTGGCTTATTTTCATGACTGTATGACATTTTTTTCTCTGCTGTCTTTTAAGAGTTCTTTGCAGACATATTTTAATTATTTTTTTGAGACAGTCTCACGATGAATCCCAGGCTACCCTGACTTTGATGCTCCTCCAGGCTCACTGCCCATGTACTCAGTGGCTGGCAGGAGTGTATTTGAATGTAGACTGATCCTATGTCATGTGTCTGATAGATATGCATATTCTTTTTTTCTACACTGTTACTTACAGTGTGCAATTTTTGATAGAAAAATTTTGTTAGAAAATTTTTTATGGAAAAAAATAGAAGCCTTAAGTATTTACATAGGAAATCTGTTTTTATCTATAAGTTAGCATTGTTAATTGGTATTAGGCAAGCTATATTCTCTTACGTTGTTACTTAGGATGTATGAAAGGATTTATGGTGTTAATTTTCACATCTGGTCAGGATAAGTAGGATTTTCTGCAGTAACAAGTCATTCCTAAGACGGTATAAAACATAATTTTTTTAAATCCCTCTATGTCTGGTTATGGGCTGACACAGAAGCCTTTGCTCTTTGCATTTCAGAGACATTTCAGCAGACAAAAAGACATACCTGAACATGGTTGTTCTGGCCATGTACTAGCATACCACTTCTGCTACCAATCTCCTTCTCTAAGAGTTGGGATACAATGCCGCAGCAATAGGTTAACTTGTGTTCCTTACGGTTAGGAGAGAAGTTTTCAGAGTTTTATTGGGCGTTGACATTCATAAATTACCCATGCTGTTTTGCCCAGTTTTCTTGTGTAGGTCGTAATTATCCCATAAGTAACTTTCTTTTCCGTGGTTTTGCGGTGTTTTCCCTCACTTTTTATTTATTTTTTCTTTCTTGCCCCTCATGTAGTCTTAAGATCGTTATGTAGTTTAAAAAACTGTCAGTCTTTTCTTTTATAACACCCATTGTTCTCTTTTAAAAATGTATACAATTCCTAATTGCTTTTACAGATTTATTTTGCGACGTTACTACTCTCTTTGAATGTCCTTTAGTGTTGTCACTGTTGCTTTGAAGTGGCACAAGATACTGAGAGTTAAGTGGCATGTCCCTTACTGATGAAGAAAGCAAGCGCTTTAGAGAGCAGCTTCTTTGATGCGCCTCAAGCTGAGGCTTTTTATGAGTATTTTTACATGCAGCCGATTACAAAGGCTTCTTATGTATGAATGAGGAGCTTCGTGGATCAGCCTTAAAGCAGCCGAGAAGTTTTCCATTTTTCCCTCTTCCCTTTGCCCTTACTCCCTCCTGTTTCCCACTTTCAAATTACTGAAAGCGGTCAGTGGTGGTGCACACCTTTAATCCCAACACTTGGAAGTTAGAGGCAGGCAGATCTCTGAGTTCGAGGCCAGCAATAGTGAGTTCTTGGTCCACATAGTGAGTTCCAGGACAGCCAAGGCTACACAGAGAAACCCAGTCTCAGAAAACCAAATTACTGAAAGCAGTCTCTTCAAAGGCATCATTTTAAGTCTCAGGTAACTGGAGCAGGATGCAGCTCTTTTATGTTGGGAGAGATTGGCTCCAGAACCCCACCAGATACCAGAATGTGTGGGTGTTCAAGTTGCTTTCATGAAATGTACAGCATTTACCACTCAGCACATCCTCTCGTTCATTTAAATCATCCCTAGATGACCCGAAGTACCTCGTGCTTGTAAGTGCTGTGTGAACAGCTGCTTCACTGGACTGTTGGGGAATGATAAGGGAAAGCCTGGGCATGCTCGATACAGGTGTATTTTTTTCAGGTATTTCCAACGAATGGTTGGTTGAATCTGATGGTGTACAACCTGCAGATAGAACCGATTATATTGTTAGAAGTATAGCTTTGTGTGTGTGTGTGTGTGTGTGTGTGTGTGTGTGTGTGATGTACTCATTCATACAGGCACAGAGGTCAGAAAACAATTTGTAGACATCAGTTTTCTTTTCCCACCATGTGGGTTCTGGGTATTTAATTCAGGTTTTCAGGGGTGTTGGTGTGTGTCTTCACATGTTGAGCCATCTCACTCACCCTTCTTACTTTTCTTAGGACATGGGTCATATTGAATGAAAGAGGGAGAAAGGGTCGGAGAGAGGCAGGAAAGGCAAAAAAAAAAAAAAAAAAAAAGAGTAGTAGAAATATAGAATAAAGCCAGGAGTGGTGGTACATGCCTGTAATCCCAGCACTTGGGAAGGCAGAGGCAGATGGATCTCTGTGAGTTCGAGGCCAGCCTCATCTACAAAGCCATTCCAGGACAGCCAACGCTATACAGAGAAAACCTGTCTGGGGGGGAGGGAGGGTGGATAACAAAACAACAACAAAAGAAATATAGAATAAAAATTAAAAATAACTCCAACAAACAAACAAACCTCAAATACCACATAGACTGAGATAGGTAATACAGAAAGATAGATGGTAACTCTCAGCTTTAACAGTTTTAGAGTACATTTAAGGGTCACCAAGAGAGCCAGCTTCCTGTACATGGTCCTCCGACTTCAATGCATGTGATAGCACACATGCACGTGCACTCATGCACGCATACACACACAGTGTAAATATTTAAAAAGGAAAGAAAATCCTTTAATTCTAAACTTCCCTTTTAGAGGAAAGCATGTATAAAATTTGACCTATACCAAGCCAAACCTACAGCAACTTTCTCTTTCTCTTGCCTTCTTTTTTCTTTCTTTCTCTTTCTTTTCTTTCTTTCCCTCCTTCTCTCCCCCTCTCCTTCCTTGCTTCCTTCCTTGCTTCCTTCCTTGCTTCCTTCCTTGCTTCCTTCCTTCCTTCCTTCCTTCCTTCCTTCCTTCCTTCCTTCCTTCCTTCCTTCCTTCCTTCCTTCCCTCCTCATTGTGTAGCCAAGCTGGCATCAGACTCACAGCTACCCTATCTTGGTAGGGGTGCTGATATTACAGGTGTGTGCCCCCATGCCAGGTGCCACACCAGACACCTTGGATCATGCGTCATATTTCTGTAAAACATCCTTCTGTCTGTTGAGTGATGGCAGTGTCTGTCTTTTTTGGGATCCTGCCTGTGGCAATTGAGTTTAACCTTCAGACACACCCTGAAAGTAGAACCTGGCCCAGCAGAGCATTAGTCAACTCTGACTGGACTCTGGGTGTCCCCCGTAGTTTGTGTGATCTGAAGTTCAGAACATTAGCTGTTTGCATGTGACGTGGGGAACAACCCCTTGTCCTGAGGACTCGGGGAGGTAACTGCAATTAGGAGTGAGCATCTGATGGGCAGTGTGGATTCTTACTCTGTTGGGCCTCTCACTTTCATACATGCTTCCCTTACCGGGGCTCTGCCTCCTCTCCAACCTTCCCCATCTGTGAAAGGATGACTAAGATGGGTTTTGTTTGGGACATTCTTGCATTTAGACCTTTAAAAAGAATGATTTGAATGGCTGGATGTGTTTGTGTTCTCCGGTCTTTTTTGGCTTACACAGGGTTTCTCTGTGTAGCCTTGGCTGTCCTGGACTCACTCTGTAGACCAGGCTGGCCTCTAACTCACAGCAGTCTGCCTGCCTCTGCTTCCCGGAGTGCCGGGATTATGGGTGTGTTCCCTGTCCTCCTGTCTTTTCTAGGGGAGGCACAGATAACCTGCACCCCTGTGTGGTGATATCCTGTGGTTTTCATGGCAGTTTCCGCCTTCTCTTCCAGGGTTCCCACACTCGGAGTGCCCATCTCATGGGTCTGCCCTGTACCAGGGATGCCTAGCGTTCCCTTTTGTGGGGAAGGCCCCCACCCCACCCTTCCTAAACTTCAGAGCTTCACTGAGATATGCTCAGGGACTGTACCTCGCTGGCTCTTCCCTGCAGGCCATATCCCATGCGTCTTTCCGGGCAGTGAGTGGGAGGCGGATGGTTTTACACTATGGTTTTAGTGACGCCCTCTCAATAGTGAGACAGTTTCCTGATCTATAAAGCGTGCCTCTGGGACTTTTTCCGCTATTCCACCTTCACCAATCAAGCTTGCCTAATTAGAGGCCAGGAAGAGAGTGAGCGATTGGGAGAAAGACGCTTCTTAGGTGGACAGCTGCTGGAATTGGTACTGCTGTCCTGGCCCGTCCCGTGCAGTGACAGTGGCCACAGTCTCTGTGCCAGCTCCCTGGGTCTTCTTTTACATCTCAAGACTGCTTGCTCCCCTGCTGCTGGGGTTCTTTAGTGGGGTTGCACACTGGGCCCTGAGCCTCCACAGGCCCCCCGTGCAGGCTTAGCACCCATTTTCCCACAGGCTGCTTGTCCTTCTGCCCTGGTCTTGATAGGCGTTGTCCCCTTCCACCGATGGCTCTCGCCTTTTCTCAGGCTCTTATGGCTTAGCCGGCCATGATATCAGCTGATTGGCCAGCGCGCCCCAGCCTCTATACTGTCTCTCCACACACGTGGTCCTGTGCCTTCCAAGGCGGCTCGTGGGGGTGGGGGCGTTTCCCAATGCCTTCTTTAGTAAAACATCTTCAGCCTTTTTGTATTTAATTAAACAATTTAATAATAATAATTTAATAATTTTATTAAATGCCCAAATGTTATACCCGGAGTGCCCATGGCGAGCTCCCTCATCTCACATGCACTTAAATTATTTGTTTCCCTTGCTGTGCAGCACAGGTCTCATTCCTCAATGTTACAGAAATCTCTCTTGGGCATTTTAAAAAAGACATAGTCTTGTGTACCAGATATTGTGATTGTGCCGAGTGAGGCCTGATCTCAACGTCCTTGACGTGAAAGACCGTGGTATTAAGGATAGGTGACTACGGAGAGGCTGTAAAAGTTCATCTTAGAATGCCTCTGTCACAAAAACAACTGCCTTTATGCTATATAAATAAGGGAAGAGGGAAGAGGGAGGGCGCTGAGGAGGACAGCCTCCCCCCCCCCCGGGTTGGGGATACTCTGTCAGGATTGGGAACTACTGGCCTGCCTACCTGTGTCACCTGCTTTTGACACTCGCCATTCAAGCGTGTTCTTAAAACATTTTCCGTGCAGCTTCTAAAAGGCCCGCTAACGTCTGCCAATGTTCCTGTGTGTCAGCTTGCTTTTTCTGTTAGATTCTAGTTACTCTGGAATAGGGTTAAAGCTTTATGTTTCCAGATTCCTCACGTTTTGTCACTTGTAAATGCTCTGTAAATTTCTTGTTTAATAGCTACTTGGGAGAAAACATTGAAGTACTTGAAAGTTTACAAAGTCTAAGAAGCATGTAGATAGATGTTAGTAATTAGTGTCAAAAATTGTGATTTTTCTAATGTGTTTACTTTGGGCTAATTTTTTGGAAACACAGTTAAAGCTTTTTAGGAGAAGCAATCGCTAGAACACTCCAGAAAGATGTTTGCCTTCCACTGAGTGTGTTTCAGAGAATGGTGGTCTCAGACAGACAGCTGTGCTGGCTGCTCTTCTCACGATGCAAGGCAAGAACCTGCTTGTCTGTGACTGTAGGAAGAGGATGTTTTGTAGACAGGCTTTAAGACTCATTTCATGAGAATGAGTCTCATGAGAGCGAAGGAAAGGGCAGCTTTCCTTAAGCCTTTACATTCCACAGGAGACCCTTGATCTTAGGCCTGTTGGTAGGCTTGCCTCTGCCTGTGAGGAGCTTGGCTCTGAGCTCTGGGGAGAGTTTAATCCTAGCCCGGCTAGACTCAGGAAAGGTGTGTGATCCTTGCCCAGCACACAGCCAAGGGCTCTGCGTCTTAACTGTCGTCATTCACCCTTGCCGGAGTGATGCTTAGACACAGCAGCTCCACTCTGCTCCATGGACAGTCCTGGGTCCCCATCCCACTGACTCTGTAGCCCTGAGCCTTTGGGGATTTGGGAGAGGTGGACTCTGTCCCTGAGCATTGTGGGTAACTTGGAGCTTTGCTTTTCTATTAGTTGTGAAGACCTGAGTCATCTAAAAGGTTGCTCTGTCCCTTTACCCACAGAGTGCTCTGTGCTTTCTCTCTGTGACCCCGCCTGTCATCCTCTTCTTCCAGGTATCCTGCCACACCTGCCCTCACCTTTGCACACCTGTTTCCTACCAGGTGCAGTGCAGGAAATGTATGTTGACCCATCACCTAAGCTTGAAGCTCCTCCCTGGGAAATGCCCCATTAATTGGTTTGAGGGGTTTTGTTTGCTTGTTTTCTTTTGCTTTTGTACTAGAAAAAAATCAGTTTTATATTAACTGTGGTATTTTTGTCCTTAGAATTTAAATGTAACATTGGAGGATTTCAGTCTATTGCTAACACAAAGTTTTAATTTTTCTTTACAGGTCAACTTTGTAGTGTGCCAACTCTTTGCCTTGTTAGCAGCTGTTTGGTTTCGAACTTATCTACATTCAAGCAAAACTAGCTCTTTTATCAGACACGTAGTTGCTACCCTTTTGGGCCTTTATCTTGCATTTTTTTGCTTTGGATGGTAAGTAATTCTTTTGATCATGTTTGAATGAACGCTGTTCGGTATATGTGAGAACTGAGTGTGTAGAGGAATACATTATAAAGGGTTTTGTTCTGAAATATACTTACAAAGTTTTCTGTCAAGGCTAACTGTCAAAATCTTTACCTTTAGCAGAGAAACGATGGATTGGGAGTGGGATCTCTCCATTTTTGACTTAGAGAAGATTTACTTTTTTTAAGTTACAAACAGGGGCACACAAAGGATGTATAAAAACAGTCTGTTGTTCAGTAGTCCTTTTCACTCATCTTGTAAATACTTTATTCTGAGACAACCAGCAAATCATTGTGTTGTTTGTTCCTTTGGGTTTTCTCTGAGCTGTTGGCTCTGACGAGTCTGGGAAGTCCATTTGACTGACTCTTCTACCATTAGCACAAGAGACTTTTGTTTGGTTTTAGTGGAGAAAAATTGCTACGAGAGAAAATTTTTTACTTGTGTGTGTGTGTGTGTGTGTGTGTATGTGTGTAGTGTAGTGTACTGTTAGCCCCAGTCTTCCTCACTGGGCTAGCCTGTGTGTGTGTGTGTGTGTGTGTATAGTATGTTAGTTCTAGTCTTCCTCACTGGGCTAGCCTGAGAGCTTACACTTCCCATAAGCTCTGCCTGTGCTGCTTCTTGTGTCTGACAGGAAAGCAGGGCAGGAAGGTACCCAGTCACTTTTGGCAAGGCAGCAGAGCCTCTGTGTGGAAGGGCTTGTTGGTGACTTGCAACTTTCCGTCTTTGGTGCCCAGCAAGCATAGCTGGGGACTCCGGGCTTGCTCCTCCCAGGCGCCCGTCTGAGCTGAGCAGGCTGTGAGGGAGTTGGATGCGCCCTCACTTACCTGCGCCTCTCTTAGCCTAGCTTGTGTCCAGGTGTTTAGATTTTATTCTTTACAAGGGCTGCAGTACCTACGGTTTCTTAATTTGCCCTTTGCAACTGAAAATGTTTCCTAGGACCTTACTAATAATCAACTAAGAATAATTTATCTATGTGTATTACAAATAAATCCACTGAGAATAATCTATTCCATCTCTACCATATTGCCCCTGGCTGGCTGGCTAATAGGTCTTGGCGCTGTGCTGCCTGGGGTGCCTGTACAGTGTTGTGATTTTGCCATTGTCAGAAGATCTAAGCATATGAGCCTTTTTGCTTCTTGGATGACATCAATCAAGTTCCTATCATCAATTTTCTCAGGTTTCTGTTTTGATTTGGAGGAGGTGGTATATGTTTTTAAACATCATCGAACCTTTCCAGAGTAGAATAACATGACGGACTGTAATACGCTCACTACCCAGCTTCAACAGTCATTAGCATCCCACCCTTCTTTTATGTTTTCCCTACTCCCTAGAGCATCTTGAAGTGTATCTCTGTGTACATTCACTCATCAATAGCTAAGTATCTCCTATGTGTGTGTAGCACATTTTTACGAGGGTTGGAGAACAATTCTAGCTCTAGGGGCGTCCTTCCCTTTGCATCCCTTTGCAGATGCATTCAGTTCGATGGGCAGGGGGTGGGGTGGGGACTGAGCCTAAAGCAGTCCTTTGCTGAGGAGTTTCACTGTGTTAAGTCTTCTTAGATACAGTATAACACAGTGTCCCAGTTACCAGGCTTTACCTCAAGGCTAAGCTGTCAAGTTTCAAGTTACACATGGTAGCAAGATATTTATTTACTTAATTTGGGTTCTTTATTCTTAAAGGAGAGACTTAAAAAATTCTTTCCTTATTAAGAGGGGGAGAACAAGTTAACTTTTTAAAAATTTAATTTAACCTTGTTTTATGTGCATTAGTGTGAAGGTGTCAGATCCCTTGGATTGGCATTACAGACAGTTGTAAGCTGCCATGTGGATGCTGGGAACTGAACTCCCATCCTTTGGAAGAGCAGACAGAGCCATATCTCCAGCCCCACAAGCTAACTTTTTGTTAGCCAGAATTACTTAATGATAAATATTCTGGTTTATTATTTAGCTTTGTATTTGTTAATCTTCCCCGCCCCCCTCAGAGGCAGTTCTACCACTGAATTTTTACAACTTCCCGTTGGAGGACAAGTTTGCTCTGTAAATATTATTGCTTACCTCACCTACTCTCTTTAGCTTCCCACCCCCTTTTGCTTAGTGCCTACAAGCACTCCCCCCCCCCCCCAGATAGTACTGAATTAGCTCCTTCTGTGCTTCTATCTAGACCCAGACAAGAGTCTCCATGTGTTACTTCATAATCACCCAAACCTGAAGTGGCTAGCGTTTGCTTCCTTTGTGGACGGTACTTCTGAGGGGTAGCTCGATGAGGGACAGTGTGACGGGTTTCACTGTGTGGCAACTGAGTAGAGCAGATACCTGCTGCTATCTGTGGACTCCACGAAACAGGTGAATTGAGAGCAGGTCGGCATCGCTAAGCCTGACTTACCACAGCACCAAACACCAGCTTGGCAGGTAGTTGCCTAAATGTTACTCCACTCCCCAAAGGCAGCTAAGCGTGCCAGAAGCAGGAGCCTGAAGACTGCCAGGCCACCTGGGTGATGTTTGGGGAGTAAACATGTTGGCTTCAAAGTCTTTGTAACCCTAGGAAGCTTACCTAGAAAAGGAAACACTTTCCTCTGTAGCTATCAGACACACTCCCCCACCTCGATGAAGACACTTGTATGTATTAAAAGTCCTGAAGAGTGCCCAGCCATCCCCGTCAACGTTCCTTAAGGTCTGCTGGATAGCTGCTGCTGTTGATAACCAGGTCAATGGCATTTCGATTCAGTATTTTAAAGTTTCACTCTATTCTCATTTTTGCTTGTGTATGTTTTCCTGTCTCTTCCTAGCCTCGGAGTGTAGGAATACTCCAGGTCACAGTTGTCTTTCTGGATGTGTGTATGTGGTGTGTGTACCTGTGAGTGGGTGGAATGTGTGTGTGAAGAGCTGCAGACTGCCTGGTCCGTACCGGGGATAAAGTGCTTATCTTCTATGGCCTGTTTTGGGACCTACTCCTTATTTGTACATATCTATAGAAAAATGTATAAGCATTTTTCCACAGTCATGCTATCTGATAGTCTATGAATAAGTTAAAAAGTATTTTAACCATATGTTAAGAACTTTATTAATAATTTATACATAGCAATTGAAAAAGTTTACTAAAAATTGTGCCATCCAAAAGGGAAGTGAAAGAGGACAAGTGTGTGTGTGTGTGTGTGTGTGTACACTGGCACGTGTGTGATGTGTGATCTCACGGGCAGTTTGGGTTGAGGGTAGTCCCAGAGATCCGTATCATAGTTTGCCTGAAATTCTTGAAGCAAATAGATAAATTGGTTTTGTCATTAAATGGCTGGCTTCTATATTCAAATATTAGAAAGAGCTGTCATGCAAACCAGAATGCTCTACAAACACATCATAGCGCATTACTATATTTTTAGGGGGAAGTTCATTTGACTCAAGCCACTGTTCTTTGAGAATAGATTTGGGTGCCTCTTAGCAACTTTATTTGTTTATTTATTTTTGTGAAGGCCACTGTTAAAGGGGTAAACACAATGTGGGCGGCTGGAACTGGGGAAGTTTGGGAAGTAGCAGGCCTTCTGCCAGGGCCCTTCTGAAAGCCATGTTCATTACTCCCTTTAAAAATGACTGGTCCTCGGCTTATGAAAAAGGTGCCAACCCTCCATCCACATGGCTCCATGCTGCTTTCCTGCGATTAGGATATGTGGAGGCTGGGGCATTGAGCTGGTCTTATAGGGATTCGTTTTCTTTGTCCAGCTCCTCTGGCCTGAGGTTTGGGGCTCCCTGTCCAGCGTGTTCGAAGAATATCATTTGGGCTTGGGAAGGTTTAGTCATTTCTGTGTGTGCGCGTGCACACGCAGGTCTGTGTATGTGTGTGTGTGTGTGTGCGTGGCCATGTTCTAGGACACACTTGTGCTTTTCCACCTGTAGCATTTGAACGTGATGTTTGTAGCTGCTTCTAACACATTCTTACTTTTTATAGGTATGCCTTACACTTTCTTGTACAAAGTGGGATTTCCTACTGCATCATGGTCACAGCAGGAGTGGGGAGCATGCACCAGTGAGTATTGACCGCGTTCAGACAGAAAGCACCTTTCCCTTGAATAGAGTCTGCTCAGAGGTCACATTAGAGCCGTATTTGTTACACGACAGTACTCCTGAGGCATGAAGATTTCATAAGGAAGTGACACAACATAAAATCTTGGTGTTCGTCCCTCTCCTGTCTATGCAAGTCAGTTCCCCATCTCAGCCCTGACACTTAAGGATGGGAGGTTCTTTGACATGAAGGACCTGCACCATGGGAAGTTCGGCAGCATCCCTGACTCCTATGCTAGGGGAACACTGAGCAGTGACAAAAACCAGTGTTTCCAGATACACCCTCGAGGGCAGGCTTGCCACTGTTGAACAGCTGCTGGCTCGGTCTATGGGTGATTAGCAGTAGAGAACAGAGCTAAAGTAAGACAGAGATTTTGAAGGTATGTTTAGGACTGAGTAATCAATGGGAAGGAAACAATGTCCCTGTTCCTGGCTTGCACACACAAGTGGAAGCAGTTTCCCAGCAGTTTGGGGCACTGAAGGTAAAGACCACATTGAGGGGTGGCCAGACCCCTACAACTGTGTTTGATGTGCAGTAAACATTTACTGAGAATTTACAAGGAGTCAGCGAATGTGGGCTTTAGCAGCTGTGAAATACTTGGCAGCAGTTGAATAGCTAGGTAGGCAGGGTTAGGTAGCTAGGCTGGAAACAAAAGGTGCTTGATTAAAAACCCAAGGACAGAGTCCACCTGCAGACCCTGCTAGTGACGTGTGACTTACGCCATATGTACTGGATTTCTGAATTCCCAGGACATCTAATTTTATTTCATGTATTCCGTGTTTACCTCAATTGGTCATCCCTTCTGTTGTAATATGCTGTTGGTTGATTAGTCAGGCTTCTCTAGCATAGGAGCTACAGCGTATAGTATACAAGAGGATTTGTTAGAATGGTTCACACAGTCTGAGGCTGCATAGTCCCCCATGGCCATCTACACACTGAAGAGCCCAAGAACCTAGTAGTTGCTCAGTAAGTGACCAACGCCAGGCTGCAGGCCTGGAGGCCTCCGGAGAGCCATGGGTGTGACTCTACACTGATGCCCAGGAGTGTGATGCCTGCAGATGATAGCAGCAGCAGTGGACCACCCACTCAGGAAGATCTGAGCTACAGTCTCCTTGGCTGGTTTCCTCTATATTTTCTTGTTGGCAAGTTGGCAAGCCTGTTGGATGGTGCTGCCCTCATTCAGGGCAGGTACCTTCTGATTTACTGCCCCACATGCCAGTTTTTGGAAATGCCCTGACAGACTTACCTAGACGTGTGCTCTGTGGATCTCCTGGATGAATCCCCTTGGTTCAATTGAATTGACAAGATTAACCTTCAGATGTTATCTTCATGTCATTACACAGCCCGTGCTGGCTTCCCTCTTCCTTCTATGAACTAACACTTAAAAGTAGATGTTTACTTTTAATTTTGAGAAGAGGAAAAAGAACATTTGATAATGTTTTGGGGGAAGTAATCGTTGTATCATTACAGCCTTATTTTAAAGTTTTTAAAAGATTATTTTAATATATGTGCATGTGTGAGTGGCTACTTGTCTGGATGTGTACCACATGTATGCAGTGCCTGCTGAGCCCAGAAGAGGGCGTCGGACCCTGTAGAACTGGTGTTATAGTCATCTAGATGCTGAGAACCCAACCTGGATCCTCTGCAAGAGCAGACTCTACTGAGGCATCTCTCTGCCCCAACAGCCCTATTTGTAAAGCCTCATAGGGTAACAGGTTCAGGTGATACTTCATAACTGATGAAGAACAGTTGAGTTTCTGACCTGGTTAGTAGGAGGAAGAGCAGATTAAATTGCTAAAAACAGAGGCCTAGGCTTCTGCCACCTAAAGTAAGAGTGGTAGGCTTTGGTGTTGGAACAATAGTCAATTCACATCTTTGAGGAAAAAAAAATTAGTCCTTTTCCTGAGAGGCAAGAGTAGTCTGTGGAGTCGATGTGTTAATGCTTCAGACTCACTGTCCAGGATGGTAGGTAGCTCCTTTGTTAGCTTACTGGTTTTTTGACATGGGCGTTCCCTGTGTAGCCTTGGCTATGCTGGAGCTCACTCTGTGGAACCGCCTCCTCGTGAGATTGAAGGCTTGCACCACTGCACTCCTCCCTCGCTCTGTTAGTTTAAATCCATTAAAATTAAAATGCACGTTTTTAGCCCAGCGCTCACACTGTGGCAGGAAGGTTTGAACTTGAGGTCATCTTGGACTACCTAAAAAATGTCATAAAACAGTGGTACTAAACCACCCAGACAGTAATAGTAACAACAACAACAACAACAATAATAATAAGTATTAATTCAATCTCAGGGGGTCAGCCCTAAACATGTGTACATATGAGCAGCACTAAATGGACCCAGTAGGGTGCATGTATATGTCCTGAATTTGAGAAGGAGGGAGCAGGGTTGGAGAGGGAGAGGGAGGAGTGAACGTGGTGGAAACTCAGTATTCATACATGGAATTCTCGAGCAGTAATTGAAATACTAAAATTCAGAACTTCGGTTGTAGTAGCTGCATTTAGGTGCCTGGGAGCCACAGGTCTGGCTTGTTCAGTGGTGATTTTGGCCTGTGCAAATAGAGATCGCTCCTGCCATTGCAGACAGTTGTGGACAGCACTGCGTCGGCGATGTGCCGCCGCGCAGGGTGACTGGTGCCACCGTCTATCCTAACTGCTCAGGGAGTCTGTACTCCCTATCCGTGCGCTCAGATGGGCACCAGACCTCAGCGGTGGGGTCTGACCCTGCTCACGGAGTGAGCGTCTTGGCCTTTCGAATCATTGGTGTTAAAACAAATAGTGTATGAAAATGTGTGTTCTGGTCTCCTTTTTAGGTTGCTTCTAGTTCAGTTCACATATGCAGGACTTTTTTCCTTCCTTCCTTCTTTCTTTCTCTCTTCTGTTAACGTATATCCCTTCTTTTCAGTGTGCTATTACATGATGCATATATTTATTTGAAGAACTGGAGTTTAGATCCTTAACAATGAAAACTTTTCTGAGTTCGTAACAGTTTTGTGAGTTTTATGAGATACCCATTATATAATTGGTCCACTTTATGTAACATTACCACATTTTAGGTAAAATATTTAATGTCCTGTAAACTTGATTTCTATAGCTCTCCTTGTGAAACACTCATATGTGCTGTGTCATTCAAATCCATATATAGATAATTTATCACTAGAACTTACTCCAGGGTTTAGAGAGATCAAAAAATCATTGGTTAATAGCACTTATTTTAGCTGGGTGTGCCAGCACTTGGGGGGCAGAGGCAGGTGGGTCTCTGTGAGTTCAAGGCCAGCCTGGTCTACAGAGTGAGTTCCAGGTCAGCCAAGTAGACCCTGTCTCAAAAACAAGTAACAAAACAACAACAAAACAAAACAAAAGAGCACCTGTGTGGAGGGCTAGTTCAATTCCCAACACCCACGAGGTGGCTCACAACCACCTGTGACTCCAGTTCCAGGAAACTCCTTGCCCTTTTCTGACCTTGGGCACCAGACATTCACATGATGTACTACACACGTGCAGCCAAAACATTAGTGCACATAAAGAAGTCTAAAAAACAAAACAAAATTCTGTCTATTCTGGAATTCGGTGTTTTTTCTAATTGGTGTTTTCATGTAGGCTTTGGAAGTAGGGGGAGGGGGTTAGGTGATGGGCACCAGGAAGAACGTTTAGGAACAGAGCAGCCTGTATGTCTTACCAGTAGGTCTGGGCTGCTATGACAAAATGCCAGAAGCCGGTAAAACAGAACTGATAAAAGTGCAGAAACTTATTTCTTGAAATTCTGGAGGTTGGACAGTCCAAGATCGGTGCCAGCAGACTTAGTGTGTCTGTCTAGAGCTGCTTCCTGCTTCATACTCAGCCTTGTCTTCTGTGTGTGACCTTGCGGTCACAGGTGCAATGGCTCATGCCCTTGGTCTCTTCTGTAAGGCCTCCTCCATACCTGTGTATGAGGCGCCTGTATGACATAGTTACACCCAGAGCCCTACCTCTAGATGTCTTCATGTGGACATTACATGTCCTCACGGGCTCTGAGGGACACTAACATTTTCCAGCACTGTGTATTAGGATATTAACTCCCCTAGTTAATATAAGGAGAGCCAGACATGTGCTGGATTCATCCAGCATTTTCCAAAGCAGGATCTGGCAAACTGTCTCCATAGTGAACCATATGGTGAACTTTAGGGCTTGCGATAAAGCCTTTGTCACAGCTATTGTACCCTCTGTTCTCAGGATACAGAAGCAACCGGAGTGTGGTTGAGCACCACCAAAACTGCACTTACAAAGACAGTAGTGGGCTAGACTCAGCACAACCATTTAATAAGGAAATTCTTGTCCCAGGGTGTTATAGCACCGTGGAGATGGCGTGTGCTCTTTAAGTGTCCACTGAAGGAAGGATTGCATGCATGAATGACGGAGTAGATGGTGGGCCACTCTGTCTTCTGCCTGATAGCAGACCATGTGACCTCCTAGACCTGCTGTCCAGACACAGCCTCTGCCTCTTGGAGAGTCGCTGGGCTACATGTCAGCCCTGCCCTGCAGGATTCCAGCCTCTGCGTGTCCTCTGCCACCCTCCCTCCTTCCCAGGAGCAGAGCTGCCCCCTTGCATGCGTGGAGCATCTGCTGTTGTGCTCTAGTTTCTTTCTCTTTCCCAGGAAGAGAACAGGGCTGGGGCAAGGAAAGGGGTGCTGGGAGCCTCTTCACCTGAGTCATGCAGGAGGGAAGGACGAGATCAGGGCTTTGGCATGCTCATGTGGGTTTAGGAAGGCTTTTTTTTTTCTACAGAAGGAAACACAGCGTGGGTAGGGCCCATGGTATTCTGATGTGCTTTTCTAATGTGCTAAATAAGCTTTTGTGGATGGGTGTGGGAACCAGAATCCCCTTCTTATATTACGTAAAAAAACAAACCAAAACAAAACAAAAAAACTGTGGTGAAAGACAGTTTGAAAACTTTGCAAAACAATACAAGAGAACGTAGAAATGCAGACTAAAATGGGAATATGGAAAGGGTGCTGGTCTTGAGAAGTTAAGCTAAAATATTTTCCTTGTAAGTTAGCAAGTAATTGTCAACAAAATCAGTGACCCAGAGATTAAAATGTGAAAGGTGAACATCCAAAGTGAGGTCACAAGCATGTAATGTCTCCATGCTCCGTGGGACACCTTCCAGAGCAACGAGAGGTGGATTTGTGGTTGCTGCTGTTGTACTGCTGTAACCCCAGTATCTCACAGAAGCAGCTTAAGGGAGAATTTATTTTGGCCCATAGATTTGGAGAGTTTCTGAGCATCACGATGAGGCAGGGCCTGGCAGTGGGAGCATGAAGCAGAGAGTATTCACAATCAAAGGAGGCCGGGAAGCTGGGGGGCTTGAGCCCAGAAGCAGTGCTGTGACCTCAGAGTCCTTCCGTTTGTAACGAACTTCTGGTAGGTAGGCTCCACCACCTAAAGATTCCAGAGACTCCCAAACCAGGACAACGCCTGAGGCTTTAATTGGAGTAAAGGATGTGAACACCCGGAAGCAGCATTTAAACTTGTAGAGGAAATGGTTTCAGAGGCCACTCTCAGCTACAGTCTCACTGGCTTTTTCTCTGGTGTCCACTGGTGTCATGACTGAGCCTCCCCTGAGTATTTTTCTGTCATGTCCACCACTGTGAGCTCCAGTTCACTTTGGGTTTCCCCAGAGTGCAAACACTTTCGTAGAATAGTTTACATTTCTCTTGTGCATTTCTCTTGAGCATGCAGATAAGAAAGCTCACTGAGGGAAATGATGTGTTGCATTCTGTCCTACTGAGTGGACTTGTCCAGCTCTTGGTTTTGAGTGTATTTGGTCGGGGTTGGGTACCGGTTCCTAGTGTTCACCTATGAGACCTCTAGGCAGATTGGTGAGGTGAGGTGCCTGTGTGCAGTGGAGTGTTCTCTGCCCAGCTGCCTGCCTAACCTTTCTATCCTAGTTGTTCGTAGAACAGTGATGGCAAGGAGGGGGTGTGTGGGGGGAGTGTGAGGGAAACAGCAGTTTTAGCTGATAGGGCCCATGTCACAAGGGCGGGTAGTCCAAGGGTCCACTTTGGTGTGCCATCTGCCACTGCTATTGAGACTCTTAAGTGTGGGTTCCAAGATAAAGAACGTTATCTGAATTACACTAACTGTATTCGCAGTGAGCTGCCATCTCCGAGCTGCCATCTGGTAGGCAGAAGCCTCAAGCCATTTGAAAATGTGTCCTCATGAAGCTAATTAGCAGCGGTTAGTGGCTCAGCAGCAGCTCTGTGGGGAAAACACCAACTTCTCTGAGGGCAATCCTGGGATCCTCTGAGAGACAATACCATGCGGCAGGAAGGGGGAGGACCTCACTTCTGGTTTTCTTCATGTTCCCTGTGGACCGCATTCAAAAGCCTTTCACTGTTCCACAGAAAGTGCAGGCCCTTTGGGGATCGCTGGTTCCGACTGCGCTTCATTGAGGAACTACAGGTGCTTCTCCAGTCTGTTTTTATACCCCCCTCCTGTGTCATGTTGTCACAGTTGCTGTATGTCAGGCACTGTGCGGAGGGCAGCACCGTCCCCCACTAGTGACAGCCCTCATGTGGGTGTGGCTTACCCGTTCCACCAAGATACCTTTCTGGTCTTGAAAATAATAATCATATTATTACTTACAAATGAGGTAGTTCTAGTACCTAAAATGAGACTGTTGCTTGTTAGCGAACTATAAGGATTTGTCTTTGAGCTTTGGGTATGTCCAGAAACTAATAGTTCATTTTCCCCAAGATTCTAATCCTTGTCTGAATATTACAAAAAAGGGGAAAAAATTAAGCGCTCATGTAAGCTTCATAATGGATGATGAAAATCAATCCTGTTATTTTTTTTTTTTTGATGCCCTGCAGTTTGCAAAAAACTGGTGTCTTATGTCACCTTCACACAAGCTACCGTCACTCCGAGAAGGGAGCCTCAATTGAGGAGATGCCTCCATAAGCTCCAGCTGTAGGGCACTTTCTTAATTAGTGACTGACGGCGGGGTGATAGTGACTGATAGTGACCCATAGTGGGTGGGGCCATCCCTGGGCTGGTGGTCCTAGGTTCCTATAAGAAAGCAGGCTGAGCACGCCATGAGGGGGAAGCCAGTAAGCAGCACCACCCTCCATGGCTTCTGCATCAGCTCCTGTCTCCAGGTCCCTACCCTGCTCGAGTTCCTGCCCTGACTGCTCTCCATGGTGAACAGAGGTGTGGAAGCAGAAATCAAACCCTTTCCTCCCCAGCTTGCTTCTGGTCATGGTGTTTCATCAAATCACAGCAATAGAAACCCTAACACAGCTGGGGTCTGTGTTAGCAAGTTTGTTGGGGAAAAAAGCATGGTTTCCAGGGTACCATTTTCTTTTGAGTTTTAGGTAAGAACTGCAATCATTTGGGGGTCTGTGGCTACTAGACAGCCCAACCCCTCTATGGTGTGGAGCATCTTGTCTTCCCGACAGGTGCAGAATGTCTAGTCCCTGTGCAGGGGATGGATCGAACAGGAAGAGCCTCTGGACTGTGGCTTGGAGCTTGAGCATCATGTCATTGAGGGCTTTGCTGTTTTTAAATACCTTCTGCACCTACCTTTTGGAATAGTGCTGTGTCGGTGATAGAGTCGAGGAAACAGAGGTGAGGTCAGGTAAAGTCAGTCCCTTGAACAAGGTCACAGACCACACAACAGCCTGTGGGAGAGGTCTCGGTGATGGTGCCTAAGGGGGATGCTGAGGCAGGTTGCTGAGGGTTTGGAGTTTACTAGATTGACGCCACGAGCAGACACACAGGTAGAGCAGAGCATGGAGGGGCTCTGAGGAACACCAGTGTGTCAGGAGCTCCAAGGAGAGGACCGCAGAGCCTCTGTGGCAAGGCGCAAGCTGGCAGCCAGACTCTGACACCTAGACAGGAGGCAGGGAGTGGGATGGGGAGCTGGGTGTGTGGACAGCAGTACCCCTTTGGATGTAAACTCACTTCCCCAGGTGAGAGACCCTGGCACGTGGAAATTCACGTGTGTCTCAGTGGGTGCCTCTCAGTGGCTGAGAGGGAAGGGGGTGCTGCAGATGTTGAGGCAGCTGGATTCTAACATTACATTCCTACACTGTGGATGTCTCTGAAAGTCAGCCATGTTGCTGGGAGTTGTTAATTTGTTTATTGAAGTCTTTAAAGAGTTTTTATTCCCCCCTATTTAAGCAAAAGATTTTTATTTGTTTACCCCCTAGCATAAACTTCCAGAAACATATTCTGAAAGAATAGCAGATACCATTGAGATACTGTGTATGACATTTTTTTTTTTTTTGTATCATCTGGGGTCTTCTAAAAGGGCATAACTTTAAATGCTTGATGGGCAGTGATCTTCAGTTCTAGACTCCATGGTTTATTCAAAACTGTCCAAAAGCTTTGAAATGCTTTGCCTTGATTATTAAGAGTGTAACAAATGCAGACTTTAAAGTAGCACATTAAAGTTAGTGTACTAAAAATATAATTTTAAAACAAATCTGAATAGGAACAAAAAGCAGTGACTTTATTGTTGCCAGCTTATCCCACTCTCCATATTTGAGCACATATGGAAGGAAGGGTAAAGGATAGCAGGAAGAACTTAATGACCTACAAACCTCCCTGGCATTATGTGAAAGGGTATTAGGAGGGTGAGCATCCACTTCCCATGATGAAAACACTGCAGTTATTTGAATGTAATGAAGGCCGGGGAAGGAGAGGGATGGCTTATCTTTTCCTGACCTTGAGATTGGCCCCAGGCAGTACTGAGCCTGAGCAGTCCCTGCTGTAGGAAGGAGATAAGGGAGGTCCAAACTGGAACTGGCTCCTCTGCCTTTCTGGGTCCTTTGTACTCTTGTCCTCTTGTCCTCTGTTCATACATTGGAAACAGTTTCCTTTTGCAACACCAAAGATTAGAAGTGACTAGTCTATAGAATGTAAGGCTCCACCCGCCTCACAGCTCTGAGACATCAGAGCTTTAAAGTGCATACAAACAGTTTTAAATTACATGTTCTTTTTCATAGCTGCTTACATGGTAATGCACAAAATATCAGTTCTGTAGAATTATTGTGACTGGGTTATTCACTTGTAGGCTCAGGAGGCTGAAGGATTCTGGTTTTCCTTGGTGAATTGGAGGAAAGATGAGGGATGATTGACTAAAAATACTGTACAAAGACAGAAGCATGTGATCTTTCTTTCTTTCCCTCTTTCTTCTTTTTAAAAATTTCAAGTGATCCAAGCAATTGTTCTTAGAGCCAGTCTCTGGTGCCTGTGGTCTTTAATTTTGACATCTTCTATTTGCATGAACATGCGCACACATGTACACAACAACCAAAAGAGAAAGCTACTAAGGTGAAGTACAGATAATTCTTGAGGAACGAAGATGTGAGGTAGAAAAGAAGCAACAGAAGGGAAGACTAACTGGGAACATGGTCTCTGGCGGGACTCCCTGGGTAAAGAGCCTCTGCTGCCTTCCGCCATCGGCACTGCGAGGACTCGCCTTTGCTTTCTGATCTCTTCTGCTGTGTTTTCCTCCAAGACTCAAGCTAGAAAACAGAGATAAACCCTCCCTCCTCCCACATCGCAGAACTTTGGCCTCACTCTCTTCTTGGGTTGTTTTAGGCATTGGGCATTTCTAAAGCATTTGAGAGAGTACCCAGCATGCGGAACGGCTCCAGAAAGTAGCAGTGATCGTTGGCTATTAGTCCCTTCCTCCTGACTCCTGGGCCGCCATTGCTCTTCTTTTGTTCTTCTGCCTGGCCTCTCCTGTTATTTCAGTCAGCTGGTCCCCAGCCCCGCCCTGTCCTGCCCTGCTGTCCAGGTGATCTTTCTAAATGTCTGTCTCATCACTCCTCTCTTTTGTTTCAAACTCTGAACGGGCAGCTTTGCAGTGGCTTTGTGGCTACCCAGCCTGCGGGTCCACTCTCAGCTCATAGCACTGGCTTCTTAGGGGCTGCCAGGCCAGCCATAATGAGCCGTTTGTAGTTGTATACACACTCCCTACTGTTCCACACTCTGCTCCTTTGTGTTTGGTGGGAACCCCGCCCCTGCGTGAATTCCTGCGGTCCTTTCCCAGCCCTGTCTCTCTGACCCTGGTGAGCCCTTTCCCTTCTCTGGTGGAGTGAGTTACTGCCGCTCTGCACAGCTGCATGTGTTACGCCGCAGAAGCATACTTGATTGTCAGACTGATGTGTCAGGTTGACATGTCAACTGCCCAGGTCACCTCGCTTCTTTAACCTCAGTTTCCTCATTACAAAGTTAGGAGCAATAAAGATAAGAATTTAAGGAGACCCCAGAATTAGTCACGGTTGTCCAGAGGAACATAGCTGGTAGATAGACAGACAGACGGACAGATAGATTCTCTCTATCTGTCTATGTATCTGTCTTTCTGTCTATCAATCATCTGTCTGTCCATGGATTTATTTATTAGAGTGACGTACAGGTTGTGGTTCAGCTAGTCTAATGGTGGCTGTATAACAGTGGAAAGTCCAAGACTCTAGTAGCCGTTCAGTCCATGAGGCTGGATGTCTCAGCTGGTCGGCAGTGTACGCTGGAATCCTGAAAGAGTGTGCTCTAATGCCAGTGAAGGAATGAAGGTGTGAGGGTGAGCAGGCAAAGAGCAAAAGCTCCGGTTTTCCATGTCCTTTAGTCTGCCAGCAGGAGGTGTGGCCCAGATTAAAGGTGGATCTTCCCACCTCAAAAGATCCAGATTAAAGCTTGGTCTTTCCATTTTAAGAGATTTAATTAAGAAAAGTCTCTCACACATGTATGCATCCACTTGGGTTTTAGTTTATTCTAGATGCTGTCAAGTTGACAACCAAGAATAGACATCACAAGTCCACCCTGTGTCAATTTGACACATAATTACATTATGTCATTCTTAATTGCCAAATGAAAACAATAATTAGGTCATAATTCTGATTAACATGATATAGCTATTCCATGTACCAACCACAAATGCATTATAAATTTTAGCATAGGTGACAATATTCCTTGAGGGACATTCTTTTAGTATATCAGAAGTTAAATATGATAACTACTAATATTATCTTAATTGGTGTTATGTTACATGATAAAGAAATCAGGAAAGCAAACACAGATATCTACCCAAATACATTCTTAACAAAATCTGACAGAAGTGCTCGTGTCAGTTATAATTATCTTTTCTGCAACTGGTCATGTGGCCGTAGCTGGTATTTATAATTACTTCCCTCTACTACCCATTCTGTGTTTCCTCCACCCTTAGCAAGTACCTTAGCAGGCTCTTTTCTTGGAGGGATGACCCATGCCTTTATCCTTGAAGGGTCTGCGCCCTTTGTCATCCTGCCTGCATTAGGCCGTTGTAGTTTCCCCTGGACTTTAATCACAGGACATGGTAGCACCAAGAGACATCCTAAAGGATCTCCTGCACTTCAGACAGAATTTCTCTTACCTCCACTGTGGAGAGCAATCCAGTTTGCCCTTGGTAACCTGGATCATTCACCTTTCCTCACATTGTGGGAGAAAAGAATCTCCCACAGAGCCCCAGTCATGGTGTGCCTTGTACATGGCAGCCTGTATATTTGTCTCCTGGGCTAGACTCTGGTCTTCAGGTGACAAAGACTGAGGCTCCTTCTACTTTGTATCCTCAGAGCCTCACTAGACTGCGGCACATGGTACCATAGCGTTCCACAGCACACCCATGAAGTGACTGCTAGCGATCTCGCCATAGCCTCAAACCTCAAGCCCCAGTTTCTAAGAGGCTGCACCAAGCTTGGTTCCTGCGTAGCTAGAGGTGTCTTTTTCTACTTCCCATTTCTTGGGCCTGATATTTTATTATGAGCTGAACTAAAGATGCAAAGAGCAGAAGCTCATGTAGCCTATCTAGCTCCCCTGGCCTTTGAGCTTTCTAGGACTGTTAGAATTTCCTTCCTCCCTACTGTCTATCTAGAATTTCCTGCAGTGTGATGGTGTGGGTCAGCTGGGGTTGAGGGAGAAAGTTGCCTCCCCTGAGTCAGACAGTGGCAGGCTTCCCTGCCTATAGTTCTTGCTACCCTATTTGTTGGATCTTGGGTAGAAAGGAGGTGATTATCCCTTTCCAGACATGCTTTTCAGAGTCTTGGAATTTATAGCAAATAGAACAGACTGAAACCTGGATCATTTTCTTGTGAATAATTCTGTTTCTCGGCCTTGTCTAGACCATGTCGCACTTGTCAGATGTGGTTACGATGTTTCCTTTATCTGGTCACATATCAGGAGAGGCTGAATTGGAGACTGTTAACTGGATGACACTGAATCTTGATGTGAGCCACATTGTTATTCTTTACAATGTGAGAGAGTAAAGCAGTCTGCTAAATGCCTACTGCCCACTTCATTTGCATACAGAAAGCAACTTTGGGAATTTTCTATAAAGAACAAAGTGACTTCATTATGCTACTCAGCCAAGTATGGCAATGGAAGTTGAATTTTGAAAAAGAAAAAAGTTAAAGCAACAAAAGCAGCTAGGTGCTTTGGTTCATTTCTGTTGTCTGTAAAGAAAGTGGAGAGAGAAAGCATCCATTGGCTCCATGCTGTTGTCACGTTCTTGTCACAGGAGGTCTGCTGAGCTTCATCACTTATTTCTATGGGCAGGGATTTGAAAAAGAACAAACAGGATCCCTTACAACTTTGGTTATAAGTCTTTGAAATCTCTTTGTTCCCACTGGTCCAACACTGGTCAGAGAGGGAGGGCAGATGAGCCAGATCTGAATTCTCAGCAAGAGCAGAGGTCTTAAAGAAGATAAGACAATCCACAGAGCTCTAGGAAGGGACAGAGCTGTTTTGTGAGGAGATAGGAGAGTTCTCGAGTCCAGTCATGACTGCTCCTCAGTGAAGAAGCATCCAGTCCTGTGTGGGGTTTTCCTGTTTGTGTGCTGTGCCTTTGCTTTGTTGACTTCCTTTGGTGTGATGTGTCCGTGGACTCCTTGCTGGGCCATCCCTTCACTCTGCTGACTCCTTACTAGGCTGTCCCTTCATTCTGCTGACTCCTTGCTAGGCTGTCCCTTCACTCTGGCTTCCTTAGTGCATCTCCCGTCATTGGGCTTTGGTGTGCTATGTCTTTGACTTATGTACACAGAAGCTTTTCTGTTTGATGTAGTTTTTGCTTTTGTTGACTGTGCTCAAAAAATGTATATAGAACTACTGTGTGATCCATAATTCCACTACTAGGTACACACCCAAAGAAAACAAGATTCTTATGTTTTCTGAAGCATGATTCATAATATCCAAAACATGAAACCAGCATGAATCCATCAGCAGATGAATAGACAAAGAAAATGCAGTGTGTATGCACAGGAGAATAATATTTAGCCAAAAGTCAGTCAGGAGACACAGAGGAACCCTATCTCGAACTCCCCCACCCCCCCCCAAAAAAGGAAAAAAAGAGAAAATCATGTCATTTGTGCCAATATACATCAACCTAGCAGACATGTTAAACAGTCATGTACAGAAAGACAAATTCCACTGATCTCAGACAGTGGAACAACAGATATTCTCAGGGACTGCAAGAGTTAAAAAGGGCTTTGTGCAGCTGGGGAGTTAAGTAGAGACTGGCAGTTAACTGTTAGATAGCAGAAGTAGGTTCAACGTTCTGTCATATGGGTTTCTGACTACACTGTCTACTTCCACACAGCTGGAAGAAAGGTTTTCGAGTGTTCTTAGCACAGAGAAATGATATGTATATGAGTTAATCAATATGTTAAATAGTCTGATTATTATTTAATATATGTATGTATCAAAACATCCCACTATACAATATATACTGTATATTTAGTTGACACATAGCCATTACATATATCAATTGAAAAGAATAAGCAAACAGACAGTAAAGCGGGATTCTGCTGTGGATAGGTCACTCTTGGTTACTGTGATAATACCATGACCAAAAGCGACTCACAGAAGAGTTTATTTTGGTTTCAGAAAGGCAGTCCATAATGGTGGGAGATGCATGGAGGGAGGCAGATAGAACAGGAAGCTGACAGATTACATCCTCAAACACAGGCGTGAAGCAGAGAGAGCAAACTGGAAGTTCAGGGCCTGCTTCCCTGTGGCATACTTCCTCAAGCTGGGCTCCATGTGTTGCAAGTTCCATAACCTCCCCCAAAACAGTGCCACCAACATGGGGCCAAGTGTTCAAATTTGTGAGTCTGTGGAGCTCGTTTCTCACTCAAACCACCGCAAGAGGGACTGCTGCTTTTCCATGCAGGGTACTGTAGCATTCTCAAGTCCCGAGGAGCCCGAGGAAAGGTCTCCGAGTGTTGCCGGCTTCACTGGGAATGGTAAAGAAGTGGTTTTAGATTTTTGTCCGTAAGAGCAGCTAAGACAGAGATGCCTCCTCATGCATCGAGCTAGATTTACTTTCCAGTGGGGCCTGGCAGTGTTTTTATGACTTGCCTTCCCCGGAGCCAGCAGCTTCTGGTTTGCAGGTCTATGGTAAAAGTTTAATTTACTTCCCACAGAAATGGAGTTTCCATGCGAGTCTGCAAACCCCTTTCAAATTCATAAGATGGCTATCTCTTTGAGTAGAATCTATTTGAGTATATTTCTTCCCCAACCTCCAAACAGCTATAAAGCAAACTGGAATTTGTCAAAACCGTTTGTGCACTTTTGGAATTCAACCAAAAGCAAACAACAATCTGAGAAGCATTTATTTATAAGAAACTGCTGACTTTTGCATTAGAACAGTAGGAGTCTGTGGTGTTCTCTCTTGGTTTTGACCTGGCCCCACTCCTTCAGTTCTACCAGGGCAAACCTACCCTTGCGAATAGCACCTTTGTTTCTGACTGCATTTGGAGTAGAGGGCAGAAGCCCCTCTGCAGAGGCTGATAGAGGATGCACACATGGGTTTGAATATTTAAAAGGGGGATTTGAGAGTCTTCAGAGACCTGTCCCCACTTATTCCTGGCCAAGGGAAGGAGGCTTAAGAGTCCCTGGAAGGTCAGAACTGGGCCGGCTTGAAATTTAAAGTATGCAGAAGTCTGAGCGATCTGCCGGGCACCTTCTGTGAACGACTAGACAGTTACGACACAGACACGATACTCAAGGACAATGTCCAATCTGAGTCACTGTACTCACAAATCTGACATGGATGGTTGAAGACACGATGGGCTCTGACTTCCTAATTCTAATGTAAAACATTCCTCTGCAGATCTAAGACCTGAGGTAGGATAAACGTGAGTTGCCCTCACTAAGACCATCATGGTAGAACATTTTAAATGATTTTATTTATTTTTATTTTATGTGCATTAGTAGCTCTGCCTGCATGTATGTCTGACACACACCCCTGGAATTAGAGTTACAGACAGTTCTGAGGAGCCATGTGGGTGCTGGGAATTGAACCCAGGTCCTCTGAAAAAGCAGTGCTCTTAACCGCCACGCCATCTCTCCAACCCCCAGTGGAGTGGTTTGGAAACGGCAAGAGGAGTCCAAGGAGTAACAGTTCTTCAGAAAGAGTAGAAGCCAGAAGGAACACAAATGACACATCCACAACCGCCGAAGAAAGAGATTCCAACCCCTGGCTCCACACAGTTACCCATCAGAGGGGACATCGAGGTAGAAGGAAATTCCAGAACAAAAACCTGCCCTACAAGAAACCCTAAAGGAAGGCTTTCAGCTTGAAAGAGAATGTAGTGAGCCAAGTCCACAGGAAGGCGTGAGGAAACCCAGGAAAGGCGACAGATGTGAGTGGGTCAGTGTGAGAGACAGACAGCACGCCGACGTTTTCTCCCCCCTCAGTTTTGTTGAAGGACACAGGCAGTAGCATTAGGATGAATGTCCGTAGAGATGGCAATGAGAGTGTAAAGGATGGGATGGAGGCCATATTGTTTGCGAACGTGCTTTGTTTTCTCAGAATTCACTCAGTCTTAATGTAAAATACATTATAAAAAAAGAGCCATGTGTTGTCCTTCCAGTCATCACTCAGTAGGTAAGGAAGAAATACATTGAAAAATCTCAAAAGGGGTAAGCCAGGCATATGCTAGAATTCTAGCACTTGGGAGACTGAGGCAGGAAGATGGTTATTTTGAGGCTAGCCTTAGCTACATAGTAAATTTGAAGCCATCTTGGGCTATATAGTGAGACACTATCTCACCAAATAAAATCATGCATGCATACATACATACATGTATAGAAAAGGCAACAAAGAGATTAAAATTTAAAGTATGAGATGACAAAAGAAGTCCATAAAAGAAGAACGGAGAAGATCTGAGATATGGCTAAATTAATGTCAGTGATAGCAGAGATTTTAAGACTATATAAAAACAAATCTAACCAAATGCTGTCCACGAGAAACACACTGTAAATTAAAAGAGTCAGTTAGGTTGAAAGTGACAGCATAGAAATGGCATATGCCTTTTAGAAAAGACACCCAGAATGAATGAGATTGACAAGGCTGTAGGACCAACAATCAGATAAAAAAATCAGTTCTATTTCTTTTTTAAGATTTATTTATTTATACATGTGAATGTTCTATTTGCATATATGCCTGTATGGCAGAGAAGAGGGCATCAGATCTCATCATAGATGGTCGTAAACCACCACGTGGTTGCTGGGAATTGAACTCAGGACCTCTGGAAGAGTAGCCAGCGTTCTTAACTGCTGAGCCATCTCTCCAGCCCAATCAATTCTATTTCTATATATTAAAGTTCCAAAATGGAAGCTTAAAAATGGTTTCATGCACATAGCACAAATACAGTTAGTTAAGAATAAATGCAATCAGTTAAGAATAAATTTACCGTTCACTAGCAAACTATCAGCAAGCACACTGGAGAGCAGCGGCTGTTGCCCTTTCACACAGCTCCTCATGTGGTGACCCCAACCATAAAATTTTTTCACTGCTACTTCACAACTATGATTTTGCCCCTGTAGTGAACTGTGATGTAAATATCTGTGGTTTCCGAGGGCCTGGGGGTCATGACCCACAAGTTGAGAATGACGCCTGGGGGTCATGACCCACAAGTTGAGAATGACCCCTTTAGAGAGTAAAGAGTATAGAGTCTTCCATATTCCAGAGTTGGGAGACCTTGTGCTGTTAAAACTGTGCAGCTGGCTATTCTTCCCAACTGATCCCCTGATCTGTAGGTTCAGTTCAGTCCCGAGCGCCGTCACCAACAAAAACACTGTCAGAGTTTCTGGATAGAAACTGGTAAGTTGATCTGAAAATTTAGGTGGCAACATAAGGACCCAGCATAACTATTTGAAAAAGGACACCAGACCTCGGAGCTGCACATCCCACTTTCTCGACTTGTTCTAATGTAGGAGTTGGGACACTGGCTCATGTAAGGACAGACAAGCACAGCATTAGAACAGACCGAGAGTATAAAACTAAACCAAGGGCCTGAGGCAGGTTCAGTGGTAAAGAGATGGTCTTTGGAATCAGCGGGGTGCTGACGAGAGGGTGTCCACAGGCACATCAGCGAACCTATTCACTCACATCATACATAAGATACTGCTTATCGTAGACCAGAATGTAACAGTTTACGCTGGAGCCCCGCAGAATGCTGGCTCTGAGTTCTCAGGTAAGGAATACTCAAAACATTTACAGTTCTTCAGGATTTAAAACATTGCTTTTCAAACAAGATCTTTAAGAATGAAGACAAATGGGAAAATCTTAGAAAAACAATCACCTGTTAAAAGAACCTTTACAATTCAAGCTACTCGGTTTAAAGATGGACACCAGTACTGGTTAAATGACATTTCATAGCCAGTAACCAAGTCAAACAGTGCTGAGTGTCAGCAGTCATTTAGGGCTTCACCTTAAAACCACAGTGAGATATTGATGGACATGCAGTGGTTGGCCGATAATGACAAGACACAGCGTTGGTGAGGAGATGGGGAACCAGAGCTCTCATTGCTTATGAATTTGAACAGGCGCATTGCAAAACATTTTTGTAGTCTCTGCAAGTTACAGCGCCTTACCATATGTCCTGGAAATTCTTCTGCAGTTTCCCCCAAGAGAAGCAAAGGGAGACATGTATGTGGGGTGATGTATTTGGAACAGCCAGGAGCTGGAAATGGCCCAAATGTTCATCACTTTGTGCACGGATAAACATGGTGTGCTGTGTCCAGACAGTAGAGTACTTTCCCAATAAAAAAGGAATAAATATACATGTGGCCTCTGGAACATAAGCCAAAGCAACCAGTCACAAAGACTGAGTCCTGCTGAGTCATAAGTCTCTGGGACAGACAAGTCTAGAGACAGAGAGTAATCAATGGAGGACTGGATGACTGGTCTCAGGGCTTGGGGGTGGGGGACAGCCGGTAGGGGCTGCAGGTAAGTACCAGGATTGGAGAGCTTCAGGGATGCCCTGAACCCTCACTGCTTTACACATCTGATACAAAGTATTGAATTGTGTGCCTGGGAAGTGATTTGTATAACGTGTCAGCTTTAGCTCAATAAAGCTGTTTAATAAAAAGCCTGTTGTATTTAGGCTTCTAAGAGCTTTTAGGCTTCCTGGCAGTGATCTCCATAGTTAATTATCAGCCTCCTCACTGGCAAGATCCATAATTCAGTTTGTCCAAATAATCTTAGTTGGTGAGGGCATGTTCTGCTATGAAGAAGAAGAAAAATACCAGCTAGTTATTTGGAAGGAAGAGTGGCATTAGAAAGTCAGTATTTTGTAACTGCTAATGGAATAATTTAATTCAAGCAAAGCAGCAGCACACAACTTGGTTTGGATGCTTGCTCAAACAGCCCTGAGACAAGGAATCTGAATATAAATCAGGTGACACAAATTGTGCTGAGTGTCCTCCATGCAATGGCGATGTGATAGGCCTGTCAGAGCAGAAAACAGTCTGATTACGGATGTGTTCAGCCATAGTTACAGCAACAGTGGTGCCAACATCTGGAATTTGATCTTAGATGCTCCAGAAAGAGTAGGTTAAAAATGGAGATAACTGTTTAGCTAGGTGTTAAGGATGTGGGGACCCGTGACCCTATTCTTAGTGCAGACCTGTGTGGTATTGCTTATATGTTGACATTTATGACACTTCATAGCATTTTAGTTTGAGGCCATTAAAATTCCTGCCGGGGACAGAAACAGATGAATCCTCAGGGAGACCTTTGGAGCCCAACCACACAAGACCAGGGGTGAGACATTGTGTAGGAAATGCTGGGTCTCTTGAGCAAGGTGGAGTGGGGGGGGGGAAGGGTCTTCAGTGGCAAACAGCCACAGCAATCCATGCTATGCCTGTTGCAGAGTCGAACACACTGGCTGTAAAGCAGACTTGGCAGCTGAGGGAATTTGAATGAAGTCCGAGGAAAGGTGAAATTCTATAAACATGGAAAAGTGGAGGTCATTAACCCCAAACAGAACAAAAAGATATATTTAAGGTCACACGATCTGACCATTGTTCCTTATTGGCAAGACACTTCTTCCTAAGAAACATGTGGTTGGTTGGTCACGTTCAGTGTTCTCAGCTGAGGTTCCACACGTGTAGACAATAAGGCAAGCTATTCCTTATGGCCTCTCGTTTTAATCAAGAGGCTGTAAATGTAAGCTCGGTTGTGCGGCTGTTGTTACCAGGGAGCTTCCAGTAAGATCGCCATCACCGTCTCTGGACGGTGATGCCTCTCCACCGGGGCAAGAACTTGCCCACTATTCACTTTTTCACCAGAATTGAAGTCCTGCAGTCTCAGTTCCTGGGTTTTACAAGGTACTGGCTGTGAGGGAAGCTCTGTGCTCAGTGACCTTCAAGCCTGTTAGTTTCTGACATCAGCTTCACACACTAGATTTTCAACCTTGGCTTGGCTTTAGTTCGGGGATTTTTTTAAAGTTAGTCCTTGGAGACCATTGGCGTCAGCCTTCTACTTGGCTGGATCTTCAGTTCTGCAGAGCTGTTCTGATTTCATACAGTGGACTGGACGAGTATGTGTTCATTATTCTCCTAAAACTGTTTCTCATAATAGTTCTTTCACGATGACCTTTGCAAACAATTCTTAAGGAACCCTGAAAGCCATTGTGATTCTCTGGCTCTTAGCTTGAAGCCCTTAGCTTCCCCAGTCCACCTCTGTGCTGTCTCCTGCACTGTCAGAGCCTCCTGTGTTATCATCAGAAAGGAGCCGTTATCTGCTTCTCGGATCTCCAGAGACCGTGTGTTCTGCTTCTTCCTGATCTCTGCAGCCACTCGCATTTGTGCGTGTCTGTTCAGACCTGTACCTGAACTTCCCGGAACACTTTTCCAGGTACTGTGGTTCTGAGATGTCTGAGGTGTGAGAAGAGCTCAGACAAGCAGAGGATCCGGATGTAAGAGGAACACCCAAGAACACAGATTACAACGTGTGATAAGGACATTTTGGATAGAACACACTGTGGACGTGGGGCTGGAGGGACCAACTTTTAGATGTCCAGAACCACAGTGCCCACAATGCTGCTTCAACAGTAGGCCTTGATTGCAGTCTGCCTTGATTGCAAGCTACTGAAAGGGTGGGGCGGAGCAGTCCTTTCTCTTGTGTATCTTCCTCATCCCCCTTTAATAGAGGAGCGTGTGTGTTGTGCTATGTGATGCTCTCAATAAACCAACTCTAAGGAAGAAGATGAGGAATGCCGACTTCAAATAAGAATGTCTGTTATTCATCCATTGAAGTATGAATGTGGTGCTGAGAGTCCACACTCCTGGGTAGTTGATTTACCTGGTGAGCAGGGAATAAACAGTCATCGAGTCCTGGATACAGCCTGCATCTCAGAGAGTCACTGCACGCCACTTAAAAAGGGAAACGTTCAGTGTCATGCTTCTTACAGTTTGGCTACATATGTAAATGCACTCTTAGGATGGCATCCAAGAAATTAACAGAAAGATTTTACAAGTTTGATACTATAATAGCGTTTTGTTTGTTTGTTTGGGTTGGTTTTTGTTTTTTTAAGACAGGGTTTCTCTGTGTAGCCTTGGCTGTCCTGGACTCACTTTGTAGACTAGGCTGGTCTTGAACTCAGACATCTACCACCTTCCCCTTCCTCCCAGAGTGCTGGGATTAGAAGTGTGCGCTATCACGCCCAGCATGATGGTGGTTTTAAGAGCAGATTTCCAGGGAAATCTACAAGATTAAGCACAAATACCTATGTTTTCTTCTAAAACCATTTGAAGGATGTCAGGATGGAGGTGTAGACTCATGGGAAGGAGGGCTGGCGATGTCAGGATGGCTGAAGCTCTGCTTGTAGGTGGCAGCATCCTGGAGAAGCTGGTACTCCAGAGGAGCTAGGCAGTTTATTCTGATGTGCGTGGTTTTGAATGCTAGGTGAAATGGACTCTTGGCCCACAAAGCAGAATTCCTGCTCAAGAAGTATGGGCTAGCTGTAGGAGCAGACTGTTTCTGTCACAACGGGCTAGGCCATGCACTTTGACTTGTAAAATCTGTGCATATATGGTTTTTTATAAAGGCAAGGACGAAATTGTGGAAGAGGCGGTCTCCCTTTGCAATGTTGATTCCAGTGCCACAGCGTGTGCTCCGAGGACACATTTTTAGACGCTGTCACGTGGAAAAATAATTTTTTACATTACCTTGCACACAGTTATTTAGTAAAGTGGACAGAACTGACTAAACACAAATTCTTTAAGAAGGAAACACGGGTAATTTTAAAGCAAGTGTCTTTCTAGATCGCTGGCTTCATTAGACTTCAGATCCTATCTTGAGATGGACCCAGGCATGGAATGTTTATGGATTGTTTTCTTCCTTTGTACATGGTACGTCTAATTGTCTTTTTTCTAGCATACGTTAGATTGAAACATTTTACACAGTGCATATTTAGCATTTTGGCAACTAGTCAGTTTAGTTGCTACTTCTTCCTAAATACCACTATTAACTACTTATTAGCAAAAATCTTCTTTTTTTCAGATTTATTCATTTTATTTTATGTGTGTTTTGCTTGCATGTGTGCCTATGCTCCACACATGTGCTTGATGCCTGTGGAGGTAGAAGAGGGCACTTGATCCCTGGAACTGGAGTCATGGATGCTTGTGAACCCCTGTGTAGGTGATGGAAATCAAACAGAGTCCTTTGCAGGGGTGACAAGTGATCTTAACTGTATAGCCACCTCCCTAGCCCACAAAGCCTTTCTCAAAGATGCTCTCAATTACCGAGTACTTTCTGAACTGTTTCACCATATTTGGAGTTAAATCCAGGTGCCCCCACATTACTTCTGCACCCCACCCTCTGCCTCTGCACTAGTGTTGACTGCTTTGTTCATTTATAGCTTGGGGAGAATGTTTACTGCTATTCAAACATTTGAATAGGCAGTTCCAAGGCCAGAGTGGTGGCATGTGTGAGTAGTTGCAGCTGCTTGGGAGACTGAGGCAGGAGAATCACTCGAGTCCAAGTGGCATTTGAACAACATAGCAAAACAGGTTATCAGAAAAAAACAAACAAATTGAAGTAGAAGAGCATGCTGGGTTGAGTGAATTCTAGTTTGAGGTAGTGTGTCCTAAAGATAGAAATGCATGATGGCACATAGAAGCTTCAGACTAGATTCTAAGAGGACTGTCCTTGAGGTGCAAATTCGAAGCATCGCTTTAAAGGTATTTATTTAGACTAGTCTCATCAGAATTGCAGTTGTCTATAGTGTTCAAGTGTGTGCTAAGAGGGGAGGGTTAGGCTTTAGAGATGCCAAGCTGAATAAATTTGACCTTGTCTGGAAGGCTTTTGTCAGGCACCAGCAGATTAAACCAAGTTTGCTTCCATGGCCTGCACTGTTTCCGCTAGACAGCTGTCATGAGCACAGGGAGAAGAAACAAGTGAGATTCAGCATGGCTCAGCAAGAAGCAACTCAACAAGACCACAATTATCTTTAAGGTGAAACAGAAAAAATTAATGCAGAAATTACACTGACTGAAACTGTGACCGACCTGACAGCACCTTCCTGCAGATGCTGGGATTTCAGGGTTCTGCCCGCGTGATAAAGTGTAGTAGACTGTGTAGCCAGGCTTCCCTCAAAGGTCTCATAAGCTTCCTGTCTTACATCTCATAATTCCTACTTAGAATGGTGTCTCACACCTGTAATCCCACTCAGTACCTGGGAGACCATGGCTGAAGGAGCAACATGAGTTGAAGACCAGCCTGGGCTACGTAGTGAATGAGTTCTAAGCCAACCTAAGCTTTAGAGAGGGAGCCCAGCCTCAAGAATAATGGCAACCATTACAGTTATAATAGCAGTGGCCCAATACAGCGACCACAGAGACCCGGGTTAGCCGTTAGGAACGACCCTGAGGTGGGCACCAAGTCCCTTGCCTGCCCTCTCCCCTTGGTTTACTGGATTTTCAGCTTCAGGGAATTACAGTGAATTACAAAGGCAGGTAGTTCTGCATGTCTTCTTTCCCCTAATGAGGGACCTTGACTGGAATAGCATGTGGACAGGTGACTCCCTTAAATCCAGCACTCACCATGTGTGTCCCCCAGGGAAACTCTGAAAAATAACAATTCAGAGAACCCATGTAAATGTTTAACATTCATCTTTAAAAACAAGAGTTTAGAAAAAAAAACCCAAAAGCTCCTGGGGCAGTCTTCACTAAAGTTCAAAGTTCTAAAGTTCTGGAGAAAGGTGTCCTGTCCCCAGCACCCTCCAGGGCTGTGAGAACAGTAGATGGGGACAATGGAGGGAGAGAGATACTGTGATGGGTACCGTGGCTGGAATGTGGGCCAGGCTGGAAAGCACTCTAGGTAGATTTGTGTGTGGGCAGGAGTGATGTGAGGTATAGAGATTTTGAGCATGGACACAAAACAGTAGTTAGACATTAGGGGATGGGAATGCTGCTCGGCGGTGGAGTGTTTGCTTCTGTGGCACTCACACACCCCGGGCCGCCCTGGAGTTTCTCTCTCATTTGAAGTAGAGCACTGGAAAAGGTATGGGTAGCTAGCATGTTTAGTTAGTAGTTTAGGATTTCTGCTCTGCACAGTACTAACTTTGAGATGCTGGGAAGTTTGCTGGCTTGAGATCGGATGCCTGAGTCCTGTCCAGGCTGGAGACAAAAAGTGAGCACTGTCATTATGCAGTAGGCATTTGAGATCCTGGGCCTATTGGATTCCTCTCGGAAGCATGGATGCAGAGAAAAAAAAATCAAACTGGACCCTTGGGCCCAAAGTGAGGGATGGCCTGTAGAGGAACCTAATGAAGTTTGATTGTTTCCAAGTCATTTTAATTAGCTTAAGTATAATTTACCTCAAACAAGTTGCCTGTTCCAGGAGTATGGGTATGCATGTGTAGGTCTGTTTAAATGCCACCCACCACTAGATAAAGGACATTTCCCTTCCACTGAAGAAGCCTCAGTCAGTCCACCTGTCCCCTGAGACTACCAACCTGTTCTTTTCGTCACTTGGAGCAGTTCTGCCTACTCTAGAATGTCATAGAAACTGTGTCAGACATTGTGTTCATACCACAATTATGCATCATTTCACATCTTAATAGACGTGTAGCCTGTTTAAAAATTTGAACTATTAGGATTCAAACTTCTTAAACATTCTTACACAAGTTTTTGTGGATGTGATTTTGTGTTGTTTGTTTGTTTTGAGACAGGGTTTCTGTTTGTGTAGCCCTGCTGTCTTAGAACTCACTCTGTTGACCACGCTGGCCTCGAACCTACAGAGATCTACCTCTGCCTCCTAAGTGTTGGGATTAAAGGTTGTGCCTTTAACACACTGCCTGGTGTGTTTTTGTATTTTTATGTAAACACCTAGGAGAAGAACTGCTAAAGCACGGGATTGAGGTATTTTAGTGGTGTAAGAAGTTACCAGAGGTTTGAAAAAAAAAGTGAGAGAAAGAAATTTCCACACTTCTCCAGAGTGGTCGCTCCGTTTGTACTCCCAGCACAGAGGTTGAGAGAACGACTTGCTTTATGTTTGTGCTAGTACATTATTTGAGACTTTTTCTTTTGAATGTGGTAACTTGATACAGACTCATCTCCAAGGAGGGAGCCTCAACTGAGAAAATGCCTCCTTATGATCATGTTGTAGTTGAGCCTTTAAAGTATTTTCTTAATTAGTGATTGATGTGAGAGGGTCCAGCCCATTGTGGGTGGTGCCATCCCTGGGCTGGTGGTCCAGGCTTCTATAAGAAAGCAGGCTGAGCAAGTCATGGGGAGCAAGCCAGTAAGCAGCACCCCTCTGTGACCTTTGCATCAGCTCTTGTAGTTTGAATTTCTGTCCTGACTTCCTTCAGGGATGGACTGTAATATAGAAGTATAAGCCAAATAAACCCTTTCCTCCCCAGCTTGCTTTTGGTCATGATGTTTCATCACAGCAGTAGTCACCCTAGCAACAACAAGCATATACTAATTGTACAAAATAATGAGTTTCATTATGACACTTTCACACATGCCGATAATGTACTCTGGTGATATATTCTCTCCCTCTCTCTATGGCACGGGTACATGCATGCTGTCATTCCTTGTCCCCTCCTCTGGAAACTTTTCTCAGGTAGTCCCTTTTCCACTTTCATAAAATAAAGGCCAGAGTGGCTTTGGTATGATTTAATTCTTCCTGCTCTGGATAGAACTAAGGCATTAGAAGTGCTTTGTTTCCCCAATGAACCATACCCCAGCCCCCAACAATTGGTGATTTTCCCCTCTGTTCTGCTGCTAGTTGTAATACTTCCCTGTAGCTTTGATCTAGATTTCTCTGATACCTACTGATGCCAGCAGTGTTTTCTTGTGCTAATTGTCCAATTACATAACTTTAGAGGGTTATTCTAAAATTCCAAATCTTTCCACAGTTGACTGTTTTTGTTACCATTCATTCTTTCTTCATTTTGTTTACCAGTCCTTTGTCAGCTAGATACATTGTGAATATTTTCCTACATTCTCTGACCCTCCTTCCTGTTTCTTAGTGATGACTCACAGGAAAGAACTTTAAAATTATGATAAAGTCAGTTTTGCAGTTTTAAAATTTCCTACCGTGGCCTGCTTTGTGTCCTTTTAGATGCTTTGGTAGGAAAAGGCAGTATTTACCATTTATCGTGTAGTCCATCCGCTTCTGTTACCGTAACAAACGCTTGAGAAAAATAAACTCTTATTCCGCAGTTTGGGAGGTTTTAATCCATGGTCCTTCAGCCGCATTGCTTTGGGGCCTGTGGCAAGGCTGCAGGCACATAGTGGAAATCATGGCCATAATATAGGAAGGCTGTTTGCCTGGCAGGAAGTGGAAGAGGAAATTGTGGGGTCCCCAGATCTCCTTCAAGACATACTCTCTCAGACCTCCTACCAGGCTCCACCTGTTCACGCTTCTGCCGCCTCCAATATGGATGCTGCAGGACTCAAAACTAACACAGCGGCCTTTGAAGGACACTTCAGGTGCAAACGGTAGCAGATACATGGCTTCACTTCTAGGCCCTTTTTTCTCTACATTGATCACTTACATCAGTACCACACAGCCTTGGCTATGGAAGCAGGTGATTAGGCTTTCTGCTCCTACTCTGCAGAGGACACAGAAGCCACCGGAGCAAAAACACATGAGCAAAGGGCCTTAGGAAATATTGATGGAGGGTGACAATGAACAGGATAAAGTGAGGATTAAGATGCACACGTTTATCATGCAGATGGGCTGCAGTAACAGGGTCAGAGTAACCAGAGTCCCCAGGCATCTACCTTCTGGAAGTATGAAAACCAGGTCTCAAAGGGGTGGCAGCTTTTTAAGCTCACGCTGGTAAAATAAAAGGGCAGCTGTTCAGATCTATGTTTGAGAAGCTCAGTGAGCACTCCTTCTAGCTTGATTTCACATGGTAATACGAATGCTGTTGTGAGTTTCTGTTTTTATTCCACCACGACCTTCAGCCCGTGCTGATGGTAACCTGCTTTCCTCACTTGAGAATTCTATGCCAGCCTCCTTAGCTTTTCCAGGTCATTAATTCCCATAGTTTCTCAGAACCTTGTCCCATCAACAGTTGTACTTATGAGGAAAAGACATTTGAAATGTGGTAAGAAAACATTCTGTTCTTACACGCTTTGTAGGCCTCCAACCTATAGTGTGTCTATGGTTGGAAAGGGATTGTGCATGCATGTGCTTATGAAAGCTAGAGCTGGATGTTGGGTCCTGTCTTACTTAGAGTTTCTGTTGCTACAAAGAAATGCCATGACCAAGAAGCAAGTTGGGGAGGAAAGAGCTTATTTGGCTTACACTTCCACATCACTGTTCATCATCAAAAGGAGTCAGGACAGGAACTCAAACAAGGCAGGATCCTGGAGGCAGGAGCTGATGCAGAGGCCATGGAGGGTGCTGCTTACTGGTTCGCTCAGCCTGCTTTCTTATAGAACCCAGGACCGCCAGCCCAGGGATGGTCCCACCCACAGTGAGCTGGGCCCTCCCCCATCAATCACTAATTAAGAAAACGCTCTACAATCAAGTTCTCCTTTCAGATAACTCTAGCTTGTGTCAGGTTGGCATAACACCATTCAGGAGAGGTGCCTTTGTCAATCATTCCCCCCTTTATTTTTGAGAACCTGGAGATGGCCAATTCAGCTAGGCCAGCTGACCAGTGAGCTGCAGAATACTCTGGCCTCCATCGCCCCATCCTCCACCCCTAGTGCTAGAGTTGCAGATACATGCCATCATATTAAATTCACTTCACAGTAAGCATTGCACTGACTGAGCCAGCTCACCAGCCCCTTAACTTAAAAATTTGATAGTATTAATCCTGAGCCAGGATACTGTTGGCTGCAAAGAGCAGAAACCCCCAACTAAAGGGCCTAGTGATATGACCAGAATAGGAGAGAAAGTATTATCACTCAAAGGTAGAAGTCACAGGGCAGGGCTGTTCACCCTGTTCCTTTGGCTAATTCAGTGATGCCGTCTTTGGATTATCACCCTCAAATTCTGTTTACTCTCGTGCCTTACTCCCTCCACTGTTGACTGTGTCCAGGCTGCCCCCTCTTCTAAGCAAGAACTGGCTGCTGCTCTTTCAGATATCCTAGCAGCGGATGTCACACTTGAGGGATGAGGTAAAGCTGTCCAAATCCTGAATTTCACGTCTTCTCTCGAGTTTATCAGTTGTAGGAGGATGAGAGCTCCGTGACGGCCTCAGAATCGGGCCCAGGTGCTGGCATGGAGCGAGGAAACCATGCCTGAGAGATCACACAGGCAGTGTGACAGGGCTGTGATTCCAATCTAGTCTGTATTTTATTTATCTCTGTCCGCCTTTGGAGATAGCCAGTGGTGCTTGTCCACTGACTGAACCACTTAAAATGTGGTTGTGTGCATGTTGGTTTCCATGTCTGCTTTCTCTGTTGATGAGGGAACTTGAAGGTCAAAGACTTTCCCCAGCACTAACTCAATTACATGGAATGGAAAAGAAACTTAGCACCAAGATCTTTTTCTGAGCTGGGGCTGCCCAGAGCCTATATAGCGGTCCAGTGACATCAGGACAGTAGAGGGCTGTCCTGTGGGACCTTAGCTTGTGTGTCGCACTGTTCATGCAAGGCAGTGCCTGCAGCTGTCATCACACCCATGCAGCTGTCATCACACCCATATGCAGGCCCAAAGAAAAGCCGCACTGCCCGCTTGGCAGTGTCCCGTCTTTTCTCTAGGAAGATATAACACAGCACAGTACAAAGAAACCTGTGGTCGTGATTTTAAATGTTCCAGTAGTGCATTTAAAAACTAAAACCATAGCCAACTGTAGGAATGCAGCTCATCTTCCCTAGTATAGCCAATGATTGCATGTAAAAGTATAATTGGTAAAAAGGGGTAACAGGTCATTAGGATTTTATTGTCACAACAGAGTTCAGGTTAGCATAGCCTCTTTCCAAGAGCCCAGTAACTGCACGTGAGTCAGCAGAGAGTGCCAGTCCATGTTTCACAACTAGCTGGCGTTTAGGGAAAGATGTATATGTAACAAGCAGCCAGCCTTCCCTCTCTGGCTTTCACATCTGTGGCTTCAACACTGTGGGCAGAAAACTTTAGAAAAACGTGGCGTCTGTGTTGGACACACACAGACTGATTATTCCCTAAACACAGACAGTTTTATAAAGCGTTTGCCTTGTGCTAGCCACTGAGAGCAACCGGTTATAGGGATGGCTGAAGTGCCCCAGGGGAGAAGGGCAGCTTCTGTGTGAGCACTGTGCCATTTTATGTGAGGGACCTGACCACCTGAGCATCTCAGTGTCTGGCCCAGGGGCTGGGCTCAGCCAGTCCCCTTTAGAAACACAGTGCCGTAGATGCTTATTGTAAAATGCATGGGCTGGGTGGATATGTAGTACATAATTTACAAATAATGAGATGTCCGGGACACTTGCTTGTAAATTCTGTGTGCACACTTCCCATGGAATGCCATCACTGACGAGTGCCAACATTTTCATAGCTAACCAGTGGTTGCAGGCCAGCCGTGGTGCGGCAGCACTGACGGCAGATAGATGCTTAATTACTGTCCAGTTCAGTAAAGTAGCTGCTCAGGTTACTGATGAACTAACGTCCCTCTACAATGAGTGTTGATTGATATACAGGCTAATGAAAGAGCGGCTATGATGTCGCTCCTCAGACCGCTGACATCTTGACATTTTTAATTAAACCTAACTTGAATTATTAATATTTTTGCCCACAGTTTAATCCTAAATTAGAGTTAGACCAGCAAATATTTTCTCTAAGAGGATGAGATAGTAATTGCTTTAGGCTTCTATGGCTGGTGTTAGACAGAAGCAGCCATTGTAATACACAAATGGTCAGGGTGTGGCCAAATAAAAATATGTTTACAAAACCAGACATCGGATGATTTTTTTTTCCTAAAAGCTAGAATTTATGATCTTGGTTTTACTTATCAACTTCTGTCACACAAGTATTATCACGCTGGTTAGGTAGGAATTGAAATATCTGAAAGTAGAGTTGGGAAGAATTGCATCGCTTTGTACCATTATGTAGAGCTTTCACTTCTACGCTGCAGACCTTTGCGGTAAATATCCCACAACCCTGCCGATGTGTGAATGTGTTAAGTCAAATAAGAAAGTAGGATTGTCAGTCCAAAGAATATGTATATGTGGCAACATATGCGTTGAGCTGGGGTGAAGCTCAGTTGGTAGGCTGCTTGGCTAGTATCCCCAGCAGGGAAGAAACTGGGAGTTGGGGTGCATCCTGTAATCTCAGGACTTCCACAATGGCGTGTCCAACGCCCCCTCCCATACAATAGACAGACAGGTGATAGACAAACTGACTGATCAATAGCTAAACAAATAGACACATAAATAGATGCAAAAAAAAAAAAAAAACAAACCAACCCTAACAAGTGTGAGAGCTGAGTCCCCTGTCGAGTGTTATCTACTTTAATGCTTTGTGTTGAACACACTGTCTCCATCCTGCTGTGAGTTTCCAAGTTATCTCCAACAACTGCCTGACTGAGCCTCTTTTATTTTTCTAAATAAACTGGTGGTTACACTTTTTCTTATATAATTTGCTCATTAACGTTCTTATCTATTTTCCACTTGAATTATTTTCTTTCCGCTTGAATTTTTAATCTGTTTCTTACTGCTTGGAAGTAAGAAACAGATTAGGGGCTTTCTTCGTTAGGGGCATTAACCTAGGGTATGTGCTGAGGAATTTCTGTTACATTACCCTGCGGTACTTTACAGTTTATCATACAGAACTGGCTGATGTGCATGTAGGAAAATCTCCCAGGCCTTTGTGAGTTTTCTGCTTATGTGATTGCCCCACTCTATGTGTTCTCTTTTTTCTTATTGTATGACTCTCCGAGATACTGGGTTTTTGTTTGTTTGTTTGTTTGTTTTTTACATTTAGATCTTTTCATGTGCTGACCAGCTGGTGTTTCATGTGTGTAGTGTGTCCTGGGAACCTATCTCTGAAGAGAGCTCCTTGTTTCACCTACCTAAGCCCATCCCTCTCACTGCTGCTCAAATATGCCAGTGTTGTTGTAAACAAACTTCCCAGCTGTACAGTGAGTCTTGCTAAACTGTTTCTTATTTGGATAATCCTTTGATCTATTTTTGAACCAATCCTACATTCTAAATCCCCACGGCATACTCTTTCATGTGCTAGAATGGGACAGGACCCCAGCATCGTGTGTTCGTTTAGTTAGCTAGAAGCCCCTGAAGACCAGCTGGTAAGCCCCACCAAAGACTGTCAGGATTGTAGTTGGGATTATGTTGCTAAAGTTAGAAATTAATTTAACAGGAGCGGAATTTGTTATTATCGGGTCTTCAGATCCACAAGGAGGGTGATGCCATGCAATGCACACTCCTTCCCCACCCCACACTTCTTGCTTTCTGGCTTGTTCTTTTTGTGAATTGCTACCATCTCAGGGCTGACAAGATGTGCGTGTGTGCGTGCATACATGCATGTGTGCTTGTGTACGTTGTATGTGCATGTATGTGTATGGAAGTACATGTGTGTGCATGTGAAAGCCAGAGGTCAGTATCATGTGCCTTCTCTCTTCACATACTATTATTACTATTACCATTACTTGTGTGTGTGAAAGAGGGATATGTGATGGGGAGTCATGTCACACTGCACATGTGGAACTCAGAGGACACTATTGTGAAATTCATTTTCTTACACCTTTGTGTGGGGCCTGGGGAAGGAACTCGGGCTGTTGTGTTTGCCCGCCAAGTGTTTTTCCCTTCTAAACCATCTAGTTGGCCCCCAACACCTAATATTTGAGGTGCAGTTTCTCACAGAATCTGAAGCTCACTACTTCAGCTGGCCTGGTTGGCCAGTGAGCTCCGTAGTCCTCTCGTCCGTCCCTCAGGTGCTGGGATTACAGGCTTGTGCCGGTGTGCCTGGCTTATCTCATGAGTTCTGGGGACCCATCTTAGGTCTGTTCGCTTGTGTGGCAAGTAATCTTCCCAGCCTATATTTATACTCTTTAATGTTAAGAAGTATCTCTTCCCCTCAAGTTACTTTAGAGGTTTTTGCTTTAATGAATTGTTTCCTCCTCTTGTACTGAGTCATACTGAGCCCAGGACCTCATGTATGCTAATTACTAAGTGCTGTACCACTCAGCTCCCTCGTCTCTCTGTCTCTGTCTCTCTCTCCCTCTTTTACCAAATCGCCCAGGCCGACCTTGAGCTTACTCTGTAGTAGAGGCAGGCCTCTGAGCTTGAAATCTTCATTCCTCAGCTCTCCAGGTACTGCCACTAGGCCTGGCTTAAGGTTTACCAAATGTGCATGTATCTTTTTGACTAATCACTGTAATGATGAATAGTGTTAGCTCTCCTATATAGACTTCTATATAAACTGACATTGATTGAAATATCTCATATTAAGTAAATGCTGACTAGCATGCTATTTTCCTCCTTCCTTCCTTCTTTCCTTTCCTCCTTCCTCCCTTCCCTCCCTCCTTGCTTCCTTTCTTTCTTTTTCTTTTTTTTTTTTGAGACAGGGTCTGACTGTCCTGGAACTTGCTGTGCAGACCAATCTCAACTTGAACTCACAGAGACCCACCTGCCTTTGCTCCTGCGTGCCGGGATTAAATGTGTTCATCAACACACCAGTTTTTCTTTTCTTTTTCCATGGCTCTAAAGAACTCATTCATAAAGCCACTGAAATCACCTATTTGAGAAGCTTAAGATTTAGTTTAGCCAAATAGTTTTTCTCTTTGCTTCTGTATTGAGCGATCAGAAAACCGTCCAGTTTGAAAGCTACATTTGACTGTTATAAGCCATAATTCCCACTTGTGGAGGTGTTATATTTGACTAGTAAATCCATCTAGACTTGTTTTCACGTGATATGAAGGCCTAGCTTCCTCGCCCCCACCTGCCTTGCTGGCTAATACATCTGTTCTCTGAGAATTTGAACGGAAGCCTATGTCTCGTGCTATATTACATTCTTTAGGATATGTTTTGGGGTTTCTTCTGTTCTTTTTCATTGATACAAAAGCTCGTTTTCCATATTGTATTTAGTTGCAATTCCATCTCAACACCTTAAGTTTGTTAAAGGCACTAGCTGATTGTGAGTAAATGCCCCCTGATCTGCTCTGAAGGCCATGATTTTGGACTACTGATGGCACATTTTAAAAATCAAGTTAACTTGGTGGAGAGCATGAGGCCAGAGGTCAGAGTCCCCAGAACTCATAAATACTGTGTGGCCGTGGTGGTGGCTTCAGCTACAGAGAGCAGGGAATCTTAGACCAAGCTAGCTCACAAGACTAACCATGTTATGAGGTCTGGATGTGATTGAGGGACCATGCTGCAATGAAGAAAGTGGAAGGGTGATGGAGGGTGAGTCCTAACACAGACCTCAGGTTTCCATAAGCTCACAAACACACACTAGTATCTGCACACATGCAAAAGCATGTACACACATAGGAAATAAATGGGAAAACTTACTTAAGAATTGTGTGCAATGGGGGCTGGAGAGATGGCTCAGCGGTTAAGAGCACTGTCTGCTCTTCCAAAGGTCCTGAAGGTCCTGAGTTCAATTCCTAGCAACCACATGGCACCTCACAACCATCTATACTGGGATGTGATGCCCTCTTCATGCAGGTGTTCATGCAGATAGAGCACTCAGATACATAAAGTAAATAAAAATCTCTTCTAAAAAGGTCAAAAAAGAATCATGCAATGTATATGGAAGCAAGAATTGATAAATTAAAGCTGTCATCAGATCACTTTTTATGCTCATGTTTTTCACATATGTAATTTTCTGTGTGTCTGTCTTTCAGAATAAGGTTGAAAAGCAGCAGTGGCCAGTTTCCTTTCCCACACATGTTAGGAAGGAATTCTCATAATCTGTCAAATCAAGTTATTTGTAGGGTAGACTTAATAATATTTCATTGTTGAGCCATATGAATTAGTAAATTTCTTTACAATGTACCCTTTAACAAAATGAACGTTTCCACTAATCCAGCTTATTTTTGTTTTGCAGATGTTGTTTTGTGTTTGCTTTGGGATACCTCTCAGTGTGTCAGATTACTAGAGTCTATATCTTTGATTATGGACAATATTCTGCTGATTTTTCAGGGTAAGATTAAAACTTGATTCAGTGACCTCTTTTATCTATTCTAACATAGTGGCTAAAAATACAGAATATAATTTAATTTCGTTTAGTCCTTTCATTTAGCCCTTCCAATGGAAAGCTGTTAAACATTTGTAATATTGAATAAGTCACAGAGTTAACCTGTGCTTTTACATCGCCTTACATAAACTTCCTAAATATAGAGCAGTTAGACTCTTACATGGCGTCTGGTACTGAAAGTAGTTCTTATTTCTAATAGGAATTTCTGCAAGCATTTATATTTCTGTAAGTATTGAAAGTCAGCTCCCCACGAAGAATGTGGTTCTTGCTACTTAGCCTTCTTTTCTTCCCATCTTCCCCTTCTCTCTCCCTTCCCTTCCCTCCTTTCTCTCCCCTCCTTTTTCCCTCTTTCCCCCCTTTTCTCTTCACCTCCCTCCCTCTCTGCTTCCCTCCCTCTATGGAGTAGTGTAAATCCCTTCTGGCTTTTGTCCCTTCAGAGGGGGTGTATTTCCTCCTTGGCACTGACCAGGTCTCCTTGTCCTGTAAGGAAACTGAAGGCGTGTTAGGAGATGAGCGCAGCGCTGGCCTTTCTGAGCTAGCAACTCCTGTCTTTGTAAAGAAACATGTCCTGCCATGTGGGGCCCAGGTGGGCAGCGGAGCACTTCACATGCTGCATCATGCCTCACAGCTTCCTCCACTGAGTGAGAGGGGAGTGCCTTTTCCAGTCTTGAGCCATCTGGGCAGTATCAAAATGAATAAAACATTCAACTTGAAGATAAACAAGTTGGAAAAAGTCATGTCTCTGGGAATAGAAATTGGCTAAATTATATGAGAAAAATCACCTGTAAGAAGAAAACATTTAAAGGATAAAGTATCTGAGAGTAGATTTTATTGTATAGATTTTAAAAATAGGCTTAGGTTGTGTCCCAAAATAATCAACAAAACCAAGCCAAAACAGATGACATATACAAAACAAACAAAAAACAAAACAAAAAAAACTAACGAAAGAGAAATAATGGATCAGATTAGGAAGCAAGTCAAGTGGAAGTGGAATTTAAATCCACACCTGGGTGGAGAGTAGACCAGCAACCCATCTCTAAACAACAGATGTTCTTAAAGAATCAGTACATAATGGGCCCACTGTGAATAGCAGGAAGTGGCCCAGGTCACATGTTGTCATCATGGTGGGATGGAGCTGGGAACCAGCTGTGAAATTATCAGAATCTCTAGAGAGCAGTCCCATGCTAAGAATAGCCACCAAGAGCTAACTGTGTCAGGCAGTGTGTGTCTCCCGGAGCTATGGATCCCCAGGACCCAGGTTCTGTCTGCTGGGACCCCGGGGGTATCAAACAGCCAGAACCCTGGATCCTCCTGTCTTGATCTACCCAGTACATCTGCTCTGGGTTTCTCTGGTATATATTTATATTCACTCCATATAAAGTTTCTTTCTTTCTTTTTTTAACACTAGTACTTTAGCAAAACCAAATTGAATTGATTACGAAGCCATATGGTTTGGTGCGAGTACACATCTGTGGGACTCAGTCTCTCCGGCACCCTCGCAGCCCTCCTTCAGTGTAATCTTGGTCATTATCTTTTTTATCTCCCTCATCTGCTACTGCAAATCGCTGCTACTCTCTAGTCCCTCACTTAACGTCTATCTCTGCTAGCTACTCATAGGCTATTGTCCAAACAACTGTCATCACCGTGGAAGAACATAGCGGTCTGCTCTCACATTCCAGCCCGCTGAGGAGGGAGCCTCTGCTTCGCAGACTGCTGGGGAAGGAGGCCCTTCCCTTCTGGCACCTCCTACAGGGTCTCTGAGGTCTTCCTGATTAAGCTTATTTGGTTAGAGATGGGAAGTGCTGGGCCAGATCAGAGAGAGAGTACATGCCTGCTTATGTCTATGAGCATAAACTACCACCCAGACGCACAAACTAGAGAGCACTTTGTATTAAGGGCTGATGTGACTTTAGCAGCATTTTGTTGAAATTTGTAATTTAAATACGTTCACATAATTTTAAATGTTTATAGAAAAATACAGCATTTTAAAGATAGACTACCTTGTTTATAAACTGGGAGGAAGCCTTTGATGGACTGATGGAGACTAGATACAGACTTGAGCCAACCGAAGCCAGCTGCCCTGGCAGAGCTAAGCCAAAGAACTTGCTCATTTCAAAGTGGACATAAGAGAAAGGAGCCCCTGTGGGCCAGTGCTCCCCAATGAGGGACTCAGGAGGTGGGGATCCTTGGGTGTGGGACAGCAAGAGACAGAGAAGGGCCATCCTGTGAAGCCTATTAGGACAAGTGTCATTGCTCTTTGAAGTGTTGATGTCTGGAGAAAAACACCAGAAGGGAGGCCAGGCTCTTGCAGAGGAATTTATATGAAATCTCTTGAGTGAGACAGATTTATTTGCTTGAGGCATAGAAGAACTGAGATATAGCTAGAGGGAAAAAGAGGAGACGGGAGAAACTGGAGGGAGAGTTTGTGTGTGTGTGTGTGTGTGTACACATATCCCTTATAACGTTAGGCCCAGGATTTCTTTGGATCAAAGACTGTTCTTTCATTAAAAGTTCCTAGTTGCAGCAAAGGTAGAAAGCACTGAAGTTGTGAGGTCTTCCTTCAGCTTTAGAGAGGTGACACAAGAAAAGTATAAAATGACTAGTATTCCTTTCTATTGGAATAACGTAAAATGTAATAGAAAAGAAGAACTTAATTTCAAAAGCAGCTGTGAAATGTCTAGCAATGTCTGAGGAGACATGGACTGGGCCCCGGAAGAGAGCTGTAAAATCTCACTGAGGCAGACGAACTTGAGAAACAACCTGCCTGCATTTAGATAAAGTCACGAGCAAGAAGGTAGAGACATAGTGTTGTTGTAAGAAAAAAGTTCTATTTCATTATGTTGAGGGCCATCACACAAAGTTCACGCTCTGGGTTCTTAACTAAGGCCCTAAGCCTGTCTCCCCAAGGCTGTTCACATCTCAGCTGAAAGTCGGGTCCAATCTCTAACAGAAGTCTCTCATTCGAGGGTCAGGATACTGGGGGAGAGGCTCCAGCCACAGGGCAGATCAAGGTGGCGTCTCTCCAGACGTGCAGAGCAGAGCGTTGCTCTTGGTCTCTGCTTATGTGCTGTCCAGTGGGCGTCTTGGTGTTCTAGGATTGTGTCTGGTTATCTTGAGTGAGTGATGTCACTGGGTTCTGGCTATCACGTGCAGCCTCCGGTGTCATGGGGTAACTGACTAAGGTATTCTTTACATGTCTAAAAGGCATTTTTTTAACTATGCTAATTATAGAGAGTCAAATCCAGTGATTATTCTCAAGTTAACCTGTGGGTTTAATGCAGTAATTTGTCTAGAGAAGCTGAGCATGTTGGACCAAGCTTGTAATCCCAATCATCTGGGAGACAGAGGCAGGAGGATGATCACAGATATGAGGCCAGCATAGTCTACATAGCTAGTTCTAGTCCTGCTAGGCTACAGTGAGAGTTTAAAGAACCAGCTCGCAGTGAAGCAAAAGCAAAAGAACAAATGCTTGAGAGCAGCAACTGCCATACCCAAACAGCAAGGACGCAAATCAGGGGATCAGGATAGAGACTGGAAGTAAGAGCACAGACCAGCGAGGCCGGCGAGATGGCTCAGCTGACGGAGGTACTTGCTGCCAAGCCTGAGGACCTGAGTTTGATCCTCAGGACCCCCATGGTAGAATGAGAGGCAGCTTCTGCGAGTTGCCCTGTGACGCATCTCACATGCCCTCCACTCCAAAGAAAGAAAGAAAGGAAATATAGCAAGGACAGGATCGTAATTCAGTGGGGATATCCCGGCTTATTTCTTTAAGTGACTGTATTGGGCATTTGTGACATGAAGAGGAGAGTGAGTCCTTGCCTCCCGTGATTAACTAAATTGCAGGAGGTGAGAACCGTGTTCTCGCTGGAATTGGATCTGTGTTGCGATCACTCAGTGTGTCCATCCCAAAACAGATACCCACGGGGGAGCATGGAGAATAGTTCCCATTCAGATCAAGGCTGTGTCTTACAGCTGGGCATGTAATGCTCAGCGGGAGTTGGCCTAACAGCTGGTCTCCTGTGTCTCCTCGGCTGAGGCCTACTGAGCACGTGTGATGCATTTGGTAGGAGCTTTTGTAGAGGCCCATTCTTTCACATAGAGGCAGAGACAGACATGCCCTCCAAGCCGCAGGTGTGATTGCCGCCCTTTGCCTCTCTGTCTTGAGAAGACTTGCTCGGGTCCAGAGACTAATTTTAGACATGTTTTGTGTTTTGTGAAATGAGTCATGAAGGCTGCTGGCTGTTCTTTATAATTGTTCTCACACAGGGCCCAGTAACTGTGTGTAAATAGGGTGATAGGAAATATTCAGCCACCGGAGACTTTGCACCTTCCAGTTCTGGTGGTTCTTCCTGTGGGAGTGTCTCCCAGCCCTTGACCTACATTTGACTGCAGGAAGCACCCTGTCCCATTGCTGGTGCAGTTCATGTCCATCACAGGGATAAACAGACTGGAGCTGCATTGCCTGCCCTCCTGCCCTGCCTGAGCTCTGCCTCTGAGTTTGAGTGGATCCTTGGGCGGCGTGGTAGTCTGTGTCAGAAACACCTGCCCGACTTGGGTTTGCAGACCCTGCACAGGCTGCTCCAGCCAGCCTCAGCCCGGGCTCCTCTGCATCTTCTTTTTCGGTGCCTTCCTTCACCCTTCCTCTGCAAGAGTTTATCTAATAAGGCAACAGCTTTCTTTAACCCCGCCAGCTTCCAAAATAATGGGCACAGAAAGACTATGATTTATTTTACAAGCTTAAAAGCATTGGAGCTGGGCAGATTTCAACCCTCTAAGCAATTTGGCTATCTCTCAACTGCACAACTCCTGTTACTTGCCAATAAGTGGTCCTTTCCGGCTCGATCTGCTCCACCAGGCCGTGTCCTCCTAGTCCATCTTCTGTCCTCCACCCTGCCTCCGCCTCATGGTCCTCTGACCCCAGGCCTGCAACTCTGCCTCCTTTTCTTCTGCCAAATCTCGAACTTCAACTTTTTTTTTTAATTAACCAATCAACTTTAAATTAAGTAGAGCAAGGTTTACACAACAAGGACAGATGTACATGAGAATATGCTCATCTGGACAACAACCAGCTCTTGGCGACCAGGTGATTAACGTCGGAATGACCAACACCAAACCAGCCCCCACCACTTCTCTGCTTGGAACACCCTTTCAACCAACCATATCTGTTTGTCCGAACCCCAGATGAGGGTTAGTTCCCCCTCATGTCTCTGTTTGAAGTTTCTGCCATCTCTGTATATTTATCCAAATATCACTTATCACTAATGTATCTGTGGTAACTCTTCTTTCCCATGAGAGCTGTGTCCCAAGCCACAGGGGATGCCATAAGCCATGGGCAGTAGTAATCCTGTTTGTATTGTTTCTCTGCACACACACAGCCACAGTTAACCTGCACAGTCACAGAGAGTTTCCGTCCAGCATAGCGGAGTCCCTACGTTTACATTTCAGAGACCTTGTCAAGCGCTGCTCAGGCACATGCGCTCTGGCACTGCAACAGTTGATCAGGTGGCTGAGATGGCTACTGAAGGGCTAATGGGTGACAGCATATGCCACAGGGTCAGCTGGAGAAAGAGTGATTTGTGACCGTGGCAGGACAGAAGCATAAAATGTAAAACAAGGGAGTATTTCCAGAGTTTTCCATTTTATATGTTCAGACTATGGTTGACAGGGTAAAAGCCAAACCATGTGCATGCACATGTGTGTGTGTGTCCGTGACTGCTGTGTGTGCCCATGCATCTCTTAGTCCTGGCAAGCAGCATCTTCAGAAACAGCACTTCCTGGTTGACGATTGTGTCCCTTCAGTACCTCCTGCTTGGAGCAGTTTCAGTGTTTGCTAGGTGAAGGTGTGACAGGGCACGTTAGCTTTTGGCAGAATGTGCTGTGTCTCAGGTGCTGTGTAAGGTGTTGGCGATGTTGCTGTTTCGTTTATTCCACAGAGTTGTCATTGTCCCCTCCACTTTATAGTCAGTGAGAAATATTAAGTAGTTCTTCCTTCGACTATGGTAGATGGCAGTTAGGATTTGTGAGTTTAATTTTTTTAATTATGTTTTGTTAAATTTGTGCACATGTGTGTGTTCGTGTACATGTTCATGTACATGTGAAAGGGTACAGATTGCAGGAGTCAGTTCTCGCCTTCTCCATGTGGGACCTGGGGATCCACCTCAGGTATTTGGCTTGGTGACGGGCATCTGTACCCACTGAGCCATCTTGCTGGCCCAGTTTGCAAGTTGTGATACATATATCCTGCTGCCTTGTTCCCTATTGCCCATTGTCTAAGCAGCATCTTGCATGAAACATACTCAGCATGGACTCTGGGATCTCTCAGCTTTTGTTCCTCTGTCCCTTCCCAGGCAGCCTGTCTCTCTGGTTAGTTACCCTTGTCAGAAACCTTGGTAGCATCACATCTAAAACCCTGCCTCAAATAACACCAAATGGCCATCACAGCCTCGGCGGCTTTAGGACACGCACGGGCTTCACTGCAGTCTGCCTGTGCCAGTCCTGGTCTCTCCTGTCCAACTCACCAGCTTCCTCATCCCCGCTTCTGCACCTCACCCTCTTTGCTCAGTCTTCTCAGAGTCAAAAGCATTTCCACTGAAACCCAGGCCAGCCTCCGACCCTAAATTCTCCAGTGATTTCTTATCTCTTGGTGGAAGGCACAGCCCCCTGAGAAACTGCCTTCTGCCCTGGCCGCCCTCCTTCCGCTGGCCTCCTTGCTGCTCTCCCAAGGTCAGTCACACTTCTGTCTTCAGGCTGTGACCTTGTCCTTCCTTCCTCCTGGAATGCCCTTGCCCCCAGGCCACCATGCAGCTGGATCTCTACTTTGGAGTGCTTGTTGGTTCTCCCCAGCCCTCTCTCTGCTCCATTTTCTCAGGCAGCGCTTGACAGATTGTAGATCTACCTGTTCACCTCTCCCCAGAAGTGCTGCACAGCAAGAGCCTGTTTGTTCCTTGGGTCTCCAGTGAAGTCAAAGCTTTGCACCTGGATGCTTGTTTGTAGATGCTTATTAAGCGAGAGAGTAAGTAAATCAGTGAGCGACTCAGGCTGTAGCTTTGACTGGGCACATCTTGAGTGCATTTGGTGTTGGGCAGGCGGGCCTTGTTTGGTTTCTACTGGTCTTGTAGCTAAAGAACACTTGTTTGCATAAAGGGGATATGAGTGTAGGGACATAGCAGCTTGTCTCTGCTGTTAGGTAGCCTGTCCTGGTAGTTACTGAGCTATTAAAAAATAGGTAGTGTTTCCTGGTAGGAAATAGGTGCTTGTAGTTACTGGGACAGTAATAGGCAAGCATCATTTCAGTTCAGTCATAGCCATCTCTAAGAGATAGTGAGGCAGTGCCGAAAGCACTCATTCGTTTTAAACCTCCCTTCTCTAGTAGTGTCAACTACAGTAGAGAATTTTGGATAAGACCAAACCGTTATGTTCTCATCCTTTGTAGAGAAATGTATACCAAAAAATTTTTTTCTCATCTTTTTTTTTTTATATCAGAAAGTCCAGAGTGTTTATTTGTTTTTGTTTTTCAAGTGCCTTGCTTCGGGGATAGAGTGATAATTCTTAGTCTAAGAGCACTTGCTGCCTTGCATAGGACACAGGTTCGATTTCCAGCACCCACATGGTGGCACACAACCATCTGTAACTCCAGTTCCAGAGAGCTGACATCTCTGTCTGGTCTTTACAGACACTGCATGTGTGTGGTGCACTACATATATGCAGACAAATACTCATACCTACAAGATAAAAAATTCCTTAGTTCAGAGTCTGTGTTAGCCAAATTGTTCCATCAGTTATGTATTTACTTGAGTAAAGGCAGCCTGTTTTCCTGCATTCCTCGCTGCCTCTCACTAAGACAGTGATGTTGTCATGTAGAAAATAGGAGAGGTCTCATCCAGGCCCTGGCCCCTCCTTTGGAGTCCTGAGGCTGCTTCCTTGCATGCCCTAGGATAGACAAAAGGTTCTTTGCCCTGCCTGGCAGGCCCTGCCAGATTCGTGGACATGGGAAGGGAGTAGGTAATGGGGAATGCCCTTTGATACAAAATCAACAGTGAAAACGTGTCAGTAAAGGTGCAGTGACCACACTAAGTGCTCTGGAACTGATACTTAGAAATTGGGTGCAGTTGAAGAAAATGCCACACCTACTCCCAGAGGTTTGTGTTGGTTTCGCTAATGGTAGCTTCTCTGTATAGCAGGCTCTGCCCTAAGAAGGTGAGGATTTGGACACATTTCTTGTCTTCTCCCTATCCTGTGCTCCCCCCTCCTGTCTCTCCTCCTGTCTCCCAGCTGCGCTCAGGCTCTGTGTTGAGTTTGTCAATTTCTGTTCCTCACCAGCTTCCCTAAGTGTCTTTAATCCACTCATCCATTTTGAAATTTCTTGCAATCTTTTCTTATCTGCATTCACAACACACTCCTTCGAGTTAGGTACTGATTTCCTGTCTTCTGTTGCCGTGGTCTCATGTTCTCTGTGCTCCTGGGAGCAAGCTGAGCCAGAGACAGTGGATTGCTATGGCTGAAAAGCAAAGGCAACACATGGGGCGGACGGTCACCATTGTTGCTGTCCTTGCAGAGTAACTCCAGGAAGAACAGCTCAGATGGGGTGGGCGTGCTCAGAATCTGGTACTGGAGAATCTGGTACTAGCCTCTACCCCTCATGACCAACTGACCCTGGACGCCCAAATAGTAATTCCATGTGGTCCTCTTTGGGAGGCTTTGAGAGGATGATGCGGTGAGATTCCTAGCAGTCCCAGCATGTAGAGCACACACGTTCTGCCTGTTGGCAAATGTAACTTCCAATCTTCGATTTTATTGACACCTTCTTCCTCTCTTTGTTAGGCGTCAGCTGCACATCTAAGCACTGTTCAGCCTCCCAGACCAGGGTGTGGTCCTGTGAGGTTCAGCATCCTTCGCACCTCATGAATAGAAGTGACATGAAGGGTGCACAAGCATAGTGAGTGCTATAAGGACAGACACTTAAAACATACAAACTGCATCTCTTGGACATGTTACATATGATAGCCGTGGCTGAATATGTCACTGAGTAGCCATCACATAAATTCAGCCACTTTTTTTTCTATCAGTTTGTTTTAATTACATGTGCATTGGATTTTCTGTTTATTACTAAATGGGATTTTGTAATTCATTATGACTAAAATCCGGTAGGGTGAGAACAATGAGTTTTCCCAGAGGAGATGGAAATCTCAGGGTATTTGTATAGTCCTCAAGGACATGAAGGATGCCTTGCAAGGCGGAAGCGATAGGCTGCCTGTGTGCAGCGCGACCTGGGGGATTAGACTAGTTGAGCAATGATTTCCTAGGTAACTATAAGAATTGGCTTTTAAGGGAGCCAAGAGAAATCCTTCCCTCTTAAGTACAGGGAATTGGAGAGCAGCCCTCATCTGACCTTGCCCCTTGGAGCTTGAATTCTTGGACCTTGCCCCTTGGAGCTGTGAACCTGATTCCAGAGTGAGATGTGGAAAGCAAGCCCTTCCTCCCGTGTACACACACTGGGATGCAGGGCGGCCTCTGCTCTGTGGAGTGTGGCTGATGGAGAATCAGTTTGGGCATCTCACCACATGGAGCCTTAGCCTCTACCCCTCATGACCAACTGACCCTGGATGCCCAAATAGTAATTCCATGTGGTCCTCTTTGGGAGGCTTTGAGAGGATGATGCGGTGAGATTCCTAGCAGTCCCAGCATGTGGAGCACACGTTCTGCCTGTTGGCAAATGTAACTTCCAATCTTCGATTTTATTGACATTTCAGAAAGTTGAACAGCATCTGTAAGCCAGTGCTGTGAGGGGTGAGGGGTGATACGGTGCAGTATTCTTATTTGATGATTTGTCTCTTCTCCAAGTTAGCCATTCAGTTAGAATTCTTACAACATGTAGGAGAAATGCTGCCATTTCTTATAATATGTGCGAAAATTTCTCTTTTCTTTAACAGATGCCAGGCTTCTCAGTTCTGGGTAGCTGGCATTAGCATGCCCTGCTATCAGCATAGAGATGGCATTGTGCCCCTTTATTTCTTCTTGTTTCCCTCTTGCCATTTGGCTCTGCCCCTCTTGCACTTCTCACCCAAACTCCTTTACTTTTCTGCTTATCCCTCTTTTTCAGGCATCTTCTGTTCTCTTTGATGTTCAGCCTTGGGCCACAGGCCCAGGGGAATGTTGGAGGAGGCACTTAGTCACAAGCTGGCCATATCCACTGTCCCTGCACTTCTGACCACATCTCAGGATGCAAAAGTTGAAGGAAGCTGGCTCACAGAGGGTTGTTTCTATGCATAGGGTCCTCTTTTTATTTGCTGTTTAAAGCTCAGAGAAAGAAAGCCTTGATTTCTCTCTCTCATACTTCCTGAACATAAAAGACCTCCAAGTTGTTAGCTCTTAAAAATCCCCTGCAAGTTTTTGATGTGGTAGAAGCTTCAGTTTTTTATTGTCATGTGATCAGAGTAGAGCCTTTTTTCCTGTGTCTTACATGTTGCTATAACATTCTCTACTTAAAATATCTACTTTTGTTTCGTCACAGCCCAATGATGATCATTACGCAGAAGATCACTAGTTTGGCTTTCGAAATTCATGACGGTAAGAATCCAGAAGTTAATTGTTCACCACTGGAAAGAGCCTTGAGAGATCACCCTAACTCTGCTCTCTAAAGTGAAAGGGAAGGAAGGAATGGAGAGAGAGCTAGCTTTGTTTAAGGTGATGAAAATGTGCTTCCCCCTAAGCCCTGTGTTTTCTCTTGATTTTTAATTCAGTTCAGTGATAAAAAGCAAAATAGTCATATGACCCATACAACAGACCTTTGGTCTAAGTCAAGACTTATTTAGTCTTATATTTATATTGAAACCTATATACTTCTCCTGCTCTAACCCTTTGTGTTCACATCCATATACACACGTGTCTTCATAGACTTTTAGTGTAAATATGCTCCTGTTTTATATGTTTAATAAGTGGATATAGGAAATGCCACCAGTCAAGACTCCTTGGGTGTTAGCTTGGGTTACTCAGAGTAGAACGAACAACTCTGCTCAGAGAGTCGTCTGTCCGGCCTCGCCTATGTGTAGTATCCCCAAGTCCTGTGCTCACTCCCAGCCCAGGCTCCACAGATGGGCAAGGCACAGCCTTGCCAGGTCTCCAGGTCAAGGAGGAGTTTCCCTCCTCTTCTGCTTTGCTACTGATGAGCAAAGTTACCTGCTTTGTTTTAGGGGGTGTGGCCAGAAGGAACAGATTTCCTTCTCATTATCACTGGTCCGTGTTTACTCCCCGAGTGTTCAGCCGCAGCTCTCCTTTCTGCCCTCAGGAAGCAGAGCAGTGCTCCCAGAGGCAGCAGGGTGAGGCTTGGGGTGGCCTGAGGAGACCCACAGGCCTGCGTCTGCTTTGGGCCTCTCACCTCCGAGTTCATGGTCAGACCCACTCCGGGGGGTCTTTCTGTGCGTTGTGGCTCATGGACATGTCTTGTAGTTCTTGTGTTCTGAAGAGTGACGGGGGCAGAGGTTCCCAGACCCTGGTATTGTGGTCATGAAGCACATACTGTGAATGTGGTAGATGAGATTAGATCCTAAGATTCACATGTCACACTGACAGGTCTCACCTTGGGCTCTGGAAGGTAAATATAGGAGCATCATGGGTCAGGAATGTAATCTGTCTATGGGTCTCGAAGCACCTGATATATATATATATATATATATATAAATGTTCAGAATGGAACAGAGCCTGTTCTGTAATCTGGTCTTTGACATAGATCTAGCAAGCAGGTCTTGATTAGCCTTGCCTTGTTTGAAGAGCTCAGGTTCTTTAGCTTTGCACATGATGACTCTTTCTGCAAATCGAAGCTTTCCATCTTGGAGAACAGCTACCCTCTACCTTATGCTTCAAGCTGGTCTCTTGTTTTCTCAGTGACTTTTACAAGAGAGGACATCCTTGTCCGTACTGAGCTTCTATGCCAGTCGCTAGCTTGGTCTCGGGATGCAATGTGTTTCTGGCTAAGTTTTACTCCAGCAAAGGTTCTAAACAGTGCACGACCGGCAAACCTGTAGTGAGTGAGGTCCAGAAGAAGCCAGGAGCAAGCTTTTTAGAGTCTCCTCCCAGGGGAGGCAGGGGGAGCCCTGGATCCCCAGCAGCAAGTATGGGAACACCTGTGATGTATCCTCTGCCAGGAAGTTCATCAGAGCTGGGACCCTGTGTGCTTGCCAGGGGCTGGTCAAGCAGACACCAGTGCCTGGCAGGTGTCACAGTGGCAAATTCCTGGCGGGGAAGCAGATGTTGAGAATAAATCCTGTTGGCACGAACAGTTGCAGCCTAAGGAACAAGGAACACCTGTCTCGGTGCAGTGACCATGTGCCTGCCAAGCTCCTGGCACCAGCAATGGCGCATACTTGGAGGCAGGCCCAACTGAGGACAGTGGCAGCGTGCCACGTGATCTCTGGGCAGTGGGTCTGGACTCTGCTGGGGCTGGTTTTAGCTGCCAGTCCAATGGTAGCTTCGGGAAGCAGATGCTGTTTTATCTTGGGAAACTTCTAGGCGTGGTTTTTGAGACATCTGGCTCCCCTTACAGAATCCAGCCTCCTTCCCTGTTACTGTTTTAAGTTGTGTGCAGGAGATCGCTGAGGTCTCGGCACTGAAGGATGGCACAAGGTGGCAGTGTGGTTGGTTATGATGTCTGACACGCCCCCTAGTGGGTGTGGATGGGGTAGGGCTTTTTTGTTTGGTTTGGTTTTTTGCTACAGCTTCCTTGATGTCACTTCACATAGGAGTCTATCGGCCTGAGTGGGCACTTGTACTTGATAAGGGACTATAATGAGTCTGTTTCTTATTTTAGACTGAACTGTATTCATTTATCTTAGTACTAGCTTAAAAAATATCTTAAGCCCCCCCCCCACTTTTTTTTTTTGTCATTCTATTTCTGAATACCCAAATTTTGAACTAAGGCAAAGGCTGGGCTTGTGGACAAAATTATTCTATAAAGATGATTTCCTCCAACTTGTATAAACTTGTATATTTCTTTTCCTTGATTGGTTTGCAGTTTGAAATGGTAATAGCCTTCTAGGTCCACATAGCAGGGTACACCGGCACAGAAGCCCCACACTACACTAGACACTTAGAAATGCTGCACAGGGGAGAATGGGGGGATAGCCCGAGGATCTGAGTTCAGATCCCCAGCATCCACTAATGCTCGGCATGGGAACGTGTACCGGAAACTCCAGCAACTATGGAGCTCCGACAGCGGGCTCCAGGGCCCTTGCTGGGTAGCCAGTCGAGCCAAAATAACAGGCTGTATGTAAGTTCACTTAGAAACCCCGTCTCAAAAAACAAAACAAGACAAACAACTATGGAGAACAATGGAAGAGGATACTGGACATTGTCCTCTGGCCTGTCAAGCATGACTGAGCATTCCTACTCGAATACTGAATAAAACACGGCAAAAAGTTTGTATGTAGCAGCACGAGGCATCACAAATGACTGCTAACCTGCACATTTGCTGGTAAAAGGAAGGAAGGAAGGAGGAGGGGAAAGGTTTTCAAAAGAGCTTGGAGCCTCGTGTCCTCAGGTAGCCCCCTCGTGTGGAAGGAGCCGGCTGTCTAGTGAGGAGGACGGAGAGCCACGGAGGGTGGCAGCAGCCCTCTGAGGTCCTTGTGCCCCCTTCTAAGTGTGATTGTTTCCTCTGTGCAATTCCCAAAAGCAAGTGCATGCCCCATGAAGGAGACTTGAAAATATCAACAACTCTAAGGAAAAGATGAAGAATCCCACCGCTAGCAAAGTTCCCCTGAGAGTCAGAGTACCTTCTCAGTCATCTTGACCTCCATCTTTTCCATGGACCTGGGTTTTTTTTTTTTCTTATTTTTCAAAATAGATTTACTTTTATTTATGCCTACAAAACAAGTGTTCTGCTTGCCTGTGTCTGTGTCACGTGCGTGCTGTGACTGTGGTGACTAGAAGAGGGTACCAGAACCCCTAGGACTGGAGTCCCGGATGTTGTGAGCACCAAGAGTGGGTGCTGGGAGCTGGACCCAGCTCCTCTGCAGGAGCAGCCAGTTCTGTAAACCGCCAACCCACCAATCCAGACCCTGACTTTTTTCTTCTTTGTTGTCAAAATAGATAAGCAATTATCTTCCCTTCCCTAAATATTGAACATACAGGTGATTTTTTCTTTTTGCCACTATGCATGAGGTTGTGATGGCTCTGGTCATAATTTCAGATGACATCCTTGATTATTTCCTTAGACTGAGCACACCGGATGGCAGTGGGGGCAGAGTCTAGGACTAGAGGAAAGACATGTTTCTCGGGACTTTGTTCTACCAGTTTACAGAAGTATAATGTGGTCCTTCATATTCATTCAGAGTGTCTTAAGGAAGCTGTAATTCTCTCGTCTTTGTCTTATGTATATGTGTTATTCATTCAAATGTGTGTCTGTTACATTATTGAGATCACGCTGTGTAAGTGAGAGCCTCTAAAAGTTCTGTGTCCTATGTAAAAATGTCAGCTTGTTCTTTTAACATTTTTGGTGCTTTTGTTTTTTGTTGTTGTAGTTGAGGCTGACCTTATGACATCATTCTGCTTCGGCCTCTCAGATATTTCTTAACTAATTATGTTTTCATAATTAATCATGATGTTAATATGTATGTTAATTGGTTGTCTGTGTTTCTTTCATTGTTTTTGTCTGTATCTCAGTGTCTTATAATGGCTTGAAATATGTCTTTGGGTTTTATTTCCTACAAATGCTTCTAGGTCTATTTGCTTAATTTACTCTCCCTTTGGTCTTTAAATTGGATCTAGTATTTATTCATTTATTTTTTTTTAAAGTGTGTGGATCTAGTGAGCTGGTGCTTTGCTGTAGCGATAGCCTCCTGGTTGAGACAACAGACAAACTAGATGGGTGAAGATGACACACATGGTTCTGTCTTTAATCCCTGGCATTGAGTGAGAACCAGAGCCTCACCGCTGTGTTGAACGTCTAGTCCATGGCGCTGGACTTTAGTCATTGAAATCCTTACAGAGTTCTGATGTCTCTTTTTGAAAAGCCATAGCTCTTTGTGTTAAGGACAGCAAATTTGTAAGTTAAAATGGATTAATTTGGGGTATTTTTCTAATTAGGTATAATTTCCTATGAGTAATTTTCATCTCCGCATTTGTATTTAGCATACGTAGGGCAAGGTGGGTTGGACCACTTGGTGATCCAGTTATGACTGGATTTGTGTTGACGTGGGAAAGAAAGACAATCATTGGGCCCAAACGTGGATGATGGCATGAATTTCAAATGAGGCAAGGGCCATTCTTGAGAGAGAACATAACTCACAAAAGTGCCTCTTTCTGATTCTCAGGGATGTTTCGAAAGGATGAAGAATTGACTCCGTCACAGAGGGGACTGGCTGTGAGGTATGTGTACTTACATCTCCCGGCGCCTGTGTCACTTCACTGAGTCATGGAAACCAACTTTCTGCCCCCTGCACAGGCCAGCAACTTGTGCTCGGCTAGGCTGGAGTCTCTCCGGGGCTCCCCGCAAGTCCATGCCTGTGCCTCAGCACTGTGCATGCCTCCTGGGAAACATGAGAGGTCCTCCAGACTTTTCCTCTGTGGGACTCTCAAGATGGCCGGCTTGCCCGCAGTTGTAGTGATGGCCGCTCATAATAGCAGCTACTGTTCCCAGGCAGTGAGTGGGTAGCAGGGGTCAGCTGGTGTATTCACGTAGCACCTTTCCTTAAAGAAAACAATTCCTTTGGAGTAATTGCTTCTCAATACAAAGTTAATGAAGGCACGGCTGCTAGAAAAATGAGACAGTGCCCAGATGTGCACCACTGCTGACCTCTTTGACTCCAAGGACACTTCTGCACATCTTCTCTGGGGCTCCCCCTCTTCTCTATGGCCAGTCACCACAGAGCAGCACACAGCCATTGGATGTACTATTTGATAAGCAGTCTGTCGAAGTTAGGGTTTCATTGCTGTGAAGAGACACCATGCCCATGGCAGCTCTTACAAAGGAAAACATTTAATTGGGGCTGGCTTATGGTTTCAGAGGTTCACTCCATCATCATCATGGTGGAAAGCATGGCAGCGTGCAGGTTGACATGGTGCTGGGGAAGGAGCTGAGATCTAATTGTGATCCACAGGCAGCAGCAGGACACTGTGTGCCACACAGGGCCTAGCTTGAGGAGACCCTAAAGCCCACCTCCACAGTGACACACTTTCTTCAACAAGGCCGCACCTCTTAATAGTGCCACTATAGGGCAGTATTAGGGCCAAACATTCAAACACACATGAGTCGTGGGGGCCATGCCTACTCAAGACACCACAGTCTTGGCTGTTGACCTTGGCTCTTGACCTTCCCTGTCCTTGGGCTACCCTGGACACCAACATTTGCAGACATTGGCTTTGATTCTTTTTTCCTCTCAAGCAAACCAGCTGGCAAATGGCCAGTCCCCGCTAACCACAATTCTCTCCACCTGCTTGAAGAGCGGAAGGAAGCTGAGTGGAAAGACACTAACTCTTGCTGGCTGTATTCATTTTTCTCTCTCTCTTTTAATCATGGGTTTGGGGGCTAGAGCAATGGCTTATTAGTTGCTGCTCTTGCTGAGGACAAGGTTGGTGCCCAGCACCCACAAGGTGGCTTGACACCTACTGTAACTGTAGCTCCAGGGGATATAACACCCTCTTCTGACTTATTTGGGCACCAGGCACACAGACGGTACACACATGCGTGTGGGTAAAACACTCATACATGAGAGATGAAATTAAATCTTTAAAAAAAAAATCATGGTCCTTTGTATCCATAAGAAAGCAACTACATTTCCTTAATTCTGTCTCTCTGAAAAGATTTTATATTCTCCTTTCTCCAGAATTCTAGCACTACCGCCCCTACGCATAATGGAAAGCTAAATGTCTTATCTCTTTCCTTCAGTAACCCGAAAATTGTTCATTAAGATATCTTCCCCTTTCCCATGCCTACAGCACATGGGCTTCTGTGTATAGCTTGACTGGGTTGATCACAACCCAGAACAGCCCGGGTGATCTACAGACCAGGATGTCAGTCCCTATAGCAGGGCAAATATGATGCTGACAAGAGGGGCACAAAGCCGCCTGCTGGGAATCACCGCCAAGGGCGGCGGGGCCCTGGTTCCTCACTGTCTGTCATTCTAGAATTGTAAAACCACCGAGCTCCCTGAAGCTGTAACAGAATACTTCCTTTTCTACTTCTGAGTTTTAATTGCCCGTAATTCTGTATAGGGCTGCTGGTGTCTCACCTCAGATGTCAATCAGGTCCATTTTTTTTTCTTCCTCTTGGCGGGGTCATTATCAGCTTCTCAGGAAGAGTGTCACACACTCCCGTCTAGTCCCCGCCCTCCCATCACTTCTCTGCAGTGGCTCTGCTTCCCATGTTTCCGCTCTCTTTTCTCCTCTGCCCCCTGTGGCCATATATTTCCTTTCTTTCTTGGTTGCCCTTAGTCGTCAGCCGTGTTGGCACGGTGATCGACCACAGTTGATGCAGGCATCACTGGTCCTGCATCGCCCCTCACTGGATTCCTGGACACCACGTTCTCCTGCTCTTCTTTGTCTCTGCCTCCTCCCTCAACCCTCTGCCCCTCTCCTCTCTGTCCTGTCTGTTACTGTACCCCAGAACTTAGACATGAACTTCTCAGCTCTTCCCAGGTGTGTCCACATGGTCCGGAGGCATAAGGCCACCAGCCGCACATTCCTACTCTGCCCTCTCCCTCATCTCCAGCCTCCTGGCCCCACTGTCAGCTCAGTGTCCTCACCTGGATAGCAATAGGTTTGTTCGAAATGCAGCCCCTGATTTCTCTCTGTCCCATCATGTGTTTCTCCATCGTGGCCCTTGCTTGCTTCATGTACTGTTGAAGGCTGAGAGGGAGCATAAGCAGACTTCATTTTCTTATTGCACATCCTTTCCACTAGCAAGTCCAGTGGCCTTCCAGTCAGCTCCAGCCTGGCTGCTTCTCTCCACGCCACCATGTCATCCTGGTCCTCCTCTAGGTCGAGGAGGCTGCTTTCTAGAATTTGCTTGCTTTTCTCCTGCCTTCTGTAGCAGACTTTCTAGGTTAGGTCTAGTGATTCTGTGTGTGTATATGTGTGTGTGTGTTGTGTGTATGCATGGCATGTGCAAGCCAGAGCAGAATGTCAGTGTTAAGTGTACATGGTTGGGAGGGGAACGCCAAAATAAGAGTTAGTATGGGGGAAAAAAAAAGAGAGAGAGAGCATACTTAGGTTCTTGCCAGCCTCAGAAAGAGAAATGAGAAAGGAAAAGTCGAACTCTTATACAGAAAGCTACATAGGCCCAATTGAACCTCTAGGGATGGGAATTCTGGGAAGGCGAAGTAGAGTATATAATTAGAGGGAAAATCATTTTGCCTGTCTTTTTAGTGTGGTTCAAGGTGAGCCTGCTTTTCTAGCATGGCCCCTTGTTGGGGTGATTGGCTAGCCCATCTGGTTAACTCTTGTATGGTTTTGGTAGCATGGAAGGTTAGGTTGCCCCCCCCCCCCAGGTCAACTTTCATCCTCATGACCAGAAGGAACAAGATTTCCTTCTATGGGCCTTTGCTGCCACTGTGTCATCGCACCCTCTAAAGAGGCAACCCTAAAATCATTTGGGAGACGGGCTAAAGTTGAAGAGTTGATGTAACCCATTTGGAAGTTGAGAACTCCAGTTCAGTACTGACCTGAGGGATCATTTATTGTCTGGACTGGTTGTACTTAGCCCCAGGCAGGGCTACTGGCTTCTGAGGAGGTAAGGAGCCATTCCTGACCAGAGGCCCAAGGACGTTTCTGGAGCATGTGCTTTAGAGTTCCTGCCCTGAGGTGCTGTCTAGTTTCTATCTTCTGTTCTTGTTGCACACAGGTGTTACACGCATGTGTGACCATGCCCAGCTCTGTCTGTATGCAGGCGCTGGCGATTTGAACTTAGGTTCTCTTGCTGTACATAGCAAGTATGTTTACCTACTGAGCCATTTCCTTATCCCCAGAAATCTTTTGAAGAGGCTTCGGATGGTTTTTGTTTTGTTTTGTTTGTCTCTTCCCTGATAACAACCCCAATGCTTTCCTGTGTAACAAAACTTTCTCAGTTCTGACCACAGTATCCTCCTCTGAAAGAAGTCAGGAGCTCCACACTCTTGCCTCAGTTTACCCATTCCTTCCTTGTCTTGTTTGGGGGAGGGAGGGTGAGAGAATGAGGTTTCATTTTGTAGATCAGGTTGCCTTCAAACTTTCCATCCTGACATCTTTCCCAAGGACTAGGATGATAGGTGTGTGCCCCCATACCTAGCCGTGCCCTCTTTAGCTATATTGACTACCCGTCTGAAAGCCTTTCCCTCCTAGCCCTGCCCTGCCTTCTTCGTGATGTACGTACTGTTTACTTTCAGTAGCCCTCTCCCTGACCCAAGTATAAGGTTCTAAGGCTGAGAGCTTTGTCTGCTTATCATTATGTTCCCATCTCCTAAGTAGCCAGTGATTCTTGCCCATGAGACATTTGAGCGTGTCTGGAGACATTTCTGGTTGCCGGAGCCTGGAAGTGCTGACATCTAATAGGTAAAGGGCAGACATCTCCCACGTGCAGGACAGTGCCCTGCAGCAAAGAAATACTGACCCTCGGTAAGGTGAGGCTAAGAATGCCCGGCTGACCTAAGGCAACAGATAGTTGGTGTCAGGACAGAGCAAATCAGCACGTCTTTCATGTGAGAAGTAAAGGAAAGGACTTAAGTGTTATAGTTGAGCCCAAACTTTCTTCAGTAAATTTTGTGACAGAGAAGAATCTTGTCTCGTGGGCACCACAGTGCCTGCCCGTGACCCCAGCACTTTGGAGCTGGACGCACAAGGATCACGGGGTCAGCTGAGTTTGAGGTCAGCCTGGGCAACTTTCGACCCTGTCCCAATATAAAAACAACAAATGAGACCACGACAGAAAAAGTAGGTTTGTTCCAGCCTGGGTTGGGCCACATAATGAGGCCCTGGCTTGAAAGTTTAAAAAGGGACAGGATGGCCAGGCATAGTGATTTGTTTACCCTTGTGATCCCCTAGGAGTCCCTAGGAGGCTGAAGCAAAAGGACTATTAGGAGTTCCAGGCCGACCTGAACAAGAGGGAGACACTGGAGTGTGGAGCTAGACTGTCTCAGAAAACTAAAACAGGCTGGAGAGATGGCAGAGCAGTTAAGAGCATTTACTGCTCTGGCAGAGGACCCAGGTTCAGTTCCCAGGACCCACATGGTGGTGCAACTGCCTGGAACTCCAGGTCCAGAGGATCTGATACTCTGTTCTGACCTCCTCTGGCTCCTGTATGCTTGTGGTATACATTAATTCATTGCAGGCACACACATGCACATGATAGATAGAGAGACAAACAAAGTGGTTTTTAAAACCACATTAGAAAAAAAATACAAATGCCACTACCACCACCACCCCCAAAAAGAAAGAAATACTAGGGGAAAAACCAGAAGGAGTGTCCAATCAGAATGGGGAATGCTGTATTGATCCATTGGTGCCTTCTAAATAACCATAATCCCTGGTATATGGGGGTGCTTGCTTCACTCCTTTGTCCACAGAATATTTCTCAAGGAGACCGTTCATGATGCGCAGAGAGGGAGGAGGGCCTCCAGCCCGCCAGGGCCTGCTGACTGTGCCCAGGGGTAGTTGCTTTTTCATCTCCAGTGGATGGACCACAATGCCCACGAAGCAGGCATTTGGACAGGCCTTTGGGCAAAGGAATCAGAACTGTTTTGAGACAGTCTTGTCGCCTGTCTCAGTTCTCACAACTAACCCCTCACCTGACCCCACAGGTGTGCTTTCAGAAGCCGCACGCAGTGCTGTTCCCAACGCCTCCGCTGTGTCCACACACAGGGCCAAAGCAAGCTTTTGAAACGTGGCCTTTAAAACCTGACTAGGTTTTCATCTCTTTGAGAATGAGCTCACAGTCTCTTCTGTGGCCTGGAAGGCAGGCCCCGGGTGAACTTACCTCAGTTAGCATCTTTTCTCCTGTCTGTGTCTTCACGTTGTGTTGGCAACCCTGCTGTCACTGTGCGTGCTCCGCCTGACCCCACAGGTGCCCTCATCATCGCCTGGGATCCCCACAGGTGCCCTCATCATCGCCTGGGATCCCCACAGGTGCCCTCATCATCGCCTGGGATCCCCACAGGTGCCCTCATCATCGCCTGGGGTCCCCACAGGTGCCCTCAGCATCGCCTGGGGTCCCCACAGGTGCCCTCATCATCGCCTGGGATCTCCACAGGTGCCCTCATCATCGCCTGGGGTCCCCACAGGTGCCCTCAGCATCGCCTGGGGTGGTACAGCACTCGCTCTGGTTAGTCTCTGCTCAGATGTGCTTCACCAAAGGGGCTCTTCCGACTCAGTGTAACAAGAGACCCCTTCCTCTGTGGCATTTAGCATCTCTGAAGATTACATATAGTACTATAAATGTACATATATCATATATATATATACATATACATATAGTCTGTTTTTTTACAACTGGTCTATAACTCCATGCATGCATCTGCTAACTGGTCTGTCTGCAGCATGCATTTGTTGAATGAGCAGGCAAATGAGAAGTGAGAGATGATTTCTTATGCCACATCATGGTCATTTTACATTTCTTTCATTATGAAAAACCTAAGTGAAAACCCTCTCTCGTTGCTTGTAAAGATCTTTATGGAAACCCCCTACTGTTCTGGTTTCATTTTTATTGCGATAGCGCAACAAAAAGAAAGATGGAGGGTATCTGACCCATAATTCCAGATTGTAGTTTGTCGCAGTTAGAGTTTCTATTACTGTAATAAAACACCACGACCAAAGCAACTCGTTTCAGCTTACAATTTTCAGATCACACTCCATCACTGAGGAACTACAGACAGGAACACAGGCCAGAGCCAGGAGGCAGGAGCTGATGCAGAGACCATGGGGCAGTGACTTACTGACTTGATCCTCGTGGCTCGCTCAGCCTGCTTATACACCTCAGGACCGCCTGTCCGGGGGTATCACTGACCACAGCGGGCTGGGGCCTCCCACATCAATCAGTAACTAAGAGAATGTCCCACGGGATTGCCTACAGATGAGTTTTATGGATGAATGTTCTCAACTGTGGTTGAGATAACTCTAGCTTGTGTCACCTGGACAAAAGAAAGACCAACCAGGACACAGAGAGGCAAGCACGGAAGTCACAGTAGCAGTAGCGAGAGCTCACAGCAGCTATTCATATCACCCCACAGTAGAGAGAGGGGGAAATACATGAGGACACTCGCGCTCTCTCACCTAGCTTCCTTCTGAGTGGCGTCATTCAGGACTCCCCTCCTAGGGAACAGTGCTCCTCCCACCCCTGCGATAAACTAACGGTCAAGGTGCTCCCTCACAGGCCAACCTGATCTACAGAACTCTTCATGAAGGCTCTCTTCCCAGGTGAGTGTACGCTGTGTCAAGTCGAAAGTTCAAACTAAGCAGCACACCATTCAAACATACTATGAGAATCACTCTGCTCCAGCCTCCCGAACCCTTACACCGACCCAGGCGAAAGCCAAGGCGTCTTTTATTTTGGAAACAGCAGAGGTGGTGAGCACACGGCTGCCATCTCTGCGGGTCGCCCTGAAAGCTCCTGCCACACCCCACAAGTGTATCTTCTCATTGCAGGCGCATGCCAAGTCTGCTGGAGTATGTAAGTTACACCTGCAACTTCATGGGCATCCTGGCAGGCCCGCTCTGCTCTTACAAAGACTACATTACTTTCATTGAAGGCAGGCCATGCCACGTGGCACAGTCCAGTGAAAATGGAAAAGAAGAGCAGCAGCATGAAAGGGCAGATCCGTCTCCAAACGTAAGGGCATGAGATTCATCTGTGCTTTATAGCTTCTGCTTGTCTGTTCTGGTTTTCTGGAAAAAAGTCTAATGTTTTTACTTGCCTTAATTTCCCCACCGATTTCTTCCTTTTTTTCCCTTTCTTCCTGTGTGTATGCGTGTGTGTGTGTGTGTGTTGTTAGGGATTGAATCCAGAGCCTTGCCAGCGCCTTGTTCTAATGTATTAAGGCAAATAATTCCACTCCTGAGTTGCATCTCTGTTTTCCATTCCCCCTTTTTTTTTTTGCCTTTATTGTTTTTAAAATATTTTGTGTCTGAATATGTACCGTGTGGAAGGTACCCATGGGGAGCAAAAGAAAGTGCAGGATCTGCTGGAGTTGAGACAGTGGTGAGCTGCCTGAGGTGGGGCTGAACTTGGGTCCCCTGGAGCAACAGAACTAAGCTGCCGAGCGCCTCTCCAACCCTCTTGTCATTGTTGAGACAGATCTTACTAATTCATGAAGCTGACAGTGACCTCACTCTGAAGCCTGGCCTTGAACTTGTGGTTTCCCTGCCTTCCCCAAGTAGCCAGAGTTAAATGTCTGCACCAGCCGCCTGGCTTTTATCTGTCTCTTTGTAAGTATCTTTCAGGACAAACAATTCTTTATACTCTACCGAGTAATGATATCTACTAGAGGCAAAGTCATGATAAAAGAACAAATGTAAGTTAAAAATCTGTGTCAGGGGCTGGCTCAGTGGTTTAGAGCGCTGGCTGCTCTTTCAGATGACCTGGTTTTGATGTCTAGCACCAACATGGTGGCTCACGATAATTCGTAACTCTACTTTCGGGGAATTTGATGCCCTCAGGCACAAACATAATGCACATGCAGGCAGACAGATGAAATGGTCATACACATAAGAGAAGTAAATGCAAAACCTTTTAAAAGAAAGAAGACAATTCCTTAGTGAAAATGGTGCTGTCCGATGGTGGGGGTCTTACATGACAGGCCCCCTCATGGACTTCTGTGCCCTCGTCAGCCAGCCCATTGGAAACACTGGATTCTCCCTTTCTGGATGTGTTCTCTTCCCAATTCGTTCCAGTCAAACTCTTGCTCCTGGGTTTGGGGAGATGGCTCAGTGGCTAAAGCAGTTGCACAAGTGTGAGGACCATAGTTTGGCTCCCCGGAGCCCGTGTAATGCTCGTATCACCACTTGCCTGTAACCCCATCCCTGGAAGGCAGACCCGGGAGATCCCCAGAGCAAGCTGGCCAGCGAGACTAACTGTATCAGGGAGCTCTGGATCTGACTGAGAGACCCTGCCTTGGTGGTGCTAGAGTTTGTTGCTGCATTTGGGATATGCCTGGTGACAGTGTATAAAAAATGCAAACAGAGTCCTGTGAGGCTTGTGACTCTTCCCTTCCAGGCAGCAGTTTCGGAGAAGCTCTTGGTCTGTGGACTCTCGTTACTATTCCACTTGACCATCTCCAGCATGCTACCCGTAGAGTACAACATCGATGAGAATTTCCGAGCCACCGCGTCGTGGCTGGTCAGAGCCACCTATCTCTATGTCTCTCTTTTGGCTGCCAGACCTAAGTACTATTTTGCATGGACCTTAGGTAAGTAGCATGTAGACTTGTTTCAAGCAGTGTCCTGGGGTGGTGTGTGTGTGTGTGTGTATGCCTCAAACTGCCCAGTGCAAGCAGTCCCCCTGCCTCAGCCTTGCCAGTAGCTGAACCTACAAGCACACCACGTCGTCCAGCTCAAGAGTGCCCTCTTGAGGATTTATAAAGACCAAGTAGAAGAGTCAGAGTAATTTTACCAAAGAAATAAACCCCCCAAATCCATGCTCAAAGCCCGTTTTTTCATAAGATAAAAAAGAGTGGATAGTTGAGGTGGTAACATGTACTTATGTAATGCCTGTTGCATGCTAGATGCCACGCTGGCTGGAATGACTCCTAACATATATGGCACAGTTCCTGTCTTCAGGGTACCTATCATGTAGTGTGACTTTATTACACTTCTCATTACAACACCATTAGATTCCTTTATTATGACCACAGTGTCACCAGTAAAGTGTACAAAATCGCATCAGTTCACAAAGGGTCTGTGACACCCACCAGATGTAGAAAAGTTTTAGAGAAAAGAGTGCTTAGTTGTGCCTTTAAGGCTGAAGAGGTATGAAAGTGCCAGTGCCTGGCCTATGACTGATGTAGGGAGAGTAAACAGGAAGGATAGCCCTGGGAGGGAGAGACAAGATCTCGACAAGCCATCCCCTGCACTGCTGCTCGGCCTGGGGACGCTTCAGGTGGGCTGATGGGGGTGGCCGTGGCCCGTTGTGAGCTCCGTCTGCAAGGGTTTTAGCACCGCACACGTCATCGCCACACGCTTCTTCTTGGACGTAGCAGCAAATCCCCAGTGTCCCTGCCACCTCGCGGAGGGGGCTGACGTGACTTGGAGCCTCCTTCCTATGTCTTTTGCTCCTACTCCCTACATCAAAGCCTCTCTATTCTGAAGACTGCGTGACCCCCCCCCCCTCAGGGGACATTTGAACACCACAAAGAGTGCGTCAAAGAAAGGGTGAGCAGTTGGCACCTGGCATTTCACTGCTGCCTTTATTTTATTATGGTGAAATGTGGTTTGGAACTAGAGTCCATATTCAGTCTCTCATACAGAAATGCAACAGTTAAGGTGGCTTTAGCCTGGTAATTTAATGATAATTAAAAGATAATTTAGTTATCTCTTACCTTGTAAGACCCTGTTTTGAGACAGGATCTTTCTGTGCACCCCAAGTTGACCTCAATCTCCAGGTCCTTCCTCAGTTTCTGGGATACTAGTCATGAGATGCTTGCACTATCATGCCTGGCCTTGTGTGGATTTAAACTAATATTGCCTTGATACTATCTTTTAATTTTAGTCAAAGTTAAACATTAATACTAAACGAGATTTCTTTTTTATTTTATTTTGGTTTTTTTGGGCGGGGTCCTGTTGTTTCGTTTTATTTTATTTTAGGCAGGGTTTCTCTGTGAGGCGTTGGCTGTCCTGAAACTCACTCTGTAGACCAGGCTGGCCTCAAACTCACAGAGAACTACCTGCCTCTGCCTCCCAAGTGCTGGGATTAAATGGTGTTTCTTAAGATCCTTGTATACCTGTTTAAATGCTGGCTTTAAACAGGCACTGATATTCCAAACCAACTTTGTATTTTCAGTTGTTCGTTTGTTTGTTTAATAGTTGGTGTTGATGTTGGTGAGATAACTCATTGGGTAGAGGCACTTGTTACCTGCCTGACAACCTGTGTTCAATCCCAGGGACCCACATGGTGGAAGGAGAGGACCAACTCCAGGAAGCTGTCCTCTGACCTCCATGCAGGCACTGTGGTGTGTGTGTGCCTGTGCACTTACACATACACATGTGAGATTAAATAAATACATATGTACATACATACCTACATAAACACACATATAAAGAAATAAATAAAATATAGTAAAAAATAAACTTGAGCCATTGGAGCTGTTAAACTACTAGCTGCAGGAACACAGGGGTTCTGTTCCCGTTTGGACTTGATTGGAGTCCATTGGCAGGCTTGTGGGTGGGAATGGGGCTCTTCCTATGTTTGTAGCAGATTTTATCTTTAATCCTATTAAGCCAGCACATTACTATATTTATGGGCTTACCATAGAGGCTCATATGTATCTGGCCATTCTTAAACCTGACAGAGGGCAAATCTCACTTCCTTACTTTATTCCCCAAGTAGTAATAAGGAGCAAACCATTTAAGGGTAGGATCCTTGTCTATGAAGGTGTGGTGTTTTGCTGCATTTTTGATGGGCTTCAGTTAGTTTGGTCATGACACAAATGGTGTGAATTAGAAACACTTTCCAGCTGGGCACGGTGGCACACACCTTTAAGCCCAGCACTTGGGAGGCAGGGGCTGATGGATCTCTGAATTTGAGGACAGCCAGGGCTATACAGAGAAACCCTGTCTTGAAAAACAAACTAAAGGGAGGAAAGAAGGGAAGGGAATGGAGGAATGGAAAAAGGGAAGAAAGGAAAGGAAGAGACACTTGGAGCTTCCTATCTTGGCTGGGTCTGTAAGCAAAGATGCTGCTGGAACATCAGGGTGAAAGGGTTGAAAAGCAAGTTGTGCAGACAGAGTGGGTTCTGGTCAGCCACGAAGGAAAGAAGTGAAGGCATTGGACCCCACTTACGTGTTCTTGTCTATAATAAAGTCCAAAATGAACATGCTGAGCTCCAGCAGAACAATCCCCAGCAATTCCTTCCCAATGGGTGAGCATTATCCACTGTATTCAAACATTCTACCTAGAACTTTTCCATCCCACCTGTCTTCAGGTGTTTCATGTCTTGTGTCTTGATAGCTAACCAACTGTCCTTAATTGGGTCACTATTTTCACCCTGTATGATAATGCTTCTAACCTCTCTTAGAAGTTAGAATTAGTCAGGACTGGAGACATGGCTCAGTGGTTAAGAACACTTGCTGCTCTTCCAGAGTACTTGCATTTGGTTGCTTATAACCACATGTAACTCCAGCTCTTGGGGATCCAGTGCCCTATTGTGGCCTTCATGGGCACCCCCCCACACACACAGCAGACACAGAGAAATGCACATACATACACATTTAAAAATTAGAATAAGCCATGAACTGTGGATTATAGTTTAGTAGAAAAAGGCTTGCCTAGAAGGTTCAAGGCCAACCGGTCAGTCTCTACTACTAAATAAATAAAAAGTCTCCTTTTACTGCCTAAGAGTCAGACATTGTCTACACCTCCTGGGAAATAGAGTAGATTGAAGGGCTGGAGAGATGGCTCCGCAGTTAAGAGCATTTGTCACTATTGCAGAGGACCCAGGTTCAGTTCCCAGCATCAACATGGTGGTTCTAAAACATCAAACATATGTAACTAGTTCCAGGGCAATCTAACACCCTCTTCTGGTGCCTCCTAGGGCACCAGACATGTACATGGTATATACAAAATGAATGCATGCAAACACCCAGACACATAAGAGTAAAATCAATCTTTAAAAGAACAAAACAAACCATATGTGTGTATGTATATAATAAGAACATTTCTTTTTCTGTTTGTTTGGGTTTTTTTTGTTGTTGTTTTGTTTTGTTTTTCGAGACAAGGTTTCTCTGTGTAACCTTGGCTGTCCTGGGTTTGCTTTGTAGACCAGGCTGACCTCGAACTCACAGAGATCTGCCTGCCTCTGCCTCCCCGAGTGCTGGGAGTGTGGGTGTGCGCCACCACGCCCACCTTGTAATAATGTTTCTTAACACTTTCCTTTGTGACAGCTGACGCCATTAACAATGCTGCTGGCTTCGGGTTCAGAGGATACGACAGGAATGGAGTAGCTCGCTGGGACTTAATTTCTAATTTGAGAATTCAGCAAATAGAGGTTAGTAAATGATTAAGATGTTAGTTGACAATTCAAATGCCACAGTTTGCTTTCCTGGTTTGTGGTTTGCTGTCCTGAGAGCACTGCTAATGAGTGATGACCAGCATAGTACCCAGACTGCTTGTTTGTTTGTTTTTAATAGAATAGAGAGTTTATTTGGGCTTACAGAGGTTGGGATCTATAACGATGGACTGAGGACATAGTGTGGGAATAGGTCACTGAGAGCACAAAGTGGAGAGTGAACCAGAAATGGCATGAGTCTTTAAAGTGTTTAATCCGTCTCCAGTGACATACTTCCTGCAACAAGACACACCTCCCAAACCTCCCAAACACCACCAACAACCTGGAACCAAGTACTCACATGTGTGAGACTGTGGGGACACTTCTCACACATACGGGCTGATGTTTATTTTTATACACAGAGTTAAAGTTCAGCTGGATTCATGGCTGAACAAGGTGCTAAGAGCAAGCTGGGTGCTTGGCATTAAACAGGAAACTCACATCACCCCCTTCAGGGCTCATAGAGGACAGGGGTGGAAAGAATGTAAAAGCCAAATGATAGGGAGAACCATGAAAAAACACCGTGACTTTCCCCCCATATTTTCTGATGGAGAACCACTCCGGGCCCAAGGATGCAGTGAATGAGGCTGGTGACCTGTGGTCCTCAGGAAGCTTCAGAAAGTGCTAGAAAGTACGTTCTGACCTGGAAGGTGCAGGCATACAATGTTTGTAAATCTGTAGTCCATCTTAGCGTAAGCCACAGAGGAAGGTGCATAAAGTGAAAATAAATTACCACAGGCAAAGGGGTGGGAAATGGATAGTTGCTGAAGTAAGGTGGTGAATGTGTTGGTATTTACAACTTTTGCCTCTGTAGCGCCCTTCTGAGGACTTTTCCAGCCCTCATGGAGAGGCTTAGTTTGCTATACGTGTTTATGCTTACACATAAAAAGGATAGGGTTTTTTCATACCTCGAGAACCACATCTTTGGAAGGAGAGACTCATCCTCCTGTGGTCATGAGGCACCCCCTTTCTTGGGAATAATTGGAGTGAGAAAAGGGAAGCGTTGGTTCCCTGAAGGAGGACATAGTGACCATTGCCAAATGCCCTCAGATGTCAACTAAGATGGGGGTTCAGGAGTACCCCCAAAACTGGTTATGATTTTACTGACAGTTTTCCAGGGAGGGGCAGCACAAAGAGTAGGTAACACAGACCTGAGAGGCTGTAGCTGGGGAGGCCTATACCAGAGAGGGGCCTCATGACACTTTTGTTTAATTTTTTTTTCTTAAACTGGAAAGATTAAGGGGCTGGAGAGATGGCTCAGCGGTTAAGCGCACTTACTGGTCTTGTAGTGAACCTGGGTTCGGTTCCCAGCACCAGTGCCAGGCGGTTCACAACCACCTAGAACTGCAGGAGATATGAAACTCCCCTCAGGCCCCAGTGGACACTGTGTACACATGTGTATATACCCATAGCCACACACACACACACACACACACACACTAAAATCACTGACTAGAAAGGAGTTTGAAGATACAGAGTGTGACACAGAGGAGGGAGAGAATTCTAGCTATGTGAGGCCCCTGTGGGGGGGGGGGAGGAGAAACACAGGAGAGAGGTGGCCATGATAGGCCTGGAGAATGGCACTCCTGAGATGGAGGAAAGCAGGTGTGCCACGGAGCGTGGAGTCCAAGGATAGGGATTTAGAGTATGGTGAGCTCTGTCTAGAGGCGGGAGGGTGGGCGGTATCTGTAGGTGGGGGCTGGGTTACCTCCTCTGAGAGATTTGGGAGAACTCCAAAGTGTTTGGTTGACCCAGCTGATGTTAACTTCCTTTTGATTTATTCCCCTCCCCACAACTGTTACATTGTAATAGCTGCTCTCAAGATGGGGACAATTACCATTGGGTAGATTGAGAGCCAGTTACAGCTGAGAACCATATATATATCACTGCTTTGTGGGTATTCTGGGTTCTGTGAGGACACTTCTGCCTGTGTCGACCTGGGAGAAGATGGCGGTGCCCCCGCCTGTCCAGTTCTCCCGGAGATGTAGAAACTTTCATGGATGATGTTACTGTGTTACAAGAACAGTGTTGGGGAAGGAACCAGTGCCTGTCGCCATTACCAAGTAATTTTAGTTTTAATTTCGTAACACACTAAAAGCATTACGTGACGTAAAGCTTCATTATTTTGTTGGCCAAAGAAAATGGTCCCTTTGTTTTTCAGATGTCAACAAGTTTTAAGATGTTTCTCGATAATTGGAATATCCAGACAGCTCTTTGGCTCAAAAGGTATGTTTCTTCAAGAGTCACCCGTGGGCGTGCTTTGGCATTAAGGACTTGAGGCTGAGCTTGCTAACCTCACACTCTCCATTCATTGTCAGTGTGTTGAGTGACATGCGGTCTTGGTTTTACCCAGAGTATGCCATTAGCACCCAGCAAAGTAAGGTACAGCCATCAAATCAGGACTTCTTGGAACTGAGTCACAAGTATCCTGCGCTGATGTCACCTCAGCCTGGCTCAGGCCCTGCTGACACATGGGCCAGTGGGTGTCACCTCAGCCTGGCTCAGGCCCTGCTGACACATGGGATAGTGGGTGTCCTCTGTAGCTCCTGCTGTCATGCATTGGAGATTACTATTTAAAACAAACCTGCAACAAACCAGCCAGCCCCTGAGCTTGCTCTGGATTTCTGGGAACTGAACCAACAGCTCTATATATGTTGGGTGCAGGGCACACACATGTAGGATCAAAAGACTCGGTCTCCATTCCACAGTCAGGCTCACCCTGTCCTTAAACATCATGCCTGGAGGCTGAGGAGATGGAGCAGCAGTGAAGATCATCTGCTGCTTGCACAAATGCTGAGTGCAACCCTCAGCGTTCACAAGACAGCTCACGCTAACCCGTAACCCCAGCTCCAGAGGCTCCGATGTCCTCTCCTGACATCAACAGGCATTAGCATGTATGTGAATTACGTGCATGCAGGCAAGACAATCATACACTCAAAATAAAACAAAGCAATCTGAAAAACAACAACAAAAATCTTATAGCTGTTTAAATCTTAAACCTGGAGAGCAAGAACAGCAAGGGCATGGAGGACTGGACTCCAGATGTGTCTCAGGATGTGTGCAGTTGGTAGAATGGCACACACACACACACACACACACACACACACACACACACGCACACGTGCGCTCACACGCACGCACACGCGCACACACGATGGGTGCCTCAGGCAGAGTAGCACCTGAGGTAAAGGGCTGGGAACGGGAGTCCCAAGAGCACAGTGACTCCCAGTGAGCTATACCACACATGCTGTTGTCATTGCGTCTCAGCCAGCCTTCCCAGCGATTCTGTCTTCGGCAGCTAGAGGCCTATCCTCTACTTTAGGAGAACTAGACTAAATTTTATAGACTCCCCCAAACTGGAAGTGATCATTTCCGTAATTATGTGTAGCAGTAATAAGACAGGAGCCAGCCTTCTGCTGCAAGTCTGACACTTAATGACTGAGCTAGTGGCCAGGAGAAATGCTGTGTGCTTTCCTGTCTCCCCGAACCCTGTCAGCTCGTAGAGGGGCTCTGTGGACCCAGACCCACTCACTCCTCTTGGCTTCCCATGTTTTCTGTGGTTTTTCAGGGTGTGTTATGAGCGAGCAACCTTCAGCCCAACAGTCCAGACATTCTTTCTCTCTGCTATTTGGCATGGGGTCTACCCAGGATACTACCTGACGTTTCTAACAGGAGTGTTAATGACATTGGCAGCCCGGGCTGTAAGTATCAGCACTTTTGTCTTATAATTCCACGAGCGAATCTCTCTGTCATTAGCACCATCTGCCTTACAGAAGTTAGGTGTGTGACTGTGCTTGGAAGTGCATGTTCACCCGGGCCAGCGTCCACACTAACTGTGTACCAGGAGAAGCCATATGCCTGGCATATGAGAAGTGCTTGAAGCATGTTTTGTGTCTCGACAGCATTTTCTGAATGAGAGAGAGAGAGGATGGTTAGAATGGGTAGGACTGTCCTAAAACATTTGTGTCCTGCGGGATGTAACCTTCAGTCTGCTCGGTTCAGAGCAGAGGATGACCATTCCTGGAGCGGTTCTAGCCACTGAGAATCCTAACCGTTCACTCCTGCGGTTCTGAGGGGATGGGCTGTTCCCTCAGAGGGAGACACCGGGGATGTACTACCATTCTGTAGACTGTTTGCTGTTGGGAACCCGGAACAGTCGGGAAACAATTGAGATAGCTTCATAATGTGGGAGGGGAAAGGAGGATAAGTTGCTGTAAGTATTTGAAAGTCAACTAGAGGAAATAATGTGTCCAAAAGTGTGTTTTAACAAGCTTATTATAGTGCCTTCTGAAGTTTAAAAAAAAAAAAGCTTCATTTAACAAGCTAGCAGGTACTCATTTTGCTTACCTTGGAAGTATATGAGGGAAATAGGGAAATAGCAAGAAATCGTAGCACAGAACTGTACCTTCAGGTAGTTGATAGCCTGGCCAGGGGCATAAGCATGGGTATGTGTGTTCTGTGTGTGCACCTGCGTGTGCACCACAGGGCATAGATGCTAGAATCCATGGCTTATCGATAGTAGGTGTCATGAGAGTTTAGGAGAGTCCTCCTGTTTGTGTTTGTTAGAGATGAGCTCGTTGGGATAGACTTGGGCTATGTGTTTTGAAAGGCTGAATGTATTTCAATACCAACTGGAGTATAATGGGGAAAAGAATATATCTTAGGAATGGGCAGAACATTAGAAAAGGTCAAAAGCCATAGTGTGTTTTGGGAAATGCTGGGAAAATAGAGTTAAAGCAGAGAATTCAAGCATGGCTCTGTTCTGTCTGTTGCATCAGGGAGTCAGGGAAGGTAGGACTTCTGTTTTCTTTTCTTGGAGCGCTGAAGACTGTACCTAGGGCTTTGCAATGCTAGGTAAGTTCTCTGGCACTGAGCGACATTGCCTCGGGGTGGGGTGGAATGGTGCACAGCCGTGCTGGAGGAAATGGGCTCGTTGGTATTAGACAGAATGGATTAGAGAGAGCTAGGCAAGAGACCCTAGGTGCCAGCATTTGCTTTTAGCCACTGAGAATCATAACCATTCACTACCACAGTTCTGAGGAACCCGCATGGAGTCTTTGTATCCAAAGCCATGCCTCACCTTGGAAATATTAAGACACGTAAAAGAATGAAAAATAAGGCATGTGGTAGAAATAGAAAATCTTCTTTAAGTTTGTGCGTTTCCAAACTGCAACATTTGGCTATTTTGAACTGTTTTGTGAAGAGCTGGGGACGTAGCTAAGTACACTTGCCTAGAATGCACACATCTCTAACCATGCAACAAACAAACAAACAAACAAACAAACAAACAAACCTTTTTGAGAGGACCTTCGCAGCTTCCATTGGTAAGTGGTGTGTGCAGTCTGTGTTTCCGTGTATGCTGTCTGATCAGATCCAGGTTCAGACACCCTTCTGCTCTTCCACACACTCAGAGGTTGATCCAAGTACAGCTGCCTCACTCCCTACTGAGAGGAGAACTTGGCAACCCAGTGAAGGCACACAGAGTCTCTAATTTACCCCCAGAAAAGCTGGAGAGAGCTCCCAAAGCCCTCTGCACAGCCCATCATTTACTTGCCCCCAAAATACACGCATTGCTGTTGTGGAAGCCTGCTCGCTCTGGTGGCAGATGCAATTCAAAGTCAGGCAGCAGATGAGAGTGTCACTCTACAGGCTTGAAGTAGTTGCTGTCGCCAGTGTATTTTACATCTATAATTTTAATCTAAAGATGTAGCAGTTTTCCATGTCTGTTTCTTTTCAGGTGAGAAGTAACTTTAGGCATTATTTCATTGAACCCCCTCAACTTAAATTATTTTATGATGTCCTGACGTGGGCCGCAACACAACTAACGATAAGTTACACGGTTGTACCGTTTGTACTTCTCTCTATAAAACCGTCATTCACATTTTACAGGTGAGTGTTACTCTTGAGCTGCTGGGAGGATTATCTGTGTTCTCAAAGGAAGTTCCTTCTAATTGAATAGAACAATAGAAAACAGAAAGATAATGTTCCAGCCTTAGTTCTGCCATTAAATGTATTATCAGCTACTTCTTTGTTATGAGAAATCTGATTTCATGTACACCTGCACACCAGAAGAGGGCATCAGGTCCCGGTATAGATGGTTGTGAGCTGCCATGTAGTTGCTGGGAATTGAACTCAAGACCTCTGGTAGAGCAGACAGTGCTCTTAACCACTGAGCCGTCTCTCCAGGCCCCTAGCAATTACTTCTTAATCATAAACCAAGCGGTTCCAAGTCCCGTCGTGGATCTCCACTCATCCTGGTCATCCCCAAAGTGGAAGTGGGGTTCCCTCAGTGTTCCCTCAGTGGTCCCTGAGTGCTCCCTAGTGCTCCCTGAGTGCTCCCTCAGTGGCCCCTCAGTGCTCCCTCAGTGGCCCCTCAGTGCTCCCCGAGTGCTCCCCGAGTGCTCCCTCAGTGGTCCCTCAGTGGCCCCTCAGTGCTCCCCGAGTGCTCCCTGAGTGCTCCCTCAGTGGCCCCTCAGTGCTCCCTGAGTGCTCCCTCAGTGGCCCCTCAATGGCCCCTCAGTGCTCCCTCAGTGCTCCCGGCATGGGAACCCACCCCATCTCAGGGAGACTTAGCCTGACTATCCTGAACGAGGCTAGAAAAGGAAAGTGGGCGTGCTTTACCAGCTACTCATTAACTTACAGAAAAGGAAAGTATTTGCCCTTACTTGTCTCCTTCACATCCTTTCACGCTTGACTGACAGCTGGGCTCCTCTGTGTTTCAGAAGTTGCTGTCTTAAAGTCTGTGTTTTTCACCCCTTTCCTGTACAGCCAGTACTCGCTTCTCCTGTGTTAGTGAGGTCTGTGAGATCAGAAGCTCGACTCTCTCCAAGTCTTCATTCCTGTGGGATTTGGAGACTTAGTACGTGGTCAAAGAATTACATTCCAACATTAGAATCAAGCTTGATGTTCATATAGGAAAAACAAATAATTGGTTAAAGTGACCATTTTAACAGTTAGTTATTTGTTTTAAAATGTGGGTGGTTGGCTGTTGGATTGTCTATCCATTTTTCTTTAGTCACTTAAACTTTCAGCTTTCAGCAGTTCAGGTCCCATCAGTGTCAGAGCTCATTTAGGGACTGACTCACTGGTGACCTCTCAGAGCGGCTTGTATTTGTGGAAGTGAGCGTTGAGCAGTGCCGATTGCCTGCTCTTCATGCTGTTTCAGCCTTGGTTAGCTGCATGAGTGGCTGGCTTTCCGAGGAGGCCAAGCAGAAACTCCACTCCTTTCTTCATGTCAGGTGCTCTCTGGCGACCCCACATATAATTTTGTTGCTAAGTTCAGAGTGTTGCCTCTGTTAATAAGGGTCTTTCTCTTTGTGTCCTGTGTAGCCTCATGACTCTGACAAAACACTGGGGTCTACATAGGCCTATGTATGCTGAGCTTCAGAGACACGGGTGTGTGTGTGTGTGTGTGTGTGTGTGTGTGTGTGTGTGTGTGTGTGTGTTGCAGTGACCCATACCCCAGCCTTCTGTGTGAAGAAAACAGAAGAATAATACGTTGAATAACCCCATCCTCAGGCCCCTGGGTGTTGGCAAGGGTGTGGTTGATAAACCATCTTCCCTTTTCTTTTAGCTCCTGGTATTATTGCCTTCACATCTGCAGTATCTTAGTGTTGCTGTTGCTGCCTGTGAAAAAATCTCAAAGAAAGAGCACACAAGAAAATGTTGAGCTCTCACGGGCCAAAAAGTTTGATGAAAAAGAGAACTCTCTGGGACAGAACAGTTTTTCCATGACAAATAATGTTTGCAATCAGAACCAAGACGCTGACTCTAGATGCTTCTCACTAACTCAGTGACTGGAAACCCAGGTGATGGCTGTTCCCCGTCTGTGAGCAGAGACCAGTCTTGATGCCGTTCCAGAGCCTCCTGTTCAAGGAAAAGAGACTAACTGGTGGGAATGGGACAGTTTTGGCCGGGGGTTTCCTGTATACCAGATTGGAAATGGAATGAAATAACCCCTCCTATGCCATGTTCTGTGGGTCACGCCTTACACAAAATCTTTCCATGTTTCAACAGGGCACTCTGACCTCAGCATACGCCCTCAAGGTCATGCGTGTGCCCTGTTGCTGAATGTACATTGCGTATCCCAAGGCACTGAAGAGGTGGAAAAATAATCATGTCAATCTGGAAGGTTGAAAGATTAACTTTTTCCAAGTGAATGTTTTGCCTTAAACCTTCTGTTTCCTAAAATGTTGTTCCTGGATGGGACTTTCAAGTGTAATAGCGTGGGGAAACGATTTCCATATTTGATATGGTGTGCTGCAGAGGAGGGTTGAGGAGGAGCTTAGAAACAGATATTTAAGAGTGTGGGTACTTTTAAAATGCAATAAACATCTCAGTATTTGAAGGGTTTCTTCAGGTCTCTCAGAGGGCTAGACACACAGTGTAAACATTCAGGACTAAATTACAGGTAGCTTGTTTTGCTGGGAGCTTAATTACCTGGTATCAGTTGGGAGCCCTTCCAGAAGGACTTTCTTAAACATAATTAAAGGTTGGCAATGTGATATTTTAGGCTTATTTTCTTAAAAAAATAATAAAAGGGAAGATGAGGTAAGGAAGCCAGAATGAAAACTGTGTGGCCTGGAGTCAGAGGCAGAGGGCTTTCTCCTTTAGTGTCCAAGGTGAATGTGACTGTGGAGGACACAAAGTTTGATAAGTTGATAATGCTATGGACTTTCTGAAGAAATTTCCTGAGCATAAATTGTTTAGAATTAGAGGGGTTATAAGAGTAATCGTGGTAGAGGATTCGAAGATTTTGAATGAAATCTCCAGTAATTAAGGTTATTATATGGTTCATCAGTTTCCTGTCCCTTTCATTTTCATTGCTATCTGGGAGAGATGTAGGGAAAAGAAAACTTAGTTGATGAATCTAAATGACAATTTTTTAAAATTAATAAATTAGTTTTTACACTCTTCATGCATTAAAATTCTTCAGTTAAAGTCTTGTTAAAATGGATGTTAAATTCCCTCAAAACAAGTATGTGTTTTCCTATTAGGGGTCACTGTTGCCCTGAATGACTGGATATGTCTTAAATCCCACAGCAGTGTGATACAGCAGCTGGAAGGAGGGGTGGACTGAGGCCGTGGAACTGGGACTGTGGGACTGGACCTGTAGCTTCTGCCTTGGGAGCCTTTTGGGCCTCACTGTTATTTGACCAATCTTCCTTGTGAAATTAGTTCTGGTTTTGCCTTAAATTTTCAAACAAAATGCAGGTTGTCAGTCTACAATGAGTTGGGTTTTGGCTTTTTTTTTTTTTTTTTGTCACTAGTACATTTGTAAGTAAAGTTAAGGAGGAACCAGCAATGATGGTGTAAACTTTCAGGTGTCAGTGGAAGAAGAAAGGTCCTAGAACACCAGCGTGGCATTCTGGGACTTTGGAGGCACATGACGCGTTTGCTTTTCTGAAGGCTAATTGTTTGCCCCTGATGAGGAAAGTCCTCCTCTCGCCCCTCCCTGCGGGAAATGGCCAGTAAATACCTTTTCTTAGTTTTCCCACCAAGCTGTGGAATTTGAGAAGAAAGAAAAAAGGGTTTTATGGAGAGTAGCTGTCCCTAAATGTCTCTGAGATTTCATGAACTTGGTGGAGAATCCAGTCACTAATGATCAAGAAAGACAGCCCGAGGAGTTATTTCATAAATGAAAGCTGGTGGAAAGTGCTGATAGCTTGATCAGTCTATCCAGCCGCTTACAGATGACCCCCGTTTATTTCTGTTGTGTGCACACATTCTATTTCTTGGCATATATGCTGAGTCACTTTTGCCTGTTTCTTCTCAATGAATTTATAGTCGTAGAACCATCATCCAAAGACAAGACAATTGACAAATGTTCTAGTTCCCAGCAATACACAGCAAATCCAACTTGCCTTTTTTTTTTTCATTCTTCTACATCTACTAGTTACTATTGTAAGATGATTTTTAGATAGATGGCTGTCTTCTAATTTGGAGACATAATCACAAATGCGATCTAAAAGAATTCAAATCCTCAGTTTTTCTCAAAAAGTATGTTCTATAAAATATCTAGTTGAGCTGCTGCAAAGTTTGTTTTGCTTTGACTTAGAAGGATTGGAACTAATGTTTGCATTACTGTTAATTGTGAAGGCAGCCATTATACTTTGTGCTTATTGTATTTAACAGGCAGAACAGGTTTTGGTGTATGCTTATGTTTTGTTTTTCCCTTTCTTCAGTGTCCTGTAATCACTCTGGAGATGGTCAGGCTTATACTCTGAGGATGGTCATATTTATACTTCTGTTCAAGTGTATACTACTCAGGGAAAATAGAAAAAATATTCTTCCCTCAATCTCATTTTCATGAACCTATAATTGTTAATTTGATGTGTCTCAGCTCACTATTTTCTTTTCCTTTTTCTTTTTTTAATACGGACTTTAATTGGAACTCGGAGTGACTGGGGAAGCTTCCAGAGTACCTAGAGATGGAGAGAAGTTGCTCTGGGTTCCAGAGGTGCCCGATCGCTGTGTCCCCAACGTGGATGACACCTCCACAGGGCATCTCCACACATGTCACCTTTGAGGAAAACAGTTATAGTGGAGATTTCTAGAAAGCAATGGTGACTTCCTGTAAGTGCTGACTGGTCCTTCTGGCTCTGGGCTGAGGAAGCACCCTTCTGCCCTCCACCCCCATCCTGTAGGGTAAAGGACAAAGGAAAGGGCAGGTTTACTGTCAGCTGCTTTTATTACTGGGCTTGAGGTGCTGACATTTTATAAGATGGTTGGCTGCCTAGCAACAGGACTGCCTTTTAATTCATTAACTCAGAATGGGCAGCAACATGCCATTTCCCCTTTGCTTTCTCTGGCTTCTGTTTCTGCAGGGTAAAATTGGAGAGGATTTGTGCCATTAAATGTTCCCCATGAATTGCTGATTTTACTGGACAGGGTTTACCACTGTGTAACTCCACAGCAATTATTTCATTCAGAGAATTTAGCCATTCTTTATCTTAAATTAAAGAAAACTCTTTTAAATCGCCATCAGAATAATCATGAGGGTTTTACTTTTGAAGACTAAACACTTAGGACAAATGGTTTTCCTACTTAAAACCCATACCTCATCAATGTTCACCTTGTGTATTCATGAGCAAATCTGGAAAATTGTACTTACTGTTTCCTTACCAGTTGTTCCTACGTATCCGCTCATTGACTCCAAGAATTCTGCACTATAACTGACCCAGACATTCTTGAGAGAGTAAACTTGTTTAAAATAATTGCTTCTGCTGCATCCACTCAAACACCGTTATAAACCAGTAGTTTGAAAGGTTTTATTCAGGCATCAATAGTCTACCCTGGCTGAAATTTAACACATCCAGACTAACCTGGGTGCAGAATTCTAGCTTACACTGTGACTGTAGCCTTAACCTGCCCCGAGGACCACAGATAACCACTTCCGCTCCACCAGCGGCATCAGGGCAATGGCTGATCCATGCTCAGCCTGCCCTCCATGCTAGCTGTCTGCTTCCCACTGCCCTTGGAAAAGTGAGTTTGTATCAGAGAGGAAGAGATTTGCATCCGCCCTGAATTTTCCCGTCTGGTGGGTTAGAATGTAGCAGCTCTCTACAGTGATTTTCTGTAACACCTAGTAGTCAGATCTCTTTATAGTGATTCTCCTTGTGGGAAGAACATTTCAATGAAATTTTCCACGTTGATATTTTGTAGGAATGCTCTTATAATCAACGATTAAGCTGCTTTTTGAGGCTCTTGTTGTACAGAGGATGCAGCCAATTACATTTTAATTCGTAGGCTGCTTAATAATGTTTTGTATGTTTTCAGATGATAATTTATTTTAATAGGTTTTTAACACAATGCAAACTCCAGTGAAGAACTGACAAGAAGCTCCAAGGCCATTGGTTGGGAAAATTTTATCAAACAGAACCTAATGACACATTTCTATGCCAGCTAAATTGTCTTGCCTTTAAGACTGGTGGTAACTCTAAATGCCATTTTTATAAAGCAAGGGACAGCCTATCTGTTCTATAAATAACACTTCAAAGATCCTGTACAACCACTCTCTGGAACTGATCCGGTGACACATAGCCACCCCCAGCTGTGTTTTCTTACATTTTGCTACTGTAACCAGCCATGGAAGAGAATATAAAGCCAAAAGTTACAGAGCAGGGAAGGAAATGACTAAGCAACTTCTGGGGATTATGTCTGGAATGGAAGAGTGGCTGGTTGCCTCCTGCAATCTCTCAGTCGCTGCTCCCTGCCCAGGCTCTGTTTTGGGTTAACCTCTGTGAAAGACTGATTTGATAATAATTTTCTCTGTCCTTTCATGGGGGAAGGACACATATAGAGCATTTGACAGACTTTTAAAATCTGTCTCTGTTCCCACTTTCAATGTCTTTGTTCTGTCTACACGTGTGTCCATGAAGTCCATTTGCTGCTGACTTAACCACACACTAAAAGGACTCCTGTGTTGAAAGAAAATGCAATCTTGTCTATCTTCTGTCACCTTTATGTACTCGAAGGCGCCTCCTCATCAGAAGGAAAGTCACACAAGGAAACAGGGACGAGCAGGATGTGGAGTCCTGGGATGTGAAAGCTCCATCATGCTAAGATGACGGTGGCTGGCTTAGACCTGCCTTCCCTTTCGGCTGGACGCTGGTGGCCTGACCTGAGAGGAGCCTCAGCTGCCACAGCCGGCACGCATAGTGTTTCCCTTTGCCTTCCCAGGTGAAGGATATCATGTGGTGACCTGTGCTTTTTTTTTTGTTTTTGTTTTTGTTTTTATTATTCCAAAATATTTTTTTAAAGAAGTGTTATTTTTCAATGGATCCACAAATCGGTTCTCATTGTATGGTGAATTGTAACCATCACTGTGTCAGCTAAGCGGTGACGTGATGATTCATAACCACTTCTACACTGTGCCCTCAGAGCTGCACGGTGACTTATGGCTGGCTTTTAAAGGTGTTTTTAACTTACATGTTTTTCTTTTCTTTTTCTTATTTGTGTATCTTTAAAAACTGATTAAACAGTAGTTTAAAAGAACTCATGTATGTGTTTGCTTATTTCAGAGCTTAAATCTGATCGATGGGTGGATGAGCCCAGTGCCCAATCCAGTGAGCAAATACTTTTTATCATTGGTTCTTCAATTAGACATTATTTCACTCTGGTTTTTCTAATGGGCTGGGTGAGGGGCACGTGTGCGATGGTACGTGTGTGGCACCTTTCCTCACCGAGCATCTCACTGGTCCATAAATGTTAACACTCCCACATGACTCTGGGAGTTACCTGAAGCCACTGAAGTTGATACGTGGACCTGTAGCCTGTAAGAGACTTAGGAAAGAAGACAGCGGCCTTCCTAGCTTGGAAGGGAGAGCTGACCTCATAGCCCTGTGCCCGGCTCTTTTCCACCACTGTAGGCATGTTAGTGTGCCCTGCGGAAAGATTCAGATGCAGATTTTTTTGTGGCCCCCGCGTCTGGTTGCAGTCATTGTTCTTAGAATCTCCTGTCTAAACTTTGCTCCCCAGATGTCCCTGATATGCCAGTGAAGCAGCTTAATAGCCAATCACTGAGCAGGGGAGAAAATAGGGATGGACTTCCTGCCCACCAGGGAAGAAGAGCTAGAGGAAGCGGGAGATTCCGCCAAGGGCAGAGGTTTAGGAGGCGTGAGGAAAGAGCAACCGGAGCAGAGAAAGCCATACATGCAAGTATCTTGGGGGTTTCGGCTGGGAGGAAGCCAGACTAGCTTACAGGGTCAGGAGTAGTCTAAATACTGCTCAGTTCTTGTGCTGTAAAGCTTAGTAAATAAATGTAATAGTCCAGTGGCAATTATTTGGCTGCTAGTTGGGTTGAGAGAGAAACTGCAACACACGATCTTAAAACAACCACTAAGGAACCACTCATGTCCTAGCTTGGTTTTTACCTTTGAGCTGTGCTGAGCTCTCACTGTATATGCAGTTTATCATAGTAACCTATAAGACCTTCGGTGTGTGCTTGAAGGCTTTTTGTTTGTTTGTTGGTTTGGTTTGGTTTGGTTTGGGGGGACAGGGTTTCTCTATGTAGCTTTGGTTGTCCTTGACTTGCTTTGGAGACCAGATTGGCCTCAAACTTAGAGCGATCTGCCTGCCTCTGCAAGTCCCTGCGTGCTGGGATTACAGGTGTTTGCCACCTTGATGGCTTGCTTTCTTTTTTCTTTCTTTCTTTCTTTCTTTCTTTCTTTCTTTTTCTTCCTTCCTTCCCTCCCTTCTTCCTTCCCTCCTTTCTTTCTTTCTTTCTTTTTCTTTCTTCCTTCCTTCCCTCCTTTCTTTCTTTCTTTCTTTCTTTCTTTCTTTCTTTCTTTCTTTCTTTCTTTCTTTCTTTCTTTCTTTCTTTCTTTCTTTTCTCCTCCTCCTCCTCCTTCTAACTACAAGTCAGTTTTACTTAAATCGGGACTGTCCAACAAAAAAACATTGTTAGCCATTCATGATCTGAATTTTGTGTGTGAGTTAAATTATGGAACACATTAAAAGCCAGGAGACATTTGTTTTGTAATAAATAAGGTAGTGGAATTACTCATTAGCAGCCTTTTAAAGATAAGCTAGTAGGTCTGCCCCTTTCTCCTCTCTTAATTCCAGCGAAGATCGTTTTTGTTCCAGGGATGTTCTTTTTGGGATTCTACAAACACTCCACCAGGTGTTCTCCCCAGGTGCTACCCTTATTCTTGTTGGCATCTGTGTAAGAGAATCCAGCAGTCTGACCTGTCTTTCCTCCAAAGAGACCATGGAGATTTGGTCCAGGCTCATGCTCGCCTCCCTTTCCCACAGTGTAGCCTGGCCACACTTCTGAAAAAAAATCTTCTTGCCTTTCTCAGCATCACCCTTTGTTTTTTTCCGCTCCTGTCTGCTCAACACCACAAATGTTACAACCCAAAGACAGAAGTCCTGCTCTCTCTGCTTGAAGACTTGTTGGTTCTTCTCCTGCCTGGGGGCTGCCTCCAGCAGCCCATGAATTCAGCAGGGGCAGGAGATGAGAAGCGTGCCTCGAATGACCAGAATGTACAGGGATGACACACTTCAGGGAAGTAGCTGGTGCCTTCAACTTTAATTCCAGAGAACAAAATTTATATGCCCCTAGGGGAATAGGCGGGGGACTCCAAGAACAGGTGTACATGATTGATTGGAACTAGGTACTTCAAATATGTTTGGTTTGCATTATACAGCATGCTCCTATCAGAAGAATAGAATCTCAGTACCTAATTAATAGGCGAGGGTAGGGGAGGGGAGAGCCAGCAGGGAGCTGTGTCAGAGGCCATATATCAAATGTAGTTAGGGGAGTTTGTGTCTAAAGACACTCTCCAGATGAAGGCAGGCAGAGAGCAGGGGAGCCAGCCAAAGTGGGGGTGGGGGTGGGGAGTTCTTCCGTTAGCGTGGAGCTCATAACTGCTATCCAGTCCAGGTAAGAACTGCAGCTTCAACCAGCGGGGTACCACCAACAAAGTCTTATCTTGACTCCACTTTGAACAACTGTGGGGAGACTATATTAACTTTTATTTCAAAAAATATTTTTATATGTGGTGTTTTGCATGCGTGTTTGCATCTGCCAGAGAGGCTAGAAGGCATTGGATTTTAAGCATTTAAAGTTACAGATGGGAGTGAGTCAACAAATGGGTGCTGGGAATCAAACTCAGATCTTCTTGAAGAGCAAGCAGGCTTTGCTCCTGATTGCTGAGCCATCTCTCTGGCCCTCTTATACTAATTTTTATTGTTAATTTGAGATGCTGGGATAGTGCATGCCTTTAGTCCCAGCACTCAGGAAGAAGAGGCAGGCAGATCTCTGAGTTTGAGGCTAGCCTGGCCTGCAAAGCGAGTCCAGGACAGCCAAGGCTATACAGAGAAACCCTGTCTCGAAAAACCAAACCAAACCAACCCAAAAAAAACCCCAAAGCATTCCAGTCATTCTGCTTCATCTGTGGAATGGCAGAGAGTAGCGGTGTGCAGGCCTCTTCCCCATTTAGTTGCCTCCTGAAGTAGGTATGGCAATGTCTTTAAGAGCTTCAGCTAGGCTAAGAGGAAAAGCCGTTTGTATAGAGACAACTGCTATTCAAATGCTAAGTACCCCAGGGTAGTCTGCGGTGAGTGCAGCCTTAGAACCCCACCCCCAGCACGAGGTGCCTCCGCAGTGAAAGAAGGCTGCAGAGGTGGGGAGTATAGGTACTTCTGGGAGGCCTTGGCTCTTTGCTGGGATAAGTGCCCAGCTGGGGAAAAAAAAAGAAAAAGCTAGGTCAAGGATTCTTCAGTGTGTTAGCCATGGTAGACTAGGAACAGCGGGGGGCTGAGCGTTATTCTGCCAGCAATATGCTGACCCATTTAACAGTGACTTTTCCCCCAGATAGAAACAGGGGGGATTGCTTAACTGTTGTTCAAAGGAAGCTCAGGCCTGTAGGTATAGAACACACCCTCACGCCCACTGTTCAGTTTGGACAGATGTTGCTGCTTTAACGCAGGAGATTTGTGTTTTTTGTCCAGGATTAGAGATGGCCTGTAGTGCCCTGTGCATGCTAGGCCCGTGTCCCACCACTGCCCTGCACGCCAGTCTTACTTTCCATAAAAAGAATATTGCACAGAAGACCTGCCCAACTGTGATTAGTAATCGCACTTTGTCAGCCGGACTGCATTTAAAGCTGCCTAAGAGCACACAGCTGGCCATGTCCGTGAGGAAGAGCCACTCTGATGTGGGCAGCACCGTGCCAAGGGCTGGCATACTGTCATAAACGAAGTGAGCGGAGCATCAGCGTTTATCTCCTCTCTGCCTCCTGATTGTAGGGGCAGTGTGACCAGCCAGCCCAGACTACTGCCCTACCTCCCTGTTGTGGTGGACCTTGCCCTCCAGCTGTAAGCCAGCTGTAAACCTTCCTCATGTTGATTTTAGTGGGGTAGTTTTGTCATAAAACTCGAAAATAGTAACATGCTGTCTGCCTGGCCTCTCTCCCTCCTCAGAAGCTGTCAATACAAGCCCCTGGGTAAGCTTTTCATTTGTGAGCTGCGCAATGTCAATTTTAAAAATGATTCTGCCATTTCTTCTAGCCTTCTTAGGTTTAGTTGTCAGGGTCCAGTCCCTGGGTGCGGTCAGGGCCTGAAGAAGGATGGGTGCAAGTGTGGCAAGGGAGGAATGAGTCAGTCACGGGGCTCCAGAGGAGTTTTACGTCCTGACTGACTAGTAGTCTGGATGTTTCTTTATTCATACAGAGCACAGTATGCAGAGACAGATGCGCACGCTGTTCCAAAACATAGGTCGTGTCATTTTGTCTCTGGACGCGAGTTTTACCTTCTCGGGTCATAAGTTCAATCATCATGGATAAACCATGACAGAGCAGAATTATCTTCTATAACCCAGCTTTTAACAATCTTGCAGTTCCAAGGGAGCATTTTGCCAAAGCATGATGGTCTGTTCTCGGGCTGGTAGCTCTTTTGGTTTCAGGGACACTAGACAGACAATATCCAAGCCCGCCTAGGCAGGTGGCCATGTCCCAAGCAGTGTATTATCAGTTTTTAAGAGTCAGAGTGCTGATTGTCTCTAGCCTATTGAATATTGTTTACCTTTTAAAGTTTACCTTTTTTTTTTTTTTTTAAATATCTGGTTCCTGAGTAAGGATAGGAGAAGATGTTCCAGGAGAAGTCTTCAGGCCAACACTGCTGCAGTTTTTATTTGATTTCTGCCATAATAGAGTGTTTATATTTTATATAATTGTAGAATTTATTTATATGTCTAATATAATATGCTAATTTTATATGCTAATTTTATTGTTCAATTATATGACACCATAGTGTCCCCATATGAGTTAACTTTTTCTAAGAAAGGGAGGTCTTAATATTTTATTCTTTTATCATTTATCAGCACCGTTCTTTGTCTATCAGTATTATGAAGAGGCTTTTAATTTGATCTGCTGCCAACTTCTCTAGCCTTCTCTCGTTCCTGAGTAAGATCATACAGGGGCAGATGTGCCAAGAGTATCTTTGAGTGAGAGCCTCATAAGGAGGTCTCTGGCATAATTATTTGGGTGACAACCTTCAGGGAGTAAGGAAGATCTTCAAGTAGGGCCAGATAAGGATATCTCCCTAAAAGTGGGAGAAGTATGATCAAGACATTCCTGGGAAAGCTTAAAAACAGTACTCCTGGGAGGAGGTGCAAATGATTCATAAGAATATTTCCATCAATTCAATATTTCCAAGTTGTACAAATAATAAAAGCCCCCAAGCATGAGACACATAGAAATCAAGGCTAAAAGAGTGGGAGACTGCACCACAGCAATTGTGTCACTGGGCTCAGCTTTGCTGGCTCTTTGTTAAGTAGCTGTGTTGGCTTTATGATTTTCACTCTTCCCATTAGAGATGGCTGTGGTGTTTAGTGAACCTAAACTGTAGGCTGTGCTAGTTCCATCTGCTTTTGGAGGGAGCCAAATATCAGCTTCAGTTTTTAAAGTCATGAAATGCTTTGGTTTTCTTAAATGCTTTGGTTTTCTTTACTGGTAAAATGTTTTACTCTGTATCTCTCTTACTGTTTAAGTATGCTCTGTTTTATGCTTGAGTCTTTGTCGTAACTGCCAGAGCTATGTATGACATCTTAGGCCAGGAGGGAGCAGGTCCTGAGGGCCAAGCAAGACAAAGTTGGATGCCCTGTATTCCAGGGATGTTATCTCTTTTTTTCAAAGTGTGTGTTGGGGGGAGTGTGTGTGTGTGTGTGTGTGTGTGTGTGCACACACAAGTGAATTCCAGAAGAGAATGTTGAGTGTTATTATCTATCATTCTCCATTTGTTCCTTTGAGGGGAGATCTCTCCCTGAATCTTGGGCTCCTGCTTTCTTGGCTAGGCTGGAACCCAGCAAGCTCCGGCAATGTTCCTGGTTTTACCTCCCACGCCATTGCCCTACTCAACCCCACCCCTGCCCAGAGCAGAGATTAAAGGCTGTAGTAGGACTTGTTACATTGTGGGTGTTGTGATCCAAACTCTAGCTGTTATGATTTGTACAGTAGGCATTTATAACTGCTGAGGCATTTCTCCAGCTCTGGCCATCCACCATGTTTTACAGCATGAACATGAGAGTTGCTGTATAAACGAGGTTTACAATTTGAGCTTAGCTGCCAGCTATCCATAAAAGTACTTTTATTCACCTGGTGTAATAGATGCCTCGGAGGCTTACTGCTAACTTAAGCTTAGTCCTGGAAGCTTCTAGCGTCCATATAGTCTTATCTATGCCTAGAATGTTTTCAGCCTCTGAGACTTACTGCGTAATAAGCTCACCCTTTCTTGATCTTTCTCAGCTCAGAGCTGGCTGGTTCAATTAAGCTGTTCTGGCTCAAACTCCCCTTCAAGCTGACTGATTAAATCTGACTTCTCTCTCAGCCTCTGACTGAATTGCTCTGCTTGGTCTCATACTAACTTTGGCAATCTGTTTTAATCTTCTAGTTCCTTCTCATTCTCTGGCTCATTCTGTTTTTACCTGTGTCTAGCTTGTTCCCTCTACAACCTGTCTCTGTAAAACTCTCCTAGTAAAACTACCTCTGAATTCCATAAACTCAGATGCACTGCCTCTAAGCTCACTCTCAGCTGAACTTTGTGAAGAGTACTGACTAGAACTCAGAGATCTGCATGCCTCTGTCTCCTGAGTGCCACCACACCTGGACTTAAGCTTTTCTTTACCTGAAACGTGCTTTATATCAGGCTGGCCTTGAACTTAGAGATATGCTTGCCTTTGTCTCCTGGATTAAAGGTGTATTTGTATTCCAGCTGGCTCACACAGACATAGAAGGTCTTTGGATGTGATCTCTTTGCAGAGCAGCTGTGCTCTGGATTAAAATTCCTCTACAGTGGAATCTATGGCCATTATTGGGCAAGTGAGCGGCACAGCACTCCAGAAGCTGTGGAAAGTTGAGTTGTAATGCTTGAGTCATTCACCTTCAAGAGGATGTTAATTCACATGGCCTTAGAGTCAAGCTTTTCTCCTGGGGGGTTGTAATGGAACAAAATAGCTAACAAGCAATAGAAACCTATCCTGTGAGCCTCTGGCTTTACATTGGTCAGCACAGTGCCTCTGCTCTCTTGCCATCCCTCAAAACCTGAGCCCCAGTTACAAGGCTTATTTTGGGTCTTTTTGTGGAAGAACCTGTTGTTTTCCAGTCTCACTTGATTGCTTAAATTTAAGCATGTTCACACCTTGATAGGCTTTCTGGATTCCTGTGGCTATCCTGTCTTGTTTCTCTCTAGGCATCTCTGGATGGTTTTCTATCTTTAGCTCCTCTTCTCTATGAGTCTCTTATAGTCTGGGCTATTTCATCCTTCCCTCTCTGGCATCTCTCTCTCTCTCTCTCTCTCTCACACACACACACACACACACACACACACACACACACACACACGTACCTTTCCCCATCTTGCTCAGACTGTTTTCCTTTCCATTACCTGGTAGATATACAACTGCTTACTATCTCTACCTGCAATATGGGCACCTCTAACTCAGCACATGTAAATGTGGACCCCAATGCAGTCCACCACTCTGGAAGCTTGCACATTTCCCCATTGCTAGGTTTAAATGTCGTGACTATTTCCCTGATTGTATGACTCGGAGACTCACGCACCATCTTTGACTTCGCCCACCCCAGACTTCATCTCTTCCTGAATCTGGGACTCTTAACTGCTGAGACACCTACCTCCCCTGGGTAGAGAAGCAGTCTTCCAATCTCCATTCTTGTCTTCTCTAGCCCCTTCCCCAAAATGCATGCTGCTGTTGTCTTTTTCATTGTTTGAGGCAGGGATGGGGACATTTCTGGCTGGCTTTGAACTGGCATGGCTGAGGAAATCTTTAACTTCTGTTCCTCCTCCTTCCACTTTCTGAGTGCCATCACACCCAATTAACGAGGTGCTGGGGATCCAGACCCAGGGTTTCATATAAGCTAGGCAGGTGCTCTACCAACTGAGCCCATCCTCTGTCCCTGAAAGATGTCTTTTAAAAATCACAAAACAGGTTTGGGATTCTCTTGCTTTATAAATAAAATATGATCTTAATTTCCTGAGCTTCTATAGCAAAGCACTAAGGTGACACCTGCTTGCCTGTGTGGGTGCCTCTTCCCACTCAGTGCACACAGCCTCACCTTGTAGCTCAGGCTAACCTTTGGCACCTCACCCAGGGTGGTGCTTTCTCTCTCCTCAGTTCCCTCACACCAAATTCCTCGGGAGGTATCTTCTGCCCACAGAAGTCCTGGATCCTCAGGTGACAGTGTCCTCCCTCTGCAGAATGTGTCTGGGTGCCGTGCCCTTTATTCCAGTGTATGTGAGTGTGTATGTGTGTGTGTGTGTGTACTGATCCCATGGTGTAACTACTAAAATATATACTTATAAATTGAACAATGAAAAAGATGTCATCAACAAAGGAGGACCCCCAGTGGTAACGGCAGAGCAGGATGAATTATGAGAACACTGTGATGATGTGATACTGCTACCCGGAGCTGCAAACCCTTCCACTTCCAAGGGCTTCCTGTAGTTGCTGTATGGACTAGCTGTAGTTGCTGAATGGATATAATTTCAAAAGTGTCTATATTTCATGTTGTGGAGCCACGTGTTAGTCCAAATTGTTTCTTGAGGACCATGTTTAAACATGGGGACTGCTTGAAACACTTAAATTTCCAGGTTTGGCATGAACAGAATCACCTAGAAAATTTATTATCAGTTTGTGTCTGCTAAATTGACAGAATCTATGCTGTTTGATGCAAAGAGATTCCACAGTTACACAAAACAACGAAGTGTGATGAATCTCAGTCAATCTTCAGCATGGCAACATGAACCAAGACTGAAGGCTATGTAGACAAGATTACCCGCTTTCTACCCTAATAGTTTCTTATTTGGAACTCTTCCCTCAGTTACCCCCTCCCTCTTTATCTATACTAGCTTTGACCTGGGTAATAAAATGCATCCAAGCAAATAAAACAACAAAATACCCAACATCCTACCAGTGGTAATCAATGTTTGTATCTTGTTATATTTCTTTCCAGACTTTGTTATTGATAAAGATGAATTTTACAAAAACAATTCTGAAACCTCATTTTAAGCAACACATTCCTCTTTTTATTTGTGTTTATTTAAAGCGACAACAATGAGGGGAAAAGAAATATTGGACGGAATGATATCAGATTAAACCACATGCTCACTGAACTCTCCTCCTAACTCATAGAAACAGGAAGTTGGTCTGTGGACTGGAAAGCGGGAGGGGAGGGGAAGTATGTCTTGTCTGCCTCTAGTGTTGCTGGACACAATTTCATGAGAGCAATTTTCTTTGGCAGATCATCAGGACTTTGACCGAGTGAGTTCAGACTTTTGTTCACTCTTATACAGAATGATAAAGTAGATTGAGGGAAAATTCAGGATATGTCCCATACAGGGGAACTAACTGCTGGGTGATCATCACCTGATTTTCTGAGTCAGTGAGGAGCACTGAGAAGTGAGGGGACAGCATGTACAGGCTCCTGACATTTGGTCCCATCAGGAGTTTGGCCCTGTGAGCCATACACCGCGTGCTTAATGCTTTGGGTTTTTAATGCAGGACCCTGATGAGAACTCCCTGTGAATGGCCAAAGAATCAATGCCGACCTGCTGCCTTGGCTCCCATGTAGAATTATATCTATCTATCTATCTATCTATCTATCTATCTATCTATCTATCTATCTATCTATCTATCTATCTATCGTGTACACAGTGGTTCTGCCTGCATTTTTTGCCTGCAGGCCAGAAGAGGGCACCATATCTTATTATAGATGGTTGTGAGCCACCATGTGGTTGCTGGGAATTAAACCCAGGTCCTTTGGGAGAACAGCCAGTGCTCTTAACCTCTGAGCCATCTCTCCAGCCAGGGACTCTGTCTGCAGCTAAGGGGAAGTCATCATCCAAGCTAGGGTGAGACTCATCAGTGGCGTGGCTACTTTGGGGTCCCACACACTCCTCCTGTAAGTAGGTATTATTGGAATGGTGGGTCATGGAAGGTAGGAGGTGGGGCCTACTTGAAGGAAGTGGGTAATCAGGAGTGTGTCCCTGTAGGCTATATATTACCTTGGTTTCCTCCTGTATCCCCACATCTGGGGCGGGGCTTCCCAGTTCAGCCCAATCTAGAAGCTTCCTTATAGACACCCTCAGAGATTTGTCTCTTGGGTGAGTCTGGGTCCAGTTGATAGTTAATGATCAGTAATGACAAGAACAATCACAATTCCAACACCACTCTCTTCTTTCAGCACCTTTTAGAGTTGATCAGTTGAGCGTATGCGTCACATCTCTGATTAGGGAGCCAGAGAATTCAGTAGTAAAGGAAGGGAAGCTGACAATTCCAATGTTTATATATTTGCCAAATTCTCTGTAATGGGTACATATTCGTCTTATTTACTTTTCATTTTTTATTTTAACTCTGCTGGGATAGGGGAAGTGGATGTGGCTACCTCAAGAGGGAGGGAGTCAGATACCCTAGACAGGTAGCTGTTAGCCCACCAGTGTGGCTGCTGGGAGCCACACTCAGGTTCTCTGCAAGAGCTCTGGGCCATTTTTCCAACTGCACATATGTACTTTATAATCATAGAAGAACGACCCACTGTAGCTGGTCTTGAATTGACAGCAATCCTCCTGCCTCAGTCCCCTCAAAGTAGTGGAATTACAAGTCTGAGCTTTCACACCAGCCAAGAAAGAGCAATTTCAGAGCAGCGTGGTATGTGAAAAATGTTGCGATTTTTGTGGAAATTATGCTAGACAATGAAACTGAAGCCAGGAAGAAAGATTGGGCTGCTGAAGTCATCAGGCCAGTGTGCTGACACTGTGGAAAAAAAGATCCAAGGGCGATTAAATTACAGCTTTGATGGAGACAGTGTCGAGGCGTGGAAAGATAATGCCTATTTTTTCTTCTACATAAAAACATATGACAAGGATGTAAGCCAGATTCTCAAAGTCCGTGATTCAGAGTCTTGGGGTGTTGAGTGATTCCAGAGCAAACCCTTAGGGTGTGTTTCTGGGAAGGATCTAGGCAGGGCACAAGAACTAAAGACCAAAATCTTGGGAAGAGGTGTGTCTTTGAGCCAAAACTGAGGAGGAAACATCTTGGTTATTCTGCAGTGGTTCCTCTGCAGGACTGGGTGCGAGGGTCTGTGATGTGGAAGGAACTGGCAGCGCGTGGCGGGGCTGGAAAATCCTTGTTATCAAAGTGGAACCTCTCCTCGCTGAGTCAGAGTAAGTGCTCTGTGAGGCGGGAGGCGATGGATAAAAGCTTGGAGATTAACCTTGCTTCGTCCAGGACTGCCCTGCAAATGCTGTGTCTCTGCCTCCTGAATGCCTTTTATCCAATGTTATCAAGCCATTTTTAAATCATTAAAATTTTCATTTTCTTGGAGAAGTGCCTGATTCATATAGTTAAAAAAAAAAAAAAAGTCTGAGAGTCTTAATCCAATCCTGGTTCAGACCTGCCTGCCCCAGGCCTGGGACTGTTTTCAGGAATGTTAGAATGCATGCTCAGCCTCCCAGGACTCTCCCCACTTAGCCCACCCTGCAGGCTGGCACCTCTGGTTCCTAACCACTGTATTTTCCAAAACAGCCCCAGGGAAGAACGATTTGATTTCAGTGAAGGGAGGGAGGGTAAGTCCCTGGGGGAAGGTTTGTGTCTGGACCTGAGACCTGCTTTGCCTAGTTCTTCACCAAGAATTCCCACTGTGGTTCCACAGGGCCTGGATGCCCCTAAGTTGGGGACTCAGCACTTTGCTCTTCTGCTGTGCTGTGTCCCAGGCTCTCCAAAGGCAGACAGTGGGATAAGCTTGCCACTCATTCCGGTTTCTTCCTGGAGGCAGAGGGCTCAGTGTGAGTTAGCATGAGCCTGGACCTGTCTAAAGCCAGTTTTCTGGCTTGCGGAGGTTGTCCCATCAATCTACTGGCTCCTCTGCTGGAGTTACAGTTACTTGGCAGAGGGTGTGGGGGTCTTGGATGGGAACTGGGCTGGAAGGCTACAGTCAGGATCCTCCAGGAACCTTTACTCACAAATGTGAGTCCCTATCGGTAGCCCCCAAGGCCAGTTACCACATTTCTCTCTTCTCTTCAGAGAGATCTTTTCACTGACCTCTTCCACACAGCCACTGATGACAGCCGACCCTCCCCTCTTTTTCCTTCCTCTTCTTCCTCTTCCTCCTCCTTTTGGTTCTTTTGAGACAGGGTTTCACCATGCAGACCAGGCCAGATTCTAACTCACAGAGATCCACCTACCCCTCTGCCTCCTGAGTACTGGGAGCAAAGGTGTGAGCCCCCCCTTCCCCACTGTTCACCTATCCCTTTTGTGTCTGTGTAGCAGAAAATACTGACCAGCCTTAGGGGTGGGGTTGTAGGGTTTGAGGGGAAGGCAGGCAGAACAGGGGCAAGGTCTGTGAAGGCAAGCCTATTAAGAGCTTTACTTACAGGTGCTGTGAGGGATGGGCTCCATGGAAGCAGAGGCCTACTGAAGAGGTTAATAGAGAAATGCTTAGTGTTCTGAGTGGTGAAAAAGGGAGGTCGTGGGTGGAGAGAGGCGTTGGGAGAGTGGGCAGTCCCATGGGGGATGGGGGGAGCTTCCAAAACTTTTAAATAGGTCTGAGTGATGAACATAGGTATAGTTAGGTGACGGGCTGGCTAGACAGTATGGGGTGATTTGTGAGATAATTTCCAACATTCTGGTGATCCAGGAGGGAGCCGGGTCCCCTGAGTGTAAGTATAAGATCAGCTGTATGGGGGTGGGGTACTGACTGTGGGTAGAACTCTGGAAATCTGAAGTAATGAAGGTAGCTGGAATCTGGGGAGGAGGATTAGGATACTGGTCAGGGATCAGTTCATGCCATTTGATGACCTTCCAGAGACACCTTCTGCAAAGGTGGGAAGAACACAGTCGGGAGGGGCCCTGGGAAGATGGTGGGTCCTCAGAGAGCTGGAGGGAGGAGGTGAGGTGGAGGGGAGTGGGGAGCCGAGGCAGTGAACTCTTGGGAAGGTGGAGAATGTAAGCCATGGGCTCCAGAAGGCAGACTTCTGGCCCCTGGCCCCTAGAAGGAGGACCTGAACTGCTTTCGTTTGAAAGAGTGGGCAACGGCTTCCGAAGTTGTAGTTTATTTCTCAGAATGACTGCTTATAAGGCCAGATATGGGTTATAAATGAACTATCATGAGAGTAAATGGCAGGGGAAAAATAATGCCTGGGAGACCTGTGAAAAAATACACTCATTTAGCTGGGTGTGGTGGCCCAGGTGGGCTGGGAGGTGGAAGCAGGAGAGCCGGGAGCGTAAAGTCGTTCTTGGCTGAACAGTGAGTTTGAGACCTGCCGGGGCTACCTGAATGTCTTAAACGAAAAGAAAAGAAAAGAAAAAACCCTCTGAACTCAAAACAAAGAGGCAATGTTTCCATCCCTTTCAAACAGAGGGCAGCGGGGAAGCCCACCCAAGCCTCTTCAGCACCTGCCACTCCCCCTACTCGTCCCACAACGCCCTCCAGGAGGCGTGGCCACGCAGCGCCCCACCCACACCACGACCACGTGACCTGTCAGTTCCTGAGTCTCGGGAAAATGGCCGCCGGGCGTGGTACGGGCCCCTTGCTAATAGCTGCGAGCTCTTGGCGTCGTGTCCTCTGACAAGGTCCGCGGCTCAGCGAGCGGGTTCTGCCGAGCCGAGGGCGCCGTCCTCGGCCAGGGCGTGACACGGTCAGTGCGGAGGCGGCGAGGTCGGGCGGCGGAAGGTCCGAGGCGGGCGAGCGAGTCTGTGAGGGGCAACCGGGGGCGGGGGCGCGGGGCCGGCCGGGGAGGGCGAGGTCGGCGCCGTGCGGCGGCCGCTGTGGGGGTGCGTGCTGGGGGGACCCCAGACCCAGGCCGCTGTCACACCCATCACCTGGTGAGTGCCCTCAAGCAGGTGCCGCGCGCTGAGGCTGACCTTCTCGGCTTCTTGGCGTTCCAGGGAGAGGTGGTGTTTGCTTCTGGGCTTCCATCGCGGAACCCCCTCGCCCCGTCGTCCCGTGCAGGCTTTTACACGCCGTGCAAATACCGGCGAGCCCCTGGTTAGAACGCGTCCATGTTTGCTTTGTCAGCCAGCAGTGGAGGAGTCTGTTTGGGTTTGGTTTTTCAGGTTGTCTTCACATATAGAAAGGTTGAAGCAGTTGTGGACATTTTCTTGTTAATAACTGTGTGAGCTCTCCGTTCCCTAGAGGCGCTTGCTAAATGGCAGCATTTTTTGCTTTTCAGAGATTCCCATTTCTTTGGTGTGGGGTGTGGCTGCGAAAAACCTCTTGTAGGTAATTCTGATAGGTTAGTCCTTGCTCATATTTTGACACCTTGAAAAACAAGACGTCTACATTAAAAGGAAAAAAAAAATTTCAAGGGCCATTGGGTGTCTGGTGCACAGCCGGCATTTAAAAGTGCCGTGGCAAGGTGTGTTCTTTGTTCTCAAGCTTTACAAGCACAGCCTACTTTATCAGACTCATTTTGGGGTCCTTGTTAAAAATCTGATTCTGAGCGCTACCACAGGTCTGCCAAAATGGGATTCTCTGGGTAAGGGGACAGTATTCGGTATTTGACAAGCTTTACAAATAACTGACGTGCGCACCAGTTTGAGAATCCTTTTAAACGCTCTGAGAATGATTCCCAAACTTCTCATTGAGATCTCATTTCCAGACTTTCTCTTTTCTTTTTTTTTCCTTTTCTTTACCTTTCTTTCTTTCTTTCTTTCTTTCTTTCTTTCTTTCTTTCTTTCTTTCTTTCTTTCTTTCTTTCTTTCTTTCTTTCTTTCTTTCTTTCTTTCTTTCTTTCTTTCTTTTCCTATCTTAATTTTCTTTCTCTCTCTCGCTTTCTCTCTCTCTGTTTCTTTTTCTCTTTTCCTCTCTCTCTCTCTCTCTCTCTCTCTCTCTCTCTCTCTCTCTCTCTCTCTCTCTCTCTCTCTCTTTCTTTTGTAGTTCTTAATATGTATCCCTGGCCTTCTTGGAACTGACAGCGATCACTTTGCCTCTGCCTCCCAGGTTCAGGGGTTAAAAGCATGTGCTGTGTTGACACATCAGGCTCTAATCCAGCTCTTTAAAAGCTCTTAAATATTCATAGTGCACCACACAGGCCCAATCAACACCCAGACTGGTTAGAGGGAAGGGGGGCAGCTACATATAAAGAAATATCTGCTGCCTTTTTACACTTTTCCTGTCTCCTCCCTTTCCATCTCATAGCAAGCATGGGTGTTCTTTTGTTGGTGTTCATGGTGACACTAATATTGTCACCCATTTTCCCCAATCACATGTTTTTTTGTTTGTTTATTTGTTTTTAGTTTTGTTTTTCAAGACAGGGTTTCTCTGTGAATGTATCTTTGGCTGTATTAGACTTGCTTTGTAGACCAGGCCGGCCTCGAACTCACAGAAATCCGCTTGCCTCTGCCTCCCTGAGTGCTCAATCACATGGTTTATTTTTTTCATCTAGAAATTAAAATACCAGGAATTTTATTTTGTTGAACTTGATGGCTTCCATTTCTTTTCCATTTTTATTGCCTGATTCCTTTCCTGTAGTCTGTCTGTCTGTCTGTTTTGGTTCGTAACTTATGCCTAGAATTCTGATTCTTTGTTTTGTTTTGTTTTGTTTTTCTAGTTTGGGTTGTGTATGCATACACTGCTAAATTATTTTTTCTATGATCTTGCATGAGCATGCCATCCCCTCTTTGAGCTTTTACTGAAGAATGTCAGTTTTGTTTTGTTTGTTTTTCACTGAATTCCTGAATGTTTAAGATGTACAGAAACCTTAGAGAAAGGACACTTTAAAGGGTGTGGAGAGACCAGGATACCAGTAGCTTCCTGATCTGTGTCTCAGGGGCTGACTTAGGCTTTCTGTGTTTATGGCTGTAAGTTCTCATTCTCTGATGGCTGATTTTACACATCATACATTTTATATATGGCCTCCTGCACAGTTTAATTCCAATTGTGGACTGGCCCAGCTTACCTTTTGAGTGTCACATGTACAGATTGTTGGCATAGCCCTGCCTGTAGCTGATGGTAGAGAACATGCTGTCAAGGGTGGCAGGGGCCCTATCTGTGGACAAAGACCCTCAGAAGAGGCATCCTTTATGTACCTGTGTAGTTACTTAACCATTCTCTCATGAGAGTCTGCTTGCTGTAGGCTTGTAATAGATTCTGGAGACATAACAGAGTGGAGACAGCCTTTAAGCTTGAAGAGAGATACAGATCTAAGCCATTTTGTACTTTGACGCTATAGCTGTCACTTGTATGCAGGGTGTGTTTTGGCTTAGTGGGAGTATAAATGCTGGCATTTTGAGGTTGATGAACATGGGCAAACATATGATTCTACCAACACTGAGTTCTACTATGTGCCAGGCACTTCCCCAACCCTTAGAAATTGAGCAGTGAACAGAGTCCTTATTCTTACTGAAGTCCTTTTTGGGGTAGGAAGAGCAGGGTAAATAAGGAAATGGTATATTGAGTCTTGCTAAGCCCTATCCTGAATAAAGCTGAGTTATGGTACAGTAGTAGGGGCAGAGGACAGTTTTATATGTAGTGGCTAGGGGTGCTCTGATCAGGTAACAGAAACACAAGATGGAAACACAAGACGGCCTGAGTTAGAGGAAGTAGAGAGTGGTAAGAGGTGAGCCTAGGGAGGAGGAGAGGGGAGGTTTAAGAGAGGGGTTCGAGGCTGGAGCTAGGAGGACCATGCAGGAATGTGACGCTGTGCTTTATCCTAGCACTGAACAGTGTATATGTTTTAAATAGTTGAGGTGCTGCTTAAGTGTCTGCCTGAGTTTGTGTATACTGTTTGCACTCAGGTGCCCTGGGAGCCCTGCAGCTAGAGTCCTAAGCCATTGTGAGCTGAAAACTGAACCCAGAGCAGTAAGCGCCTCTGCCTCCCTGAGTGCTGGGATTACGGGTGAGTGCCACCACACCCAGCAGTACATAAAATCTTTGTTCATGTTTTTTCTGGTTTTAGAATTGGTTCCTCCGTGTGAAATGGTTGAATCAATTAACTTTTTCTTAAAGTAAGGCATATTGATATAATTAATTTACATGTTATAAAATCTACCCTTTTGGAATATGGTTTTGAATTTTGATAGGTCCATGTGAAAGTTCTAATGCCATCTTCAAAATCCAGCATGAGTGAGGGGGACAGTGAGTCAGTCAACCCAGATCATCTGTGAGTCTGTGGGACTCAGTCAGCCAGGCTGCAGCCACATGTCTGTACTCACATCATTGGGAGGTAGAGGCAGGAGTTTTGAGGCCAGCCTAAAATGTATATTAAGAGCCTGTCTCCAAAACAGATACAAACAAACAAGCCAAACTAAAACAACAAAACAACCAACCAACCAAAGAGATAAGTTAGATAACTTGTGAGGTAACAAGTTAGATAACTGTTCCAGAGTAGTTTGGAAGGAACAACTTAATTCTCTTAGCAGAGGCAAAGTTTTCTTCCTTCCTTCCTTCCTTCCTTCCTTTTTTCCTTTCTTCCTTTCTCTCTCTCTCTTCCTATTAACCCTGTCTATCAGATTTCTCCCCTTTTATGTACTATGGCTTTATTTTTATGTCAAAGCAGTTTTCTTTTTTATTTATATTTTTATTAATTACAGTTTATTCAGTTTGTATCTCACCTGTAGCTTCATCCTTCCTTCCCTCCCAACCCCTCCCTCCCCCTTCTTTACCCATGCCCCTCCCCCAGTCCACTGATAGGGGAGGTCTTCCTCTCCTTCCATCTGATCCTAGTCTATCAGGTCTCATCAGGAGTGGCTGCATTGTCTTCATCTGTGGCCTGGTAAGGCTGCTTCCCACTCAGGGGGAGGTGATCAAAAAGCAGGTCAATCAGTTCATGTCAGAGACAGTCCCTGTTCCCATTACTATGGAACCCACTTGAACACTGAACTGCCATGGGCTATATCTGTGCAGGGGTTCTAGGTTATCTCCATGAATGGTCCTTGGTTGGCGTATCAGTCTCAGAAAAGACCCCTGTGCCCAGATGTTTTGGTTTTGTTACTCTCCAGGTCTTACTATCTCCTCCTTCTTTCATAAGATTCCCTGCTCTCTGCCCAAAGTTCAGCTATAAGTCTCAGCATCTGCTTTGATACCTTGCAGGGTAGAGCCTTTCAGAGGCCCTCTGTTGTAGGCTCATGTCCTGTTCCCTGTTTTCTCCCTCTTCTGATGTTCATCCTCTTCGCCTTTCTGAATGGGGATTGAGCATCTTAGCCAGAGTCCTCCTTCATTAGTTTCTTTAGGTGTACAGATTTTAGTAGGTTTATCCTATATTATATGTCTAATATCCACTTATGAGTGAATATATACCCTGTGTGTCTTTCCAAAGCAGTTTTCTTAATTTCAGCTTACAGAGACAGTGTGCTTTCTTGTAGTAGTTTTGTGCTTTAGGTGTTACCTTTAGGTTAGCTTTAAGTTAGACTCTGTAGAGTGGGCAAAATAAGGGCTGAAGGCCCCTTGAGTAGAGCACAGTCTACTTAGAATATTTTTGGAACATACTTATTCTTTGACAATTTAATGTGTTTTGATCACACCCACCCCATGCCACCCCCTCCACTTCTTCCAGATACCCTCCAAATTTCTGCTTTTCCCAACTTATGTCCTGGTTTTGGTGGTGAACTTCTAGAGAGCAAGATGCCTTTCTAGTGGTGGAGAGCAAGGACGTGGTCAAAGGGGTGGAGTGCTGGGTTACTGCAGGGCAACTGAGGTTATTGGTAGGCTGGGGTTCCTTGAAACACATATGCATATACCTGGGTGGATGGTCCATGGTCATGGAGTGCAGGGACTGAGGGGGAGTCCTTTAACACCCACAGCTGGTAAAGAGGCGAGAGGCCACGCCAGTTACTGTCCTCTGCTGAGGTGAAAACATTTGATTTTTCTCTCTTCCGAGAAACCACTGGAGGACTTTGAGTGAAGGGATTTAGTCCAACCAGCTTAGTAAGGCTTAGTAAGTATACATTTCAGTGACAGCATCAGTCACCTGCTGGTCAAAGTTGTAGACCTCTGGACCCCACCTGGACCTACTGAGTCAGAGGCTCTGAGAAGAGGGACCAGGGATCTGTGCTTTAAGCCCTCCCAATGCCTGTGATGCATGCATGCCTAAGGGTTCTTTCTATTTTTGATTGATAAATACTAATTGTATATACATATGTGTATAGTCTAATGTTTGTATGTATGTTTGTATGTATGTATGTTTGTATTTTGGAATGATCAACTAAGTCTTTTATCACCTCACATCCTTATAATTTCTTTGTGATGACAACATTGATGAGAAAATTACAATATGCTATTGATAAATCAAAGATACAGACTACAGACCCTTTTGTCTAGTCCAACTAAAACTTTGAACTCTTGGACTACCATCTACCTTTCTGTCCATTCCCACACTCTGCTAACTTATTTAGAAGCTTACTTGGGATACATTATAGACAGAGAGGGTCAGGGAGGCTGAGTGGAAGCAGGAAATTGTGGAAGCTGTGAGATCAGTCAGGATGACTTGTATTGCACTGGCAGAAATGGAGACAGTGAGTGGTAGATATGAATTACATTTTGTAGTCAGAGCCAGAAGGGTCTACTGTATTAGATTAGTTTATATATTGGATTCAATATATGTGAAAAGGAGGACTAAGTCACGGGTAATTCTAAGTCCTGGGCACTGGAAGATTGGCGCCGGACCTGCTGTGACCTGAGATGGGGTCAGCAATGGGCATGGTGGAGCACCACCTCCCTTGTGCTTGGGGTGATGGTGAGGAGGCATGGGGTACATCTGGCTTGGGTTTTGGATGAATTAAGTTTGATATGCACTGAGTCCGGGAAGGGACATCTTGTCAGCATTTTAAAAGTTGGGGTGTAGGGATTTGTTTATATTTCTACCGTTGGAAGTGTGTCTGAATACATTTAAGGTTAAAACTGAAGTACATACAATAACAACTTAGTTTATTTCTAACCAAGTTTTGTCTGACTTGTTTTTACAGGTGAAATAAAGTTGGCTATAGATTTCTGTGACAATGTCGGTTCTGATATCACAGAGTGTGATGAATTACGTGGAAGAAGAAAATATTCCTGCTCTGAAAGCTCTTCTTGAGAAGTGCAAAGATGTAGATGAGAGAAACGAGGTGAGGCTGAGGCTCAGCTCTTCACGAGTGTCAGACTGCTATCTGTACAAGGCGCTGTGCTGTGGGTGAGGGTGGGAGAAGCAGGCCGTCCTTTGCTTCAGTGGACACATTCATGACGTGACTTCCTGTTGAAAGTATCTCAGTCTGTTTTGAAAGTAGTTTTTAGCTTACATAAATTGTTGACTATTGAATTTAGGCATAGTGATGTTTCCCCTGATGAGATAGTTAAGTATTCAGGAGGTTTGCCTCTTGAAAACCAGAGTGCTTCTGGGAAGCTTTATAGAGGGTCTAGACCCCTCTTCTTTCAAATACACCAGCCAGCCAGAATTAGGATTAAATGTTTTTCTCTAAAGGCTCATATCTTCCTAGTTGTTCATTTCACACAGTTCGGATTTGGATGATGTTTCAGAGTACCACATAAGTCATGTCACTGCTTAGTAACTAATTAGTAAACACTAGCACCTTAGATATTTCTGTTAAATGGTATGAGCAAGAACATTGCTCTGTTTAATCAGATGTAGTGTGATGGCTGAAACTATTTAATATTACATTTTAGGAGAGAATAAGCCTTTTATCTGTCAAAATGTGTTTATCTTAAGATATTTAGGTTATTTTATTATTTTATGTGTTTGGATGTTTTACCTGCATGTATATATGTGTACCATGTGCTTTAGCTGAAGGCACTGGATTCTCTGGGACTGGAGTTAACCCATGGTTGTGAGCTGCCAGGTAGGTGCTGGGAATTAGAACCTGAGTGTAAGAGCCACGTGATTTTAGCTCTGAGCCATTTCTCTTGCCCCTTCTTTCTTTTTCTAGGGATCAAGCCCATGCCCTCACACATGTTAGTGCTGAGCTGTATCCAGAGCCCTAAAACTGATACTTCTAATTTTTATTTTTTATTTTTTTGTAGTTTCTTGAAACAGGGTTTCTCTATGTAACAACTCTGGCTGTCCTGGACTCCTCTGTCAACCAGGCTGGCCTCAAACTCACAAAGATTCACCTGCTTCTGCCTTCCGAGTGATGGGATTAAAGGCGAGCACCACCACCGCCTTGTCCAAGAGAGGTAGCAGAGATTTGAACCCTGAACTTTCAGATTCAGGGTCTGAAGCATTATCAATTGAATTATTCAGGCCTTCTCTAATTTTTATTGATTCTTTGTGAATTTCGTATCATGTTCCTCAATTCTATTCATTTCCCTGTCCCTCCATATCCACTTTCTACCCTCACAACCTTCCCACAAAAGAAAACAAAAAATAAAAACTTAAAACAACAACAACAAAAATAAACATCTTATTGTGGCAGGGTATGGTGGTGCACACCTTTAATCTCAACACTCAGGAGTCAGCGGCAGGCAGATCTTTATGAGTTCAAAGCCAGCGTGGTTTACATAATGAGTTTCAGACCACTTAGGCTACATAGTCATGCCCCACAAAAGCAAACAAAAATCATTGTCATTGTTATTAACTTTTAAGCTGTTGGACTGAGAGGTGTAGCTGGTTGGTAGCACACTTGCTTGGCATGAGTGAGGCCTGTGTTCAACAAGACTAAGAATCATCTCGAGTTTCAGAAAGTTGTTACTTTCCCCTTCTTTCTTCTCTTTAGAGTATTTTAGCTCCTTCATTTTAATGTGGTTAGCATATAATTTTTTATTACATTTTATTTAGCACGTGAGTGTGTATGTCCTCATACACCATGTTATCCATGTGGGAATCCTAGGACAACTTGCAGAAGCTAGTTCTCTCCTTCCACCATGTAGGTCCTGGAATTCTGACTCAGGTCTCTACAGCCCTTGGTTATCATTCCTGAAGAGGATTCTTAAATATTTCATCAGTGAAATAATATATGTGTGTTTGGCGTATAACTGACCACAGTCCATGTGTCTGGGTTCTCTGCCTCTTTTGTATTTTCTGTGAGGTAGGTGAGTGTGAGCTTAGGAATAGCCTGTAAGTCGTCAGGGCTATGCTGTCTTATACTTGGAAAGAGCGAGATCACCCTTTCCTTGGTGTAGAGTAGGCTGGATAGTAGAGGCTGGACGTTCTGAGTAAGAAAATGAAACAAGACTATAAGAGATGGATTTAGTACGTGTTTATAAACATTCTAAAGGGAATTGCAAGAAACCATGTCAAGATGCTTTGGTTTTACTACAAGTTTTGGAAGAAGAATATAGTCGTTGAGATGACTGCCTTAAAGGCAATAGTTATGTAGGTATGATTCACATAAAAACATAGGAAAGAGAGCCTGCGGATTAGAAGAAAAAGCAGGTGATGTAGGCGGGTTTGCATTCTTGGGGATCTTGAGGAGAAATTCAGTTGGTGCCTGATGTTTGTTGATGTTTGGTGTGTCTGGGCCTGAGGTCGTGGTAAGTATGGAGGAGAGGTGTCATAGTTTGCTTGTATGTGTTTGTAATGGGATTTCATATGCTGGGTAATATCTTCCGGTAGTCTAACGGGTAGGAAGTCCAAGATAAAAGGCTGGCATTCGCTGCAACACAACATGGCAGAAGACATCCTGTATGCGAGAGAGTATGTAAAAAAGAGAATTAGAGAGAAGGAATGGGAGGGTCTCATTGCTACGGCAACTAACCCACTTGCACAGCTCTGACATCGATCATCTACAAGGCCTGTGCTTCTATAACTTAGTTGCCTTAAGCTGCTGCCGCTCAATAACCTTGTATTGAGTTTCTAACATGTGAATTTTGTGGGATACAGTCGAACAATAATGAAGGATTAGTGGGTTTTTAATCCTTGATTTTAGAAAGCAGTAGGCTTGGGATTTGGTGGAGTATGTATGTAAGCCTAGATTTGAAAGAGACTTTTAGTGATGCATTTTCAAATAGAGGGATGAAGTTCTCATGATAGCAAGTTACTTTTTATTTCTATAGCTGTGGTTGCTGGGTTGGTTGAGCAGGAAGCAGCAGAATCTATAAATAGGCTTTAAGATTCAGTTTACAAGGTAACTCTTCTTCTATCTTTAGGAATCTAATGAAACTCCATGACAGCCTTTCCTAAAACTTCCTAGCTAGTGTAGCTTCTAATTTTAGATAAATGAGGAGTTCTTTTTCTTACATATTGAGCTAGAAGAGCCATTCTGAGGCAGGTGGAGTGACTTCAGGACACCCTGAAGACCCAGGCTTTCTCCTGGCCATGTGTAAGTGCCAGTTTCTTTACTTCATCCATCTTAATACAACTCTAGCATTCTGCCTATGGGTTGGACAGGAAGAGGAAAGGGCAGCAGAATTATTCTCTTTCAAAGCTTGCCTGGGAAACTGGGTGATATGATAGTGTCACAGTAGCGATCTGTGACAATCAATCAGTCATAGCAGCATTCACAATCTGGGGCGTTTTAGTTGAGCATAGAGCCACTCCCAATGAAATCTCATCTCTGCAGATACTAAGGACAGCTGACAATTTATGTAAGAGAAAAATATGAATATTCAAGTCTTTCACAGTAGGTAATTCCAATTAATTGGGTCAAAACCATCCTTTTTATTTGTCTCACAGGTATTTATGCACATTTTGAAGTCCCACTTCATGGACTATGAGCTATAGTCCTGAGTCTGCGATTCAAGTTCTTGGCTTTAGTTTCTTCTGTGTTGTATCAGTGACACTTGGTGTGCAGTCTTTAATCTTGACAGAGTAAAATGAGAGGGACACTGTAGGAAGCATGTCAGAAACGTAGAGCTGACAGAGGTGTGCGTGGCATAGTAATTGCTGCTTGCCGTGACTCAGAATCAGAAATACAATATTTAGGTTAATCTGCTTATCAGATAGTGATATACAGATTGATTTTTTATAAATGTTTTTTCATTAACGTTTTTCATACAGTGTTTTAAATTGTTTTTCCCCTTTCTCACCTCCTCCGAAATCCTCCCTACCTTCCTATCCACTCAACTTTATGTTCTTTCTCTCTTTTTCAAAACAAACAGCAAACAAACAAACAAACAAAAATCAAGTCAAACAAGCAAAAAGCCAACAAAACAACGACAGCAAAATGCAAAGCAAAGTGAAACAAAAAGACCTCCAAAATACCAGTGAGTTAATTTTGTGTCGGCCAACTGCTCCTGCCCTGGAGTGAGGTTGGTAGACCCCGTGGCACTCTGCTGGAGAAAACTGCTTTTCCCTGCACCAGCTGGTAGCAATTGCTGGTGACTTCTTGGTCAGAAGTAGGAGCTGTGTCTACTTTGCCCTCTTAGTTCTAGGACGCCATCTGGCTTGAACTGGTGCAGGTCTTATGTAGGTTGCTACAGTTTCTGTGATCTTAAATCACAAATTGATTTTTAGAATGATTAATTAATAATTTAATGTGTAAATGATAAACTTTTCTACTTGGAAAAGCTGGTCATGCATAGTATCCCAGTCTCTAAAAAATGATGTGGCCACTGCGTATATATAATTCAGTGTCTGCTCTAAGAATGCCTGTGTGTAGGTGATTTACTTTCTACTTTAAACTGCTCTTTATGTGCATTGTTCTTATAACAGCTTTTGTTAAATTTTGCCAATTACAGTTATTTGCTTGTTTGGCTATTGTTTCTAATAGATTTTTTAATTCTTTGAGACTTTGTCCGCACATTCATTTAGTCAACAAGTATTTGAGTGCCTGAGTGGCATTGACCCTCATTCTATGTATAATACTAAATACAAAGACATAGTAGGCATGTGTTTTACCCTTATGGAGTTAGGAGCTTTGGGGAGCACATATGAAAATCAGCTGTGAGAGGCTGGAGACGTGGTTAAGTGGTTAAGATCACTGGCTGCTTGTGCAGAGGATGCAGGTTCTATTCCCAGCACACGCTTGGGGGCTCACAGCTTTGTGACTCCTGTCTCAGAGGATCTGGTGCCCTCTTCTGGCCTTCACTGTGCATGCACACAGTACACAGACTTAAATGTAGGCAAACACCCAAACACAGATAAGAAAAAAATTTTTTTTTAATCTGCTAATCATATAAGTAAAAATGGAGTTACAAATGCTACAGTAAGTGGGGGTTAGATGCGTAAAGAGAAGGGAACGTGCATGAAGGCCGTGTGAGAATGGCACAGGTGATGGCGAGAGGCGGGCCTGCCCTGGTGTCTCTGTCCTTGGGGCATCGTTAGAGATTCAAGTTCTTGTCCCAGAGATGAGAGGAAAGCACTGAGGGTTTGAGCCATGGGGTGATGTCGGTTTGGCATTAAAAACAAGTCACAGCCATAGAGATATAACTCAGTCGGTTTGATCCCTAGAACCCATGTAAATATACCAGGTGTGGGCTGGCAAGATGACTCAGCAGATAAAGGTGCCTGTCATCAAGTCTGATAACTTAAGTTCAATCCCAAGGACCCACAGAGTGGAAGGAGAGAACCAGCTCCCCAAAGTTATACTCTGATCCCCACACATCATGGCAGAATACACAATAATTAAATAAAAAATAATTTTGAAAAATGCAGAACATGTTGGCATGTGCTTATAATTCCAGTGTTGGGAAGCAGGGAAGGACAGTTCTTAGGACTCACTGACCAGCCAGTCCAGCCTACTAGATGAGCTCCAGGCCAGTGAGAGACCCTGTCAAGGGAGGCGGATGGTGCTCCTGAGAATGACACCCGAGATTGTCCTCTGACTTTACACACACACACACACACACACACACACACACACACACACACAAACCACATGGTGGTTCATAACCATCTGTAATGAGATCTGGTGTCCTCTTCTGGCATACAGGCAGAACATTGCATATGTAATAAATAAATCTTTAAAAAATAAAGAAATACAGGAAACACATCAGTGCTTTGCACACCTTTGTGAAAAGGTAAGTGTGGTACTTAATAGTGTTGTAGTGAGAGTACATCATGTTGCTCAGCTCACTGTCCTGTTCATTCTGTAGTGCGGCCAGACTCCCCTGATGATAGCTGCTGAACAGGGCAATGTGGAAATAGTGAAAGAACTGATTAAGAACGGAGCCAACTGCAATCTGGAAGATCTGGTATGCACAAATGATTTACTTACTAGTTTCTTTAATTTGTTCAGAAAATGTGATTAAAGAATAATGATTAAAAATTTTACTTTGAGTGCTGGTTGTGATGGTTTATGCTTTTAAATCTCAATCCAAGCACTCAGGAGGCAGAAGCAGACAGGTTTCTGAATTCCAGGCCTGCCTGATCTCCATAGAGAATTCTAAGATAGCCAGGGCAACATAGTGAGCCACTGTCTCAAAATAAATAAATAAATAAATAAATAAATAAATAAATAAATAAATAAGTATTTAAAAAAGTGCTTTGATATATATCTCAACCTTTGCCTAATGTGCTGCATTGTCTCTTTGTTGTTGTTGTTTGTTTTTTAATCAGGAGAGAATCTTTTGCTTACAACCAAGTATTTCAGCACCGAATGTTTTTTCTGGGTATATAACACACCTGAAGCTCACATCTATGCAATCAAGTGTCTAGACTATTTCTACATGTGAGCTACGCTGTTAAGTGATTCCCTGTAATTATAACTTTTAGGTGGTGCTACTTGATAATGGTCCCTCTGACACTGCCTCTGAGGGACAAATCACCACCCACTTTCCTTTGAGTTTTCTGGTATTACTAGAATGCTTTCAGGATCACAGAGCTGCATTCTTTTGCTTTGAGTGACCATTTGAATTTTGTTTTGTTTTTAAGACAGGGTCTCACTGTGTAGACCTCCTTGTGCCTCTCCAGTGCTGGAATTAAAAGTGTGTGCCACCGCTCCTGCTGTTAATTCTCTCTCTAAATAAGAGTTAGGACAGTTCTCTCCTAATAGTTCTTTTCCACAAATTGTCTCATCTCCCCACTTGCAGTGGCTGTACTGTAATGTTTATGAACGTGTTCTCGTGTCACATTGCAGGCTCTTTAATTTGCTTAACAGTTGCTAGCTGCAGGATTGCCCACAAGGTTTTGGTGGGCAACTTCTCTCCTTGCTACAAAATATTGTGTGATGAGATACAGCGAGGAGCCTGGACAAGCAGCTGTGACGCTGTTCTCTGCACAGTTAGCCCTGACATAGGCAGGTGACGCCTTAACACGGTTTCTGCCTTACCCCACAGAGGTTAGCATGGCTTGTGTTTTGTCAGTTTGGATGATCATTTGGCCTGTAAATTCAAGTGCATTCCTTACCTTGGAATGTTGGGTTTTTTTTTAATTTTTATTTTGAAACATGTCATTTGAATCTTTTTGAAGGATAACTGGACAGCACTTATATCTGCATCTAAAGAGGGCCACATCCATATCGTGGAGGAGCTGCTAAAATGTGGTGCCAATCTGGAGCACCGAGACATGGTATGTACATTTTCTGCAAGGTGGCATTAGTTAGCTGAAAGCTACTAATAGTGACGGAGACACAGGAAGCCTTGTCTGTTACTTTATTTTTAAGACAGGGTCTTTTAATGTTTTACAACTTGGGGTTGGATGTTTCAGTGACTCAAGAATGTTTTAAAGGCTGGTGTAATAGTGTCTCTTGTTTTGAGTAGTCATCATTTCAGTTTATTTCAGAATTAAAAGTTCTCAGTTCATTATTTTTTAATAGGTCATAACTTAGTACTTTTAAGAAAACTTGTTTCCTTTGGATTGGATTAAGAGGTACATCAGATAGTTTAAAATGTTTTGGGTAAGTTATAGTCTTTGGAATGTTAAATGCAACCTGTCCAGATTGCTGTTCATGAACCCTGCAGGCCTCATAGGACATGGTCAATAGTTATCACCTACCTCCTGTTTGATCATTATCTGGTAAGGCATAAGAGTGAGAAAAAGGATTAGTTCTGTCTTCTTCTGTTAGACGTTTAACTTTTTTATAACAGTCCAAGCAAGAAGGAAGGAAGTCATCTGCCTTGGCATATACAGCGCACATCACTCAGCTGACAGGCTAACAGAGTGCTCAGGGTTTAGGTTTTAAAGACACTGCAGCTTCCTGACTTTCTCTTCATAGTAGACTGTGCCACACAAGGGTTTTACTTCCATGATCGTATGTTCTCAAATCTAGGAAGATTCAACTGTACTTAATTTGGATGTGAAAATGGCCCCAAATGTAAGTCTCCTGCCTTCTTCCCTGCTTCTCCTTGCTCCTTGGGTATTATGGTTATAAGAAGCCAGTGACTTTTAGGAGCATGAACATCCCTAGTCCAATATTTGTGGTGTTTACTATATAAACTGCAGTGAACTTCAGTTCGCGTTCAAATGTATGTTTTTAAGGGGCTTGAGAACTTAAGAGTAGTATCTTCATAAAACAAGGGTGTTACAAAGATGTACATAGAGGGAGTGTGATTGAAGGTGTTCCTTGCGAAATAGTAAGATCTGGAGAAGACAGGAGCTCCACAAGGAGAGCAACAGAACCAAAAAGTCTGAACACAGGGGTCTTTCCTGAGACTCGTACTACAACCAAGTACCATGCATGGAGATAACCTAGGCCCCTGTACAGATGTAGCCCCTGGCAGTTCAGTGTCCAAGTGGGTTCTATAGTAATGGGAAGAGAGACTGCCTCTGACATGAACTGATTGGCCTGCTCTTTGATCACCTCACCCTGAGGGGGGAGCAGCCTTACCAGGCCACAGAGGAAGACAATGCATCCACTCCTGATGAGACCTGATAGACTAGGATCGGAAGGAAGGAAAAGAAGACCTCCTCTTCAGTGGACTTGGGGAGGGGCATGTGTGGAGAAGGGGGAGGGAAGGTTGAATTGGGAGGGGAGGGGGGAGGGAGCTACAGGGGGGATACAAAGTGAATAAAGTGTAATTAATAAATAAAAAAATAAAGCTGCTATGATCATAAAAAATTTAAAAAAGACTTGGAAAAAAAAGGTGTTGCTTGCTTGAGGACAATACAGTTTTACATACCCCTTTTTGTTCTTCAGGGGGGATGGACAGCTCTTATGTGGGCATGCTACAAAGGCAGGACTGATGTTGTTGAGATGCTTCTTTCTTTCGGTGCCAACCCGAGTGTCACTGGTTTGGTAAGCATTAGCAAAAAGTGTATTTCAATGTGAGTGGTGAGCGTTCTTACAGAGTGCTGCACTTGATTTGATTGTTTAGTACTTGATAGTGGACAGAGATTCTTCAGATCACACTGAGTATAATTTAGAATGGCATCTTAAGACCCAATGAGAATTTTAAGACAATAATAATTTTGGACACTGTCTTTTTTTCTCAGTTCTTCTAATGAAAAATAAAGTCTTTGAATTAAAATGTTAACCATAATTGTGTAACACTTCAGAAGAAAATTGTGAACTCCTTAGTTACCTTACTCGGTATAGCCTTGCTCTGAGTTTCTTGAAAAGACATTTACCAAGAAGCTATACCGTTTTTCTACACATTCTGTTTTTCTGTATGTTCTGTACATTTCTACACATGCTTTTTACCTCCTATTTGACTTAGTAATTTTGCCCATTGGCTACATAATCACATTAAATTAGATAACAGCAAAAACAAGTGTTGAAAATATATATTATGGCTTAACACATCTTAGTTGCCAATTGTTTATTATGAGTGTGTTTTAAAATGGAGAATGATCTCTAACTTGATTTTTAAAAAGTTACTTTGTTACTCCTGCTGATATTTCCTTAGTAAATTTGTGTTGTAAATGTCCATCTGAAAGACTCTTTTCTCCCTCTGCCCTCATATGTAACCCAGCAGTACAGTGTTTACCCGATCATTTGGGCAGCAGGCAGAGGCCATGCGGACATAGTGCATCTTCTGCTGCAGAATGGTGCGAAAGTCAATTGCTCTGACAAGGTGAGTTGCAGAGTCTGTCCAGGTTCTGCTTTATTTGAAACTTTTCTAGTTGACGTTATTTTTGTATTTCAACATTTTTATAGATACACAGCTTATAGATGGGTCCTCTGTCTGTGTTTGGATCAAGTATTCTTTTGATGTTTATTACATTAAATTAATTATTCTCAAAAAGGACAGGGATAATAGACTCATGTCTTCACTGTTTGAAGTTCTCTATTATAACTCTTCTTCCTATTTTCATTCAGTCTTACTTGCCTTGTTTGTGTGACAGTGATCTTACGATTTAGGCTCTGTTCGGTTGTCTTGTGCTTAGAATTCTAAAGCTGGTGGTGTGGAGATTGGAACTAATGACTGCAAAGTACATTTGAAGTGTGGAAGAAGGACAGTGATAGGTTCTTAGGAGGAAAGGCTGGTGGAAATTGGTTAGGCAAAGAAAGTCTGAATTGTCAGGACTTGAACCATATGCCTAGTAGGAAGTGAGAAGCAGGAGGAGAGGATGTGATAGGTGAGGCAATAGCTGACTAATGTCCTGATGAAACAAGAAAAAGGTGTAGGTGAAGAAGGGGGCCTGGCAGCGTGACACAGACTGGCATTCCTAGCCCTCAGGAGGATCGCCAGTTCAAGGCCTGCCTGGACTACGTGCTGAGGCTGTGGGAAGTGTGCACATAAAGGAGTTCATTTAGGGGAAAGACCAGACTTTAAACTTGGGAAAAAGAAGAGACACTTACTGAGGTGGTTTAGCACTAGCTGAAGAGCCTTGTGGAGTAGACAGAAGCAAGTTAAGGGCGTTCTTACCACATAGCAAGAGTTCTTGGAAATGACATAAATGAGAGTGCCTGTGTCTTAGGGCCGGGATGAGCGGCCAATGCGATGGAAAGAGAAAGAGCAGATTCTAGCACATCAGTCTCTCGGGTCTAACAAAGGCAGTGGGTACTCAAGGGATGAGAGCTTATGTCCAACTCATAAATTAGTGGTATTGTTTTGTGAGGTTAGAAGGTGCTTCAGACAACATGCTACCTACAAAGCATGAGGCTGGGACACTACAGATGCAGGAGTGAAATCGGGAAGTTTATCCCTTACCCATCTCCGTAAGCCTGTTCTGAGGCAGTGACCAAGAAAACTGTTCTTCACACCCTTCTCCTTTTGTTAGGCTTCTACCCCTACTCGCTATATTCACATCTTTCCGTCTGTCAAGGGCACTGCGGGTACAGTCTTCAAGAGTATGTTTGTGAGGGTGTCTTATGTCATCCAGAGAGACTAGCCACATATGGCTATTTAGATTTAATTTAAAATTAAGTAAAAGTAAAAATTCAGTTTCTTAGTCCTACCAGCCACAGTTCACATACTTATAGTCATACATACTAGTGGCTTCTTACTATATTGGACAGTGTGGAATAATAGGTGATTTTTTTTATCCCTACTGGATGGGCTGTCAGGGTTTATTAAATGTTTGCAACCATGTACAAGTTTTCTTGTTCATAAAGGTCACTGTGGGTATTTACATGTCTATTGATTGGCAGACTTCTCAAGGGACAGTATTACTTTTATGTGTGATTTATAGTTCTTGATGCTTTATGATCATGTTTCATAAAAGGTACTTTTGAACAGTTTCTGGGCTGAAGTTGTCAAAGACACAGGTTGATTTGGGGTTATGGTTAAAAATATAGATCTGAAAGCTTGGCGGGTCCTTGGTTTTTGTTTTTTGTTTTGTTTCTTTTTTTGTTTTTGTGTTTTCTGTTTGTTTGTATGTATGGTTGGTTGGTTGATTTTTTTCAGAGACAGAGTTTCTATGTGTAGCCATGGCTGTCCTGGAACTTACTTTATAGACTAGGCTGCCTCTTGAGTGCTGGGATTAAAGGTGTGCACCACCACTATCTGGCTTTTCCTGCCTCTTGATAGCTTTTTTACTTTGACCCTGTTTTAGGGCCTCACTTTCTTGTGTGAATTGTGCTTACTCTCTGATAAAGACTGCATGACTTAACTTACTATGTGAAGTTTTCTGAGCTGTGCTTGGCACTTGGTTGCTCACTTTTAGACTTTACATTATATCATAAAATATGGGAAGAAGTGAGTGCCAGTCAAAATTTAGGGACTGTATGATTATGGTGGAAAGGTTATCTTGATTATAAAATTAAATAAAGTTGATCAAAAGACATTTCATGCAAAAATGACTATTCAGGACAAATAAGATGAAGGAAATAGGTTTTTATTTAGGACTGAAATTATGATTGGTATAAGTACTTATCTAAGAATACTCAGAATACAACTTCATTACAAGCTGCTCTCTTTTAGTACATGTCTGAAGGTAATTTTGAATTTATTACCTTTTTTAATAGTATGGAACAACTCCTTTGGTGTGGGCTGCCAGAAAGGGTCATTTGGAATGTGTGAAGCATTTATTGGCCATGGGAGCGGATGTTGATCAAGAAGGAGCTGTAAGTACCTCTCCTCTCCTAGCCCTTCTAGTAGAGTGAAGTTTTTGCTTTAAGGGAATATTTTAATCTTGTATAAAACCTACAAAAAAAAAAAAAAAGCCCTGGCTGTCCTGGAGCTTGCTCTGTAGACCAGGCTGGCCTCAAACTCACAGAGGTCCACCTGCCTCTGCCTCCCAAGTGCAGGGATTAAAGGTGCTCCCCACTCCCACTTTCCTGGAGTTCCTAAATGATTTTTTTTTATTTTGAAATAGGACTTCACTGTGTTGTCCAGGCTTTCATTGAATTCATGATCTTCCTGCCTTTGCCTCCCAAGGGCTGGGATTTCTTAAGTGATATTACCTTTGAAAATAAGCATGTTATAATATGAAAAACATAATGAATATTTGTTTTTGAGGATTTGTTGTTAATGTACACAAGTTTTGGAAAACTAAAATCATGAAGAATAATTTTTCAGTAATCATATAAACTGAACAGTTCTTTAGATCAAGTAGTTTTTTTTCCTCCCATTTTTTTAATTAAAAAAATTTTGTTTTTGAGATAGGGTCTCAATATGTAGTCCTGGCTGGCCTGCAGCTTGCTATGTAGAGGAAGTGGGCCTTGAACTCAGATCCTCCTGATTGTTTTTCCTGAGTGCTAGGACAAAAGCATATGCTACCATGCCAAGCTAACTTGTAATTGTAGGCAAACATCATGCTCGTTAAAATGCTTTTTCCTTAATGGTGCACAGTGATATTAGACTTCAAGGGATCTTTAAGTTATTTTTCTTCTTAATACACAGATGGAGGAAGTTAGACATGAACTTTTTAAGGTTAAAAATTGGCCCAATCTAATTGACTACCTGCTATTAGTTCATTATTGAACATCAGCTGTGTACCTTCTACATGCCAAGAGTGCTGAAGAGTCTCATAAATAGCTCTTTTTAGAGGTTCCAGGAATATTTCAGGGACCAATATTTATGTACAGCAAGCAGTGTTAAGGTACTACTACTTGTGGTAAGTGTTGTACCTTAAGTGAGGCAGCCCATGGCAGAGTCTGAAAGGAGAGAGCCTAGTTAAGCTGTGGAGCTCACACCTGACTTCCTAGAACGTCTCTCCCTTCCCTGACGGCAGAAGTGGCTCGTCCTGGCCTTCAAGGCACTGTTCTTCCTGCTGGGGCCAGGTCTACTGGCCTCTCCTGAGTTATCAAGGAGATGAGTGGCTTGTTATTGTGGTAATTGACGGTGAGGGATTGTAGTTTAATGTGTGAGGAAGGTGTCCAGTGTTTCAAAGAACTACTTAGGATATGCTAGTGGGCTTTTAGTTACTGTTAAGATCATTTGTTAAATTTTTGTTGAGCTGTGCTCTAACTCCTAATTCATTGTTAGTGGTTTTCCCTAAACATTTTATTATAAAAACGTTCTTAGTTTCAAGTTTGATCTGTTTTACTTTTGATTATTTAAATTAGAAAGTGTTGAATTTTGAGGTCTTCTTTGGACTTTGCTATATCAGTGGAAGGGTTTGTCCCTGTGAGTAGATCCAGTGCAGGTTATCATCGAAGGACCTGAACCTCCGATAGTCCACTACTTATCAGAAGTAATGTCTCTTTGAAAACTGAGAATGTCGGGTGGCTCTGTGGATAAAGTGCTTGCTGGCAACCTGGTGACCTGAGTTCTGTCCACATGGTGCAAAGAGAAAATAAACTCCTATGACTGATCTTCTGACTCTACATGTCCACATGTGCATATGCCTATGTGCACACACAAGGAAAAAATACAAAACTTTTTTTTTTTTCCGAGACAGGGTTTCTCTGTGTAGCCTTGGCTATCCTGGACTCACTTTGTAGACCAGGCTGGCCTTAAACTCACAGAGATCCTCCTGCTTCTCCTGTGTGCTGGGATTACAGGTGTGCACCTCTGTCCCTGGCATAAAAAACAATTTTTAAAAGAAGCCTGAATATATGCCCCCTGCCACTTTGGCACATGTCTAGTTATTTATGTTGACATTTTGTCAGAATAACTTAAATTTTTTATACATTTGTTTATTTATTTATGGAAAGTGGCACATGTATGCCACTACACACATGTGGCTCTCAGAGGACAGCCTGTCGGGGTTGGCTCTCTCTTTCCACCACATGGGATCAAATCGGGGTCACCAGGCTTGGCAGCAAGTGTCTTTACTGCTGAGCCTTCTTGCTGGCCCAATCAGAAATAACTCTTAGGCCTGGAGGAGTGCTGGACTGGTAGAGTCCTTCCCGAGCATGCTCAAAGCCCTGCGCTAGAGGCTGCCACTACCCACTGTTAATTTAATTTATATTATTAAAGTGATATGCATGTGCCTGTGTTTGTCTGGATGTGTGTGTGTGAGTGGGGTGCCTCTGGAGGCTGGAAGACACCACGGGATTCTCTGGAGCTGGAGTTACAGCTGGTTGTGAGTCACCCAGTGTAGGTGCGGAGAATCAAACTCTGCTCCTCTGCAAGAGCAGTAAACACTTTTAACCACCGAGCCAGCTCTTCAGCCTCACCAATTTAAAAGTAGTTTTCTGATTATGGTATGCATAATATGTTTTCTAGAACATACTAATTTCTTTTTTTTTTCCTTTTTAAGAATTCCATGACTGCACTTATTGTGGCAGTGAAAGGAGGCTACACACAGTCAGTAAAAGAGATTTTGAAAAGGAATCCAAATGTGAATCTAACTGATAAGGATGGAAATACAGCTTTGATGATTGCAGCGAAGGAAGGACATACAGAGATTGTACAGGACCTGCTGGATGCTGGAACATACGTGAACATACCTGACAGGGTAGGGAACCTACTTCAGATTTGTCTGTGGTGGTGATGTAGACAGAAAAAGAGCCAGCGGCTCCTTATCATCAAGAGTCTTTGCATTTGACATGAACTTGCTTTAAGAGAAGTATTATTTTTACCTTTGAAACTAATAAATTAAAAATTCCAGTCTTTTTAAAGAATGGCCTTGTTTATTTTTGTCAATTATTTTGTTACTAGAAATGTCACAATATGGCTAATTTGTAGCTCTCTTTGATGAATATCTTATAGGTGTTTTTCATAGCTGATGTTAGGCATTCTCCCAGGATTTAAATAGTACTTCTATACTTAAGATTTTTTTCTCTTGCCTGTCTTCTTTCCTGAGATTACACATACATGTTCCGAACTCTCCACTTGAATATATATTAATGAGCTTTTAAAAACTTATAGCAAAATAAAATGGAAGTGAGGTTATTTTTGCTTTTTTTACTACCTCAAGCCATTTTTTTTCCTCAGTTTTTCTGTCTCAGCAAGTGACCCCACTACCCACTCTGTGGCTTTACCTTCTCTTTACCTATCCCATGCAGTTCCATTGACTCGACGTAGAACTTACCCTGTATCTATCTGGCTTCAGTACCACAATTGCCTCCCTGGCCTCCGCCATCCTCTCCTGTTGTGGAGCTTGACGGATTCTCTATTGCTGTGCTTCACCCTGCATGTTGTTGAATGCATGCACTTCTCTGTTGAAGCACTCAAGTCTTGCTCTTGCACTTTGGATACAAGCTTCATTTGTACAGACCCTGCCTGGCAACATCCTTCTTGAGTCCTTGTCCTCGCTGTGTGCCACACTCCCTGGTTAGAAGCTCACAGCCCTGTTATGTCCCTTCTTTGTTGTGTGTGCTGACTCGTCCTGCTGTGGGGTAGGGCCATGTGCACCAGCTATGCTGTCAGTCTAGAGTGCTGTCTACACACTGTGGTCATTTTATCTCTACTTACATCTGTCTCATCGAAAGGTCACCTTTAGCTCCAGTCCAAAGGAGCTGCCCAGTTATTTTTGATCAGATATGCTATTCTATTTGCATAGTATTTGTTTTGGTTTATTAATTTTAATTGTATGTTGTCTTTCTCTGTTAGACTGTAAATTTACTTACAGCTGGGACCTTGTTTATCTTGTTTCCCAATGCCTAGAACTGTGCCTAGCACATTGTAATAGGAAAATGGTTTACTTACCAGTTTACTGGTTCTCACCCAAAGTGATGCTTGTATTAACTACAACTGCTCTGCCTTGGGTTTATGTAATCTGTTTGTGGGAAAGCTAAAATACTACAGCACAGTGCTAGACTTAGAACCTCAATGAATAGTTCCCTCGTAGCATTGTTGGGGCCCTCAAAACAGAAGCAGACAACAGCTCAGGCACTTACTTAGCACGGAAGTCTACAACTGCAGTTTAACAGTAAAATGATAAGATGCCCGAGCCCATGGTAAAGTTAGTATTTGAAGTACTGGGAGGTTGATTCTAAATGGCTGTTACTGGTTTACTGTCATGTGAGGTATTTAACTTGGTATAGTTCTTAGACAGGAGAATGAAATAACCCGTATGCTCCTAGCGTGTGACTTTCCACTGGCTGTATCTACACACACTGGTCTGGGAGCTGGTCTTCCTGTCCTTCAGAGCCATAACAGCATGCCAGCTCCATGCTCCAAATTTAGAACCTGTTGCTTTTATCATGTGCCAGTCTTTGAAGGGGATTTATTATGTAAATCCAAACTGTCAGCCAGTGTCCTGTGATTTCAGTTATATATATGATGGAGAGTGATCTTCAAAGAGACTGGATTCCATCCAAGGAATTTGTCTTTTTAAGTTTCCATCATGAGGTCTTATGAGTCCTTATTCTAAGGACTAATTAGTTTCCCCGTGTCTTACTCAGAAGTTTGCTAATATCATCAAATAATATCAGTTATTTAAAAATCTTACTTCAGTGATACTCATTGTCAACGAGATTTTAGAGCAAATCCATTGTATTAATAGACGAGTAACCTTAATTTCAGAACTGTGCTCTTTTGTTTAGTAACTGACCTTGTCTTTTGTCCTTTTAGAGTGGGGATACTGTGCTGATTGGTGCTGTCAGAGGTGGTCATGTTGAAATTGTTCGAGCTCTTCTCCAGAAATATGCTGACATAGACATTAGAGGGCAGGTATGTGCGCTCAGGCTGCGGTGACCATGAGAGCTTATGTCAAGTAGTCAGGATATCGCTTCTTCTATTTTTTGTGAAGATTTTTAAAAATGTATGCCTTAATGCATTGGCTGTGTGTTATTGTTGTGTTTTATTGACACTATTCTAAAGCTCTAGAATTAATGTCCACTTAAATTCAGATACAAGTAAAAAAGTTACACATCATTCTAGGCTGTGTAGTGCAACCCTAAGGGGCTGGATGTGGTTAACTGGTTAAGGGTGCTTGCTGCTCTTGGCGAAGAGTGAGGTTCAGTTCCTAGCACCCATGCTGGGTAGCTTACAGCTTGCCTTAGCTCCAGCAACAAGGGATCTGACCGCTGTTTCTGATCTCTGAGATCAGAAATCTCTGATCTCTGATCTCTTGTGTGCGCGCACACACACACACACACACGATTTTTTTAAATTAAAGTGAGCATTTATGTAGAGAGAGGATATAAAGGAAAACCTTTATACTCAGGTGGGACTAGGGCTATATTTGATGGACTGAGTTTCAGCAGGTCAGAGAAAGAAGGCTGAGGGTTTCAGGGAAGCACGGTGGTGACAATATGAGAAGATGTGAGAATGGAGAGTGAAAGATTACTGAGCTGTGGAAAATCAGTCTGGGAGGAAAGACTGAGGAGGGATGGAAGGAGGAGGAGTGCTGGAGGTGTCTGAGTGGCCGCAGTGACCTGGGCAGCCAGCGCATGCTCTGCAGGCTGGGAACCCCGCTAGGGACGTGTGGGCAGAGGAAACCCAGTGTGGCAGCTACAGGAGTCATCTCGGATAAAGCTGTGTTTTCACTAATAGAGGCTTCCTACATCACCCTTCTAGACCACTGATAACTCTGCGTCTATCAACCGTGAGTGTCTGTTTTTAATCAGTTTTTAATTGGTGTTCTTTAGCTCTGCTTTCCAGGTAGATGTGAATCAAGGGTTTGATTTTTGAGCGAGATGGGTTGCTAAAGGAGCTATTCGAGACAGTCTAGTGTACAGGGTAGATACAGGTTAATAAAGCTATACATAATAATGACTGTGTTTGTCAGAGACATCCTCCTACTCACTGCCTTCCCTGGACCAGCATACTTGATGACTTGTCCAAAATAGCAGAGCTCAGGACATGGGGACTTCTGGCGTGCTTTCCATCTCTAAGACCTGACTGTATTACACAGTGTGTTTTAGGGCTGCACATGTGGGCCAGTGATCACAGTGGTCATGTGCCTGCTTAGAGTGCGCAAGGCCCCAGGTTCCCCAGCACACAGAGACAAATGGAGCACAACTGGCCAGCTCTGTGCTTTACTCCTTTTCACTTAAGCAATACTCCGTTTCCCCAGGGTCCTCTCGTAAAGAATTTTTCAATTTTTCAAAAGTACATCTTAGGTATCATGTAGATTGGTGTTATTTTCCACCAGTCTAAATATTCATGATATTTTACATTCAAAAATAGCAGTTTTTAATACTGCATCTTACATGATTTTCTTCCGTTATTCAGGACAATAAGACTGCGTTGTATTGGGCTGTTGAGAAGGGAAACGCGACGATGGTGAGAGATATCCTGCAGTGCAATCCAGATACTGAAATATGCACAAAGGTATGGGTGAGGTTCTGTTAGCCAAATGACTTTAGGGTGATGATCCCTGGCTCAGAAAGTACGCTGTCAGCCATTCACAAGCATGAGGACGTTGCTGCCCCTGTGTTTTTTATGTTCTGTTTGGAATGCAGAACACACTTGCCTTAGACACCCTCTGCCAGCCACACTTGCTTCCCCTCACCAGGCATTTTAGCTTCATTCAAATCACATGAAACTGTATAAGACTTTGTTGGTTGTAGGTGTGTGCAAGTTCTATGGGAAATATATTTGTAATTCTGAAATAAAGCTTAACGTGCCTTAGTAATATAAAGTTATTTCCATACAAATCACTGCTTAGGAAAGGAAAAGTATCCCCTTGTCAGCTTGTAAATCACGTTTTGTTTAGTATATTTCGAGTGTAGACTTACTGAAGTAAAGGAAAGCTCTGCTCTTTAAACCTTGTCTGTGCCGACAGGATGGTGAGACACCACTAATAAAGGCCACCAAAATGAGAAATATAGAAGTTGTGGAGCTGCTGCTGGACAAGGGGGCTAAGGTGTCCGCTGTGGACAAGGTAAGAAGGGAGCGCCAGTGGGAAGGTGCTGCTAGACCGATGGCCACATCTGCCAGAGCACAGAGCACCTGTGGTGATGTGGCGGCGCACTGACCTGCACGTCTGCTGGAGGTGCTAGAGTTTTGCTTTTTATCGTGTGTGAAGAGCTGACCAGCTGGGATTGCACGGGGCCAATTTTGATTCCATTCCAACATCACGTTGTAGAGTGAGCAGACTTAGTGTGTTATCTGTTTTCCTTCTGTGACTCACAGTTAACCCTTATGGATTGTTAAGAACTGTCCTTGACCACCATATAGGGAGGACATCTCAGGGGTAGCATACCCCGGGAGAAAATACGGAGGGGCTGGGAAGGTGCAGTCTCTAAGTAGACTGTAGACTGGCATTGATGGTCTCTAACAGGACTGAGGTCCACTTCCCAGCACCACATGGAGCAGTGCACAACAGCCTATGACTCCAGCTCAGGAGATCTGATACACACACACATGTCCACATACAGACAAATAAATAAACGTTTAGAAAATTAAATTAGGAAGGATATAAAGTTAAAAAGGACTTTTTGAAATTGAAAACTTCTGCTGGGCCCAGTGGTGCACACCCCTAACCCCAGCACTTGGGAGGCAGAGGCAGGCTGATCTCTGTGAGTGTGAGGCCAACCTGGTCTACATAGAGAATTTCAGACTAGTGAAGGCAACACAGAAAGATACTGTTTCAAAACAAAACAAAGCCAAACCAAACAAAAAATAGAGAGAGAGAGAAAGAAAGGAAGGAAACTTGCTGTAGTACCTATTTCTACTTGTGGACAGCTTGTTCCTTGTTGTGCCACTGACTCATAGCTGACACTGGGCTTCCACTTTGGAATAAGAAACACTGACATCCCCTGTGTAGACGCATCACAGCACACATTATTTATACGTGATTGTTTTGTGGTCACTGTGTGTCGCTGTGGAGACAGTCAGTGCTGGCTGGCAAATGCTCAAAGTAAGGGGATTGATAGCGTTTTTGCTTGTGCTTGGACAGGGAGGAGATTGTGATAGCTCCTATCCGTGATGCTGCAGACAGAACCAGGGGCTCGCCACCTGCAAAGCTGAGTGCTGTTTCACTGTTGTGTGGCGCTGTCCTTTAGTGTTTGAAGTAAAGCCTATGTAAATCTTGGTCTGGCTTTGCAAAGACTATTTCACAAAAATAATAAACAGTGAAATAAGATGTTCAACCTAGCTATTGTTGCTGTTTTTTATTTTCAGCATATTTGTGGGTTTGCTTATGTTTTCCAGAGATTTTGTGTGCTGAGGATATTTTTGCTTCCTCACAGGTCGGAGAATGGAATTGGGTAGTTCAGATATGTTGAGTTTGAGGACTGATAAGCAGCCAGGGGACTGTGCCGGGCAGATACTGGGAAGTGTGGGATGAGAATCTTGTGAGATGCCCAGGATGGAGATAGCAACTTAGGGCTAGACAGGATGTGTGCGTGCATGGTAGCAATGAAGACAGAAGTGTACAGAACACTGAGAGCCATCAAAGTTTACCTCTTAGAGTGTGTGTTGTGTCGTTGGTTTTATAATTATTCTTGGTTGTCAAGTTTTTTCTTTTATGTCATCAGCTATATAAAGTCAGAACCACCTTGTCTTCTGTCGTTATATCTTCCAGTGTACTCACCACACAAAGTTCTTTACTGCTCAGTTCAGTAGTTACTGCACCACATGCACAATGCAGGAAGAGAATCTAGAGAGAATTAGACCTGAGGCAGAAGAGCGGTTTGGATAAGGTCCTTCCTAGGACCATGGGAAAGACATGCTGGCCTCTTCCATTTAGTGTCTCAGAGTGATCAGGGCAGATGAAAGCTGGAGATTCAGTTTCTAAGTTTTACATCATGGGTTGTCTTCAGGGGATGGTTTGTGAAGTGATAAATGGAATATTTGGCAGACACTAAAGGTCCTTCACAAGTATGAGGTTTTCTTAGTGTGGGATGTGAATACTCATGTGATTGGAGAGTCTCATAGGGGAAGAGTCTGCTGATGGCAGGGAGTGAAAGGTGAAGAGATTGGGGAGATGCTATAGTGCTCAGAGAAGAGATGAGTCATAAGGACTTGGGTGGAGTATGTAGAGTCAAAATATAAGGACTCCTTAACGGCAGATGCTTGACAAAGGTGATAGGGACTGATGGGATTGATCACAGTGGATGAGCACCGGCATGAAGGCTGGAAGAAGAAAGCAATGAGCTAGAATGTGAGCTAGTTGAGGAAGGCGGCTGATGTCCTTGGACAGTGAATGTTCTGATGGGAGGAAGGGTGCTGAGGTCCTCGCCTGGGAGGTGTGCATGGCAGAGGTTGCTGCTCTTTAAGTGAGCTGCAGGGAGAGAAGAAGCTGCAATGCTAGAAGCCAGGGTAGGGGTGGGGAATTTCAGAGAAACACTTATACAGAGCTAGGGAAATAAACCGTGAAGAACACAGAGATCCAAATTCACATTATGTTTATACCATTTATGAGAAATATAAACCTCCAGACCGCCTGCTCTGCAGATGCATGGACGTTGTTACTTGGATCTTTATAGAGGCATGAAAAACGTTGCTCAGAGCTGCCCCTGAGCACAGTGCTGCCATTTTACAGAAAGGTGACACTCCCCTGCACGTTGCCATCCGCGGGAGAAGCCGGAGACTGGCAGAGCTTCTTTTACGGAACCCTAAAGACGGGCGGCTACTTTATAGGCCCAACAAAGCAGGCGAGACTCCCTACAACATTGACTGCAGCCACCAGAAAAGCATTTTAACTCAGATATTTGGAGCCAGTAAGTAATGAGCCTGTGCTCATTTGTCCCTGACTGAGCCTGTGCATGCATGTTTTTTTTTTTCATTTTGTGTGTGTGTGGGGTGCACACCTGTATGCATGTGTATTTTTTTGTGCGTCTTTTGTGCATCCTTGTGTGTTTTGCTGAAGACTAAACCCAGGGCCCTGCCAATACTAAACAAAAGCTTTACCACTGAGCAGCTCAGCTCTTCCTGCCTGAGTTTTTAAATAATGAATTTCCAGTAAAAACATGTGGAAAATAAATGGGGACACCTTACCTGTCCCCCCAAGAGATTTTAAAGGTTTTTTTATAGGTTTATTCATTATATATGTCTCTCTCCAGTTTCCCTATCAACAAAAAGATTTAAAAAAATCATTTCTGGGCTAGCAAGATGTCTCAAAAGTGCAACAATTCTTGCTGCTCAAGCCTGCTGACCTGAGCCTGATTCCTGAAACTCAGGTTTTAGGTGGAAGAACAGAACTTATTCTCCTGGGTTATCCCCTTGCCTACCTACATGTATGTGGCTTTCTCCCATGGTCATAATAATAGATTAAATACTTCTTAGCTGTTCTTACATTTCTAAAAACATATTTTACATTTTTATTTATGTGTATGTTTCTGTGTCTGTGAATGTATGCCGTGTATGTGTATGTGTGTTTGTGTGTGTCTATATGTGTATGTCTGTATGTGTTGGGTCACTTGGAACTACAGTTACAGACCATTTTGAACTACTCAGTGTGGATGCTGGGCACCAGACTTGTGTCATCTGGAAGAGCAGGAAGCCCTATTAACCACTGAGCCATCTCTCTAGCTCATCTTACATTTTGGCTTTTCACCTTTAAAAATACTCCCACGTTTTTGTTTTTTAAATTATCTTAATTTAGGAAGAATTGTTATCTGAGTCTTTAAACTTTTCTGCCAAGAATTAATTTGTCTTTGATTATCTATTATATTCTTCAGTAACACTTTATAGTTGTATGTACTTCAAAAAATATTTCTGAAATTGAAATGGTCTTGAACTTTTTTCTCACCCATGGTTCTAAGAATTGAACCCAAAGCTTATGTATGCCAGCAAGTACTCTGCTGTTGATCTGTGTCCCCAGACCTGGTGTATGTGATGAGTGATAGAGAAAAAAGCATAATTTGCTAGCACTTTTTTCTTTGCTGCACTTCGAGGTGATGTATCTTATCATTAAGTAATAGATATGTTTTAATAGATATGTTCCTCGAAATACTGTATTGCGTAAAAATCTCTGAAGCTGTTTTTTACATAGGCTTAACTGTTCCAGATAATTTCCCCCCAACCCCATATACAGTAGGTAAGAATTGCCGTTCCTTTGAAAATGATACCACTGTTTAATGTAAAGATGTGGTGTGTGCTTCTGATTACAGGACACTTGTCTCCTTCGGAAACAGATGGTGACATGCTTGGTTATGATTTGTATAGCAGTGCCCTGGCAGATATTCTCAGTGAACCTACCATGCAGCCACCCATTTGTGTGGGTTTGTACGCACAGTGGGGAAGCGGGAAGTCTTTCTTACTCAAGAAACTAGAAGGTAAAGACATGGTTTCTGAAGTCTTTGTATACAGCATTTTTCTGTGCAGTAAAAACTCTGTGGGTAGTTCCCTCTCACACCACCTGCTGCAGTTCCTGACATTTCATTCCTTCTAGTCAATCCTCTATGGGTTTTAATTTTAGAACAGGTCAAGTTGTGGGCCCGCATCAAAACAACCCTTGGTAGTGTGTCAGTGGGTTTCACAGATTGTTCACACGCGTGGCAATGTGCAGGCCCTCTGTGAGCTCTGTGCAGCAGGCAGGGCTAAGTACACTTGTTAATATAGCAGACCTTTTCTCTATTCTTGCTCCTCAAGGACAGGCTTCAGTACTGGAATAAGAATGACCTCAAGTTTTATAGAAAGAATGACATGTGGCTCTCATCAGTGGGAGGATGAGGGGATCTGACAAGTGGTGTTAATGAGTAGTTTGGAGACAGAGTACTGTTTCTGTGTTTTGCTTATGGAAACGATGTTTTCTGTATTAATAAAAGCTGGTATCCAGAAAGCCTTGAGAAGAGAATAATGGACAAAAGAGTGTTATGCATCTGCAGTATGAAACAGGACTGTGAGGGAGCAGGGAGAGGTGTGCACTTGGGGGTATTACTTAAACTAAGAGGAATGCTGGTGTGCGTGATTAAGCAGCAGCGGGATTTTCCAAGGCCCTTGTTACCTGCCCAGTACAAGTTTATATTAAAAACAGGAAAGTGAAAGAGTTATAGCTAAGCAAAACAAATAAAACTTCATTTTAATTTTTTTCAGATGAAATGAAGACATTTGCAGGACAGCAGATCGAGCCCCTTTTCCAGTTCTCCTGGCTCATCGTGTTTCTCACCCTGCTGCTGTGTGGGGGTCTGGGCCTAGTGTTTGCCTTCACGGTTGACACAAATCTCGCCATCGCAGTCTCACTGAGTCTCCTTGCTGTCTTATATATATTCTTTAGTAAGTCTTTGTTTTTTAAAAAATATTTTTCAAAAATGAAGAAAAACATTTAGCACCTGTTACTATACCTGTCTCTTAGAAATCGACTTGATTTTTATGATTTTTCTGAAAAAACTGATAGTTTTACTTACTTTATAAGCTGGTTTAGAGGACCAGTGCTCAGACCTGGCTGGAGTGACTTTAAGAACCAGTACTTCTACTTGCTAATCCTGCAGCAGGACTGACTCAGCTCACACAGTGCTGATGACATTCGCTGCATCCATTACACTGCAGTAGACCTTGCTGAAGAGAAGGCTCTGTGGCCATTGCTGATCGGCTCTTGAACATTTTGACCATTGCTATGATTTTTAGTTTTTCTGAAAGCAAGCTAGGAAAGCAAAACAGAACCTCTGTTTCTGGGGTATCTTCAGTTGTAAGAAAGAAAATAGATTCATGATTGAAGGAAGTAGTAACTTTAGCAGTTTCAAACAGGACAAATCCCTGACTCTCAAGGCTTTGCTTTTACTTAGGATTCCAAGGACACTTTTTAGTTTCCAGTTTCACATGTTTTCTGTGTGTTGAGAAAGTCACGTGAGGGGCTCTTGGAGGAGTAGTGAAGAATTAGTGTGGACTAAAAAGGGTTAGCTCCCTTTTACCTGATCTTGACTGTAGATAAAACAAGCTGCCTGACTAACTCAAGCCGTGAATTTCAGTTGTCATCTACTTTGGTGGACGGCGGGAAGGAGAGAGTTGGAACTGGGCCTGGGCCCTCAGCACCAGACTGGCAAGACACATTGGGTATCTGGAGCTTCTCTTCAAACTAATGTTTGTGAACCCACCGGAGCTGCCCGAACAAACTACAAAGGCTTTGCCTGTGAGGTGAGGCAGTCCCTTTGGCAGAAGGAACCTTTAGTAATGGTAAACAAAAGAATAAAGAATTTTATAAGTCATCATATTCCAAAAAATATTGGTACCTTAGTCTTCTAGTTAAAAAACAAAAAAAAAAACAAAGCAGAAGCATGCGCCAGTACCTGAAACACTTCATAGTATATCCCCTTCCTATGCATGAGGTCACTTATCCACAAGGAGAAACCTGTTTCTTTTTATGGTATTGTAAGAGACCTCGCCCTCTTCCTTGTACCTGTTATATTCTTAAGGCTTTTCTGGGAGCGGTGTAAGCCAGTGTCTCACTGAGTAGCCCTCCGTGATGGTAGCCTCGTCTCTGTTACCATCCTTTCTGACCCCTTGGAAGGAGTATTGACCTTGAGGGTTGGAGTTCTGGCGGGAAGGAGTCTGGCTTCTTGAGGAGCAGTGGCCCTGGACACTCTGCTCAGGCTGAGCTGCTCTTCCTGCATCTTGCAAATAGATGTGTGTGTCTAAAATTGTTGTGCACCTCAAACAGGAAATCATGAGGAAAACATGGAGTAAAGGAGTTTTCTTTAGAAAACGTGTAAGGTTCTAGATGAAAGAAAGTTTTTTTGTTTTTAAGCCATTAAAAGAGCAAAAAACTTCCATTGGGGTTAGGAAAAGGAATTTTAAAATCTGTTAAAAGGTTAAGAAGTTTTAAATTATAATAAAATTAAAAAAACTTCCATTGGGGTTAGGAAAAGGAATTTTAAAATCTGTTAAAAGGTTAAGAAGTTTTAAATTATAATAAAATAAAATCTGTATAATTTCGGATTAATGTAAGTCATTCTAACCATCAAAACTATTCCAGGAATATAGGTGAAAAAAAATAAAGGTTAAAAATTACAAGTACAGCTGGTCTATTTTACTCCTGGGCTCTGCATTTCTAGATGCAACTAACTGTGGTTGTAAATACTTAAAAAAATGAAACTCTCTTTAAGATGTATAGACTTCTCCTTGGCACCAGGCTCTAAACAATGTAGTGTAACAGCTGTTTAGATTTTCATTGTATTAGATATTGTATTAGATATCATACATAATCCAGAGATGGCTTAAAGATGATCAAAGTGTGTGTATTTTTTATTTTATGCAAGAGAGTTGGGCTGATCCTAGAATCTGCTACCTATGAATGCTGAGGAACTATTGTAATTAGCATATAAATTTAAGAATTAAAAAGATTTAAATTTTGCCTCTTTTTAAAAAGTATTTAATTCATTTTTAATTTATATGGATGTTTGTTTATGTACACATGTGTATGGATGCCCATGGAGGCCAGAACAGGGTTTCTCTTTGTGGCCTTGGCTGTCTTGGACTGGCTTTGTAGACCTGGCTGGCCTCGGACTCACAGAGACCTGCCTGCCTCTGCCTCCCTGAGTGCTGGGATTACAGGTGTGTGCCACCACGCCCAGCTTGATGCTGGAGTCTTTTTTTATTATTATTAAATTATTTATTAATTACAATTTATTCACCTTATATACCCCTGTAGTTCCCTCCCTCCTCCCGTCCCAATCCCTCCCGATGCTGGAGTCTTAGACGGTCTTTAGACAGAGAAGTTTTAAAGGAAAACATTTGAGGTTGGAAGAGTGGCTCAGTGGTTAGGAGTGCTCACTGCTCTTGCAGAGGGCCTCAGCTTGGTCCAGTACCTACAGTGGGTGTCTCAGCCACATGTAACTCCAGTATCGGGGGATCCGAAACCCTCTTCTGGCCTTCCCAGGCCTCCATACGCATGTGCACATAAACACACACACAGTAAAATGAAATACATTGAAAAAAAAGAGATTTAAAGTTTAAAAAATATACAACATAAAGTAACACAATTGGAGGAAATTTTTACAGAAAATTAAAACAAGTTAATGATAGTAGTTTTTGAAACAAAACAGCTAAAATAGTGTCAGCAGTACAGTGTTATTACAAATTGTAATTTTGAAACGTCTTATCTACTAGGTTGAAGTGAGAATTTAATTTAGAGATGGAAGGAAAAGAATGAATTAATACAGAAATAAATAATTCAGAGACTCAAGGTCTCAGTAAATCAATTATTTTGAAGAACAACTCTGAAAAGGATATTTTACAATTATTTCTAGATATGTTAAAGCTATCAATAAAATAAGACATTAGAAAAGTTTATTTAAGTTTGTTTTTTAAAGGATGTTTTTAACGTGTATGGGTGTTTTACCTCATGTATGTCTGAGTACCCTGTGCATGCAGTGCATGTGGAATTCAGAAGAGGGCATCAGATTCCTGGACCTGGAGTTTGCAGACAGCTATGAGCTGCCATGTGGGTGCTGGGAACTGAACCTGGGTCCTTTGTAAGAGCAGCCAGTGCTGTATCCACTGAGCCATCCCTCCAGCAGAAACCTTGCTTCTAATTGATATTTCTGGGCTTCGAACTCCTGTATGTAGTGAAGACACTCCTGTTCTAATCTCTTCTGCTGATATCAGAGCACTTCCTTTTTTGCCTCCATTCTGATATGGGCACAGCTCTGCCATCACTCTCTCCTTTCCCATTGGCCATCACACACCTTTAACACATTAGTGTTTTTCCTAGGAGACTAACATGCTCAGAGTAGAAGATAAGTAGTCACAGGTTCTGTTCCACTCTCTTAGAACTTTAAACTCAATGTGTTGAAAAGAGCATCAAGAAAAATACAGAATAAGTGTGGCCTGGAGACATGGTACAGCAGTACAGAGTGCTGGCTGCTCTTCCACAGGACCTAGGATCAGTTCCCAGCACCTACATGGTGGCTCACAGCCATCTGTAACTCCAGTTCTAAGGGTTCTGACTTCCTCTTCTGGCTTCCGTGGGCACCAGGGATACATGTAGTGTGTAGACCTAAAATTAAAATAACTTTTAAAAGAAGAAGGCATTGTCTTTAAAAAAGCAAAGGAAATGTAGCATGACGGTGGCAATGGATACATGTGATAGAATTGGCTGCGTTAGAAATTGTTGCGTTCAGTAGCCGAGTAACACCCTGCTGGCTCTTTGCCAGGTTTCTGTTTACAGATTACAATAGACTCTCCAGCGTCGGTGGAGAAACTTCCTTGGCTGAAATGATTGCGACCCTCTCAGATGCTTGTGAGAGAGAGTTTGGCTTTTTGGCTACCCGGCTTTTTCGAGTATTCAAGACTGAAGATACTCAGGGTAGGATTCCTTCCCTACCTTCTGCCTTCCTTCCTTCCTAGTCTGTTTCTAGGGCTGAGGAGGGGAATAAGTATTTAGCTTCATCAAAACTCAGAGTCGTCATGTGTTCTTAACCATAAAGATTATGATATTCTGGGCACATGATATAGTAATAATTTTTATAATTATTAGTAATAGTAATACTATTTGTTCTGTTACAGGTAAAAAGAAATGGAAAAAAACATGCTGCCTCCCATCTTTCATCATCTTCCTTTTTATTGTTGGCTGCATTGTTGCTGGAATTACTCTTTTGGCTATATTCAGAGTTGATCCAAAACATCTGACAGTGAATGCTATCCTCATAGCCATTGCCTCTATCGTGGGCTTAGCCTTTGTGCTCAACTGTCGTACATGGTGGCAAGTGCTGGACTCTCTCCTGAATTCTCAGAGAAAACGCCTGCATAGTGCAGCCTCCAAATTACATAAGTTGAAAAGTGAAGGGTTCATGAAAGTAAGTATTCATCGTTAGGAAAACTGTGGTGAGAATACGCTGCCATTGCCATGCTCACCAGCAATTTAGTTAGTTTTTTAGTTTAGTTTTGTTTTTATTTGTTCAGTGATAGGGATTGAATGTGAGACCTTGTGTATAATAGGCAAGCACCCTACTAGTCAGCTTACATGCCTAAGTCTGTTGCATTTAGTTTAGCTTAGTTATGTTTATAGGAAAATTCAGGTATACTCCACATAGCTTGTGCTCCCACACATGCACAGCCTCTGTTAGCAATACCTGTGGCTAGATGCTAGATGTGTTCCAGTTGATGAACCTGCACTGGTTCATCATAGTCAGACTTGGGTTACATTTGGTTCAGTCTTGTGCATTCTTTGGCTTTGCACAAATGTTTGCTAGCATTTAAATGTTTGATTATAGTATTTTTACTGCCATGAAAGCCCTGCCTTACCTGTTCAGTCCTCCGTCTTTCCTAACCCAGGAGATGCTGGTAAGTTTACTATCCCTGTAGCTGTGTCTTTCCCAGGATGTCATGGAGTTGAAACCATGCAGTATTAGCTCTTTCATATTGGCTTCTTTTGTCCCTTTTAAGCTTAAAGCTTGACAACCTCATTGTTGCCTGAATGGAGAGTGTGCATTTATTCAGCTACCTACAGAAATATATCTTGTTGATTTAAATTTTAGCAGTTATGAATAAAACTGCTATAAATATCTGTGTTAGGGTTTTTGTGTAGATTTAAGTTTTTTAGCTTTTTTTGAGTAAATACCAAGGATTTTAATTACTGGATCTTATAGTATGATAACTAATATATTTAGCGTTGTTAAAAACTAGATGCCACCAAAGAGCCAAGAGTAATGTAACAATCCGTAGGTCTTTTGGTTGAATTCAAGTCTAAGTCTTTTGGCATTCAGAGTCTGTAATTTTGGCAGGTAATTTTATCAGCCGCATTTGCATTCTGTAAATTCCTGTCGTAGTATCTCCTGAGAGTCAAGTGTTGGCCGTAGCTGAAACTCTTTCTGCAGGTTTAAGTGGAACCACCACTGGCAGCAGGAACTTTGGGGTTCTTTTCCTCCTATTGGATAGAGTTCTCTCCTGCTTCGAAAGGAAAGTGTGTGACCTTGTTGTGTCTCTGTGCGTATGCAGGTCCTGAAGTGCGAAGTGGAGCTGATGGCCAGGATGGCAAAAACTATCGACAGCTTCACTCAGAATCAGACCAGGCTGGTGGTCATCATTGACGGCCTGGACGCCTGCGAGCAGGATAAAGTCCTTCAGATGCTGGACACTGTACGTCTCATCTGTCTCCAGACTTGTCACTGTGACCTGTGTCACAAGATGCATGATTGCACAAAATATCTCAATTAAGATGGACACTGTGCTTCTTGATTAAACACTGTTTTTTCTAGTGAATTTCTCTTTCATAAATAGAACTATATTTTAAAATTCAGAACTTCAGCAAAAATAAGTGCTCAACCATGAATGTTTAAATAATTTTAGCCTGATGGCAGGTTGGGAACCAAACAAAGCAAAAAGCCACGTGGAGCATCTCTAAATGACAAGTGCGGCTCAGCAGACAGTGTTGACACTCTGAGATGACAGAGGAACCTGCACAAGTTATAGTTTTGTGTTAAGTAGCAGAACACTGGCAATCTAAGGCATATGGTAAACTGTAGAGGCAGAAGTGCCCAGGACTCCAGTGTGCTCATGGAAAATTGCCTTGTGTGTTGATCTTACTTTTGTGTAGGCCCCAGGCATCTGAGAAGGAAACCACTGTTCTGTGTTGGTTTTGTCATTGGTAGATGATAGCAACCTAACATTGAGCCGTTTACAAACATTTTTCTAAAGGATAAATTTTAATAAAGAATGATGTTAAAAAAATACAGCACCAAAGGATAGTACAGATTTTTAAGATATTATTTTTTATAATATTAAAATTTATGTCATGTCTATACCTTTCTTCTACCGCAGGTCCGAGTTCTGTTTTCAAAAGGCCCTTTTATTGCCATTTTTGCGAGTGATCCACATATTATTATAAAGGCCATCAACCAGAACCTGAATAGCGTGCTTCGTGACTCAAATATAAATGGGCATGACTATATGCGCAATATAGTTCATTTACCAGTTTTCCTTAATAGTCGTGGACTTAGCAATGCAAGAAAATTTCTTGTATCTTCAGCAACAAATGGGGACATTTCATGCTCAGATGCCACAGGTAAGTATCAAGTCCTAAAGTACTTGGGTTTGAAGTAGTCTGGAGTGTTTTATAGTCTCCATTTACTTTGAAAATGTTGCTGTTTTACATCTCTTTAATATCACACAAAACAGCTTTGTATACATGGTGCTCACAGTAGTGACTTTTCTATTGCTGTGATGAAACACCATAAGCAAGGCAACTTAGAGAAGGAAGCATTTATTGAGCTGTGGCTCCAGAGGGATGAGTCTGGCAGCGGGGAGTGCGGTAGTAGGCAGGCATGTTAGAAGGCTTAGCAGCTGGAGTAGCAAGCTGAGAATTTATATCTCAAACTGCAAGCAAGAAACAGAGCAAATGCAAAATGGCATGTACCTTTAAACTCTCAAGGCCACCTCCAGTAACACACTTCCTCCAGCAAGGCCTCTCACCCCAAAGCCCCCCCAAACAACACCAGCAGCTTGGGGACAAGTGTTCAAACACTTGAGGCTCTGGGGGACACTCACTGTAGCCACCACAGTGCTGTCTTAATGCATCCTTCCAGGAGTCCAGGAGGACGCCGACAGGAGAGTTTCACAGAACAGCCTCGGGGAGATGACAAAGCTTGGTAGCAAAACAGCTCTCAACAGAAGGGTAAGATCCCTCTGTGCCACGGAATGTAATTGAGTGATTGAGTTTTCCTGACAGTGCTGGGGGTTGAACCCAAAGCCGGTGCGTGCTAGGCAAGTGTTCTGCCACTTAGCTACACCCTGACTGTGATTTTTATTTTTTTAGCAGTCATTCAGATAAATTTAAGTTTAAATTTTATAAATTCAAATAAAATTAGGTTAATATTACCTAATGCCCTTCTGTCAACACATTTCACTCTTGAAATCAGTATCAGTGCCGAGGTCCCTTCCAGCACCAGCAGCCTCCTGTACCTGGAGCAGTAAGCACTTTGATCTGGAAGGAGTCTCTGTCCTCTGTAGCATCTTCTCAGAGCAGGTGCTGACTCTGCTCCTTGACTAGTGCCATTTCGAAGCCCAGTAAATGACTGCGCCCTCACATTCATTCCTGAGCAGCTGCCACCCCTGCCTTTCTGTCCTGAGCTTCCTCCTTGCCCAACATTTGCAGGCCTGTCTGTGAGCCTCCACAGCCACGTGTGATTCTGGGCCCTTCCCATTCTCTCTGGCCTAGTGCTTCAGTTGTCGCTGTCCACCTGTCTTATTTGTGGAGCAAAAGCAGGTGTATTTATCTCAGTCTGTGAAGTGGGGAGATGTCCACTGGCAGGAAGCTTGGCTGACAGTGTTCCTTAGGGGTGGCTGGCATGGGCTTACACTGGCATTTTCTTGTTTGTTAACATTTGGACATTACATGTTAATCCTTGTGTTATTGGTGACATTTTGTGTTTTGTGCCCACATGCTTTACAGGTTATGAATTCAAAGTTAATATGAAAGACAATTGATATAGGCAAAGACAGGGGAATGTGTGATTCCACATTTTGAATTTCTCTCCTGGGAGTCCAGGATCTTTAATCTACCTTTTCTGTGCTTCAGGATTCTGTTGTGCTTGTTCTTCTCTTAGAAGAAGGGATTCCAGCCCGCTCTGCAGAGGAGATTAACTCTTTGATAAGAGTGGCTGTGCCTGGGAGAACGTTGTGTAATACGTTAAAACAACCTAAAAATAGAGACGCTGAATCCCTAGCACTGAGCAGGAGCTCATTTGCTCTACTGTTTTAGGGTTCCTTTATTTTTTAAATTAATTAATTTTTTATTAATTACAGTTTATTCACTTTGTATCCCAACTGTAGCCCCTTCCCTTGTCCCCTTCCAATCCTCACTCTACCTCCCTTTTTTCTACCTCTGCCCTTCCCATAGTCCACTGATAGGGGAGGTCCTCTTTTCCTTCCATCTGATCCTAGTCTATCAGGTCTCATCAGGACTGGCTGCATTGTCTTCCTTTGTGGCCTGGTTAGGGTTCCTCTCTTATGGAAGCCTCTTGGAGCTTGGCCGTGATTCTCTTTATGGAGTTCTATGTGCTTCCCCATCTGAGACATTAAGCTTTTTCGAACTGACCTGCTGTCAGTGGGCATGCAGCCCAGGCATTGCTGCAACCCTACTGTGGAACTGCTCTGGAAAGCGTCTGCCTCCGAAGTAACTGTACTTGATTAGTACGTAACCTTCCTCTTTGGTTAATATTGTGAATTCTGCTTTTCTTACCTGCTGAGTTGGCTCTGAAGCCTGTTTTGTTGTTCTTACCATAAGCTTATGTTAACTCTCAAGAAGGGTGTTTCCCTCTTACTGGTGTTGTTGTTTCAGGATACTTACCGCAGAAGACAGATGCAGAGGACCATCACTCGGCAGATGTCCTTTGATCTCACAAAACTGCTGGTCACTGAGGATTGGTTCAGTGACATCAGTCCTCAGACAATGAGACGATTACTCAATATTGTTTCTGTGACAGGTGACTTTTGTTTCTCATGTTCTATGATAGACCATAAGTTTTATTTTGTTTATATTGTTTGCGGTCCTAGATATTGAACTCAGGGCTTATGCAAGCTCAGCAAATGTTCCTCTACTGAGTCGCAACCCCCAGTCACCACTGTAATCTTTGAAGTTAATAGAGCATTGCAAGTATCATCTTTGCGTTAACAATCAGATATCACTTGGAAATTAACCTTAAAATTTTATGATTTTAAAGGTGTTCTGCTTTATGTTTAGGGTAAACGTATGTTAATTGTGCTGAAATTCAGATTTGTATATGCTGCTATGTTGTTTTAGTTTTTATATGAGAATCTGAAGAAAATACTTATAATAAAATAGAGATATTAGCCAAGCAATGGTGGCACACACTTTAATTCCAGTACTCTGGAGGCAGAGACAGGCAGATCTTGGAGTTCAAGGCCAGTCTGGTCTACAGAGTGAGTCCCAGGCCAGCCAAGGCTACATAGAAAAACCACATCTCAAAACAAACAAACAAACAAAAAATGGAGATTATTGCTTTGACTGAATTCTATGTGTAGATTTTCCCTTTTCTGTGTTAAGACTAATGAGTATCAGGGCAGTCATAGACACACTTGCAATTTAACTTACAGAATGTGTTTCTTTCCTTGCACGGTGTTGCTTGTTACCTTCTGATATTTCCTAGTGTTGACTGTCAATTGGAATTGCAACTAAGTTTAAGGCTAATGACATAAACTGTATTACAGGTGTCATTAATATAACATTTTTATAGTTAAATTCTTTTAAATGAGACTTCAGCCTTTCTATGCTGATTTGACAGAGGAAATGCTTTCTGATATTATCAATAACACTGACATACTCATTTGACAATATGTGCTATCACCCTCCTTATTTCAAGAGCTGGTCTGGACATTGTAGAAATTAAACAGAAAACAAGACAGCACCCTCTCACTCAAATTACTGTTCTTTTCCTGGAACTTCTTCTAGCTCTGCCTCTGCCTTGGCCCCTGCCCCTGTTCTGAGCAGAGCTTCTTGGTAGAGTTTGCTGCCCTGTCTCACACTGTTCTCCCGCCAGCCCTTCTGAGTTTCCCAATGCCCCTTTTCTCAGGACTTCAGCAAAACTGCACTTGAGATTCCCTAATGGCTTCCAGATGGGGCATGCAGGGCCATGTCTCCATTTTTATCTGGGCCCCACAGCAGCTGACAGTGTGTTGGTTGCTGCTTCTTGAGGTGCTTTCTTCCTTTGGTGTCCAGAGTAATACACTTACTGGATTTTCTTCCTCACTGTTGCTAGTGGACATATCATTTTCTCTTGCTCCTTAACATTGGGCTGCTCTTGACTACAGTTCTTGGAGCTTAGTTTTCTATCTTGACCAGTTTTTATTAACTTGACTTATAGTGATTATTCAGCTGTATGAGCAGCGGGTTTTTTTGTTTTGGTTTATTTGTTTTTTGTTTTGGTTTTTAGCTTACATGTCACCTTTTCCATGAGACTTTCCTGCATCTCAAATGAAATGACTCCTCTTGCTCCTTTCCCTGCTTCATCCTACTCCGCAGGACAGCTGTCTTTTTTTTTCTATTTTATTTTATTAATTACAATTTATTCATTTTGTAACTCAGCTGTACCCCCTTCCCATTCCCTCCCAATCCCACTCTACCTCCCTCTTCTTCTCCTATGCCCTTCCCCCAGTCCAATGGGGGACTTCCATCTGACCATAGTCTATCAGGTCTCATCAGTACTGGTTTCTTTGTCTTCCTTTGTGGACTGGTAAGGCTGCTCCCCACCTCAGGTGGAGGTGAACAAAGAGCCAGCCCACAAGTTCATGTCAGAGATGGTTCCGGTCCTATTATTGGGGAACACTCTTGGATACTGAGCTGCCTTGGGGTACTTCTGTGCAGGGATTGTAAGTTATCTCCATGTATGGTCCTTGTTTGGAGTATCTCAGAAAAGACCTCTGGGCCCAGATTTTTTGGTTCTGTTGCTCCCTTTGTGGAGCTCCTGTTCCCTCCAGGTCTTTCTATCTCCCCCTTCTTTCATAAGATTCCCTGCACTCTGCCCAAAGTGTGGCTATGCATCTCAGCATATGTTTTGATACCCTGCTGGGTGAAGTCTTTCAGAGGCCGTCTGTGATAGTCTCCTGTCCTGTTCCCTGTTTTCTCCCTCTTCCGATGTCCGTCTCTTCTGCCTTTCAGAATGAAGATTGAGCATCTTACCCAGGGTCCTCCTTCTTGCTTAGCTTCCTTATGTGTACAGATTTTATCATGATTATCCTATACTATATGTCTAATATCCACTTATAATTAAATATATACCATGTGTGTCTTTCTGCTCAGGATGATCTTTTCTAGATCCTACCATTTGCCTGCAAATTTCATGATTTCCTTGTTTTTAATTGCTGGGTAATATTCCATGTGTAGATGTACCACAATTTCTGTATCCATTCCTCAACTGAGGGGCATCTGGGTTGTTTCCAGCTTCTGGCTATTACAAATAAAGCTGCTACGAACATGGTTGAGCAAGTGTCCTTGTATACTTGAACATCTTTTGGATATATGCCTAGGAGTGGTACAGCTGGATCTTGAGGAAGCACTATTCCTAATTGTCTGAGAAAGCGCCAGATTGATTTTCAAAGTGGTTGTATAAGTTTACATTCCCACTAGCCATGGGGTAGGTTTCTTCTTTCTCCACATCCTCTCCAGTGTATTGTCACTTGACAGCTGTCTTCTAATACACACTGTCACTTACTCTTCCTGTCTGCTGCTGTCTGGAATGGAGGACCTTCCTGCAAGGGTTTGTTTTTTTTTTTTTTGGTTTGATTTGCTTAACTGCAGTACCCACTACAGCATCTGGAATCAATTGTGAATGAATAAGACACCTGAGTGAAATTAGAACCCCACTTTACATGCTTCTTGAAAGAAGCATTCTGAGGAGAAGGAGCAGCAAGTTCAAGAGCTCTGAGGTGGGACTCCAAGAACAGCTAGAGGGAGTGCAGTTCTGGGTGGAGCAGAAGGAAAAGAGTAGTGGGAATTGACGTTAGAGAGTCGCAGCTCATTGGAGGCCTATGGCTACAGAACCCACAGGAAGGAACTTAGATTGTTTATACATCTTCAGTTACTCAAGGAAGAGACCCGAGTTGATATCTCTAAATAATTTATGCTAAAGCCAGGCCTGATGGCACAGACTTACACTCTTAGCTACTCACAAGGCTGAGGCAGGAGGATCTCAAGTTCCTGGCCAGCCTGGGCAACTTAGTGAGTTGGATATGAAGGTTTACATTTGTAATCCTAGCACTCAGGAAGTGCAGGCAGGAGGATCAGGAAGTCAAAGCCAGCCAGGCTACATCAGCCTCTGTATTTAAAAAACAAAAACAAACAAAAACCCAACTCAACCTTCTATAATAAGTGCATCGTCAAGCTTATTTTAGTGCTCAGCGTTTCATTTCTGTTGCCTTCGTAGAGACGCGTTTAGTTACGTGTCCACCTAGTCATCTCATAGGTTGTCATTTGCTTATTGGATTTATCATCTGCTTCACTGAGTGAAGGCTTCTCAGGAAGCCTGTGACCGTATCAGGTTTCATCCTGGGTTTTACCCCAGCATTAGTATTTATGATAACTATGAAGTCCATAGCTGACAAAGGCTTGTGAAATAGCACACTGGGATGGAAGCGCTGCATCTGGTCACCCGTCCAGCAAAGCTGACCCAGGGGAAGGATTAGATGAGGGGTCATCAATTGTATGATGAAGAGTGGGAAAAGACAATTCCCGTACAGCCTGTCAGACAGGTAGATGTGAGTTCAGGTACAGGCTGAACTGATGATAATAGTGTAACACTGGCTGTTTTTGATTAAGAACCAAGCCTCACTTTGTGGTTCTGTCAAGTCAAGGTGAAGGTGATGATACAGTGGAAGGAAATGTTAACTCTGAAAGCTTGATGATTGCAATTGTCCACAGTGAGCATGCCCTGAGGCAGAAATGCTGAGTCAGAACACCCTACAAACAGGGTTATTTTATTCAGTGTGTAAATGAAAAGTTTTAGATACATTGTACTGGCATTGGTTGTTTATTAACATGAACTGCCTGGATCAGAAGGGACGTGAATGAAGTCATAAAGCAAAGGTGGGCCAGTATGTTTGGGTCCTAACGGTCCGGAGAGCGGTCCTTAGCACTCATGCTTCAGAGCGTCGAGAGCATGGAGGACTCCCATGGTGCTTTATTTTGTTGGTTGGTTTATGTTTTGAGACAGGCTCTCACTGTGAGCTCAGGCTGGCCTCAGGCTTGTCACATCCTACTTCAGGCTCCTGTGTGCTAAGATCACTGATGTCTGCCACCATGCCCTCTAAATCTTTAAAATCTGGATTTTAGTAACCATATAAATACTAGATTTTATCTGTATTATAACCAAATGGCAAATTTTTCAAGGTTTAAAGATCAGTTATTTGTGACAATGCTAAATGTTCTGCTTAGTATGTATATTAATTTTTAAATGTTTATATATTCCTTAAAGGGCGGTTACTAAGAGCCAATCAGATTACTTTCAACTGGGACAGGCTAGCCAGCTGGATCAACCTTACTGAGCAGTGGCCATACCGGACTTCGTGGCTCATATTGTATCTGGAAGAGACTGAAGGTGTTCCTGATCAGATGACGTTAAAGACCATCTATGAGAGGTATTTTGTTTGACTTCTTTGAGCTTAACTTGGTCCTGAGTTTTAAAACACACAAAGTATCTACTTCTGATTTCAGTGAGACTTCCTGGGTCCCTTGCTGTTCTAGAGCTGTCTTTGCATAGCTGTTGTCCCATGAGCTTGGACTTCTGTTTGTACTTCTCTTCACTTTACAGATGTGTGCAGTTGTAAGAGTTACTGGCTTTTATAAAGTCACAAAGCTAAATGCCTTTGTTTGCCAGAGCACTTAACAGTAGCTTTAAGGTCCAGCTGCTATTCTAATAAACTGTTTCTTACAGCCAGGTGTGTATGGGGTGGGGAGGGGGAGGGAGAGGTAATGGCAACCTGCATGTCTTTAATCCCAGCAGGTGAATCTCTGAGTTCAAGGTCAGCCTGGTCTGCAGAGCAAGTTCCAAGATGGCCAGGGCTACAAAGAGAAACCCTTGAAAAACCAAAAATAAATAAATAAACTTTTTTGTAGAAAAAGATAACTTGCAGAAACCATGTGAAGTTTTATAAATTAGTGTGTAATTGAAACTTTTAAAGTATAAATAAAATAATTAATATAGTTTATAGTTTGTAATCTCTAAGAGTTTAGATTATTTTTATTTCCGTGGAATATTGTTAGCATGATTTTTTTCCTAACTGGTTTTAGAACTGTAGAGGACTGTTACAGTATCTGTCCACAGATCTGAGCTCTTCTAGGACTGATGTTGAAATTTCATCAGTGGCTTAACCCTGGTGAGGCTCCAGTGAGACACGTGCTGTGGAAACTTGGTGATCAGTCACCCTGGCTTGGATCTGTTAGAATTCCTCTTATCTTGAGGTCATGAGTGGACTTATCTTTAGTTATAAAATACTAAACTTTATTTCCTAACCAGATGTGTCTGTCCTAAAGCAGGAGTTAGGTAATTGTGAATGTTTTCTAGATGAGCAGTTATTACAGTTAAAATGGGACCTTTAGGAAACTTTCTTGCAAGCAGTATCAAGATTCTGAAAGTTAAATAACTTCCCAAGTCACATGGTCTCATGTGCAGAGCTGGCATTTTAATCTGGGTCACTCTGACTCCATATACCACTTGAGTTCTAAGCACTCCATGGTGTTAGCTCTTCATTCTCACAGTTTGGAGATAGAAACTATTATCCTCGTTTAGAAAACTGAAACCAGTGGAAATAAGTCCACCTGCCAAAAGCCCAGTGTATGGAAGGGCTAGGATTTAAAGTGGGGCTCCGTTGGTCTCCTTGTGGCGTTCCTGTCCCCTCCCGGTCTTTCTATCTCCCCCTTCTTTCATAAGATTCCCTGCGCTCTGCTCAAAGTTTGGATATGAGTCTCAGTCTCAGCATCTGCTTCAATACCCTGCTGGGTAGAGTCTTTCAGAGTCCCTCTGTGGTAGGCTCCTGTCCTGTTCCCCATTTTCTCCTACTTCCAATGTCTATCCCATTTGCCTTTCTGAGTGAGGATTGAGCACCTTAACCAGGGTCCTCCTTGTTTAGCTTCTTTAGGAGTATAGATTTTAGTATGTTTTTCCTATATTATACAGCTGATATCCACTTATGAGTGAGTATATACCATGTGTGTCTTTCTGCTTCTGGGATATCTCACTCAAGATCTTTTCTTATTCCCACCATTTGCCTACATATTTCATGATTTCCTTGTTTTTAATGGCTGAGTAGTATTACATTGCGTAGTAGTAGAGCCAAAAAAACCGGGGCCTAGAGGTCCTGCAAAGACCCATACTCCAACCAAGGACCAAGCATGAAGAGGACCCCCTCCTCAGATGTAACCCATGGCAGCTCAGTCTCTAAGTGGGTTCCTGAGTAATGGGAACAGGGGTTGCCTCTGACATGAACTCAGTGGCTGGCTCTTTGATCATCTCCCCCTGAGGGGGGTCGGGCAGCCTTAACAGACCCCTTAACAGAGGAAGATGATGCAGACAGTCCTGATGAAACCTAGGGTCTGATGAAAGGGGAGGAGGACCTCCCCTAACAGTGGACTGGGGGAGGGGCATAGAGGGAGAGGAGGGAGGACAGGATTGGGAGGAGACAAGGGATGGGGCTACAGCTGGAATACAAAGTGAATAGTTTGTAATAAATAATACATTAAAAAAATAAAGTGGGGCTCCACATCCATGCAGGAAGGGCTGTGTGCTGGAAGGGCTGCTTCAATTGTGTCCTCACAGCATGGAGACCTTTCTAGGCTGGAGTCCTGTTGGAAACACACTGAAGTTTGTCATGGAATCAAGCGGCTGAGGTTTGTTATAGGGACTTGCAAGGGCTGCAATTTTGATGTTTTTGTGTTTTGTAACAATGGAAGTTACTGTAGTTTGTATATATGAGGTTTCCTGTGGCTTTTTTTTTATTAACTTTAGTAACACATCCTCATAGCAGATAGTTGTTATTTTTTTTCTGTAAATTGTCTTCGCTGTCATAAAAGCATGAGTTCCTTGTTTAAGAAAAACTGTTCACTAGTTATCTGTCTCTCTCTGCCTCTCTATGTCTGTCTCATCTCCCTCATATTTAGAGTATCCATGTTAGTCTTCAGTTTGGCATGGAATGGGCTTCACATTAGTCCCCTTACCTGCTGTGATTGAGAATGCATAGAAGTGTCCTGTAGCTCAGGATCAGAGACACTATAACCAACAACTCAGGACGTCCATGTAGAGTCCCAGTAATAGGTCTTCTTTACACTTTGTGACAAGGATGGGAAGAGTGAAAAAAGTCCCCAGGCAATAGAAGTAGGAGAACTAGAAAATAAAACAGATTTAAAAGACATTTTTAAAAAGGTCTCTGATTCCAGTCATTTGTACAACAATGAATTGTTGGTATTTGGATTGGTGTCTTCCTGAAACTGTAGTTGTTGCTTTTCTTGTTTTTGTGGTCCTAGGTATAGAACCCAGCGCCTTATGTATGGTGATCACACATGCCATTTATAATCCACACCAGCCCAACTGGTTTTTCTTAAAGAAGCCAAGATTAATAGGTATTTTGGTGCTTAGTTGCTTTCTTTGAGTTCCTTTTGTTCACCCTAGTTGATTTCTTCATTAACATATACTCAGTGTGACTTTTTACTAAGAGCAGAGATTATGTAGTTTTTTAATGCTCTTATGTGTTACAGGGGCTGGTGCGGTGAACAGAGGGAGAGATAAAAAGCATGTTGTGTGCTTAAAGGATGTACATGTGTTTAATTGTTTTTTTCTATTTGAAAATACTTTCAAATTTAAGCATTGCAAGAACAAGAATAGTACAAAGAATGCCCACATCCCTGCTCTTTGTCAAGAGTAATCTGTTAGTATTGACTTCATTTGCCTCATCAGTCTCATCCATGTCATCTTCTGAGTGCTTTTCTCTTTATGTTTCATGTCTCTATACAAATGCTAACATAGCTCCTCCGAACTATGTGTGGAAAATTCTATACACAAGATCATTTGCCTCTAAATGCTTCAGCTTTGAGGACTTAAATTTTGATTGAAAGTAAAGCATGCATATTTGAAACAATATAATAAATAATTTGTCAGTTAAGTAATTTTCTGGGTAGTAAGAAACTTTTTAGTCTAAAACCATTGCTGTTTGCTGAGAATTCCTTGATATTTTATTTCTTATGCTTTTTGGGGAAAATATTTATTTTGGGTTCACGATTGTAGTTTGTTGTGCTGTGAAAGCGTTAAGGTCTAGAGGGGCTCACAGGACTAGAGCCGAAGGGAGAGAGAATATTGGCATTTGCAGGCTTGCTTCTCTTCCCACCTTTTCTTCTTCCTGGCCCTGCAGCCTGTGGGATGCTGCTGCCTGCATCCTGTGACCAACTTGATACTCAACAAGTCTCCTTCAGCTATCACCTTCTTCCTGGACCCCCCCCCACCTCACCCCCAGGCTTGACTCACCAGTCAAATTGCACTCAGCCCATCTGTCCTCACAGCCTTAACAGTTCCAGTATTGTTCAGTTGTTGATGTTCAGTAGCTCCTCTGAGATTGAAGACAATGCTTAGCTGTGAACCCCTGTAATATCAAACAAAACAAAACAAAAACGACATCTTTGGAAATTATGTGGCACAGAGTAAAGATTACCCTTTCCAAAGGAAGGAAAGGAGAGGCTTAGAAATGGATAGGAGGAAACCAAAACAAAGGAGGGCAAATAGATCCCGTGGACTGTGTCAGGCATCTGAGGCATGTGCTGACATGATGTGAGATCACAGGCTCAACAGTCTTGTCTCTACAGCTTTGCCATTGGTAGCTCCCTGGCCTTTCTTGGGATTTCTCTGCTCATTGCCCGTAGCTTTCTTCAACAGAGGCCCCATGTTCCTGGAATATCTAATTTCCTGAGTTGTTCTGTGTCTTTGGCCCTATCTTCACACTTTACACACTGTTTCCTCCAAGGCTGCTGCATTCACACCAACTCTGTCTCCCTTTGCCTGTCTTCCTAGGATTTTCTGGCAAATCCATGCTTAGTTTCCACGACCCTGTAACATTACATTCTGTGTGTCTGCAAAGCCAGTGTCAGATAGATGACATTGGATTGTGCGGAGTACTCAGCCTCTTTGGCGTGTCTGCATCCCTTCAGCAGCCTCATTTTCCTTGCCTTCAGAGCCTTTCATGTGCTATTCTTTTTGAAAGAAAGGTTTTCAAATGCTTCTGATCCAGTTTTGCTCTCAATTCTTCCTGTAAATAGGACTAAAAGTAGCTAGTGACATTTCATCTGCCAGATTACTTTAAAGCTTAGCCTCTCCTAAAGTCTTAGGGCATGGACAAAACAGACAGGAACTTGGTGCAGAGAGGTGGTTCTTCCAGAGGACCTGGGTTCACAACACTGTCTTCTGACCTCTTTGGGTACTAGGCACGCATGTGCTACATAAACATATGTGCAGGCAAAACATTCATACACACAAAATAAGTCTAAAAAATTTGTTTAACATAGACAGGATCTTTGCAGACATGGCCTTCTAGTGCTGTTCCCAGCACAGTCTTTTGTTTGTTTGTTTGTTTAAGATTTATTTATTATGTATACAGTATTCTGCTTGCAGGCCAGAAGAGGGCACCAGACCTCATTATAGATGGTTATGTGGCTCCTGGGAATTGAACTGAGGACCGTTGGAAGAATAGTCAGTGCTCTTACCTCTGAGCCATCACTTCAGCTCAGTGCAGTCTTCTTTTGTGGTGGCAGCTTACTGTCCTTGTCCTCTTTGGCATTCTGGTTCCTTGAGCTCCTTCTGTAATAGCCCACGGGTACTACTTAGAGCATCCTGGAGCTTCTCTAACCTGCCTCTCCAGCTACTCCACAGACGTCCTGCATCCAGGTCCAGGCGTCTCAGGAATGGCCACAGCAGTCACTCTACTTGTCTGCTATTAATTTTCTGTGTTAATTGGACTTTCAGTGCTGTGACTGCAGCTTAAGGTAGAATGGATGTATTTAGCTCATAGTTTCAAAGGTCTCTGTCATGGTGGGGAAAGCCTGGGTGAGCAGAGCAGTTCTGATTGTGGCAACTAAGAAGCAGAGAAAGAATTACTTGTGCTTTGCTTGAGATTTAAAATTTGCATTACAGACCCTACCATCTGAACCTCATAGGTAATTCCAGTTTTTTTTTAATTGAAATATGTCTTGTAGACAAGAAGGAATGCTTAAGCTGGGTAGGGGTGGAACATGCCTTTAATCACAGCCCTTGGGAGGCAGAGGCAAGCAGATTTCTGTGACTTTGAGATCATCCTGGTCTACAGAGAAACCCTGTCTTGAACAAACAAAACAGAGCAAAAAAAAAAAAAAAAAAAGGAATGTTTAGCATATAGTTTGATTTTAATAGCAGTTACTGTACCCTTTTATAAAAAATAGAATATGGCTGGGTGTGGTAGTACATACCTTTAATTCCAGCTCTTGGGAGGCAGAGGCAGGCAGATCTCTGTGAGTTCAAGGCCAGCCTGGTCTACAAAGTGAGTCCAGGACAGCCAAGGCTACACAGAGAAATTCTATCTCAAAAAAAGGGGGGGGGGAATAGAATATTGTGAAAGAATTATTTGAGGAAGGGGAAGTGCTTTTTTAATGATATAATGAATATAAATTGGAGTAAAATTTTCTAGGAGAATATTTTATTTTGATCACTTCGGTATAGAATAATATATATTAGAGGTAAAATGAGATGATATCAATTTTCTTCTGTGATTTAACCAACTTGTTACTGTAGAGCTCAGCCCCTGACGGTCTTGCCATCTGAGAGTGGACTGGATTTAGGGTGACGCTAAGATGCTTTTCTTTTTAAATATGACTTATATGCCCATAAATACTTACAAAGAGTGTCTGTAGCTAGCCAACAAAGAGAAAAAGATAATATAGAATACAATCTGAAAATTCATAAGGAATTTTACTTAAAATAATTATGTAAAATAATTTGCAATGAACAACTGTAGAAAAACAGTTTGCTCCACATATTGAAAATCCATCTATTGGAAGATGTACTAGCAACTTAGATGTCTGTTTCTACTTACCCATAGCTGAGTTTGTTGGTGCTTGTCATTTGAATAATAAAAAGTTTTATTTACAGCCGACAAAAAGCAAGCAGTATATAATTGATATTCATTTATTTTTATTAAAGAAATCTGATTTGGTAAAAACAATCAGAAAATAGTATTTTTAACGCTAGTAGTAAAATTTATTTTTTAATCCATAAAAAGCTTCATTTATTTTTATAGCAATTTGATGACACATCTGCTTGCTTTATTCAGCTGAAAAAGAAAATGTTGGTTCTTGGTGTTTGGTAAAATTGCTTTGTTAAATTATTTTCTAAATTGTTCAACTTTTAACAAATGACATTTGATACTAACGCTGGAAAGCAATTTCAGCTAATTAAGTAGATCCCTCTATAAACCATCGGAACATTAAGATGACATACTGTTCATTCAAGATTATTTTAATTGGTACAATTATTGTAATTTTCTTGCAATTATGTGTTGAGCTAAAAGCTTTTGTCTAGATCATTTGAGGGTTTTTTGTTAACATACATTTAGTGAGAAGAAAGAGAGTTAAATAAAAACTGTAGATAAAGATTTTCTGTCTATGTTCTATTGCAGCATTTTAGACAATTATTGAAATATTTTAGTATAAAAGTTTATTTCTGGTATTTTGGACACTAAAAGCAATGATAGAGGCTTTTAAAGATCAATTTCAATAGTTTTCCTGAAGGTAATATTTAAAGTTTTTGTTTTGACACTTCTCAAGCAGTCTTTCCTCTCAAGACGATGTGGTCGGCAGAACTTTGTGTGAGAGGTAACATCCTTTTGATAATCCTGGATTTTAAAATCGAATTGAACCAGTTTTGAGAGAATTTAAGAATGATGACCATTTTCCATCTCAAAGAAACCACTGTTTACTGAGTAACCTTGGACATTAATATATGATCTTGTGGATCTATCTGATATCGTTAAGTTTTTCAGTCATATTTTAGTGAATATGTTCCTTTCTGATATTCAACCAGAGCTTTCAAAAGCCTAATTACTTCTATCATCTCTAGTTTCTCTTAGAGCTAGCCAATCTCCTTCATGTTTCCTTCATCTCTGTTTTCACCTATTAACACGTGGATGAATTATGCAAGCCTTTCTCTTTTATTTGTGATTTTTCCTTAAATTATGACTTTGAGTACAAAGTATGTTCTACAAAGTATGTGTTTTGTACTGATACTTATTTTCTTTCTTAAATTGAAGATCCTAGGAATTTCTATTCAAAACATTATTTCATGCATGCTGGTGTTTTTATCTTACTAAGACTATATATAGAGAGATGTAGATATAAATAGATAGGGTTTTTTGAGATAGGGTTTCTCTATGTAGCCTTGACTGTCCTGGCCTAATTCTCAGAGATCTGCTTTCCTCTGCCTCCCAAGTGCTGGGATCACAAGTGTGTGCCACCGTGCACAGCTCAGATTCTATATTCTTGATCTGGTAATACTTCTTAGAGATTTTGATATTACCATCATTCAAAATATATATAATTATTTTCATAAGCATATGCTGTGGATATCCCCAATACACGTTTCAGAATGCAGAGGTTAACTATTAGTATCTTTGTCTGAAAAAGAGATTGATACAGTTCCTTGCAAAAATCATCTGTTAATTTTTTTCATACAAGAGAGAAAACTAAATAGGCTTACATTGGAATGAAGATTCTGTGACGGCAACAGAAGCCATACTTTAGATAAAATAAGTAACACGAATAGGGTGGATACATTTAATATGAAAATTCAAGCTAGGCGTGGTAGCTTACATTTTTAATCCCAGCACTTGAGAGGCAGAGGAAGGTGGGTCTCCGATTTGAGGCCAGCCTGGTCTACAGAGTGAGTTCTAGGACAGCCAGGGCTACATAGAGAAACCCTGTCTCAAACCACTAAAAATAAATAAATAAATAAATAAATAAATAAATAAATAAATAAAATAAAATAAAATAGTGGGCCTAGAGACTACATAATGCGGGAGACTATTGACAGTTACATGTGAATTTCTGATTTTTACATTGTTGATTTATATTCTTATTCTTCATAGAAATTGGTAAATCCAGATTCTTTTTTTGGGGGGGGGTTGTTTGGTTGGTTTTTCAAGGCAGAATTTCTCTGTATAGCCCTGGCTGTCCCAGAACTCGCTTGCTCTGTAGATCAGGCTGCCCAAGAACTCAGGGATCCACCTGTCTTTGCTTCCTGAGTGCTGGGATTAAGGGCGTGTGTTACCACTGCCTGGCTGTTAAATTCAGACTTTTAAAGATAAATAAAAGTGAAGAGCTAGGCTCGGTGTCTCACACCTGTAATCCCAGCACTCAGGGAGGCAGAGGCAGGCAGATCTCTGTGAGTTCGGTCCAGCCTGGTCTACAAAGTGAGTCCAAGACAGCCAGGGCTACACAGAGAAACCTTGTCTCAAAAAAAAAGTGTAGGGCAGAATTTGTAAAACATTCTTTACTTTTATGTATTTGGGTGCTTCGCCTACGTGTGTATGTCTATACCATATGCATTCAGTGTCCTCAGAAGACAGAATCCTCTGGAACTGGAATTACAGATGGTTGTGAGCTACTGGGAGGCAAACCCAGGCTCTCTGGAAGAACAGCCAGTGCTCTTAACTGTTGATCTCTTTCCACCCTAGCAGGATTTTTAAAGTTTATTTTTGATGTACTTGGAAAACATATCTATTGTCATTGTTTGGAGAAAAAAAAAGCTGAAAGAGATTAAGTAGGCAGGTTGGACCATTCTTGACTTATCTGTCAATGTGTTTTGCTACTGATTTTTCTGTCATTGCTACCTGATTTGTAGCCAATCCAAGAATATAAGAGAAATTACTGGAAAAAAAATCTTAATTTTTTTTTTTTGTTTTTATTTAAGAAATTGTTCCTTGTTACTGAGACAGGGCCTCACTGGCTGGCCTGGAACTCACTGTGTAGACCAAACTGTCATTGAACTCACAGAGAATTCACTGCTGGGAAGTAGTTCATGAGAGCCTGTTATGGACATACACTACTGTAAGATATATGTACAAAGCTGACAGAGGTCCCTGTCCCAGGCAGTTCTGTACATAAGCAAAATATAAGCTATGTGATCAACAACAAGCCCTGTGGGAAGAAGGAAGAGAGAGCATTGGGGAGCCCTCAGGGAGAACTGAGCAGACGTGAAAGTGGTCACAGAGCCAGGTAGAATTCTAGTAGGTGATCCGATCTCTGTACTGCTGAAGACTGCTAACCATCGCATAGTGGTAGAACAATTAATGGGTTGCTTTTGAAATAAGAGTGAATTTGATTTACATGTAATCAAACATGGGCTTTCGGTGCTAGAGAAAGCTTGGCAAGAACACCCGCTGCTCTCCCGGAGGACCTGGGCTCGCTTCCTTTGGAGGCTCACAGCCGTTAGTGAGGTCCAGGAGGTCTTCTGGCCTTTCCAAGCACCAGGCGCACAGACATACATGCAGACAAAACACCCCTCCTCATAAAAACAAGTAAAGAAGTAAATTAAAAAAATTAAGAAGTTATAGACTTTGAGTAACACAGTGGACACTAAGGGTAAGGGAAAATAATTGGTCAAAATTATCTGTGGGAATCGGGTTCGTACTGGAGTTGAAGCATCACCAGCCTGGCCTCCAGCCCCTCTGCTCTCTCACCTTGACCTTACACTTTCTCACCTGCTCTTTTTCTGGCCCACCTGCCCCAGTGTCCTACCCCATTCTTCTGGTCTCTTAACTGTGGCTAGTCCAGGAAGCCTATGATATAAACCAGGCACCCTGTTTCAGGTTTCTCATTCCATCGCTGCTGTGCTCCTTCATGGCTCCACCATGGGATTCACTGGTCAAGGTTTGCTTTGCTCTTTGTTTAGTGTTTGTTTCCTCCATAAGATGGTAAACTGCAGAGATTATAACTTCCTTATACCTTGCTGAATCCATTTTCATACACATGCAAGATACATAGTACCTTGGCGTGTCTCTGAAAGAGTAAGGAGATATGGTGCATTTGGATTGAGAAAGGTGTGGTTTCCTAAAGGTGGGGGATGCGAAGCTTCGCTTTATCTTAAAGATGGGATCCTCCAGATGTTTCATTGGTTCTGAATGCAGGGAAAACGTTTCTTTCATTGTTTTGAAGGTGGATCCCTGTGTCTTATTGTAAGGTTGAAGCCTACCATAACTGGTGACTGCATACTTCACCTAAAATTTGGTGGCTCCTTCCTTTTGGCAGCCAATGCTAAACTCACAGCAGCACTTTTGCAGCCTGTAACCAAGTTTATGTTTCTAGGTTCTGATGTTTGTAAACCTTTGGAGTCATAGGTTGTAGACTTTTGTACACTGATACTTTGAGGTTGTTTTTCCCAATATACTCTTTTCTTATAGATGATCACCAGTGTCATTAGACACAGTGTAGCTAGGTATGATGGCACATGCTTGTAATCCCAGAACTCAGAAGGTAGAGGCAGAAAGATTGCTATGAGTTCAGAGCCAGCCTGGTCTACATAGCAAAACCTCGTGATAAACACAAAAAGTTAATAAGTAAGCAAAGTAAATGAAAGCCGTGCGTGACTTAGAGAACTCCGTCTTGTTATGCTAATCATTTTGGTTCTGTTAGGTCATTAAACAGTTGTTGCAGTTAGACCTGTGCTGAGTGCATACTAAGGAAAGCACTACTTACCGTAGTGCCTGAGCTGCCCTCGGTGGGTGGCATCCAGTGGACTGGCACTTTGCCCAGCATCCCAGTCTGTGATTTGCATAACCAAGGGAAGCAGAGAGCAGGAGTTTTGATCTCTGAGTCCCATCTGGAGTTTCTCCAGCCTGTTTGCGCACAGTCTTCTGGAGTTGCAGAAGACAGCTGTGGACCTGAGATGGGAAAAGTTTTCAGTGATATGTGTATAAATATTGAGAATATGTATTAGTAAGAGTGACACCCAGGTTCACACTTTCTAGAACATTAAATTTTATCTTTATCTGCTTGTGAAATGCAGACTTTCACAAACTACATAAATACTCAGGTCTGATTGTGTCTGGCAGCTGCAATGGATCAGGTGAGGAAAGCATCAGAGGATTTTGTTCTATAGCGCCTTACTTAAGCTTTTACACCTTTATGTTTCTCTAAGCTGTTTTTTTTTCTGAGCGGGTTTTTCTCTAGCTTTTTGTTTGCAGAGAGACAAAGACAGAGAGGCAGGACTGAGGATCAGACTTCTAGGGCATGTCATGTGCACAGATCTTGTTCTGCTTCTGATAGGGTAAAGTTGATTTTAAAAGTGTTTTCTCAGAGTTTAAATTGATGGTATCACTGTCAATATTTTTTTGCTGGTAGAAACACTAAGAAATAATCATAAATGCTCCAAAGTCTTGTATTAATAACACCAACATGAAACTGAAGCATATTAACCAAGACTGTTGGATACAAACAGAAAAGTAGGCTTTTCTGAAATATGCTTTAATGTGTGGAAATACATTTAATGTACAAAAAAATGATTTATTTCAGATTCACAATTTATTTTGCCATGTGGAAAAATTATGTTATTATGTGTTTGTCAACAACTCTGTTGAATGACCCATATTTGCTAGCAGTCTTAAGACATATATTTACAGATCAAATAAACTGTTAAAGCTTTTATAGAAGAAAAAAAACAATGTACAGTAACGGCTTATTTTGATTAGACAGGAATGGAAAGCGTGCTGCAGTATTCAGGAAGTCCACAAGATGGGGCTGTCTCACTGGAAACCTCACTAGCATGTCTGGTCATGAGATAAAGTGAAGTGCTTTTTACACTTCATAGTAGGAAAATGGGGGAACGACAGTATAATGTATAGTTGAATTTTCATTCATTCATTCACTCACTCACTCATTCATTCGTGTATGGGAGTCACATGTGGAGACCAGAAGATGACCCTGCGTATCCTTTCTCAGAAATTGTCCATGTTGGTGTTTTTGAAAGATAAACTTGCTTGGTTTACAGTAACTCACCAAGAAAGCTAGTATGGCTGGCCAGGGACCTCCAGGGATCTGCTTGTGTGTGCCTTCCCAGTGCTGGGAAGGAATGTCTCAGCATGCCTGCACTTTGTGAGCAAGCCATCTTCCTATCACAGAAAATTTATCATTATTGAGAATCAACCATAGGCATATAAATGCTTATGTAACCATATGACATAGTATTTTCAGTTTTGTAGTACCCTTTTCTTTGTAGAATTTTTGTGTGTCTATGCGTGTGCTTGCAAACATGTAGTATATGGGTAGAAAGGTGTTATATATGCTAAGTAATTCGCCACCTCTCTCCTGTCAGTTTTGAAAAAAAAAACATAGATTAGGTATTAACAAGAAAGGCTTTTTGTGTGCTTACAGATTTTGGCTATAAACAATATTAAATGTGCCAGGTGTGCCGGCCCACCTTTGTAATTCCTACACCAGGGAGGCAAAGGCAGGCAGATTGGTCAGGACAGCCTGCTGTACATAGACTTCCAGGATAGCCAGGGCTACATAGAGACCCTGTCTCAAACACCATCCAACAACAGGAACAAAACCAATAAGTAAATAAATAAGTAATTTTATTTATTTATTTATTTATTTATTTTGTTTTGTTTTTCTGTGTGTAGCTTTGGCTGTCCTGGACTCACTTTGTAGACCAGGCTTTGTAGACCAGAGTGTTTATTTGCTGTGCCTGACATCTCTTATCAGTTGGCAGGAACCTTTGATGTCAGTGCTGCCTCAAAAAACTAAAACTTTTCTCTCATTTATTTTCGTTTGAGCATTTTAAAATACAGACTCCAGATGCCAGAGATCAGGCGGAGCTCTTCAGTGGTCAGTACTGAGCCCAGATTTAGTGTGCTGTGAGTGATCTTGCTTTCACCTCTTTGTTGAAATGGGCTCATTATTCTAGACTGACAGTCTCAGTTGGTCCCCTCTGTTGCTGTCCTCTGCTCCCTCCCGTGCTGCACTCTGCTGTAATGCACTGACCTCTGTACTCTGAGATATGTGACAAGTGAACCCCGTGCAGAGTTCTTAAGTAAAATCGTCCACAAAAGCTAAGCTAGCCAAATTAAATATTCTAAGCAAGTTAATTAGAAAATGAGCTGTTTTGAAGAATTTATGAAAGTGAAGAGTTATGTATGAAGATTGGAGTCTCAGGTTCTTTTAAGCATCTCTAGTTAGTTTTATAGTATACCAAGAAAATCCTTCATTGTAAATAGATACAAATGCCACCAGTTTCTAAACTTCCTTTTTGAGGGCAGTATTGTGTTTAGTTAGTTAATCTTACCTAAAAACTTACAAGGTTGGGAATCTTTTTTTCTCAGGGAGCCACCAACAGTGTCGTGTGTAATTATTGAAGCTTGCCTGCTTCTCTAACATGATTGTGTTACTCAGGCCACAAAACAGCTTTTAAGTTGATTGATATACTCATGCTCTCACCTAGGTTGTGGTAGGAATGTGCTTTCTTATATAATTTTGTGAACAAGAAATGGCTTAGATTTTAAAAAACAGTGAAAGAGCATAGTTGTGTACATGAGGCAGAGGAGATGCTTTGTCCCAGAGTCTGAAACTGTTTACTATTCTAAAGATGGTTAAAGGGACCTGAGAGAATGCAGTGGATAAATGAGGCAGACACATGCAATAGCCAACTTTATTGAGAGCACCAGACAATTTATATTCTGAGGGGTATGAAGTCACGTGAGTGAAGTGTCCAATCACAAGAGCAAGGTGCATGTGTTTCCATAGAGCCACACAGGCAACTAACAGTAGCCAGTTGTAATGAGTAATGTGAAGTGAACATGCTCTTATCTGCTACAACTGGGAGGGGCTTGAAAGCGTAATCCAAGAGCAATTCTGTGTTTTTTGAAGAAACTGAGGTCACAAGACTCTGGTGGTTTCTTGGAGTTTTCTCACAAGCACTCAGAGTTCTCCTCACACGACTCTGTTCTTAGTCTGTGTTCCGATAAAAGTTAGGTAGAGTCAGGATGACTTGATAGCAGAGCCCTCTGGGTTGGTGATGTTTAGTGTACCAAAGTCTAACACATAGCAGCATTCTTTTATGTTTTCCATTTTAAAAACATTTAAGTCGGCTGGGCATGGTGGCACAAACCTTTATCCCAGTACTCGAGAGGCAGACATAGGCAGATCTCTGTGAGTTTGAGGCTAGCCTGGTCTACATATTTAGTTCCAGGCCAGCCAAGGCTACAAAGAGAAATCCTGTCTCAAAAAACAACAACAACAACAACAAAAACCAGGCAAACAACAAACCCTGGACTTAAGCTTGAAGCCGGGACTTGGGAGGACAGGCCATGCTGGAGATGCTTCACCTCCACATGCACTCAGAAGGCCAGACTGTCATTTCAGGATCAGAGGCGAGGTGGGGGACAGAAGGGGTGTCCTCTTAGAGGCGGCACCTTCACATGGGTTATACACTTAAAGACTAAACAGGTGGCACTGGCCTTTGCCAGGTGACAAGATAGTCAAGCACTCACATGTCACTTGGGGAACAGTCAGGTGTACTTGACATTAGTAAATGTTTTCGGTTACACACTTGCTGGCTTATACTGACTGCAGTGTTTACAGTGGGAAGCAGTGTTTGAGTGGCTGGTGATGTGTCACAATGGGTAAGAGCACTTGCTGCTCTTGCAGAGGACCCTGGCTCAGTTCCCAGCATGGTGGTTTACAACTATCCATAATTCCAGTTCCAGAAGATCTGGTGCTTCTTCTGACACCATGCACCAAGCTTGTATGTATGTGCAGGCAAAACGTTCATACACATAAATAAGCAAATAAATTAAAAAACATAATATTTGGTTGAAACTGTAAATCATCTCTATTGCACCAACTGTCATTCTAGCCAGACTGACAAGACAAGAAAAATAGAAGGACCCAAATTATAAAGTAATTAGAAACTATCTCTAATTAGAGATACTATGATCCTATACAAGAGAGCTTCTAGAACTGTTAAGTCCAGCAGTTTTTAGGATACAGATCAATACAAAGATCATTTGTGTTTCTGTACTCATGCTGTGAATAATCTGAAAGGAAATTAAGTGTTTTATTTAAATCAAGGCAGTTAAAGACCTGTTTATTTAAAACCACAACATTGCTGAGAGAGGTGAAGGAAGATAAAATAAGTGGGAGAAACTCAGTGTACACAAACAGGGAAATTAAATGACCAGGATATTGGGGCTACCTAAAGTTCCCTATGAACATTCGCTATGAAGCGAATGTAAAAATCTTTGAAAATCCCAGTAACCTTCATTTGCAGGAAGGGCAACAATTTTGAAGAAGAACAGAATCCAAAGGCCCATACTTTTCAACTTCAAAGCTCACCTCGGGGCCTCAGTGTGAACATCACGAGCACATGCAGGACAAGCAAGTCAAGTAAACCCAGACATATATGGCTACCTAGGGTGCGGCAAGAATGCCGAGGTTGTTGAGCAGGGAAAGTATGCCTGTTCAACAGATGGTTTTTGGATCATACATGCACATTCCCACATGCACAGAGTGAGACTGGACCCCTACCTAACACCACATAAAAAAGTAGATCAGTATGCTCCACCTAATTTTTTTCAAGTACAAAATTTTGTCAGTATTAGAATGGGTAAAAATTTAACTATTTTATTCTGAAAGGAAAGAATTCTTCAGGGGGGGGGGAGAGAGAGAGAGAGAGAGAGAGAGAGAGAGAATGTGTCTGTGTCTGTATGTGTGTGTTTGTCTATGTCTGTCTCTAGTCACCTAGCAAATATTTGAGCTACTGTGCTATGACAGTATTTTATGCTAGGCACTAGAGATATCCTCAACAATGATGGAAATGACAACTTGGAGGGGGAATAAGATGCGTAAGGAGATACTTCCACTTGTATAAGTACATATGGCATGCAGGAAAGCTTTGGGTCTATCATCATAGGGGAATATGAGCTGCCCTTAAGGTAGCCTCTTCTGTAAGTAGGAAAATTGTGCTGAATATGAAGGATGACTGAGAATTAAATGGTGAAGACAGGAGAGGAGAGTGTCTAGGGTTTTGATTGTCTTTCTACAGATATTAGTGGTCATAAAAAATGAGTTTTATGGGGCTAGAGAGATGGCTCAGCAGTTAAGAGCTCTTGCTGACCTTCCAAAGGACTCAGGTGAGGTTCCTAGTAACTCATATGGCAGCTCACAAACTTCTGTTGCTCTAGTTTCAGGGAATCCAGTGTCTCTGGACTTCATGATTTTTTTTGCACTCATGTGTGCATTTATATAATTTAAAATTATTTTAAAATGAGTTGGTGATATCTTGTGTTTTTGACTCTGGCAATGTAGTTGGGTGGAGTTTTGTTTTGTTTTGTTTTCATTGTTAGTGATTAAACACAGGGCCATGTGGATGCTAAGCAAGCGCCCTTCCACTAAAGCACATCCCACGCACTGACTTTTTTGTCTCTGTATTAACGTGAGGGTCTTCTAGAAGTTAAACTTGTCTCAAGTGTAATACAGTTCCATGATAGATGAGAGTTTTATGATAACAGTTGGATTGCTAGCACACGTGAAGCCCTGGCTTGATCATCAGTGAGTGACAATTGGGGGTGGTAAATCTTAAGTTTAATCCCTTATGAAATCATTACATTATTAGATGACTAGCTTCAAAAATATGATGCTTTCTTCATAAGTTAGCTGTTACGGATCTGCTTATACTTTAAGATAGAAATTTTTCTATGTAATCTGAGCTTTACTTTGAATGGAAGCGACATGAATGGCTTATGTAGTTTCTGCCAAGTAATTAATATGTATCTTCTATAAAGTGCTGTCATTTATAATCAGAATGCTTTAACGTACATGGATGTTGGCATTAACAAGTGCTGTTCAATCAATGGCATCAAAAGAAACTACACTTAAACTTCCTGGGAGCTCATTGATGCCTGAGATTGTAAAAATGCTTCTATGGGCCATTTAACTGCTGGCAACTTTAGTTCACATGATTCATAGTGCTGAAAATTTAAATTCACTCTTAATTGAAAAGTGAAGTTATTTAAATTCTTTAAATGCTAACCTTTGGAAAAAATATCTGAAAAATAAAGGCCCATATGATTTTGATGGCCCACTGCCAAAAGATTATCATTTACATAAACGTCTCTTTTAGCAGAAGGGCTTAATGCATTGAGCTCAAAAGGTTAGAATAGAGACTTCAATCTGGAAAGCAGCAGTAGACGTTTGGCTTGTGAACAGCAGCATTGTTCACCGCGCTGAGAACACTGTTCGCATTCAGGCTGAAAGCAATGCTGGCATTAGGATTCGGTTAATTTGTTTCATGTGACTTGTCAGCTGTGTGTTTTTATCTAAATCTTCCTGGCCTCTCTTCTTTTTTGTGTGCTAAACGCCTGAAATAAACGAACTACCTTTTTAACTCTTTCATTTCTAATATTTTTTCACCTTTGCAAATGATAGCATGTGATCATTTTCCAGGTTTTCATTACACTCTAAATGTATCTAGTAATCAGTTTGAGTGCCGTTTTACCTTATTGAAAGTAATGGTATTTTAAAGAGCTTTGTGCTCTGCACATGTGTGAGTCTGTAGCAGGACTTTGTGAAATCCACAAGCTAGACTTGCTCGCCTTGTTTTCTCACCAGCACCCATTCTTTCCTTGTTTGCTAATTTTGTTCTCTGGATTTTCCCTCGGATGACTTTTAATATCTGGCTACCAGCCAAGTGCTGGGTCTCAGCAATAAAGTGCTGATCCCAAAGAAAAGATGCAGCTGTTGCTAATCTTAGAGTAGGGTTCCATCTCACTTGGGAAGAACCGGAAAATGTTCTCTCCCTAAAATGGAGCCCGAGTGTAGCCTAAGAGCACATGCTCTTAAGTAATTGGCAAGTGCTGTGGAGAGCGCGCGCCAGGACTTTAGAAGTGCTCGGAGAGGTGCAGTTAACATAAGTAAACGACTGTGCTGTGCAATTTCACGTTTGATATTTGCATATACCCACGGAATTGTCCTCACAGGCAGAAAGGTGAATGTGCCCCTCATCTAGGCAGTTTCTTCCTGCTTCTCTGGAATCCTCTGGCACCCTCCTCCCACCTCCCTACGCTTCACAGGAACTGTGATCTGCTTCCTGCACATTGGCGGGACTCCGAACACAATTTATTGTGAGATTTGTCCTGTCATCCTTTTGCTGCCATGTGGTCTTCTGTGACATGGGCTTCACGCCCCCTCAGGGGACTCTGGGGTCTCTCCCAGGGTTCTTGCCTGCCGTTTGACGCCACCGTGCTTTTCACCCTTATCTCTGCGGCACTCTCTTGCACCTCAGACCCATTTACTACATGGTGTTTAATAGGGAGAGCCAGGCAGAATTTGAACACTTTGGCCATTTTTCTCCAAGAAAATTTTATATTGATTATTGTAACAGTATTTGTTAAGTGTTTTTAATGACCAAAAATCACTTATTTTTCTAGTTCTCACCATTTGCCTGCAAATTTCATGATTTCCTTGTTTTTAATAGCTGAGTAATATTCCATTGTATAAATGTACCATAATTTCTGTATCCATTCCTCAACTGAGGGACATCTGGGTTGTTTCCAGATTCTGGCTATTACACATAAAGCTGCTGCAAACATAGTTGAGCAAATGTCCTTGTTGTATACTTGAGCATGTTTTGGGTATATGCCTAGGAGTGGTATAGCTAGATCTTGAGGTAGCGCTATTCCTAGTTGTCTGAGAAAGTGCCAGATTAATTTCCAGAGTGGTTGTACAAATTTACATTCCCATCAGCAATGGAGGAGGGTTCCCTTTTCTCCACAACCTCTCCAGCATGTGTTGTCACTTAAGTTTTTGATCTTGGCCATTCTGATGGGTATAAGGTGAAATCTCAGGGTCGTTTTGATTTGCATTTCTCTGATGGTTAAGGATGTTGAGCCCTGTACCCCATTTTTTAATTGGGTTACTTGATTTGTTGCTGTTTAACTTCTTGAGTTCTTTATGTATTCTGGATATTATCCCTCTGTCAGATATAAGGTTGATGAATCTGTAGGCTGAGTGAGTTATCCCAGAAGCAGAAAGACACACATAGTATATACTCACTGATAATTGTATATTAGACATATAATATAGGATAAACATACTAAAATCTGTACACCTAAAGAAGCTAAGCAAGGAGGAGGACCCTGAGTAAGATGATCAGTCCTCCTGCAGAAAGGCCAATAATGGACATTGGAAGAGGGAGAAAACAAGCAACAGGATAGGAGCCTGCCACAGAGGGCCATTGAAAGGCTTTATCCAGCAAGGTATCAAAGGAGATGCTGGGACTCATATCCAAACTTTGGGCAGAGTGCAGGGAATCTTATGAAGGAAGTGGGAGATAGGAAGACCTGAAGGGGACAGGAGGTCCACAAGGAGAGGAACAGATCAAAAAATTCTGGGCCCAGGGTCTTTTCTGAGACTGATACTCCAACCAAGGACCATGCATGGAGATAACTTAGAACCCCTGCACAGATGTAGCCCATGGCAGCTCAGTGTCCAAGCGGGTTCCCTAGTAATGGGAACAGGGACTGTCTCTAACAGTCAGTCTGAACTCAGTGGCTGGCTCTTTGATCACCTCCCCCTTATGGGGGAGCAGCCTTACCAGGCCACAGAGGAAAACAATGTAGCCACTCCTGATGAGACTAGGGACAGAGGGAAGGGGAGGAGGACCTCCACTGTCAGTGGACTTGGGGAGGGGCATGGGAGGAAATGAAGGAGAGACGGTGGAATTGGAAGGGGATGAGAGAGGGGGCTACAGCGGGGATACAAAGTAAGTAAACAAATTGATAAAAATATAAATAAGTTTTTATAAAATCACTTACTTTTACATTTAAGAATTTCTGATTGATCCAAATTGTTTATTATTTGAATTCCACTATGTAAAAAAGGGACACATAATAAAAAAGTACATTATGTTAGCAATTATTGTATTTGATCAGTTAAATCATATTCTTTCCAGACTACTTTCTGTGTTTTTGTCATATCTATTATACGATAGGCATATCTTACTTTGACAATAGAAATTAGCCTTTGTAGAGAAGAAAAAAACAAACCTATGCTGACACTTTTTTAGTATGTGTTTTATTTTAAGTGGTTGCTTTTGTTGTTGTTGTTGTTGTTGTTTTCTTCCAAAAGAAAGAGCCACACTGTCACATTGGAAAAGCCCAGGTGTCAGAACCAGGCTGTCACTTGTGTGCCAGGGCATCTGCTAGTCTTTCTGGGACCCACAGTTCCTGCCTGCACCTTCACAGCCCCATTTCACTGGCAGAAAGCGAGCAGCTGGCTGGGGTGGACCTGCTGTCCCTTTCTTCTTTGTCTCCCTGGTCCACACCTTGCTTCTGGCCAGAGTCTGTGAAGTTCTGACTTTCTCCCTGTCAGCTTAGTCATGTTGGAACTGTTTTGTTACTTTTTCTCTCTTTGGTTTCTTATCATAACAGTATTTTCTTAAAGGAGAGCAAGGTGTGTAATGTTCTCTTTGTGGACAGAAGCAACAAGTTTCAAAAAGCAGAATTTGACTCTGATAACAACATTAATGGTGTTTTCATCTCTTTCTTTCTGAAGAATATCAAAGAATATTCCAACAACTAAAGATGTTGAACCACTGCTTGAAATTGATGGAGATATAAGAAATTTTGAAGTGTTTCTGTCTTCACGGACCCCAGTTCTCGTGGCTCGAGATGTAAAGACCTTTTTGCCGTGCACGGTAAACCTGGACCCCAAACTACGAGAGATCATTGCCGGTGGGTGCTACAATAGAGCTTCTTCTTCTTTAACGTCCTCAGGGTTTTCCACGTTTCTTTTCTCTCCCATTCTCTTTGTCTGTTGGTTCTGCTTTTGTTGTTGATGTGAGGTCTCACTGTGGCGCACTCGTTGGACCCAGAGTCACCGCAGTCTTTCTGCCCTGGCCTCTGAAGTGCTGGGATTACAGGCATGTGCTACCATGCCATGCAGAGTTTTCTTGTTCTCACTTAGCTAAGTGTTTCTTGCTTTATGAGAAGTTAAGAAATTTGAACCAAGCATTCCACAGAGGAACTAATGAGAGTAATGGCTGAGGATGTTGATAGCTTAGAGTTTTAAGTTGTTCCCTGTTTACTTCACTGTGTTCTCTTCTTTGCTCACCAGCTTCACCCTTTGGAGCACTGACTTTGCATTTTTCACATAGAGTCAGGACTTTCAATGGCACATTGCTGTAAACATCTGTTCTTAATAGGGACCTCTAGGTTGAGCAAAAAGCAAAGTCTTTACCTTCATTTTAAGTTTTTAACCTAATTTATTATATGAGATGTGAAGATAGTACTATTAAGGTTTGATTTACTTTATGGCAGTGCTGGGGATTGAACCCAGGACCTTGGGCATGCTAGGCAAGCACCCTGTCACTGAATATCCCCTCACTCCTTTTTACATTTATTTTGAGGCAGGATCTCAGTAAATTTCCCAAACTGGCCTTAAACTTGTGGGTTTTTTGTTTGTTTTTTTCTCATTCCAGATTTAGAGCCCATATTGCCAGGTCCAGTTTGCAGTCTGGTTTCAGAGAGGCAGTTGAGAGACCGGTAGACCGGTATGCTCTGAAGCACACACAGCTGTGTTGGAATGTATAGGTTTCATGTGATGTTGCTCGTAGACCGTAATTAAGCTTTCTGGGAGTTACTGAGGGATCACCTTCAGCTAGTCCTGGAAAGTGAAGTAGATTCACAAACAAACACTATGTTCTCAGCCATTGTGAGATCTAAGGAGAGCAGAGCGGGACTAGCTGGAGCCTGGGATGGGGAGCACACGGGACGAAGAGACTAGACTAGTTAGTGGGTACAGAGGTGCAGTTGGGTGGGAGGGATAATTTCCGACTCTCCTTACACAATAGCGTGACTACAGTTAACTATGATTTAGCGAGTGTTTCATAATACCCAGAGGAAGCCATTTCAAATGGTCTGATTACAGAAAAATGAAGAGTGTTTGAGGTCATAAATATATCCATTCCTCAGTTCGAATGTTATGCAATACATGTTTGAAGCATATTGTGCCATAAATATGTAGCTAGTATGTGACAATCAAAAAAATCCCAAATTCTCTCGGTGCTTACTCAAAGGTTGATGCTTTTGTGTCTGTGTGCTTTGTGTTGAGAGGTTGGTGTGTCCCAGTTTATAGGCTCATGGTTTAGCTTATATTGTACATATTAGACAAATTTGAGTCTTTTTGTTAGCATATCACAAATAGATCTTTAAAGAGTCAAAATTATAGTGTTTGGTAACTGAAGAAAGAATCTAAGTGTGGTAACTTCTCTCATAGTGGAGGAAAAAAAAACTGTTTATGTACAACAATTGGACTTTTTCTTTTTTTCCCACTTAAAGTCTGTAGACTATTGAAGATTTGTCATCAACTCATTTAAACCCAACTGGAGTCATGGGCAGTGGTGAAAGTATGTTCTTCTTTAGTAGCTGGCGACAGGACTCATCACTAGTGTCCTGTTCTCTTTTGCCTTTTGGGTTGTGATGGAATTTTCAGATGTTCGAGCTGCAAGAGAGCAGATCAACATAGGAGGCCTTGCGTATCCCCCGCTCCCCCTGCATGAAGCCCCTCACCGGCCGCCTTCTGCGTACAGCCAGCCTCCGTCTGTGTGCTCCTCGTCCGCGTCCTTCAACGGGCCCTTCCCAAGCGGAGCCCTGTCCCCGCAGCCCCACAGCAGCTACTACAGCGGCCTGTCCGGCCCCCAGCACCCCTTCTACAACAGGGTAAGGGCATGTCTGGCCCCCAGCACCTCTTCTACAATAGGGTAAGGGCATGTCCAGCCCCCAGCACCCCTTCTGCAACAGGGTAAGGGCAGCGCCGCTGCTTTAGAGTCCCTTCTGGGGCACCAGCGCTTCTCTCCCTGTGTGTTCGGTACTGGTTTAGATCTATAAGTTGGCTTTAAGATAGGAAAGTGTAAGGCTTCAATGTACAAGCATATAGTTTTTAAAATCTGAGTCTTGGATTTTAGCAGGTCCCAGAGTTCTAAAGAGTCTGAATACAAGAATATTGGTTTTTATTTATTTTCATGATAAGAAAGGAAATACTGTGAGTGCAGCAATGGTCCCTTTGGCATATTTTGTGTAGCATATATTGGCATTTATAACAGTGATAAATTTCCAGAGTCATTCATGGTTCTTAGACATATGTGAGAAAAGAATGGGAGCATGCTGCTTGAGGGATCAATGTTATTGCCAGTTAATAGCACCATAAGCCATTTTTATTTCAAGCACCTTGAGTCATATGTAATTCTCCACTTAATGCACAGTTTCCTAACTAACAAAAGGAAGCACAGTTACCAGTGGAGCCCAAACCATGTTGGAAGTAGGTGATCGGAGGAGTCTGTTCTCACCTTAGCGACCCTAATCATGCAGTGACACTGGTAGCCCCGTAGGAAAATGGATCATGAACTGTAGTGGGCTTTGTGGGATTGTACTCTTAAATCCATTGTAAGGGTTAGTCCTTCTTTTCTCCCTGCTTAGTCTAAATTCAGGAAAATACAGGAGCTAATATCCATAGAAGAAAACTGACTGCATGACTTTATTTCACATGAGCTGGGAAGAAAGAGTATGGGACCAATGTGGCAAAGAAAGAATTGTAGAATTTAAATTTAAGTTGATTTGCTGTTCGTAGAGCCTTAGAAATGTGATTCCATTTTTCTATTTGGACAAGGTGACACAAGAAAAGCCAACAGCATTTATAAGAATGCCTGTTCTTTGTATAAATTCACTGAGTGGTAGGTGGTGCAGAACACAGATCTGTAGTCACCAGTCTTAAAATCCGCTATAATTTTACAGAAGACAGCTCAATTAATACTAATTAAAGGCGTGAAAATAAGTTTATTTGAAAAAATAGTTATGAAACCATTTAGGCTGGCGTCTTACATTAACTTATTTTAAGAACAATAATGAAATCTGCTTTTAAAGTATTTTAATACATTAAAATTTCTCTTGTTTTTAGGTTTAGTGTTTCTGGAATTATTTAATGGTATTAGTCATACCATTAAAAGGTATAGTAAGTGACTTAAACTGTGAAGAGCAAAGAAGAAAGATGTGGCCACCTCAGTGCAGTGAAGCCTAATGAATTCTGACCGTTATATTTCTAGTTCGTATAATCTGATTTGTGAATCTGGCTACAAGTCAATGCAGGAGTTTTGTGAAGATGACAGGCTCCCCGTGGTGCAGGGCCGGGCACACCGTGTGCTGTGGCGCAGCTGCCCCAGCGAGGCTGTCCGTGGAAGCGCTGCTGGCCCTTCCCACCTGACCAGGGCGTTTGGGGTCTTATATGACTTAACTTTTTTTTTCATAAGGCAGAATTTTCTAATAAATTCTAGTCTACTTTAAAGAAGATCGTGTAAGTTAATACATCCAAACCATGTTCAGCAAACATGTTAAGATAATAAATAGAAGGAAAAATGTTTGTGTTAAGACACAAGGTACAAAACCTCAGCTGTGTTTTTAAGCTTACATCAAATGAACGAGAGAGTGTGAATCATTGTCTTAACTCTAGGTTTGGATCTTACAGAGTGTGAAGGAGGCTTTTGTTTTGTCACTTGCTTTTGAATTTTGGAGTTGTGTTGGTTAGTTTCACTTGATAAATCTCATTACACTTTGATTTCTGTAATTGTTCATGCCCTTTTTTTGTTACATGTTTTTCCATAGCCATTCTTTGCCCCATACCTTTACACGCCAAGGTATTACCCTGGCGGTTCCCAACATCTCATCTCACGTTCATCAGTAAAAACGAATTTGCCCAGAGATCAGAACAATGGCCTAGTAAGTATATAAAAGGGTAACTAAAATATTAATCTCATAAAAGAACATGGATACCATTAAAAGCTGTTTTTTTCCTTTCTAGAGTAAAAGAGTGTTTTGAGAAACAAGCTATTACTAATATAAACTGTATGTGTGTGTGTGTTTCCAGTAAATATCTGTGAAAGAAACAAGCCTAGTCATCTCAGTGACTAAATGTTGAGTTTTTTACAACCAGAGATCTCTGGCTTGTAATGTAGTGCTTGCTACCGAAACTTTAAAAACTAGATCTTTATAACTGCCAATTATCTAGTATCTTTTTAAAGGACTTCTATATGGTATCTCTGTGTGTATATACATTACATTAAGGTTTAGCTGATAGAAGACACAGTATGTGAAAAGCATTTCAATCTATGTCAGGGATTCCACAGGACAAGATTGTTTAAATGTACGATTGAATATAATTAAGCCAAAACAAAATACATCTGTGCCAAATATCGTAGGGGTTCCTGATGGTAAGCTTTAAGTAACTATATTATATATATATAAACAAGTTCCCTGTTAACATACTTTAACTTACACTTTAAAGTGGTGGAAGGGGAATTCCAGCCACCCCAGTCTTTGGTGTTATCTGTGTTCTTATCTTAGCATCATGTTCATTCATCTTCCACGTGGCTCACCTTTTTCTGTTACCCACTTTCCTGTTTTATGTTGCTAGGAAGTTATCAAGGAGGATGCTGCTGAGGGGCTTCCTTCACCCACAGACTCCTCGAGGGTAATGGAGTAGTCTTGTGGTGTGGAACACTAGCGTCTCGTTGCTTCTGCAGCAGTAATGACTGTCTTAATGCAATTGGCAGCAGTGTACTAACTCACTTGTGGTGTGATGGGCAGTGTAGAGCAGCCGAGCACTAATAATTACAGCTCATGAGTTCATTCCAAAGCTAATGTTTTCTCCTGCATTTTCCCCTTCTTGGTGATATGGGAGGGGCTTGTATTCTCTGGTAAGGAAGGGTTCCTTCCAGGAGTCATCACAAGTGTTCAGTTCGTAAATCTTTCATAGAGCCTGCACTTGGTATGATTCATGTAGGATAGCTTTGAGAATATCCCGAATCACCTTTGACACTAGAGGAAGACATGAGCTAGATGGTGTAGAGAAACACATCTTTAGTACCTCACACTTGCTTCTAGGTGTGCCTACTGGTGAAGGCTTTATGCATTGTTACTTCTTCCTTTTGTTAGTGAAGAAAATAAACTTTCTAGACAAGCCTAGAGCTGGTTCCAAAGTTTATCAAGGATGTTTGTTAAAATATGCATTTGAATAGGAAATATAGTTTTAAACCTTAATTTCCTTTGAACTAATCTAATTAAGAGACAAAAAAGGGAACTATTTTGTTGTTTTCATTGAGGAGTTGATGATTCTTAAGTTGTTAACATATTAGCTGAAATGACTGGGTTAACTTCAGCTATTTATAAATGTCAGGCATACTGAGTCACAGCAGTCCTATTTGGGTGCTTAGGGACTCTGGCCCATGGAACATTACTGCTGTATGCAAAACTGACTTTCAGTTTATTCAGAGAGCCTTTGCTACAGGGATTCATGTATGCCATTCAGTTCTAGGAACCTAAATTCCTCAGTGAGTTTCTGATTAAAATCAGATACTATAAAGGAATTAATGGCTTTAATGTCACAGAAATGCTGAAACAGCAGATCTTTCCATGTGCAGAAATATAGGCAAACACTTGTAATTTAAAAGTGTCAGTAATTTATTTTTTCTGCATCCATGAAGGGGGGAGCCCTAGACAAGGTTTAAAATAAGTTCTGGGGAAGGGGAATAATGCAGTTCCTGAATGATGCTTAGAAGCCCAATAACAATACGTGAAGGCGCCTCACATAGAGCAATGTCGTTCAGTGGGTAATACTTTCTGTTCTCAGCACTGAAAAGTAGTTTATAGTTGGTAGAGTGGATGATAGATGCTCACCATGCTTCTTGTGCGTCTAAGAAATTAACAGTGACGACAGTTCATAAAAAGTGTCTTGTAGAAGACTAGAAAAAAAGCAAGTAAATGCAAGTCAGTGTTTGTTCAAAGCCAGTGAAAGCAGCAGTGGAAACTGAAGAACTTGCCTGTCTTAGGGCTCCTGCTGCTGTAAAGAGACTTCATGACCACAGAAACCCTTATCAAGAAAACATTTAATTGGGGCCAACTTATAGGTTCAGTCCATCATCGTTATGGAGGGAGGAAGAATGGTGAAGCCCAGGCAAACGTGGTGCTAGACAAGGAGCCAGCAGGAAGTGAGAGAGACTGGGCCTGGCTTGAGCTTTTGAGACCTCAAAGCCTTGCCTCCAGTGACACACTTTCTCTAACAAGACTACACCTGCTCCAATAAGGTCACACCTCCCAATAATGTCACCACCTACTGACCAATCAATGAGCCTATGGGGGTCGTACATGTTCAGACTACTACCACACTGCTAGCTGAACCAGTAACCTACAGGAGAGTCAGTGGCCCTTTGTGCTGGAGACTGCCCAGTCCCAACTGGGACAGCAGGGCTAGTTATTGGTCATGTCTGTTTGGTCAGTGTCTCCTACATAGACATGATGAGAAAAGCCACTTACAGAGAAGCTGGGAGCTACATGAACCTTTCAGAGCAATTTGTGATATTATTACAGACCCAGGATAACATGGAGGGAGAGCAAGGCTAAAAAGTTATCCAACTATGGTCTTTGCACAATATAGGTGAGCTCATCTCTTTTTACCACAAGAAATTTCTGACAAACCTTTGGAAAGCAAATCTTTGTGAAAATAATACGTTTTCTCACACTAACATTATAGAGATCATAGCCTGCGAAGTCCAGCCTAAGACTAGCAGGCAAATTATAGATAAATATTTGAGTGTTTCGTAAAGTAGGGGCTTGAAATGGAAGACCCAGTGCTAGTTTTGCTCCCTGTAATTTTTTTGGCTGAGAAAATATGCATGCCAGATCTTGTGAGAGTGAAGATAATATCACACCTGAGATTCGCTCTCAGAGCATTAGAGTTGGAAAGGACTAGTGTGTCCTCAACTGAAGGCAGAGAAATCCTTTTTATAATTGAAGCTTTAATCTATATCTCAGTTCAAAAAAAAGCAAGGAGAGCAGCCCCTGGAGCTGTTTGAAGCCTCCCTTTTCTTCTGAGGCTCCTCAGCACAATTGCTCTCTTGGGGTCTGGTCCAGCCTCCATGGCACAAGTTAAATGTGTGGGGCTCACACCAGGACACAGAAGCAGGGTGGCAGGTGAGAGCCAGAAGGCAGCCATTTCCTGTGGCTTGCCCTGCCCATCCCCACTGAGTGTGAACAGGCTGCAGCCTTTGGAGTTAATAGATCGTTTGATGCACTCCTACCCTTGGCACATGCTGCTCTGAAAAGGCAGGCCAGTTTCTTTAGTCTGATTTAGGTATTCCTAAAGCTTAGCACATTTAAGTACATTTTTACTAAGAAGACCCAGATCCTTAATGTCTCAGAACTCAAACTGCTTCAATTGGATGATTGTTGGCTAATTGTACACATTACAGCCAGTTTAGATTAACCTAGGTATCTTATTTATTGATGTTTCTTAAGCACAAGAGGTATCATTTCAATGAGTTTGAGGTTTTGAAAATGGCCATGCATCTCTTAAGGACAGGAATATGATCTGGACTCACACCTTAGGCAGCCCTGTGAACATGGAGTGTACTGGCACAGACTAAGGCCAGTCGCTAGATGGGACTTCCATGAACATAGTCCTGAGTTGACTGAAGTGTTGTGAGGCCCGTGACTAGGTTTAAGAACTTGAACCTTTTCTGGAAGATTACACTTGGTGCCTTTTTCTTCTTTCAGTGGAGTTTTCACCAATATATTCATTGGTCTCAACACAGATTTGCACTGTGTGACTCCACACAGAAGTGAATTGCTTTGAGGAAAAAAGATTTACATAATTCACAAAAACACTCTTACAAGTCACATAGTCTAGAAAAGTGAGGAAAAAATGATTTTATTATGAATGTATAAAAAACATGTAATAAAAGTATTTATGACCATAATATATATAAATCAATTCTAAATAATTAAAATTTATCCAAGTTTATGAACACAGAAACCATGCATGGCACACTCACAGTGAGAGAAATGTAGATTCAGTTGAGGCATACAGTGTGCGTCCTAACTGACTGCTGTAGTTCTTCCTGCTGCTGTCACGAGCTCAGGAGTTGCAAGAATCAGCTTAAACTGCTGATTATCTCCAGGAGCCTGCATACAAAGGTAAAAGGAAACCCTTTCTGTAATACATGTAGCATGCAAAGCACTGACCCATGGCCCTCAGGGAAGCTTGTGCTCAGTAGCAAGCTACTAACAAGAGTTTTAGAGAGCCAAAAGCTCTACCCAGATTTTTGACTTCAGGGAGTTGGTCCCGTAACTCCACATTGCTCAGTAGTGGCATGGTGAGGTTTCTGATGCTCTAGGGAAGAAAGGGCTCCTTAGGGGGGGGGTCTGCCTTGAGCTAGGTCTCCTGAGTGAAATTCTGTTAGCAATCCAGAACTGCTCTGAAGATCAGCTTCGAGCTTGCTCTTCCTGGTAAGAACTGCATCTCATTAGCAAACTTTTTTTTTACCAAAGCAAGGGATACTATAGCATTTCTTGATCTTTTTTTTTTTTCTGTCTTCCTTACTGATTTAGCATTGTGTACTCCTGCCTGATGTTGAGTGAGCATTCATTGTCCCAGCATATTTAGTGAGCATTTACAGGCCCTATCTGATTGGGTAGAGCAGGAGACAAAAGCGGAAGACATCCCACCCTTACAGCCTGTAGGTTCCCTGGCCTCCAGGGTATCAAAAGGACCTGCCTTTCTTGCCCTTTCTTGGGAGATCACTTCTATATGTCATTGAAAAGACATGACGGTATTTAGTATCAAGTTTATTCGCAAAGAAATTTCAGAATCAAATAGGCAACATTAAAATAATTTCATGAAGCTGGGCACGGTGGCACAGCCCTATAATCCTAACGCTTGGAAGCAGAGGCAAGAGGATCTCTGTGAGTCTGAGGCCAACCTGGTCTGCAAAGTGAGTCCAGGACAGCCAGGGCTATACAGAGAAACCCTGTCTCAAAAACCCAAAAAAGAAAAAAAAAATCATGATTTCCAGTGTGTTTTACCATTATATTTAGAGCTTGAAGACAACTGCTGATTTAATAACGGCATTATAAATGAAGATTAGAGCTTTTGCTAAATAGGCAGCAGCTCATGAAGTAACATGTAAAAAGCTGGTGCTTCCTGAAGGTACTGTTTTCCATCACTGCTTAGAGCTTGCAAATTGTGTTCAAGGCAACATATGTCCGAACCAAGCTGTCTCCTATATGCTCAGGAGACAGCTGGACGAGAAAGCTGCAGATGCGTGTAAGGAGTCCGACACCGTAGGCTTTCTCTAGACTGTGCTTGCTGCAGGTGTCCCTCTCCCCCAGAGACTCCAACACTGGGGTCAACCAGCTGGAACATCATGCACCCCTTTAACAGTACTTTAAGAAGTAGATTTTCATTATTCTACCTGAATTGGGGAAAATGCTAGATTTTTTTCTCTCTTTATTGAAATATAGCCAAACATGTATCTTCATAAAAGTCTTTGACAGATTTCAGTTAATTTTTTTCTCTAAATTTCAAGTAAGTGGAGTGAAATATTTTTACAGATGATACTATAGTAATGTTAACGCAGTCCTGGGCATCATTAAAAGTTAAAAAGCAGGGGTCTGGAGAGATGGTGCAGTGGTTGAGAGCACTGGCTGCCCCTCCGGAGGACCCGGGTTTGAGTTCCGCCAGCACTACATGGCTGCTCACCACTTGTAATGCCAGTCACGGGGGATCCACCGTCTTCTTCTGGCCCCCATGGGCACTGCACACTTGTGATACCAGACACATGCAGCTAACCCCCACCCCCCACTAAAAAGTAGATACAATTTAAAACATTTTAAAGGTCAAAAGAAGACAAACATGTTAGTACTTGTCCCCCCCTTTTTAATTTAAAGAGTTCCCTAAACTGTAGTGGTAAGCCTTATTTATCAGCTTTGACAGAATTATTTCTCCAGTAGTATGAAGAGTAAGTTATATAGCCATCATAAAAACATGGAGGAAGAAAAGCCAAGTTGCATTTCCAGCTAATTAACAGCTTCTGGCTCTTGTTTGGGCATCATTTCCCTGCACTTGTCTGATACTGTGCACACCCCAGCGGAGAAACTTACCTGTAGTAAGTATGATTGTAAAGAGTAGAAGAGGCTCCACTGTGGACTCCAGATCCTGGCCGCGTTCACAGACAGACATCTGAGATGAGGGTAGTGGAGCCTGCCCCTTGTTCACTGAGACAGCATGTTCACTGGTAAAATGTGTCAGTCGTCTGTAGGCTGTTTTAAGCATTTAAAAATATTTACCACTGATTTTTAGGTACAGAAGAATAATTAACGACAGTATTTGTTTGCTTTGAAATAGTTTTTTTTTTTAATTTTACCGTATGTCAATCAAAGAGTGTGATTTTTTTTCTATTTTACATTTCTGACTTTTTGGGCTGCAAATTTGAAGACATTTCTTTTGAACAGGCAATTGAGGTGTTTGTCAGGATCAGCGTAGTCACTGGAATAATACGCTTAAGTGTCCTTTAAGGCAATCTACATAAGTAACCCTTATAAATGTTTTGACAATTTTAAGCTTATATTTTGGAACAATATTGGCTTTTCATGGAGAAATAGGCTTTACCTAGTTTCCTTGTTGAATGTATGAAGCATGATTTATTCTTCTAATGAAAACAGTAACCTTTAAGAGTGCAATTTAAAAATGTCTAAGTATCTACTAATGCAATAAAACTGTTCCATGCATGTATGTTCCTCACTCTGTGCTGCTGATACCAAGGTTTGTTCAGAGTAGAGGGGAAATGAGAAGCTTGGCAAGGGCTCTGTCTATGTATCTGATATGTGTGCTTTGATGATTTCACATTCATGGCCTTCACTCTGTTTTATTCCCTCCTTAAAGCCGTGTGACTCTGGGTTTAACAAACAGAGACAGGTACAGAAACTCCTGGTGAAGTGTCACTCACCTTACTAGGTTGTTAGATGATCATCAGCTACTCCAGGCTGGGCTGTTTATAGAGTTGTGCTCACTCTGTCTCGGGCTCATTTCCATAGTTGCTTTCAGCCTCTGCATGGCAGCCATTGCTGACTAATCAGTTTCAGCTTACCTAATAAAATGACTGAAGATGTGATATTTCAGAGTGTACTGTTAATCTACTGACACCAGAAAGCAGATCTGCCACCTCAGGTAACCAGTGTTTTCATAGCTTTGCTGTGAACTGGAGATATTCTGAGTAAGATGCGTTTTGAAGCTTCTATTTAATGGTTTAAGCAAGTTAATGTTTACTGCATTAACTTTTCCAAGTCAGAAAGAAAAGTAAATAAATTCTGATAAAGAAAACCAGTTTATTGCAGCAATCTGTTCTAGATTACACAGGAAGATTTCAAATAAGAATGCACCATAAATGCTGAGGATTAGCATTTGGAGTCTTATTTTCCTCTCAAAACAATATACTTAGTTTCTATTAAGAATTTAGCAACTTAATACATTTTTATATTCTTCTTACTTTTATGATATTTCCATTCAAAATTTATTATTTTGGTTATAAGATTCACTTGATATATAAGTAATTTCACTGTATATTATTACTTTATAAAAGATTTGGAGAATGATTAATATTTCTCCTTCAAAGAAACCATTTCAATGTGTATGGTTTTCAAATTAGTAATTTACCGCTTGATGAAGACCAACTTACAAGTCAGATGTGATCTTAACTCCTTGGTTGAAGTGGCCTCTGCTAGGTGTCAATACTTTACAGCTTCTTTCTTTCTCTCTTTCTCTCTCTCTTCCTTCCTTCCTTTCTAACTAATAAGGTCTTTGGGTAGATATGTGAAACTCTGCAATGTCCTGTTCAACTTGCTTGCCTTCTGCCCATTAATTGATGGCCACTAACGGAGTTTATAATAATGCTGCTGTGGTGACGGTGGTTGCCTGGTGGGGATTTTCTGTTTCTCTCCGCCATGTTTATTAACAGGAACTTTTTTTTTTGTAAGGAGACAGTGTCTCTTCTTCCTAATTCATTTACTTAAGTATTTAGTTTTAAGGCTGGCCATAGTGGCGCTCACACACACGCGCGCGCACACACACACACACACACGAGCATAAACCCGTGCATATGCACACACACATGCACAAGCATACACACACGTGCACAAACACATTCACACACATGCAAAATGCATGTGCACATATTTTTTTAGATAGTACCACTGTTTTCACATTACAAATAAGAATTGACTGTGCTTCACAGGCATTTTTAAGCTATTGGATAGTCTGTTCTCTCCTGACACTGGTAAAGGAGTCAGTAGAACACACTTGAAGCATTTATTTACAGCCCTCAACCCTGGCCCAGCTGTCCCAAAATTTACTATGTAGAGCAGGCTGGCTTTCACTAAGAGAGATCCACCTGCCTCTGCTTTCTGAGTGCTAAGATTAAAGGCTTGACCACCGCTCCCAGCCAAATGTATATTCTCTTAGGGAAGTGCTAAGTCTTATTTTTCATATGAAGATTATGTTGAAGGGCGAACAGGCATATAGGAGTGCTGTTATATTTACCCTGTATGTCAGTTGGCTTCTCTTTATTATGGCTATAGCTTTCATAACCTTTTTCAGAAATAGTTGAAGCAAAGAAAACAGTTCATTGACATAGACTTGATCAGTTGGTCTGAATCCACTACTCCCTAGATATTCATTCTAGAAGCCCTGAGCTTCCCTAGACCTGCACGCGCACTTCTGGGATAAGGAGAAGCGAGCACACAGCTGGCCTCAGTGAGGGCCTCCTCCACCACTTTGGAAGTTGTTCTTCTAAATATGTGCTAGATATGTTCTTTTGACTTTTCTTCCTTTTTTTTTTGTTTGTTTTGTTTTTCAAGACAGGATTTCTCTGTGTAGCTTTGGCTGTCCTGAACTCACTTTATAAACCAGGCTGGCCTTGAACTCACAGAGATCTACCTGCCTCTGCCTGTCTGAGTGCAGGGATCACAGGCGTGCACCACTGAGTCCAGCTAACTTTTCTTCTTAAATGAAAACAGATTAGATTAGATCACTCGACTGTTATAGGGTCTAGAGAGAAAATTTTAGATCCCTTGGATAGTTTTAAAGCCTTAGGCTAATTACCAAGGCAGTGCCTAGAATATTTAAGGTTGCTTAATTGTTTGATAAAGACACTTGAAAATTAATCTTAGATGTGTCTTTTGTATTCTATAAGTGTCTGTAATTTTTTTCCCTCCCCCCTTAGGTTCTCTTCCTCTTATTGAGGGCAGGCAGTACCCTTATTTCTTAAGGTTAAGTATAATCATTTGAGGACTTGCTACAAGTCTGGTCCACAGGATGGCCATCTGAGAAAAGTGGTTTGGTCAGGCTGTCTCTGCTACAATAAACACTACTCACTACATGTCATAATAGCTGAATCTATCCATTAAGAGCATTTTTCTTAAATTCTATATGCATTGGCGTGTTTTCTTTATTCCAGCAGTATAACTTAATGAATTTTTCTGTCACATGACCTCATACACTCGGTATTAATGCTACTCATTTGTGTATTTCCCTTGACTTACCTAGGCATCGGCCTCCAACACAGGCACGGGATTGTTACTGAGTTCAATGTCTGTGGATATCGTGTCTGAGAAACTGAGACAAATAGAAGGGCTGGACCAGACCATGCTGTCTCAGTATTGCACAACAATCAAAAAGGTGACTATGTGTGCATCTTACCTACAGATGGGATTGAGTACAGAAGACAAGCAGGATGCTGGACAGCACATCTTTACACTGAGCCACTGTACTACGACACCTCTAAGTGAAACGGGTGCTTTCTTTTTTGGATCCTGCACTTAATCTTTTTGTCTAATTTTATATGTAGATTAAGAAAAAGAGCTGAATTACAGTATTACTTACCCAATGGTCTAATATAAATAAAAATAAAATGTCATGATGAACAATACAATAGCTTGTTCACTGTGGAGCAGAGAACGTTGTGAAGCTTCTTGTGTTCATCCATTATCTTCAGCTGCACACAGTTTACATATCTAATCTGAAACCTCTGGAATAGGAAACATTTTGAGCATGGAGATTAGTATAAGTCAGCTACCAGAGCGTTTTTGATTTTGGGCTTTGTGCTGGATGCTTAGTGAGTAAAATCCGAATGACTATCCCTTCCTAAGTGGGAAGCACTGAGCTTGGAGGCAGTTTTGGTTCCAAGTGCTTTGGGGAAGGATACTTGGCCTGCAGTATGTGTTTGTGTGGCTTCATAAGTAATTACAGAGTGAGCTTCATTCCCACAAATGATCATTTTTGTATCATGTAAGATTATGATTATGTCCTAAATCTTGTGGGCTTGGCTGATGCATCCATGAAGGTTTCTTCTTTCAAGCCTTAGAGTTTCAGAATCACCCCAAAGCTGAACAGTTGTGCCTATAGATGCAAGGAAGACATTGCCTACGTGAAGTTAACCAAATGCAGTTACAGATTTTCTTCTAACCTAAGCTTTCCCATCACAGTTATTGAAGTAGAACATTGGTAGCAAGCTTCTGCTGTTTATGTCCTCTAAGGAATTGCATTTATGGGTACAGTCTCACTAATCTAATCCTGCATTTGGTCATAAGGACTTCAGCGTATGTCCTTTTTCTTATAGAGCTAAACCAGGCCTATCCCTTCCATCTGAGTCAGCACCTCCTTACCACCCGCAAACCCCACTCCTCCAGGCAACTGACTAATGTCAGGAAAGTCTGCTCTGCGTCTGCCATGGACAAGCTCTGTATCCTTGTTTCTTTGGAATTAACTTAGAAATGGAACATCTTACCAATCTCTGACATAAATGCTACCTAATTTTACCAGTTAGTAGTCAGGCTTTTTTCATAAAATCAGAAGGCCACCCTGTAATTATGCTACTCAGTTCTCATTTCTCATTTAAGTGAGCTAGAATTATAGGGACTGAAAAAAAAATTGAAAGCCTGTTTTGTCATAAGTTTAATAGACTGAGAAGTTAGTAGCTGAACAATCTTTATCTATTGTAAGTGGTGAATCGGCTTGTTAGACACACTTCAACTAACAGTCACAAGCAGAAATCATTTTTGCTCCCAGCAGCCATGTTCGTGTTAATATTTCCTCAGATTGGAATAGAAAAAGTAATGGTTTTGTTGTTGCTCAGGACAGAGCAGGTGGAAACATTTGAGTTTGGTTGGTTCTGAAGCATGCTTTGTTTCACTGAAATGCTTGACACTTAGAAAAATGTCAAGTGGTCTGTGTGGTTGAGCTGCGGCTCATTGTATTGCACACAGAGTGGTGGCCACTCTGAAGGCAGCCTCTCTCAAAACAGAGTAGAAGAGACTTGGAATCACTAGTAATTCAGCACACTCTAGATTTTGTTTTTCTTTTTCACTCAGGCAAACATAAATGGCCGGGTATTGGCTCAGTGTAATGTTGATGAGCTGAAGAAAGAGATGAATATGAACTTTGGAGACTGGCATCTTTTCAGAAGTATGGTAAGGGTACATCATTGTCACATCACAGCCCTTTACCATATGCATGAAGTTGTCTGCAGCATTGTACAGGAACTAAGAAGGACTGGCCAAAACTGATAATTTTTCTTTATTAATTTTTAAAAGTTTGCATTTTGTGTGTGTAACTTGATCTTACTGAGTTTTACACTTGCATTGAACCCAGTGTTTTGGGGATTAGTCACAGCACCGTGTGGATCTTGTCCTTTCCTGAGGAAGAAATGGTTTACCAATTTCTAGGCTTTTATTTGGTGGGGTTGGGGGGGTGGGGGGATATGACCTGTTCTCCTTGACCAGTTCCAGGCAGGCTGCTCTGAGCCCACCAGGCTTAATCTTTAGTGTCTGTCCTTGTCCGTTGCTCTGTATTAGCAGCAATACATGTAAGCCACTTTAGAAAGAGTCCTACCTTCAACATGAGGTCCCTCTTGGCACTCCTCAGGTTCCTTGTGGCCTCCATCCACTCCCAGGTGAGGTCTGATCTCCCTGGCTTGTCTTCAAGAATATTGGCAAATTGGTTTCCCCAGAATCCCTTGAAAACTAACCTTTTCCACCCCGTACCCAGTGGCTCTGAGTGGCTGGCTTTGGAGTAGAACTGGTTCTGCCCTGAGGCCAGCATCCCCAACATCATAATTCTCACTCTTTCCTGCTTGGTTCTGGTTTCCTTTGATGCACTCCAGTTGAATTTGTTTTTATTTTTAAGTTTTAGAAGTTGTATGCTAAAATGCTGATACTTCTGTTAGCATTATTAATAGGATTAAGGTAAGGCTTGGCATAAATCATTGGGCTGTCGTAGGGGAAGTGTGCATTCTTGACCCTTTTGTAACAACCTTAGTGCGAGGTTATTACTTTATCTGTGATGCTCTCTGAAGCCTCTGTAATGTGGCTTGGCCATGCAGATGACTATTTTTCTTCTCTTAAGATCTTAGAGATGAGAAGTATGGAAAACCAGGTAGTCCCCGAAGATTCACGGTTTCTCAATGAAAACTCCAGTGCCCCAGTGCCTCATGGGGAATGTGCTCGCCGCTCCTCTCACAGTGAGCTGCCTCACACAGAGCTTTCCAGCCAGACTCCCTACACCCTGAACTTCAGCTTTGAAGAGCTGAACACACTGGGGCTGGATGAGGGGGCCCCGCGGCACGGCCATCTGAGTTGGCAGGTATTTATTTTGTGTCATTTCTTCATGTGATTTGAGAATAAAGACTACAAATATACTGGCGCATTAAAACACTCATTCGGAGAACTCAGCTGACCGAGAGGAAGGGCTATCTACTCAAGGAGTTGATCATTTGAAGGTTAAGAATCAGTAAAGTACGGGAGAAAGTTAGGTTATTCAGAAATTGACAAGAGGAGTGAAAACACAGTCACAGAAGACAGTGGTGGAGAGTAAGAATGGGGTGCTGGGCGTGGTGGTGCATTCTGTTAATCCCAGCATTCCAGAGGCAGAGACAGGAGAATCTCTGTGAGTTTGAGGCCAGCCTTGTCTACATAGAAGAGGAATGGAGCTGTACTAGGGTGGTTGAAATTTGCCTTTCTTTTGTTATTTTCCTGTGAGATTTAGGAATTATCAGCTAAAGTACACCTGTATGGAAAGGTAGCACCCTGCTGCCTATCCTACTGAAACCTTTAGTTTGGTTTTTTTGTTTTGCACGCAGGAACAAACACTACACACCACATCTGCTCTTCCTCTCATGTTCAGGCTGGTCTCTACTTCTGGGCCCAAGACAGTCACCTGCCTCAGCACCCTGAGTGCTGGGACCACAGGGCTGCACCGCTGTATGGGTTACCATACACATGTTCTCTGCGGGGATATTTTTAGGCAGGTGCAAGCATCAGGAGCAGACATAAAAGTGAGTAATGTGTGAGGAGTAAAAGGAGAATAAGAAGAAAATAAGCTAGGGCGGGCCAGAGCAGGGTGCAGAAGACCAGCGAGAGAGGCCACGCCAGTGACTGCGAGGAAGCTGGGCACTGGGTACTGTGGGAGAGCAGTGCCCAGCAGGTGCTCCTGGTGAGGGCTTCTGGGAGGCAGTGACAATATATTTCATTTTCTTCATATTGTCTACTGTAAGTGAAGGAGCCATTTTGTTATTAAATACTGACTGGTACAAGAACTACTTTACAGTGAGCTAGGTTCATTTCAGTCTCTTTGTTCTGACAGAAGCACTTCCTTTGCTCTCCAGCTTCCTGAGAAGCCTCCTCCTCACTGTTCAGGAGCTTCCATCTGTGACTTTCCCATCAGCACAGCCGTGCTCACGCTACCCCTTGTTCTTAGCCTCTGTGCTCTTAGAAATATTGAGGACCTGGGCTGGCAAGATGGCTCAGCAGTAAAGATGCTTGCCACAACCGAATGACCTGAGTCTGATCACTGGGGTCCACATGGTAGAAGGAGAGAACCAACTCCTCAGAGTTACCCTCTCACCTCCACACACATCCCCAGATCCATGTATGCACACACACACACACATACACACAGAGTAAAGTAATAAAAATCATCAGGACCCAGAAAACGTTTGTATATGTAAATTGCAATAAATAGTTAGATGGAAACTGAAAATGTTTCTAAATATGTTTAAACAATTATATATTAACATAAATAACACTTTTACCAAAAAATACAACTTTTTAAACAAAAACGAGAATGGGAATTTTTGCACATATCTTAAATGAATGGCTTCATAGAAGACCACTGGGTCCCCAGGCACTGCTGCCTCACATCTCCTATGACAATACACACATGTAGCTCTGGGCAGACCTGTGTGAAGGAGAAAGGGCACAAAATGTCCTGCAGAGCATACTTCAGGACACAGGGCTCCCCTGCCCAGGGCTCACACAGCATTGAGAGCTCAGCCACATTAGTGGATGGAGGGAGGCACATTCTGTTCTTCCAGTCTGATGGCCTCTTGTGGGGTCTCCCAAGGATGAGTGAACACTGTCCTTCCAAAGAAAAGATGGCCTTGCGGCTGTGCCTGTGTTCTAGCCTTCCCTGTGGGCCAGTCTCAAATTCTTCTGATGCTATTTCTTTCATTCCCTGCTTCCTTCTCCTAATCTATACTTTTACTTGCTCATTTATTAGCTTCCCTGGGATCTAAGGCAGCTCTAACCTCAAAACTCTGTATTAGAAACCAAACTTGAAAATATCCCATTCTTCCTTCACTGGGTCCAGCTGACCCACAGCTTTGGTTGCTGTGCATCGCAAACATTTGTTTTCACCTTTCCCCCTGTTTTAAGAACATTTTCTTTCTCTGAATTAAAATTTGACAGGAACTTCATATATAATTTGAGTGGGGTTCTTTTATCATACCTTGAAGACTTTGTTTTTGACATCTGTCCTTATTTCTTATTTATCTCTTTTAAGAGGAATTCTTTCTAGGTGATTTTACCTTAAAATAAAACAATTTGAAATTACTAAACGCACATGCTCAGATGACTTATACAACCTGAAATTGTTCTTTTAAATATAAACAGTAAAATAATATTGCTAAAAATTTGTAAGCTAATAACAGTTATTCATAAATGCATAGCTTTTGCTAAACTTTTAGGTCAATTTTTTAAAGGCCCTGGTATTTTGATCACTTTAAAATTATTAGCATACATATGTGTTTCCTAAGCTGATGTTTTATTATGTCTTTTCCCTTCTTATTTGAATTCTTAAAATTTTGTTTTTGTCTTCACAGTCACAAACTCGCAGAACCCCAAGTCTCTCGAGTCTCAATTCCCAGGATTCCAGTATTGAAATTTCAAAGCTTACTGATAAGGTGCAGGCTGAGTATAGAGACGCCTATAGAGAGTACATTGCTCAGATGTCCCAGTTAGAAGGGGGCACAGGGTCATCAACAATAAGTGGCAGATCTTCTCCACACAGTACATACTACATAGGTCAGAGTTCTTCAGGGGGCTCCATTCATTCCAACCTAGAGCAAGAAAGAGGGAAGGAAAGTGAGCTAAAGCAGGATGACGGGCGGAAGTCATTCTTAATGAAGAGGGGGGATGTCATAGATTACTCCTCATCAGGGGTGTCCACTAATGAGGCTTCACCTCTGGACCCCATTACTGAAGAAGATGAGAAATCTGACCAGTCAGGTAGTAAGCTACTCCCAGGCAAGAAATCTTCAGAACGGCCCAGTCTCTTCCAGACAGACCTGAAGCTTAAGGGAGGTGGTCTGCGCTACCAGAAACTGCCCAGTGATGAAGATGAATCTGGTACAGAAGAGTCAGATAATACCCCATTGCTCAAAGATGATAAGGATAAAAAGGCTGAAGGCAAAGCAGAGAGAGCGTCCAAGTCTCCAGAGCACAGTGCTGAGCCGATCAGAACATTCATTAAAGCAAAAGAGTATTTGTCAGATGCCCTTCTTGACAAAAAAGATTCCTCAGATTCAGGAGTGAGGTCCAATGAGAGTTCTCCCAACCACTCTCTTCACAATGAAGCAGCAGATGACTCCCGGCTGGAAAAGGCAAACCTCATAGAGCTTGAAGATGACGGCCACAGTGGGAAGCGGGGGATGCCACACAGCCTGAGTGGCCTGCAAGATCCAATTATAGCTCGGATGTCCATTTGCTCGGAAGACAAGAAAAGCCCTTCTGAGTGTAGCCTGATCGCCAGCAGTCCTGAAGAAAGCTGGCCTGCGTGCCAGAAGGCCTACAACCTGAACCGGACACCCAGCACTGTCACCCTGAACAACAACACGGCGCCCACTAACAGAGCCAATCAAAACTTTGACGAGATGGAGGGAATCAGGGAAACTTCCCAGGTCATTTTGAGGCCTGGGCCCAGTCCCAACCCTACTGCTGTTCAGAATGAAAATCTGAAGAGCATGGCACACAAGCGAAGCCAGCATCCCAGTTACACAAGGCTCTCGAAAGATGCATCTGAGCTGCATGCAGCCTCCTCAGATAGCACAGGCTTTGGAGAAGAGAGAGAAAGCATTCTCTGAGGAAAAGAGAAGTGAAGTAGCATTGTCCTACCTAAGGAGAAAGTTGTCATGAACTTTGAATTGATCCATCATCATTATTCATCATGTTTATGCATCACAGATAACTGACAGGTTGTCAGGCACATGGTGAAGCAGAGGGAAGCCTGAGAGAGGATGGTCAGCAGTCATTTCCATTGTCACCTTCATCGTGGGCAGTTGAGAGTCTCACCGCCACTCTCGCGGCACTGTAGTGGCACACAACCATGTAGAGTGATGGGAAGTAGGCTGAATAGAAAAATAGGTCAGAAGTATATTTAAAGTTGAAAAGGCTTAAATCACAAGGAAAAAACTAGAGATCTCCTTTATAAAATATTCATGAAACATTTGAAAGAAGATATAGTGTTAGATGAAGCAGAAACCAATTTTGCTGTTAGTGTTTAATCTCAGTACAGATTTATAGGTTTTAGAGTAGCCCAGAGACTAAAAGTGAATGCCTAGCAAATGGATAGCCAGTGTTCTGTATAAGACTCATTGCTTTTTAAAGAGGCTTTAAATTTTAAGTGGAAAATATATACTGAAGAGGGCGATAAAAGTTGATGAGAAAGTGAGTCAGCAGAACCCGAAGCAGTGGCTTGGGTCATGGTGAAGCTTTAGCAGAGGAGGTGAGGGAGGCAGTATATTCCTGGGATGCTCTCTCCAGACATACCCCTTGCCTCTGGCATCATCCACTGTGTCCTCAAAACCATCTCAGTCTATTCTGCAACTCATAAGTTATACATCTAACTTAGTTCAGCTTATGGCGAAGGAAAAACATAATACAAAGGGTTTTTTTGTTTTGTTTTGTTTGTATTTTTTTAGTGGTACTGGTGATTAAACCCAGGACCTCACAACTGCTAAGTCCTGTGTCACCAAGTACATCCCCAGCCCCAAGCACAAAGCCTTCCTCCAGAGATTCAGGAAGGCATGGTTATAAGAGGCACAGTAAACTTTTAATAAATAAATGTATCAGGAAATTGTTACATTCAAGGAGTTAGTGGCAATGACACTAGACAAATGACAAGGAAATACTTAGTTTGCTAAAATTAAAACACTGCCTTCTCTACTGCAATAGTTTGTTTAATTGTCTGTTCTTAAATCAGCATTTTCACTCTGGGGAGAAAGTATAAAAACTGAGGCGTGGTTTTAAAAAAGAGTTGGAAAGCATACAATAAAGCAAGAATAGAGACTAAACTGGTGTGACCATGACATTCTACTTTCTATTATTCTTAGCAAAGCTAAGAGAATGAGCACATACATTTGAGTATCATGTAGGCTAGAGGTGTGCCTGTCACCATCATGCATTGAAACTGTTTGCCACTTGATCAGAGCTTGTTTGTGTAGAATCAGTTCTAGCAGTATGTCCCGAGCCAAGGGCAGGACTATAGATGGTGAGGTCGCAGGCTTAGTGTTAGTCGAGATGCCCCTCACTGGACCTGTGTGGTTTACTTGGCGCTGTGCTGGTAGCTGCTCCATGTTTCACTGCCTTGCTGTTTGAGTGTAACTGAGCATTTTCGTGAAGTAAATACATTGCATGATCTTTAACAGGTATTTTTAAACATTAAAAACAGCACGATGTTACTGACATTCTGCATTTTACTACTTACAGTGTTTATTAGTATGCAATATTATGTAATTGGTACTTCAGAGGCAGTTTGGTTTCTTTCCAGGTGAGTAATTATAGCTCACAGTCATGGGAGTCCTTTATTCACACTGTCTGTGAAGTCAATATTGGAGTGCCAAGTGCACGCATAGACTAGGAACAATAAAGAGTTGCATGCTATTCTGACTCATGGAGTTTTATTCACTATAGCAATGACAATTCACATTCTGATTAAAAATTAAAACATGGTCTGTGTGTCTGTTTTGTCCTATGACTGGAGTTTTAAAGGCTCATGAAGTTAGCAGAATGTTCCAGACAGTCCTTACTGTATTCTGAGAGATGCTGGCTCTGCAGCCCTTGTGCCTACCTGGTGCTTTCTTGAAGCATCAACATTGCAGAACACATGGCACCATAGCACCGAAAAGTCCATTTCTATAGCTAGAGGCAGAAGATCCAGATCCCCGCAGAACTTCAGCTTATTACATGAACATTCTGGACAAACTTGTTTTCTCCTACTGATACAGAAATTGACAGGCCAGATAGATTCCTGAGTCACCATTATCCCTTTGAATCTGCATGTCAGTGTGTGTCTGTGTCTATTTATAATGCATAGCTCAATCTGATTCACACACAGGCAAAATTCTGCATTAAGCTGGATAACATAATAGAAAATCGGGCCTCAAACCCCTCCAGTCTCTTAGGTTCTGTCACTCAGTCTTGTTGTATGAGCCACCTTAGCTCCACCTTCAGCCACAGAGGGATGTTGATGTAGCATCCAAACATCATGGCCTTCTAGAGGGTTACTTCTGAGTACATCTGAGCCCTGTCTGTCCTAGAACTCACTCAGTAGACCAGGCTGGCCTCGAACTCAGATCCGCCTACCTCTGCCTCCCCAGGACCGGCGCCACCGTTCCGGGCACCATTGGTGTTTTTCTTTTCTATCTTTCCTTTCTTTCCTTCTTTCTTTCCTCCCTTCCTTCCTCCCTTCCTTCCTTCCTTCCTTCCTTCTTCCCTCCCTCCCTCCCTCCCTCCCTCCCTCCCTCCCTCCCTTCCTTCCTTCCTTCCTTCCTTCCTTCCTTCCTTCCTTCCTTCCTTCCTTTCTGTAGTTGAGGAAGAAAGGGTTTCTTTGGCTTATGCTTTTACAGGACTGTTCATCACTTAAGGAAGTGAGGACAGGAACTAAAACAGGGTAGGATCCTGGAAGCAGGAACTGCTGCAGAGGCCATGGGGTTGGGGCGTGGGTGCAGCATGTCCGTTGGTATTTTTCAAGTGAGTCTACTTTCCCTGTGCTGGATGGATAAGGATCGGGAATCCTATACTCTGAATTTTAAGCTTTCCTGAGCCTGGGGTCCTATGCCTGTAATCCCAGTACTGGGGAGACGGAAGCAGGAGAGTCAGGTGTTTGAGGTCAGCCTCCACTACCTTAGAGAGTTTGAGACCTGCCTGGGCTATGTGAGACCCTGTCTCAGAAAACTAAAAATGCAACCAGAAGTAGTGTTTTTAATAAGAGAACTTGTTTTCATGTGCTGTTGTATAGGTTTTAAATATAGTTAAGATAATTTTAATTGCCTAACCAAGTAATTTTAGAGTTGTATTTGCTTAAAATCCTCATTATGAGAACTCGAGCACATTTGCATGTTCTACTGCTATAATAAAATAACCTATGATCATGATTTTTTTTTCCTTACTAATACTAGAATTTTTTTTGAATGAAATTCTTTTTTTTTTTCCCTTTGGTCTGGCTAAAGTACTAAATTTAAAAGGTTGTAAGACCATATAACTTATTGTTTTACCAGGAATTCTCAGCCTCTTTAGAAATATCCCTTAATTAAAAAAAAAAAAACAAAAACAAAAACTCATGAATTCCTGGCTAACTCCTGAATAGATCACTGTACTTACCAGGAAAAGAGAGCCTAGGGCCCCCTTTAATTCATGGGTGAATGACCTTGAAGGATTAGGTAGAAAGGAAGGTGCAATAAAATTAACATTTTGGCAAATACATGCTCTGGATCCCAGCCTGCCTTCTTCCCCATCCTCTTTCCTGGGCTTAGACACAGCAGAAGAGAAAAGCGGTTGGGAACTCTTGTGCCTGGGGCAGGTGAGCCACCTGAAATGAATGCACTTCTGCACTCAAGCTGACACATAGGCTGAAGTCACCCGAGTGGACTGAAAAGTAGAAATTTATGGAGAGCAGTGAGCTGGCTGTGGACGGTATTTAATTGGCTCATCGCTTGGCAAAGGTTGAGAATCCCTGGTTGAGACTAATTAAGTAGAAAGAGCTTTAAAGTCTTACGTAATGTTAAACCCTTTCCTGCCTAGGAAGAAAATGCTGCCCCTGTGCTAGATAGACAGCGGTTCAGAAGATCCAGTTTAAACTGAGGTATGTAAAAAACTAGTTTTCAAAGTAAGAAGCATCTGGAACAGATGCTGGTTGACCACTGTCCCCCACAGGGTTGGACAGTTTTTAAAATAAATGATTAGCAAACCTTGCTTGCTGTGAGATCATGTCTCCTAGGACTATCAAGCTACACCCATGAAGTCTCACCAACATGGCTGCCTCACCATGATCTGAGCAAGGACAAGAGGCTTGCCAAAGTGGAATGGGGGTGGGGTGGGCTCATGAGGCCTCAGCCCTACACAAAGAACTACAGGTAACTAAAGCTGATAGTGGGAGAAACAGTCTTAACCAGGGGAGAGCACACCAACTGTTCATTCAACACCAAATGGACAGCCCCGGAAACATACAAGTGCCGTTACACAGACTGAGCAGGGTATAGGTGTGTTTAGGGATGTATATTTATATAATACACATGTAACAATGATTAATGAAAAGTAGAGACCATGAATTTGAACGAGCAAGGAGGGAGCGTAAAGGGGAGTTTGGAGAGACGCGAAGGTAGAGTGCATATATTCTTATCTCAAATTTAAAAAGCAGCAAACCACGGTCCTGGCTTCAAGGCCCTCAGGCTGCTGGCCCAGGAAGGTGCTTGTGGGTGAAAGGTTTCCTAAGGACGTTCCAGAACTCAGAGCCGAAACCCTTTCTCAGAGGTGCCTCAGTGGCCGAAGAATGGAACATTTTTTTTCTGGTTTCCCAGGAGACCAGAAAAGGATTTTTGACTCAGGCTCGGATTTCACCCTTATAGTCCCATCAGAAAATTAACAGACACTAGAATGCCGGAGGTTTTGCCCGGGAGCACTGTCACCGGCCCCAGGAAGGGCCAGCACTTAAAATCCCAAGTATGGTCTCTACTGGTGCCTATTGCTTTTGTGCTGCTGCGGAGTTGAAGTGTCGCTAGTGAAGGGCTGTCTGTCTTCCTAGAAACACTAGTGGGATAGCTCCTTAAGAGCCTGGAATCTGAAGTGAAGACCAACATAGATTAGGGGGAAAAACAAAACACGTGCAGTGTTACTATCTCAGCAGAATATTCTGAGCCTGCCTCTGGGTGTGGCCTGTGGTCACTGGCTAGCAGAGACGATGCCCAGGCCTTGCTCTGCAGCTAACGTTGTTCTTTGTGTGTTGTTGACCCTAAGGCTGTGTATTAGCAGTCGTTTTACTGCAGTCTACCAGCATGGACTGGCACATCAGCATGAAGTGCTAAACTATCAAGACATGAGTGCGTGAAACCGTCCTCACACAGCAGAACTGTCCTTTATTCAAGTTAAGAAGCTGTTTGAGGTCATTAAGGGCTTGATTATTCGTGATTTCTCTTTTATTGTATTTACATGTATCTACCTCCTTCTCTTTCAAGGCAACAAGGGCTCTAGAACCTTAGTATCTGCCCATAGAGCAAGCAACGCTTCTTTCTCATTCTCCTGACAGTTCGGTTAATTTTCCCAGCTGGCTTCCTCACCACGTATAAGGGGGTGAAGAAGACACGGCCTCCGCTCTAGCCCTGCCATGCCAGAGAAGAAATGTGTCACCTTAACCAGATTTATTTGTTCTTCGTAATTGTAGGATTTAAGTTAGTTTTTAATGAAGTGTTAACGTTTGTAAGAGTTCAGGCAAAAAAGCCCAATGTATAGCAAAAAAAAAAACAACTGTAAATAATCTAGCTTTTCCTCTCATGTGCTGTGGCACATTCTTGCTCAGATAACTAATAAAATGTTAGATATTTTTAAAATGGCCACAGTCCTGATGCTTGCAAATTTGTGTTTCTTTGAGTTTCTAGAAGCCTTGCTGTTTTCACCTAATGCAAATTAAACTATTTTATTTGGAAAGAGATTTTCTTTTTGGATTCTGTGTTCGCTCCATGTTTTGCCCATGATCTTTTCGGTCTTCTTTTTCTTTTTCGTATGTGTTTTCCTGGAGGTTCCTTTATACCCATCCCATCCCACGACAAGCCATCATTAACACAAGAAGAAACTTCAGTGCAGCTCTTTACACAAACCTGGTTTCAGATAGCTCGGGACAGTGGGCAGAAATTTCTCTGAGTGAACAGGGCAGATCTAAACTAGGCTAGTAAAACTGCCAGAGTCCTACACTGTGTGTTAAGAATGCCCTGCCCCCTGCCCCCTGCCCCCTCGACAGGTTTCTCGTAGGCCCACTTTTATACCTGCCCCGCCCCCTGTCTAGCCTTGGTCTAGTCTCTGTTTATGATTCCAGTGGTCTTTCAAGATGTAACAGCATGCTTGATTAAAAATTCCCGAGGATGGAAACGCACAGCCCACCTCGGAAACCATCCTTTTCAAGTGCTAGGCAGTGTGGTCTGCACGTTTCAAAATCCTCTC